>JADMNL010000023.1:465387500-465987500 GCA_016271365.2 Neoceratodus forsteri
CAACTCCATTCTTTGAAATTACAACACCCATAAATTTGTCATGAGGTTTGTAATGATCCAGGAAAGCCTTCATGTATTTCCCTGGCTTTGATTTCAGTTCCATCAGCTGGAGGGCAGGTCTCTATAAGATGTGGTACTTCAAAATTATTAAGTCATCTCTTTGAAACTGCAGTGACATATTTTTAAGTATGGGCAAAAAATCTTGCAGGATATAAAGAGATCTGACAAAGATGTACCGACTGTACCTCTCTTAACAGCACCTTTGCTTTTGACCCATCAGTACCAGATGCACTTTGTTCCAGGTGCTGAGCTACTGTAGGTAGGTTCACCTGAACTGCTTATGTCGAGCGTGATCTGCTGGCAAGCCATCTCACCTGTTTAATTGCACTAAAGTCGCCAGATCAGTATCTATCACTTGTGCAATTTCTTGAAGCTCCCTCATTTTTTAGGGCTATAGTGGTAGATTTTAAATACACCCTTTAGAGTGTTTTCAAGCTTTGATATGAAATGGTTTGTTTTCATCATATGAAGAACTGCCAGCTCCAACTTACGTGTAACACAGTGCATGGCAATGATCTGAGGACAGTGCTCCTGTAACTTTGCAATGGTTCCACTCCTTTCACCCCAGCATTACACTTGCCCCATCAAAATTGGCAGAAATCAGAAGTGGCCCCGGATTGCTCACATTCGATAGGTCAGTGATAGGAAGATGTCAAGAATCTAATGCAGTTGCTATCGTATTAAAGACACCTACAGCATGTGAGGATTCCAAGGGCACAGCCTGGATCAGATATGTACATACATCTTTTGTGTTAGGATTTACAAAGCAGGGAAGACATTTTCCTATTCAATTATAGCAGCATTGGTGCTGCCGTCCACAAGAACTGTAACATATTTTGCATTTTAAGACTCTGCATCTGGCTCTTGGATAGAACAGCAGATATAGTTCTGCAAAAAGTCCCTGGCTCGCTTATCATTGATATAATTCATACCAAGCTGAATCACATTTTCTCTTGCAATTCACATAGCCAACCCATGTCGGAAAATGGCCAGAAGTTTTGCAATGGAGTACGCTGTGTTAAACAGGCATCTCTTTTTCCCCTTTGTGGACTCTTCCAATTGTGCAAAGGCTTGATAAAGTGGTGACTCACTGATACCACACTGAACTGCATGCTGACCACTTTCTAGAATATGTTGGTTCTGGCATAGCACATGTGGATTGGACTTGTCGTGTGCACATAGTGACTCAATTCTAAAATTGTTTGAGCCTGTGGCAAACACATTTGTTTTTGAAAATGCTGGTGTTGCAATAGTGGGATACTTTTCATGCACTGTACAGTACATCAATCCGTTTTTTCATTGTATCGTAACCATTTATAAGTGGTCAACCAATGAGGTTGAAACAGCCTAGCCCTCTTTTGTTGGTCATATTTCCTGTCTTTACTTATTTTCTCTTGCACCACCACCTCATCAGGCACTAAACTGCGTCTCTTTGGAAGTGACACAGGGGCTACAGGCTCAGCTAAGGCCTCACTGCTTAAATCAGCTGTTCTGTCAAGTACCACAGATGCAGATGCACTTCCAGACTTTATATTACTTTCATCTGATTCTGTGGAAGAACTAGTAGTTTGTGTATTAGAAGAACTTGAGGATGCTACTGCTGACCAGAGATAAAAGAGTTTGTTGCTTACTTTTCTGCATATTAAATGTCTCAGTGTTTGGCTCTGCTCTAGTATTTTCTGCTTAGTGCTTGCTTACTTTTTTGTGCTGATAATAAACTTTTATTCACGTCACTGTGAGATGTGTGTGCGTATGTTTTTCTACTGGTGGTAGACAATGGGAGAATAGGGAGAACACTTCTGGTCACGTCATGGCAACAGCACACACAGTTTGGTAGAGACAGAGTACACTTCTTTATAATCTTTAATATGTTTTATTGTTCTGTAAAATCCTTTTTTTTAATAGCTTTTTTTTTTTTATGACTTTTTCAAGCCAGCCGGCCAGACAGAACACTGGGCAGCTCACCTTTCCCACACAACACCTCTATCTCTGGCCCAAGAGCCCACCACACACACAGTTAGGCTTAGTTTGTTCTCGCTTATTTTCTGTAAAATCTTTTAACAGCTTATTTCTTTATGTGACTTTTTCAAGCCAGCTGGCCATAGGACACTGGACAGTTTCACATGTCCCATGACACCTCTGTCTCAGCCCAAGAGTCCACCACAATCACACAGTTAGGCTTCATTCTGTCTTATTTTATTTTCTGTAAAATCTTTTTTTATAGCTTTTTTTGTGTAACTTTTTCAAAGCCAACCGGCCACAGGACACTGGGCAGGTCACCCCACCCCAGCTTGAAGCTCACTCCAGCACACAATCTGCTTGCAGGCTCCCACTGCTGCTCTCCAGCAGTCCCACACTCCAGTTGGGCTTCGTTTGTTTTGATTTCTTTACTTTTTTATTTTTCTCCTAGCTTTCTTTTAGGGTGTTTCACAAGTCCACCACGGCGATCAGGAGTGGACTGGACAGTGGATAGATACTAGGTGGGCAACAAATTAATCAACCTCTTTTTCAGTCCTTCACACACTCCTCGTCTTTCTCCCAACAACAGCCCCACACAGTTAGAGGCAGGGCTCCTGACTGTTGTTAATATATTTTTAATCTGTTCTTTTTTTAAGCTAGTACTGTCCTGTACTTGACTTGTCTACTAGTAGCTGCTGTATTTTTAGTTCTTTTACAAGCCAGGCCAGCCACAGGATACTGAAGTCTTCAGGACTGGTAGAGTGACACATTCACTCCTCCTCCTCCTACTCTCCCAACACCAACAGGCAGTTCCTCAAAATCGTTTTTTCATTTTTTATGGTATTTATTTTTTTAATCTGCCCTGGTTGCTGAAAAGATATCCTGTAAATTGCTTTGCCCTGGCTGTCAGTTATCTGATCATCTCGACAGCGAGCAAACCCCTCTCCCACACAACTGCCTTCCTATTTATTTTGCCCTGCTCCTCGCTCGCTGTTCTTTTTTTTCTCTGCCACCAGTAGTAAAAAAAAGATGGAGCAACTCATCCCCATTTAGTTGAGTGAGTTCTGAACAATCAATAAGAGTCTAATGTCTGAGACAAGTCGTCTCTTTCGTCTCCTCTCTATCTCTGCTGCTCTGAAATAGAGCTCTCTCACAGCCTCTCACACTGTATCACTGTCTCCTCCCCCCTGATACCACCTCCCCCTACCGGCGCCTGTGCCAATACCAGGACTGATAGGGTACTCCCAGTTTCAACTTGCTCACTCACCTGTCAGTCCTGGTTCCTCTCTAAAGATGCTCTGGTCTGTGATGGGTGGAGAGTGATCAGAGGAAGGGTCAATGCATCCCACTCCATCGCTACTGTATGCTACTGTGTGCTCTATGCTCGCTCGCTCCTGCTTGGCTGCTCGGCGTGCCACCTCACTCAGCTCCCACATGACTACATTATTCTTTAACATGTGACCCAGCCATCCCTCACTGACTGAACTCCTCAGCGGGCAGGTGGCACCTAGTGGACATTTGTGTGTACAGGCAGTCAGAGTTAGGCACTTCAGGCAGGTAGGAATTAGAAAACAAAAGGGAAAAAAAATGAAAGCTCTGAGCTGGTTGTCCGTGGACAAGTAAGCACTGCAAATCTACTTGTCCAAATGACAGATCTTGCCGGGACATCGGACTATGGATTTGTTGAACCCTGCCCATTATAATTGTATTTGTTTGCCAAGGGGTGCCCAATACCCTCGGCATCATCCGCCCTGACCTGTTGCTGTGCTGATAGGGGGCCCAATCCTGTCAGCTTCAGTCCCCTCCCCACAAATACAGGTGGCACACTGAGAGCCACCCAGTGTGCCAGAGCAACACTACACCTGCAAAGAAGAAAACCGACCAGCGTTTTCTGTATTTATTATTTTAACCTGAAAAACTGAAAAGCGGTCCCTCGATGTGTCCAGTGCCCCTCCTAACCTGCTGCCAGCTTCTGTGTACCCTGCCTCCCCACCTCCCCTCACCCCATACCACTCCATAGCCCGTTGCGGACGATCTTGCGTGGACCGGGAACACGTCTGCACTCTTCAAAGCCGACTGCAACTGAAGAAATGCGGTAAGTGTATAATGGCATAAATAGGGTTTTTGAACTTAGGTGGATATCACAGCCATTTTGGAATTTTTTCACCCAATTTTCAACATGGGGTTTTGGGACCCTACCTCATGAGCTCAGTTACTGTCATTTTGTTATTCAGTCCGAAAGGTGATTTCGTGGTCACTGTGCAGAACCACCTTTGAACTCTTAATAAAATGACAGTGTCACAGTTCATGAGGTAGGGCTAAACCTTATGTTGAAATTTTTGGAAAAATTCCCAAAATGATTTCACGCAGCGCATGCTAGCACTTCCTATGCACACTAGTAACTTCGAGAATGATTAATATTTTTACTCCAGATTTTCAACATTGCCATTTACCACACCTCCTTATGAACATTACAGCTGTCAAATTTCACATCTCACCCAAAATGTGTTTTCGCATGTAGTGCACAATAGTGCGGTTGGTGTGCAAAATCAATGTTTGGGACAGACTAAGAAAATCACAGTGACATTGTTCATGACCAGAGGTCTTAAAATGCCTATGTTGAAAATTTGGGAAAAAATTCCCAAAATGACTGTTTTATGAGCATCGTTGCACAGTTCCTCAGCATGCTCGTAACTTCAACAATTTTAATATTTTCACTCCAGATTTTCAACTTTGGCATTTTGCCACACCTCATATGAACAGTATAGCTGTCATTTTCATCCTGCCCAAAATGTGTTTCGCACTTCGGCACAGAATAGCACGAGTCGCTGTGGGAAATCAGTGTTCGGGACAGATTAAGAAAATCATGGTGCTACTGTTCATGAGCGGAGGTTCCAAAATGCCTATCTTAAAATTTGGTGCAATAATTCCACTACATGACTGTGTTACAGCGTGCAATATGCAGTTTTCACACACGCTCATAACTTCACGAATGTTTAATATTTTCACTTCAGATTTTCAGCATCGCCATCTCTTCACACCTCCTTATCAATGGTGCAGCTGATATTTTAATGTGGTGCAGAATGGCATGGTCACTGTGGGAAGTCAATGTTTGAGACAGATTAACAAAATCACAGCGATGCTGTTCATGTGCAGAGGTCCCAAATGTTTTCATAAGGTGGGGTCACAAAAGGCCATGCTGAACATTTGGAGTGCAAATACCAACAAGCGCCCAGGGCATTAGGGCTTCTAAACATAACGTCCCACCCTGTACAGACTAGTAGGCATCGAGGTGTGCCTTTGGATTGTCTACTGTACTGCTCATGCCATTGCACCCCTACCCCCACCCTGCAGCCACTGACAGGTATAAAGGTGTGCTTGCACTCTTCGCCCCAAAGTTCAACCCATTCTCCTAAATGCTGCACCCATCTTAACGTACTTCCTTATGAAATGGGGTGTGCATAAGGCCTGATGACCTCAAGGCACAACGTGACACTTGTCAGACTCTGCAGGGGTAGGGTGAGGTGAAATGGCATGAACGTTATGCCCAGTGACCCAAAGGCACACCCAATGCCTGTCATCTCTCTCTGCAGGGTGGGGTGGGGTTGACATTGGTTCTATACTTCACTGCCATTCCATATGCATCTCCTAACTCCTGCACTAGCAATGCCAACACCAGCAAGCAAACATTTGACATTGACAAATGCTTGTTATAATTACTGGTGCATGGAGTTTTTCCTTTGAATACTTGAGTTTGTAGCGCAATGGTGTCAGACAGACAGATAGACAGACAGACACACACACACACCAGCCAGCTCTGTCTGTCCTCTCAACAGCAGAGACACTATTTTTTTTTTAATTGCACTGTGGAAGTGCCTGGTATCCACAGTAACTGACAATATGAGCAGTCACCACCATGGTCCATTCCCGTGAGAGTTGCTGTCTCCTGAAGCTGTGACTGCAGCGTAACAGCAGGATCAACCAGATAGATTTATTTATTTTAATGGAAGAATCAACCAGCTAAATAGTGAAAAAAATACAGTATAACCTCCACATGAGGAGGGTGGCAGACAAAATATTAGTTCTGGTTGGCAGGCAATCAGTGCAGCTCCTTGAAAATGGAGAAATGGAGCCGTCTTGTTTTTGAGTGTTGAAACCACCCACACATAGACTAACAGCCAGTCAGTTGGTATGAGTGCAGATGATTGACACTGGTGCTAAAGAAACTTTCAGAATGCTGTAATAACAGTTTTTGGGTTGTCACGGCATTTACAGAGGCTTGTGAACCGTTTGATAAAGGAGTCACCAGTAATTATAGATAAATAAATGCTGTGCTGATGTATTTACCTTTGTCTAAGGCCTTGTGGAGCTGTTCAGATAGCTCAGTTAGGGCAACTGTGGTGCTGTGCAGCTTTCTGAAATCGTATTGTTCAGCAGCGAGGAGGTTGTGATCTGTGATTTAGGATGCCAGTTGGTTGCTGGAGAGCTTTTCTAAGGCCTTGGAGAGCACAGAGAGGATAGAGATGAGCCTATAGTTAGAGACCACCATGTGGTCACTGGATTTAAAGACTGGGACTGTGTCGATTTGTTTCCAGACATTGGGGCCGGAAGCCAAATTGGAGGGAAAAGTTGAACATTTTTGGATAGGTAAGGCCAGTTCCTTAATAGCCATTTTAGTATCTTCATGTCCAAGCAGTCTGGTCCATTTCTTGTTTTGGTTGCCTCCTCCCACTTACCTGCATGGTCACATCTAAGGAGGGTATAAGAGAGAGTGCTACCTCACTGTCGAAATCCTCGTAGTCAGCCAGGTTTTTGTTACTGTTACCACTCCAGGGTTTTGCCAATATTAATGCTTAAAATTCTGTGAACTTGGGAAGTAGCCTGCAGATGTTGATATGCAGGCAGTCAATAAATCCTCTGTAGGAGCTTTGTAAGGTGGAGTGGTGTTAGAAGGCACTGGGTCAGGGTTGGGTTGAATGGTGCTCAGTAACAGTAGGATGTAGATGGTAACATTTCTCCTTACTGCCAGGGAGTACGTGACATTCAGTTTGCTCTGTTTCTTGTTGGGGCTGTCCTTCAGTTAGGCGCATATGTTCTTATAATGTCCTTCAGGTTGCAAGCTGTGAATATGCAGGCTGTAGAGATAGTGCCCCATGGTTGCCATCACCAGTGGATTGGTAGATTGACCCGAGGAGATGTTAGCCAGTGACAGAGTCTGAGCATGTGCCTGGCTTGGTGGCTGATGTAGATGTGTAGCTGCAGGTTTCCCACTGCAGGAGGGGTGGGGCAGAGACTGGGAGTGTCATAGGCAAATGCCCAGAGACAGAAAAGAACAGCCGGAGAGGTGGTATCTCAGCCGCTGCAGTGATTTAATGTCCTGGTTCCTCCAAAAAAGTGTGGCCCTGATAGATGCTAGTGTGGATATTTATCAAAGTATAAGTAAAATATTAGTTAGGGAAAGCAGGCTAACCAACAGTGTAATGCACATTATCCTGACAAATCCACAATTACGAGATGCAGGCAGTAGTATGCATGCATGGGGATGCAAAGTCAGAATAAATTGCAGTGGAGACATAAATTATACAGTGAAACATGGTGCAGTTAACTTAGCAAACATAGCATACTTGCAGTGGTGGAGACATAAAGTAACCAGCTGAGTGTGGTGCAGTGGTTTCAACCCACCGATGGATTTGCAGCCCACCAGGTTCAAGATGCATGTAAACTGACTTCCCTTTCTCAGAATCTTTTGAGCTAATAAAGCCTGATGGGAGAGCTGAGCTATAATTCTAGCCGAATCTGCACCTGGATCACAGTCGTTATGCTGTCAAGGGCTTCTCTCAAAGATTCCTGTAATTATTCTATTTTGTAATGTTTATGTTCATTTTAATGTACATTTGTTTTTAACAGTGTTTGAACTTCTCTTAAGCTGGATTTAGACATTGGCTTAGATGAGGATCATCTCCCCATGTTTGCCTCCAGCCATGGCCTTGGACTAGGTAAGTCCTGATTTAACTGTGAAGCAAGGAGAGTTACTAAAAACAAGCATCTGTCAGTGCCAAATGTTTGCTTGCTGATATTAGCATTGGACTTGCAGAGTTAGACAGATGCAGAATAGGAGTGGCAGTGAGTATTGAACTCAAGCCAATCCTACCTCCACCCTACAGAGATGGACAGGCATTGGGGTGTGCCTGTGGGTCGTTGCCCATAATGCTCATGGCATTTCACTTCACCCTACCTTGTAGACACCAAGTGTTGAGGTGTGCCTTGGGATGTTCGGCTTCACAGTCATTCCTTTTCATAATGACATACGCTGAAATGGGTGCAGTACAGGAGAGCGGGCTGAAGTCTGGGGCTGAAGAGTGCAAGGTACACCTCAATGCCTGTCACTGGCTTCAGGATGGGGTGGGATGGCATGAGCATTACAGCCAGTGATCCAAAGTTACACCTCTGATGTCTGTCAGTCTGTACAGGGTTGTGATGGTATGGTTAGAAACCATAATGCAGTTTCTGTGCAGTGACTGCAAAATCACCTTCGGGGACGAATAACGCCATGACAGTGTCTGAATTCATGAGGAGGGGGTCCCAATAACCCTATGTTGAAAATTTGGTGCCAAAATTCCCAAAAATGCCTGAGATATACACCAAAGTTGAAAAAACCCTATTTATGCCATTATACAGCTTACCGGCATTTCTTCAGTTCATGTCGGCTTTGAAGACTGCAGACGTGTTCCCGGTCCATCAAGATTGTTGCACTGGGCACCAGAGGTAAGTATGGGGAGATGGGGGCTGTGGGAAAGGCAGGGTGGGCAGAGGGTGGGCATGGGGGGAGGGGCCACCAAACTCAACGAGGGACCATTTCTGTTTACAGGTTTAAAAAACAAAACAAACAGGGACATTTGGCATGCTGAGGTGGGCTCCCAGTGTGCCACCTGAGTTTTTGGGGCTGTAGCTGATGGGGATTGGGCACCTTCTTTGGCACACAACAAATTGGGGGATATTATGCCAATGAGGAGGAGGGCCCCTGTCTGCAAATAGATCTGGGAAGGGGACTGAAGCCAGGGATTGGGCACCCCATCAGCAAAGAAAGACTGTTGGGGGTGCATGATGCGAGGGAATTGGGCATCCCTGGCACACAACAAATGGAGGAGGGGTTACAGTATGCCAATGGGGAGTGGGCTCCCGTCGGCAAATGAACTGTGTTAGGAAAGGCAAGCTACAGCCCTGCAATGACAGGTCACTCCCTCATTGCTGCGGCAGATTCATTTCAAGGTGGTGGCATGCTGGCTGAACTAGTGTCAGCAGCAGCTTGCCACTGCCTATACAACGAGCCACACCTATGGAACTATAGCCACCAGGCACTGGGACCACATGGAAAATGTTCTAGCTATCAGTCTACCAGGGGCCGCCCACTCCAACGTCATACACTGACATCGCCAATCCTATGAGAGAGGGCAGCCCCTACGCCATCTGCAGTTCTCCCACTGGAGACCACAGGCCACCTAGTTCCAGCTGAGGGAACCAAGGAGGAACTAAAGGTTCCTGCCAAAAAAAAACAATGCAGAAAGAGGCACAGATGTAGAAAGGCCTCCCAAGCCAGGGGAAGGAAGGGGATGGCATGGCCTGCTGCAAGAGATCCCCTGAGATCTACTGTTATGGTAAGTTCTTATGTAACTGTACTATCTGGCTTATGGAGTATCTCTGGCAGCAGGCCACACCTGTGGAACAAGTCCCAAGCAGTTCCATTATCAGACAGCACAGACTGGGTGGAAGAAACCTCAAGCCTGAGAGTAGGTCCTGGAGGACAGCTTGGCCAAAGCTGGCCCTGTGCCTAGTGGCGATGTTCAGATTGTAGTGCTTGGTGAAGGTGTGGACAGAACTCCAAGTAGCAGCACAGATCTCTGCAGCTGACACTTTCCTGAAGTAGGCAGCAGAAGTGGCATAACCACTCGTGGAGTTGGCTACGAACAATGCCAGGAAGATCTTGCCATTTTCCTGTGGCAATAAGTAATACAGTTGGCCAACAATTTGGACAAGCACTGGGTGAAAGAAACAAACAACTGAGAGGACTTCCTGAATACTTCTTATGGTGCATGTAATGTGAGAATTCTATTCACATCAAAAGCAATCGACATCGAAATGTGTACAGAAACCTACCGCCAAGAGAGAGGAACATGTCTCGCCAGAAAACTCCAGGCCCTGGATCAGGCGAGCAAAAATTGACAGTTTTATGCTGAGGGAAAACAAAAGGTCCAACTCTGGATGTCCCCACCTGTTGAACAGGTCTTCTATGACTGAGGTCAGCAGCTCCCACTCATATGTTTTTCACCACAGCCTGCTTAGGCTGTCCACCAGAATGTTTTGAACACCTGGAATATGGATGAACGACAGTTGAGACCATGATCCACAGCTGAATACCTGACTCTCATTGCTTCCCAGTAGAGAAGGTACAAATGAGTGCTCCCTGCTTGTTTTTTTTTTGCTTGTTTTTAACTTTATTTATGGCTCTACCTTACCCTGAACTCTCTCCAGATGGACACACAGCTTGAAGCCAGATCCCATCCATCTGAAGTCCTCCGCTCGACTCCTCTGGACACCCTGATTCTCCATCCATTAGCCCGCCACCTAACCCCCGGCTCTGAGTCCCCTGAAGTGGGACCACTGTTACTCCTTTCTGGTGCTCTATCTTACAATCTAGAAGAGCAGGCAGGGAGGAGAACAGAGGAAGCGGCGGAGAGACCAGACACTGGGCGTGGTGGCCAGCGCCCCGGACAATCCTTGCGCCTATCAGGAGGCAGGGATTTTTACTTACTTTTCCCCATTGGCATGGCGTGCAATGGATGCCAGCGTGGGACCATCCATAGATGTTCTGCCAATGCCAACCCCTCTACAGAACTGTGCCTGCACATAGCAGAATGAAATGCAGCCTCCGCCCCGGGAGTGCGGAGCACGGTACACCCTGATCCCACCCCCAGAAGAAGAGAGCAGTCCTCCAGATGCTCAGTGTTCTCCTTCCTTGCCAACCCTGATGGCCCTGGCTTATTCCCAAACCTGGGTCACCAGGCGTGAGTGTGGTGTGGCGTCCAGCACCTCAACCCTCCGCACCACGGGCGGCTTCCCTGCTTGTTGATGTAGTGGACTACACTGATGTTGTCCATCTGCACTAGCAGAAGACCCTTGAATAGCTGAGTCTGGAAGGCCTGCAAGGCATTAAGAACACTGATGTTGAGAAAGGATTCAAGCTGGGACCACATCCCCTGTGTTTGGAGGGCCCTAAATGAGCTCCCCACCCCAGCCCTGAAACATCTGTCATGACAATTTGCTGAGGGGAAGAATGAGGAAAGGAACCCCAATTAACAGATTGCTGGGTTCCATCCACCAAAGAAGAACTTTTTCACCAAAGAGGAGACCAGGACCTGTTGTTCCAGGTCATCAATATGATCCCACTGGACCCTCAGTTTCCATTGGGGAATCCTCGTGTAGCAATCTAGCTAGAGGCACTGTGACTATAGCTGCAGCCATCAGGCCAAAGAGCAGGAAGAAGGCTCTGACTGAGACATAGCGGCTGTTGTACAGCAAGCAGGCTTGAGCTATAAGGTGATCAGCCCAGTCCTGCAGCAGGAAGACCATGCCCTGAGATGTATTCAGGACTGCCCCTATATACTGAAGGCACTGGCAAGGAGCAGAACTGACTTGACTGGTTGACCGTGATTCCTACATCCTGGAATACAGCTGTTATGTTTCAGGGTCTGTAACAGGTGCTCTCTGGACTGGGCTTTGACAAACTAGTCGTCAGGTAGGGAAAAACATGGGGTGCCTGCTGCCTGGGGGCTGCTACCACTGCCAAGCACTTGGTAAACACCCGAGGAATTGAGGACAAGCCAAAGGGCAAGGCCTGGAACTGTAAATGTGCACCTTGGAAATGAAACCTTGGGTACTGTCTGTGGGAGGCATGTACCTGAATATACAGGTAGGCATCCTTCATGTCATGGGGAGCAAATCCAACCCTTGGTGCAGAAGGAGCAGCAGACCCAGAAGTGTCATCATCTGGAATTTTTGTACTGAATAAACATATTTAGCTCCTGGAGGTTTAGAATTGGCCTGAGGTCTCCTGCATATTTGAGGACCAGAAAGAAGTGAGAATAGAACCCCTGCCCTGTTGAGTCTCTGGGATGGGTTATATGGCCTTTTCATAACAAGGAGTAGATTGTGGTCTGAGGCCACTTCAGAAGTTCCAGAGTGTGGTCACTTTCTATGAGCTGCAGTACCCATGCATCTTTGCTATTTCTCCACTTGTCCAAGTGCAGAGAGAAGCAACCCCTACTGTGACCTCCTGCCTTATTGGGGGAGGGTCAGGCAAGGAGTCAGGCTGAACCAGCAGGGGTAGTCAGGCCACACCTCCTCCTCTGTTTTTTACCATGGTGGAGAAGGGAATTGGCATGCAGGGGCGGCCCGATGCTCATTCTGAGGCTTGATGGAGGGCTTGGTCTATGGGAAGACTGACAAAGGGCACTCATTGACCACTTTTGGTTGGGTTGTGTGGTACATGGAGTAGACCAATCACAAAGTGCAGCAAGAGGCTTGCAGCTGAGCCAGTATGTCCTGTACATCTGTGCCAAACAGTTTGAAGCCTCTAAAGGGAGTGTTCAGGATGGACAATTGAGTATCCTGGGAAAGGCTGACACCCTCAGCCAAGAGTGTCTTTGTAGGCAAATGCCCATGCAGCAGCTCTGGCCAAGGTATCTACGGCATCGTAGGCAGCCAGAAGGAGGTGTGTGCCGATGCTGGAACCTGCTTTGAGAGACTACAGCATCTGCTGTTTTAATGGGTCCTCCAGGAGAGCCGGGCAGTTTCTATGACTTGGTCCCAGAGTTTGGACCATATGGGCAATATAGTTCAGCACCCTGATGGTCAGTGTGGCAGAGGCAAAGATTCTCCTGCCAATGTGATCCAGCCTCCGGATTCCTTATCTGGGGCAAGAACTGAGATGTTTAGGCCTCTTGGTGTGGTCGTAGGCGCACTGATGACCACTGAGTCCTCTTGAGGCCAGTTAGCAAAGAAAGGCCTCTGCTGGAGCTTGGTATAATTTGTCTGCCTTCCAGGGCATGACTGGGATCATATTTAGCTGGTGACAGGCAGCAAAGTGGCATCCTTAAAGAGCTGAATTAAGGGAGAGTGACAAGTGGAAGGGCGCCTGGCAGTCACAAGTAAGAAGTCAGTCAATGTTGAGTGGAATCTACTCCTCGTGTCAAGTCCATGGCTGACTGTAACTGTCTCCATAACTGAGACAAAACAGGATCATCCAGGAGAGACGCAGGATGTACCTCATGGTCTCCTCACCATTGGATGAAACCATGGAGGAAGAGTACTAAGAAGTGGCTCCTCCATTGTCATTGTCATCATCCTCATCCAGAGGAATGAGAGCTGGGCAGCACCTCTCCTTGTCCCTCGAGTCCTGAGGGAGGAACAAGGCCCTGGATCCTGAGGCATGGTTGCATCCCCACTGGAGGTGCGGGAGGTGCTGAGGATGGGCCTTGGAGTAGCAAGCTTAACCTGCATAAGGTTTCTAAAGTGGTAAGCATGGAATGAAAGCCCACTACTATCATTGTCAGGCCCACCAGTGTCGGCTTAGGGAAGACCGGGATTGGCACCAAGGTCAGCACCAGGAGGGTGGCCAAACAGGCTAGGGCCTGTGGGGAAGCCCCTGGCATGGGTCAGTGCTGGGAAGGCAAGCGGCGACCAGGGCTCAGGGTGGGTGACTCAGAAGAAACTGGAGGCTCCGGCCTGAGACAACAGTCAAAAAAAATGGCCAAGGCTGGTGGCAGGGGAGAGGGCTATATCTTGCTGAGCTCATCAATGACAAGCGCTGAGACAGCCCCACCACGGTCAATGCATGGAGCTGACTAGGAGTGAGACAAAAGGACCAGGTTTTCTTTAGGATGGTCCATGTTTCAGTGCTTGTGCTTCCCCACCCACTTGTCCTGGGCCTTGAAGGGTTGCAAATCTGAGGACGCCGTGAGGCAAGCGAAGGAATGTCAATGAAATAGCAATCGACTGAAGCTGGCAGATCTCTGTGAAGTCAGACATGCAATGGTTGATGGTGGAGAAAAGAACTGAGGAGGATGCAGGGCCATCCACTCTTATAGGATTGGTGACATCAGCTTTGACGTTGGAGTGGCAGCCCCTGGTAGACTGCTTGCTAGAAAAGTTTCCATATGATCCTATTGCCTGATAGCTATAGTTCCATAGGTGTGAGATGCCCTCAAGTAAGATCGATGCTGTTTCACCCTTTAGATGTAAAATATCACATCTATACAGAGTCTATGCATTGTCTATAAATAACATATTACTTGCGTGAGGGGTAATTAAAATATAAGCAAGCAGACCTCTAGGGAGGGACTGATTCCTTTGCAGCATGAGACAATGATGTAGGTTATGAGAAAAAACATTGTATGGGTCACCTCCAGCCTTAATTAGGAAGCAGTCTCACTATCAGTGGACAGCACAATAGCAGTGGCTCAGACATGAACAAAGTTAAACCAGCCATGGACAGAAAATAAATGGTACACTGAGCCACCAGAGCACCCTTGAAGTCTTCACAGGTGGCATTCGAATCGCTGACTATATGTTACTAGGATATACCCAGCAACTCATATCACGCCTGACTACATGACAAATATCTGTCCAGAATCATAAGTCATTATGGACTTCTGTAATGTAACAAACAGCACATAATATTAGAGCCAAGGTAAGCAATTACAACTTAAGCTGATGTCAAGTGACTGTACACAAACTGGCTCACAGTGATGAAGCATTAAATTAAGTTCAGGTGTATACATAAAAAAAAGTTCAATGCCATACAGCAGACTGTTAGTAAACTGGCCCATGTTATGAAGACAAAACAGTTTAATTAACTAAAGGAGGTCATGCGAGCCCAAAACATGTAGTAAAACTGCTGGTCTTCACATTCAGTATGGAGGACATTCTTGTAATGTGAATTTGCAAATACCTTGTTCATTGTACAGGACATCGACAATGTCCAGCACTGGTTCCATTCAAATCACTGTTCCTCAATGCCAAAACACATTCTACATGTCGCTGGCACTAGGCAAAGCTCTCAGGCTTACTGACCTCCCGTCCTTTCACACCCTAGATGGGATCACGATTGATGATGTTCCTCCTTTAAGCACCTCAGGGTATGGCTTGATTGACACCTCAACTTTTCTGGACATGTGGGATGCCATCCACAAAAACTGCATCCTAAACTAGGTGCATTATAGAGGAATCATGGTTGCATTCCCCTGCTGGCTCATACAGCCAATGATTCTCCCCATTTTGACTATGGAAACATTGTCTACAGCATTGCTCCTAAGTCCACCCTGTCCAGACTGGATTTACACAGAAACATAGAAACATAGAAACATAGAAGTTGACGGCAGATAAGGACATACGGCCATCCAGTCTGCCCATTTCTTTTCTACCTTATAAATGTGCCTTCGGCCTTTGCTCTGTCAGTGACCTATCTATTCATAGTCATTTGTATTGCTCCTTATGCCTATCCATGCCTGTTTGAAGCCCTGCACTGTATTCATAGCCACCACTTTGGTAAGCCATTCCATGCATCCACCACCCTTTCTGTGAAAAGAATTTCCTACATTCCCCTTAATCGGCCTCCCTCTAATCTCTATGCTGTGTCCTCTTGTCCTGCTATTTTTCTTATATTTAAACATGTTAGACTCTTTCACCTTGTTTATGCCCTTAAGGTGTTTGAATGCCTCGATCATATCACCTCTCTCCCTCCTTTGCTCAAGGGTATACATATTGAGCTCCGTTAATCTGTCCTCATATGTCTTCTGATGCAGTCCCTGCACCATTTTGGTTGCCCTTCTCTGGACTGCCTCATTTTGCTTAATGTCCTTGTGAAGGTGTGGCTCCAATACTGCACGCAGTACTCCAGATGGGGCCTAACCAGTGTCTTGTAAAGAGGGATTATTACTCTCTTCTGACTTGTGATGCCCCTACTAATACACCCTAACATCTCCTAGCCTTACCTACTGCTTTAGTAGTCCACTTGGATGATTTCAGGTCATCGGTGATGATGAAGCCAAAGTCTCTTTCTTCTCTTGTGACTGCCAGCAACTCCTCCCAGCCTATATGTGGTTTCAGGGTTTCTCTTCCTATGTGCATGATCTTGCACTTCTTTGCATTAAACCCCAGTTGCCACCCTTTCAACCATTTTGCTAGTTTACCCAGATCTCTTCTCATTCTGCCCACCCCATCTGGATCATCTACTCTGTTGCAGATCTTGGTGTCATCTGTAAACAGACAAACCTTACCCTCCAGTCCATCTGCAATGTCACTGATGAAGATATTGAAGAGGACTGGCCCCAGAACTGATCCTGAGTACCCACTTGTGACTTACATCTCTTCTGACTGTATACAATTTACCACCACTCTCTGTTTTCTGCCCGTCAACCAGTTTGCCATCCAGTTGATCAACGCTGACTCACCCCGAGCCTACCCAGATTATTAATCAATCTTCTATGTGGAACATTATCGAAAGCTTTGCTGAAGTCAAGGTAGGCAACATCAACTGCTGCCCCTTGGTCCACTCACTCTTGTTACCCAGTCCAAGAAATCTATGAGATTAGTTTGGTAGGACCTTCCTTTTGTAAACCCACGCTGTCTTGGATCCCGTGCTCCTATGGATTCCAGGTGTTGCACTATCCTTTCCTTAAGGAGTGCCTCCATAATCTTGCCCACTACTGAGGTAAGACTGACTGGTCTGTAGTTTTCTGCCTCTTCCTTGCTACCACTGTTGTGGAGCGGGATCACATGAGCCCTTCTCAAATCAAATCAAATCAAATCAAAATCTTTATTTATTCAGGCGGACATCATTGAGTGAAGCTCATTTACAAGATGGACCTGATAGGTCAAGATCAAAATAAAGTACAGTAGCATACATAAACAAATACAGAGAAAGAGACAAGGACTTAAATATAAATAAACAGGTACAGTAGTAAAAACGTATATACAAACAAGGTAGCTAATGATTTTGGACCACAAAACAAAATAATTCAGACAGGTTTGACCAAATGACTGTAAGGAATTGGGAATGGAAACTGGTCAGGTGTGTTGTAATTGGATAGATACTTAAGCAAGTAGATATGGGGGATAAAAAGGGAATGGCAGTGGATTGTAGGGTATATTGTAGCTAAGTTTAGAAAAGTATATAAACTGAGATAGAAAGAAAAAGGGGGGTAAAGGGTAAGAAGGGACTAGGCTTAGTGAAAGCAGTTGCATATCTCAGGAGAGAGACTTATGAAGAGCTTTTAAAGGATGCTATAGGGATGAAGGTGTTCAACTTTAGGGTCTTCTGCAGAGAATTCCAGGTAGATGCTAAGAAGTAGCTGATTGCAGATCTCCATGCCGGTACAGACTTTAGGTATCTTCAAGGTGATAAGGTTATTGCTTCTTAGGGCATATGATCTAGGTGTAGCTAGAGTAAAGCAATCAGAAATATAAGATGGAAGTTTGTTTGACAGAGCTTTGTAAATCCATAATGCAGCATTTTATTCCTCCTAAGGTGTAAGGATGTCCAGCCAACAGCATTATAGAGAGAGCAGTGATGAGTGTTGAAAGGAAGATCTGTGATGAATCTTAGAGCTCTGTGGTACAAGGTATCCAATTTACTTAAATAGGACATAGTACAGTGGTCATATAGGAAATCTGCATAATCAATGAGAGATAGAAATGATGCCTGTATTAGTCTCTGTTTAGACTTTTGTTAGATAATGTTTGATTCTGAAGAATAGGCGAGCCTCTGTCTGAGTTTTTTCAGGAGCTCCTCAACATGTTGAGTGTAATCAAGTCTGTTATCAATCCATACCCTAGATATTTGAATTTATCCACATAATCAAGATTTTCTCAAGGATGGTGGATAGTTGGGGAAGAATGTTTGATGAGAGAGTGGTAGAATATATATTGGTGGAAAAGAACATAGCCTTTGTCTTCTTGGCATTTAATAGTAGTTTTTCAAGTAGTTGATGTTGCAGCAGGGAGAATTCTGATTGTAATAACTCACAGGCCTTTGATGGTGAGGGGTTACTGACATACAAGACAATATCATCAGCAAAAAGGTGAACATTGGCAACAGTGAGTTGGAATCAATGTTATTGCTATAGATAGCAAAAGGATAGGGCCCAGGATGGATCCTTGTGTACTCCCTTAGAAGTGGTTTTGAGGAGGATAGGACACCTTCATTTTCACCTGCTGTATTCTATCAGTGAGGTAACATCTGAACCACCCAAGAGAGGTTGAATCCAGGCCTAAGGAGTGCAGTGAGGAAATTAGCAGCTCATGATCCACTGTATCAAAGGCTTTACTTAGGTCTAGAAATACAGCACAGATGCTGCTTTTTTGTCTAACTAGTTTGCCAATCATTTGTTACTTTTGCTAATGCAGAAATGGTACTGTGTCTGGTCCTAAACCCAGATTGAGCAGGGTTAAGGAGATTATTAGCATCGAGGTAGTCTCTTAGTTGGATACTCACCAGTTTTTCTAACATTTTAGACAGCACAGGTAGGATGGATATAGGTCTATAATTGTTGAGATCCATGGGTCCCCTGATCTGAGGAGGGAAACACATGTGCTGTTTTCCACAATGTAGGAACAGAACCAGTGGATAAGGACAGATTAAAAAGATGAGTTAGGGGAACTGCAATGGCATGTAGAGCAATTTTTAAAAAGTAGGGGTCCAGAGAGTCTGCACCTGCACTTTTCTTGGTGTCTAGATGTAGCAGTAGGTCTTCCACTTGTTTTAATAAAATAAAATTCTCCAGTCTTCTGGGACTTCCTGTGCTCAGAGACTCACTAAACAGTTCTGATAATGGCTCTGCTAGTTTCACCCTTAGCTCCTTTAGTACCCTGGGATGTATGCCATCAGGTCCCATTGCCTTGTCCACCCTGAGCTTATCAAGCTCTTGTAGGACCCTTTTTTGTGAAGGGACTAGTGCTCACCCCGTGTCCATGGTGCTGAGCTGTGGGCCCTGAAGTATCTATTTAGGATAGATGCTTTTAGATGGTCTTCCTCCTCACATGCCCCTTATCTCCTTTGATTTTAGCAATACCCCTCTGGACTTTCTCCTTTCACTAATATATCTATAGAAAGTCTTGTCACCTTCTTTTACTGTTTGTGCTAGTGTTTCCTCTGTTTGAACCTTTGCCTGCCTTACTGCCTTCCATGAGTCCCTTAGGGAAGTTTGGTATGCCTCCCTATTTTCATCCCGCTGTGTTCTCTTTTATTTCCTGAAGGCCAGCCTTTTGGCTGTGACCTTTTCTGCTACTTTTTGAGAACCAAAATGGTTTCTTCTTCTTTGCCTTCCTTTTCTCTCTAACACAATGGGATGTTGCTTCAAGTATTGCATCTTTAATGCTTGCCCACTTTGCCTGTACCCCGCATCTGTATTCTTTTTGCCAGGGCTAGCTTAACTTGCACTTGTCTAGAGTGTGTAATTTTGTTGTAAGTTACCGCGCCTTGACTACTGCATTGTTAACCGTTATTGCTGTCTGCACTGTTCTACGTGTTACTACTGCTTACTGGAATGTTTATACTGATGATCTAGGGTACCAGGTACTGGCGCAGCCAAGCCTAAGCACCCCCAACAGACCCATTCCTCTACTCCTATTGCCCCTGGACCTCCACAGCCCTCCCCTCACTCTGCCTGAACACCGCTTCCCTGCCCAGATACAGTTCCACAACCCTGGACATTAGTCGCACCATCAGCTGCTGAAACCGCTCACCTGCCGTACCTTACCCGAACCCCGCTATCTTTAGCCTCCCGCTGACCTCACAGCTCCATGCTCCTAGGCTCCTGCTGCTAAAACCCTCATCACCGCTTTCACCCCGTAGATACTACACTCATCCATCTGTCCAGCCTGTGTACGGTTTCCATGGACACGGTCTCATCCCTCAGCCCCCTGCGCCATTCCGCCATATCCTCCTAACACTGACTTTTGCTTCTACACCCCCAGTTAGACCCGTTTGCTCTTAACCTCCATAGCCCCCCGACTACCCCAACTGAGCACTGACTCCCCTGCCGGGAACAGTACCACAACCCCAGTACTTGCCGCACCTTCCAGCAGCTGATACGCTCCCCATGCCTCACCCCGAACCCGCATCTAACTCTCCCCTGCTGACTTGGTTCCATGAACCTGGCTCCTCTTGAGTGGTTCTGCGGCTAAAGGCTGCCCGTGGCCGCCTTCACCTCGATACCCTCCCTTCAGCTCTCTCTAGCCAATGCTGAGTTCCATGGACTCGGTCTCTTCCCATAGCCTTCACCGCTTATGCCACCATATCCCTCACCCAGACATATACCTGTAAGCCCCTGCCCCATCCAAATATTCCCTGCTTCACTCCTCCTCTGGCCGCTGATGCCTATCATGTCCTTTCCTGCCCTGTTTTGCACCGCCTTTACCCCTCTATAGCCCCACTGCAGGTGGTGTCTCCCCTGCCTCCAGCTCTGCCTGACCTACTCTCTCCTCCCACCTCGACCATGTACTGCCACCAACCATTCACCGCCCCCACCCAGACCCCCCATCCTGCCTCCTTCATCCTGCTGCCACCTTAACCACTTACTGAAAAAGGTTGCCTTCCCAAGCATCCCCTTTTACCTGCTCACCCAGTTCCCTACCCTGCCTTCTCTCCTCCCTGACCCACCTGTCCTTTGGATCTGCCCTGTATACCTTTACCCGCTCCACTAAATGCTACCTATACACTGTAAATCTGCTGTTTTTCTCTTGACCTGTTGATTGTCTCTGAAGCTGTATCCTTTATTGCCTTTTACTGAAAACTGCTCTCTGTATTGTTACTGCTTCCTGTATTATGTAAATGAACTCTGTATTGTTACTGTACCTCCGGGTGCGTGCCTGAAAATAGTCACCTGTTTGCTAAGCGCACCTACCCAGTAAAACAAAACTAAACAAAAACTCTGTTGGCCATCTTCTCAAGGTCAGTTCCTCTGAAGTCCCATATTTTTGCCTTGGAATGGGATGATTTAGTTGTAGTGGCCAAATTGAACCATACCATGTGATGGTCACTGGCCCAAGGTGACCTTCTACCTGGAGATCTGTGATCCTTTCCCTGTTAGTCAGTACTAGATCTAGGATAGCTCTGTCGCTTGTGAGTTGTTGTACCAATTGTTTGAGGCCCTTCCACTGCAGAGAATCCACCATGTGTCTAGTTCTGGCAGATGTTCCTGCTGGTATTGCTCAATCTGTATCTGGCATGTTGAAGTCTCCCATTATCAGAACCTCCCATTTAGCTGTCATGTTTTGTATATCTTCTAACAGTAATGTGTCATGTCCTCCCCTGGTCAGGGGCCTGTGAACAACCTCAGTTCTTATGGCTGTCCCATTTCTGTTTCAAGGTGACCCAACAGTTCTTCTGGCTCCTTATGTGTATTCTTAATTTCTGTAGCTTTGATATTTTCATTAACATACAGGGCCACTTCACCTCCCCTTTTGCACCTCGGTCTGTTCTGAACAGTACATAGCCAGGTACTGGTCTCTAAGTGTGGTTATTGGTAACCACGTCCCTAATTGCTACTATTTCCAGTTTAGCCTCTGTCATTATTGCCTGTAGGTCTGGGATCTTATTTCCAAGACTGTGAGCATTTGTGTCATGATTTTCTATTGGCCGATTTTGGTGTGCTAGTTGTTGGGTGAGGTCTGGTGTTTCCCTGTCTAGCCGTGTGGGGGCTGGACCTTTTCCTTATCTGGTGATGCAAATGAACTGCAAACATGCTGAACTCCTGTTTGACCACTAGCTGAGGTGGGAGGGTGTTGCACCCTCTCCCATTTGCTAGTTTAAATATTCTACAAAGGCGTCAAACTTCTGCCCCAATGCACACTGACTCCTCCTTAGTTAGATGCAGTCCATCAGATTTAAAACTTTAAGCTCCCAATACTGTTGTCAGTTCCTACAAATTTGTGTCCTTTTTCCTGGCACCAGCCCTTGAGCCACATGTTTAGCTTCCCTATCTCCCTTCTCACCTTTCTGTCCATATGCTCCTTTATCTTTGTTCACTTTTCCTCCATCCCACCCAGGCCACCTTCCACACTGGGTCATCCCTGAGGCATTCACCCATCTTTTAAAATCTGCCCTCCCAGTCCAGGGGCCTTGCCCTCATGTGCTTGATTCCACAACCATCCTTATATTGAACCACACAGTACGGTGTTCACTGGTCCCAAGTGGCCTCCCACCTTGTCATCTGTAACACTGTCCTATTAGATAGTATTAGGTCTAGTGTTACCCATCACGAATGGGTTCACTGACTAGATGCCTGAGGAACATCCCGGCATACAGTCCTGGAGTCCCTGCTTCTACCTGAAGCCGCTACTGGAATGCTCCAGTCTACATGTGGCAGGTTGAAGTCCCCATCAGCAGCACCACTCCCTTTCCAGACATCTTGCCAGTGACTCCACCAGTACCTTATCTAATTCCTCTCCCTGTGCTAGAGGTCTGTATATCACTCCAGTCTGAATAGTGACTCCATTCCCTATCTCCAGGGTGACCCACAGTACCTCTGCCTCCCCTGTGTTCCCTGCATCTCTGTGGCTTTATGCTTTCCCTCATAAAACACCACATCTCCTCCTTTCCTTCCACCCAATCCTTCCTGAACAGAGTATGGCCTGATATGGCCATGTCCCAGTCATGGTTTTCAGGGCACCATGACTGGTGATGGCCACAGTATACAGGCTGGCCTCTGCCACGATGGCCTCTAGGTCCACAATCTTATTTCCTAGACATAGAAACATAGAAAC
Organism: Neoceratodus forsteri; assembly: GCA_016271365.2. Classification (NCBI taxonomy): domain Eukaryota; kingdom Metazoa; phylum Chordata; order Ceratodontiformes; family Ceratodontidae; genus Neoceratodus; species Neoceratodus forsteri. The sequence goes on from JADMNL010000023.1 coordinate 465,410,340, forward strand.
ATGGACTTTGATGGCAGATAAGGACCGCTTGGCCCATCTAGTCTGCCAGTTTCCTACCACAGGATAGGCCACAGATCCTAGTTAACCAACAGCCTACTTCTTCCTACCCCCCACAAGAATTGCCTTATGTCTGTCCCATGCATTCTTGAATTCTCCCACAGTTTTAGACCCACAACCTCCTCAGAAGGTTGTTCCATGCATCTACTACCATTTCTGTGAAATAATACTTCTTCACATTGCCCTGAATCGTCCCCCTCTATCTTTAAATTGTGTCCCTTGTTCTTGCATGTCTTTTTCTGAAAGATGCTACCCTCTTGGACTTTGTTGATTCCACTGAGGTACTTAAAGTTTCTACTATGTTCTCCCTCTCCTTCTTTCCTCAAGGGTATACATATTAAGCTCCTAGTCTCTCCTCACTCGGCTTCTCTTGCAGACCCTGCACCATTTTAGTTGCCCTCCTCTGGACTGCCTCTATCCTGTTATGTCCCTTGCGAAATGGGGTCTCTAGCATTCACACACATGGCCTTCCAGATTTTGTATCCACCTGCTTGTTGCCCCTTCCCCTTTTAATGTTCCTGTTCCTTCCCATTTTGTCTGTACCATCCTGCTTCCTTTATTAATTTGTACCCTGAGGGATTCCTCTCCTCTCAGGTTCTCTTACTCTCTTCTTCAGCCTCTGGGAGGGAGGAAGATGTGTCAGAGTGATTTGAACCCTTGGGTCTATTCAGAGACCAGAATATCCATTTCGTTTGGAAGAACTCTCTTCTTGAGTCTGAGACCTTAGACCAGTCAGCCATTCTGACACTCACATTTTGCTGTTTCTTCCATACCATTTGCAGTCTCCAACTCAAATACACTTTCACCTGGCTCCTAGCAAAGCAGCCACTCCCATTTGTGTCCTGGTGGTTTAATTAATTAGCACAGTCCAGCAGCATGCTGCTTCCTAGTTTTCAGTTCTCATATGCTCCTGTTTTTTCCCCAGCAGTTTCATTTATTGTTCTCTCTGCCTCAGCCTACACGGCCTGCAGTGTATCAGGAACTAACACTGACCTCCCTTATGGAATTGGTTGGCATGTGTTCACCATTCAGTCCAGATGCATATAATTCATTCTCCTACATGTTCTAGTTGCCATTTGATGTTCAACTTAGTTCAAGTTTATCGTTGAAAACTCCATTGAGCAAGCTTCATTCACAAGGAGGTCCTTTAATCGACAGGTAATTACAGATTGCATAATTGAAAAAACAGTACAAATTCATGTACAGAATTGTTTTATTTATTTATTTATTTATTTTGAAAGTCGGATTTACAACCTTTGAGTCAGGGACTCATTTACAAAGGCACCTCATTAATTATGGGCAAACATTAACATGTTGCATAAAATGAAAATGACATAGAAAAATACAAGTACAGAAAAAAAGTACAAAGTGCTTGTCTCGATGTCTTGATCAGTTGTTCAGCCTTGCCTATGTTTTGTTTCTACCTTGTGCTCAAGGCCATCAGGCTTCACCATTGGCCTCCTACTACTCCTCACTTGAATGCAAGCCAGCCAAAAACATAGCATGGCTTCCTGGTCTCCATCCCTCTATGTCAGTGTGCTCCTCTGCTCTATTGAAGTTCACATCTTGAGGGTGGGTCCCTCAACAGTGAGGTCCTTCTCTTTCTGCCCTTGGGGTAGAATGTGTTATGCTCAGGGGAATCTTTGGGCATACAGATTGACTCATTGCACCACTAGATATAGAATTTAAGACTTCAGTTGTCAGAGGTGGGGCCTCTAAATCCACAGGGCTTTTTAGCTATGCAGCCATGTCAGCAGCACCTTTAAAAGCTATTCCTCTCTATGGCTGCCTAAGAATCACTTGGTCTCTACTCACTTCCCTTGCTCTACCTCAAGGTGAAGATCATACAGTTATACAAGCCCCTTCCTCTCAAGGACCTAACTCTTATGCCTAACCCCTCAAGGGTTTGGCTTCTATCTAGGCCTCCCTCAGTGGAGGCCAAGTGAGTGCTTTTCAGTGGTCATTGTTTCCTCTTCCCACCTTGTGGGGTGGGCCTCTTTGCAGGGAACCTCATTTAGCTGCAGAGCTCAGCTCACGCTCACCCCAGAGTCTTTCCATTAGAAGGATAGAGTGAGGCCCATCCTCTAAAATTTCCCTTGATCTGGGACTTTTAACTGCAGCTAAGCCATCACTAATTTCATCCTAGCCTGGAGGGAAGGTGACTAAGGCCTGGATCCCTGAGGTTTCCTCCTCATAGGGCTTTTTCTCTCCTCCATGCTGAAGGTCTTAAAAGTTAGTTTCTGCAGGAGGTAGTCCATAATGATGTATATCAATATTAGTACATTGTTTACCTTAGTAGGTTTCCACTGTGAGCTGGGGTTGGATGGCGGCCCTCTTTCCATCCTGCTGTTCCATCTCTCCTTTTGGAAGTCATGCATCTGTCTACTATTGCTGTCAATCACTACTCAGTTTAGCCTCTGTCTGTTTTAACCCTTAGGCTGCGGAAGATTTAGAACACATAGGTTTTTACGACAAGATATCTTGTCAGCGGCAGCCTAAGGTTAAGTCATCACTAGTTGCTGTCAGTCTATCCTCACTCAGGCTTTGTGTTCGCCACCTACTGCATAGTACTGTTGGGTCCCTTCCTAAGGTATCTTTAACCTAAATGAATTATGTTCCTGCTGCAACTCTAGGTGTGAAACCCTCCTCAAGAGGCTTCTTTGCCTTCATGGTACCTCAACAGGGTAGTGATTCCCATGGGACAGAGAGTGCGAATGGCCAAAGTATCCATGTTTGACAATCAACACAATTTTATTCTCCAGACTGTGACAGGAGCTCCTGTCACTCTTGAGGAATGACTTTTCTTAAATCTGTTGCAACAGTTCTTCTATTTCTTAGCCTAATCTATTCTTTACAATCTCTAGTCCATAAGGTTGGCCATCTATGGGCATCCCTTCCACTTTCTTGACTATATATAATGTCCTCTTTAATTTTCCTTTTTCCTCTCAGGTCCCTCATATAGGGAGGTTATTGTGGTGACCTCCGAGTTTATGTAAAACAACAAGCTGTGTTTATCATTGGTGGATTTAGTATGTGATAGCACTATGTCATACAGTTCCTTGATGTAAATACTTTGCGTTTGTGAAACCTGTAAATGTTGAAAATACCAAAGCACTAGGTGTTTTGATAAAGGTAAAATGTACTAGGTGACTGTATTATAGAAATTAAGTTAGTTGTGTTGTTAAATGCATGTAAATTGGTACCATGCATTTCTGCTGTAAACTGGGCAATCTGAAAATGTCATGGTGATTTGCATATACCCCATGATGCTTTGCATTATGGAAGTATGTGTGATGTTGTGTTTCTTTGAAACTTGGCTTACAGCAAACAAGGCAAACTATGGGGATGAAGGGTTTTCACTGAAAAGTTTACTTGGTGGATCAGTGAGTCAGTAGGTGCTGACAATTGCATAGGATAGACATACATAGTCTGTTGCTGAAAATTGATGTATTGAAGAAGGAATATGTCATTGTTGAAGGTGAGGTCCTGTATTTTGAATAAATAGCATACAGAGATTGTGTGCTGAAACTGAAGTTCAGTGTCTGGTCCATCTGTTATCTCACAACCCTCCACAGACTTAATGTCACAAATGGGATAACTTGCTGGAAGTATCTGGACTGGCCGAAAGAGGGATGTTTTCTGGTGGATATTGCCCAGATATCCCAGGTGGACTGATGCACCAGGAGTTGCCAGAGGAGAACCCAGAGAAGAAAGTCTGTGGAGTTTGGACCAGAACCATGGCCAAGAGAGAGGAGAGAAGATATGCTACCACAGAGAAAGAATGCTTAGCTCTGAAGTGGGCTATTGAGTCTCTGAAATATTACTTGTGGGGCTGAATTTAAGGTTGTAACTGATCACAACCCCTGCTGGTTGTACCAAATGAGAGAAAAATCTCTGTATAATGTGGTGGTACTTGACTTTTCAGCCTTATAGATTTACTGTGTCCCACAGGGCAGGGACAAAACATGTAAATGCTGATTTCATGTCTAGATATGGTGCAGGAATCATGTCAGTGAAATATGACATACTTTCTAAAAGCAGATAGTTGAGAAATGTTAATGACTCAGGGTAAAGAATCATGATATCCACTGTGTTTATGATGGAATGTTTATCATTAATAGGGACCCTGAGACAGAGCCTTCTGAAGATAGCTGGTGGAAGCTCCATCCCTTTCTGGGATAGTGAAGGTGGTAAGCAGTCTGCAATAACTACTTCCCTCTTAAGGAGGGGATATGTGACAGGAGCTCCTGCCACTCTTGACTACCAACCTTTCTTAAATCTGTTGCAACAGTTCTTCTATTTCTTAGCCTAATCTATTCTTTACAATCTCTAGTCCATAAGGTTGGCCATCTGTGGGCACCCTCCCTTTCTTGACTATCTGTGGTGCCCTCTTTAATTTTCTTTTCCTCTCAGGTCCTCATATATGGAGGTTATTGTGGTGACCTCTGAGTTTATGTAAAACAACAAGCTGTGTTTATCATTGCTGGATTTAGTATGTGATAGCACTATGTCTTAAAATACCTTGATGTATATACCTTATGTTTATGAAACCTGTAAATGTTGAAAATACCAAAGCACATAGGTGTTTTTGATAAAGGTAAAACGATTAGGTGACTGTATTATAGAAATTAAGTTGGTTGTGTTGTTAAATGCATGTAAATTGGTATCATGCATTCCTGCTGTAAACTGAGCTAATCTGAAATGTAATTTTGATTTGCATATATCCCATGATACTTTGCATTATGGAAGCATGTGTGATGTTTCTTTGAAACTTGGCTTATTGCCAGTTCCTTTGGGGTAACCCTTGTTTCAATGCTTCTACACTGAGGTTTTTGTCTGTAGCTTGTTTTTTTCTTTTGAGCCCCATTGCCCAACCAAACAAGGCAAACCATAGGGATGAAGGGTTTCACTGAAAAGTTTAGTTCAGTATATCAGTGAGTCAGCAGGTGCTGACAAATAAAGAGAAAGGATATACATAGTCTGTTGCTGCAAACTGATGTATTGAAGAAGGAATATACCATTGCTGAAGGTGAGGTCCTGTATTTTGTATAAGTATCACACAGAGACTGTGTGATGAAACTGAAGTTTGGTGTCTGGTCCATCTGTTATCCCACAACCTCCACACAGATGATCATCAATGCTGCACAAGTGTAACTCCTTACTAAGCGTACACCCATTTAACTTATTATAACTGAAACAAACTTATAGTTACCCATTTCATAAAAGCAATGGCAATGTCAGTAAAACTAATAGAAAACACCAATCTTGCAAAAGTGTTACATAAACAAGACTACTGCAAATAGTTACTTAAAAACACTTTACCACACAAAACAAACTGATATAAGTATAACAGGGCAGCAACTACATACAGTTAATAAAGAGCCCGAGATGTAATTTATAAAAAAGGATATGCAAAGAAGATATTAGCTACAGGTTGAAGAAAAGACAACAGATTTCCAACAACGTCCCATATTAAAGGTCTGAAAATTCACTGTCCTTTAAAATACGTATGGTGCAGAGAACAAGGAAGTTCCAAGCAAAACTGGGACCTTAACAAAGAGATGATACAGCCTCTTAGGTTCTAAAGAATATAACTTACAGGGTCCAAAAGCTGAAAGCAAATGCAAATATGTTTTTGATGATTCATTAGTGTTCAGGATTTATACCTGGGGAATAAACTTGTTTTTTCATGACGCCTTTAGCCTGATGAAATAAAATGTTGTGTTGGACTTGGAAAATGTTTCATTTTTGGCTCACATTTGAACTGTGTCCTCCACAGGTACTGCCAAACAGTACTTATGCTGCATTGCTTTCCAGATCTATCCTGAAGGTACTGTGGTTGTCAAATAACCATGCAGCACTACTGTTTTCAAAGCAACTATATTGCCAACATGTTTTTCCCAAGCAGGATCTGCATCCCAATCTGGCACCCTAGAAGTGATGTTAGTCAGCTAAAATGCACTTGGTACACTGGGGTGGGGGATGATGCTGTGGAGACTGTTATACTGGGGTGCCCCAATGTCTAAAGTCTTCACTCGTTTCTCTGGGAAATTAAAAATGAACTCTGGCCAGCCGGTGGCACTGAGGGCTGAGGCACTGGATACCTTACCGCATCACACCGTGACCCGGGTTCTGGAACAAGCCATGGTTGTCGGTGCTGGCCAGGCGGAGGGAGATGGAGCAGGATCAGCAGCCAAAGGCAGCTCTCCTCTCCTGGGAGGACACCCATCACCCACCGTAGTTCTACTGCCCCAGGTGGAGGTCTGAGGGAAGTGCAAGCAGGTGGTAAAGTAGAGGGAAGGTGCCTCTGTACCACGGTGAGCACATGCCTCCACATGCGCATGTGTGGCCGGGGCAAGGGGATGTGACCACAGATCGGGAAAAAATCCTACAAAGATATAAAATATAAAAAAAAATTAACTCCTGACCTAGTATTCATGGGGATCCCTGGGGCTGAACCACATAAATACATTATGAAATAAATGAATATGAGGCACTAGAATGGATTGTAAAATTAGTCTTTCTTGCTAGTTAAAATTCTTCCTACAGTATCTCGTTATTTAGCTGTCAGACTACTAATTATTCCCTCACTTATCTCGACAATACCCAGCACAGTACATAAAGGTCTTATGTACAACATAATGTTATATAATTCCCTTGTTGCACCTGGAAACAAGCTTTAGCTCAAGAGTGCCTTTCCTGGTTACCGATTTTGAATAAACAAATGAATAATTTACCTTTTTATAATCATGTATACTATAAATAATTGTATAAGGTTGTATTTCCAGTTTTACTAGTTTACAACTGAAGGGTTTTGAAATACAGTGCTATACAAAACTCAACCTACTTCCCTTTCTCTCCGACTGTATTGTGTTGTATTGTGGTGTGGTGTGGCGTGGTGTGGTATGGTATCACAACACAAGAACTGCTAGCACAGCCTAACAAAGAACAACAAACAACTAGTCCCCACAACCAGGCCCTCTTAGAGAAGGGTGTCTGACTGAGTCAGCACCATGGGGTGGGCCTGCAAAGGCTAGGAATAAACCCTATTCATGTTAAGCAGCTCTTGCAGAGGTGTCAGAGTTTTACCTGCATATGCCTCTAATGTTAGAATAACCAAATGTGTCATAATCCAATTATGGTAAACACATCACTTAAATTAGCCCCAGGCTTCCCACTCTGTTGACTTTGGACTGGAATGGAGTCTTTTCCTCCTCCTCCTCCTCCTCTGTTCTCCCAACAGCACCAGCACACATCACAATTCACAGTGTTAATCAACTGCACCAGCAATGGAAAAAATAACAATTGAGGGAAAAAAATATTTTTAGCAGAAACAATTTCCCTGCAGGATGCTTTGAGCCAGTGAATATACTGAAGTCTGCAGCTGTGCATACCAGCGTGTCTCATTGGTGCCTGCTGACACACATATGTTTCAACAAAGAAAGAGAGACAGAGACAGAGACTTTATCTGTGGATTTATTGTTACAGTTTATTATTTTAAAAACATCCATCTGGGATTATTTGGGATCATGAACTAGCTGAACGCCGTAAATGTTAGTGTGGTTTGAAGTTATTAGCTAGTACAACCAAGACTGGCTGCTGTTGTATCAACTCCAGCATTCGGTCATTGACGTGTTCTCCTGAAGCTGTCCAGCTGCCAAAGGAAATGACCTATATTCATGAAACAGTTTTCTGGGGCATTAAGAGTTTTTACCTCTCTATTCATGAAGCATTTCTCTATTTTATTGATTTGTTTGGCACTTTTATTATGGTTTTATGCCACTCCTGATTCAGCAGAGCCTTTTTTCTATATACATTTTATTTCCTGGTTTCCGGCCGCTTCTGACCGACCCCCAGCTCGATCACTGAGCCCTCTGGGACTTACCTTCACCAGTGTCCTCTGCCACAGGACTTGTGGTTGTTCCCAGCCACTGGTGTGGTGTGTGGAAGGTCAGTTGTCATCCTGCTGCCTGGGGTGTTTTTCTCAGTTTTCTCCCTGTGCCCACGGACGTGACATGGGCGCAATGTCTGAGCTCCTCTTTGCAGAGACGGCCCCAGCATTCTGAATGTGGATCCCTTCCAGATGTGGTGGCAGGTGTGTTCTGGCACCCAGCCACTGCTGAGTGTCAGACAAGCAGCACCACACTGACCCCCTCCTGAGAAAGGAGAGCTGTCTAAGTATGCTCAATCCTTCCTCCCTGATGGCCCTTGAGCAACCTGAGTCCGTTCCTGGCCCTGGGTCACCAGCATGGCAGGAGGAAAAGCATCCAGCGCCTGAGCCCTCCACGTCGCTGGGTCGACTTTAGCAGAGACGCTTAAAGGTGTCAGAAAGCGAGAAGTGTAAAACAAAGCCAAATAGTAAACACAGCATTATACAAATGCTTCATGAATAGCAGGGTAAAATAATACTAAAATAATAAGTGCTTCATGAATAACAAAGGTTTATGAATATATGTGTTCAATGTGTTCTATACCCTAAATGATGCTTTTAAAGTGCCCCCAACATACTTGCATTTATTTGTTTGTTTATTTATTTAGCTAGTTAGTTAGTTACCAGGAAAGACATACTGAGCTGAAACAGCCTGTTTCAGATGTGTCCTGGGGAAGGGAGATGAGGAGAGTAAAGCAATAAGTAACAACAGTCCGGTACACAGATAAGAAATTAGAAATATAACTTTAACAATTAATAGCAACAAAATTACCAACACGAGCTAGGCTGAGCATCTGATGAGCACAAGTACTATAAGTGCAAATTGGAACACATTTGGAGTATAAACAAGGCACTGCTAGGTAAGGTATTAAAGAGCAGATGACAGCAATTTGAAGGGATTGATGCACTGCTGGCACTTTTGTTCAGCAGGGATGGATGGAAGAAACTGGAGGGGGGACTGGAGGAAATGAATTAGGCAGGAGCAGGAGTATGTAAATAAATGCCTGGCAATTTGTAGATGGACCCCTGGCAATCATCCCCTCTTGCTGGCCTTAGCTCTCATCCCCCCACAGTTTCCCCACAGTGCTGGTGTTCACTTTGCCTTCCTCTGAATCCCTCCTCTGAGGTACTCCATAAGCTGTCAGGCATCACGTCAACTTCTTGCCCTGGGTCAGATGTATCCATGTATCCCCTCACCTCCCCTGCTTTCAGAAATTAGGGTACCTGTTATTGCTGTCCCCAGCACATGTTTCTAACTGTTCTTTACCTCTGAATTCACCCTCACTCTGAAGATTGCAACTTCCCCTGCACAAAGTGGGCCCTACTGACTCTCCTGCAAACTGCTGGCCAATCTCCCTACTCCCTATTCTAGTGAAACAACTATCTGCCTACCTCTCCAAGCAAGCTTCTTTTCTGATTACCAGTCTGGCTTTCATGCTGCACATTCTGCAGAGAAACATAGAAACATAGAATTTGGCAGCAGATAAGGACCGCTTAGCCCACCTAGTCTGCCCATTTTTCCTGTCTTTACTGTCACGACAGACCCTATCTGATCACCATCTGCTCCCCTGCTTTGCCACCAAGATTCCTTTGTACCTATCCCATGCATGCCCACAATATAAGGAAGACCCTACCACTGATTCGCCAATACTCCGGAGATCCAAAACCCTAATGTTTTTTTCATTTCCCTACTTTGTATGCTTTATGCTCTTCAGCCCTAATGTCTGCATTAATGCATTTTTGCAGTTAATTTCCTTCTTATTGTGATAGTGGAATTGTATCCTTATTTCAGCAAAATGGAATAAATATAGTATTGACACAGTCCTGAACTAGTGCATAGGCCCATCAGGCCTCAACACGCATGTCAGTACCTTGTGAGGGAAGGATCTAGGTCAAAACCATGCCAGTAAAATGGCACAGTCAAAACCATGCCACATGGACACAAGAAAGAGTGTGGTAAAAAGTGGCGCTAATTAAATAAACCATCTCCAAATCCATGCATGCTGTTATGATGGTGTGGTTTTGACTGCACGTTCTTTTCTGTCATGGTCTTGACTGGACATCATGAGGGAAGTCTCCTTGGCCCATCACAGGGTGTCGTGTCTGCACCAAAATGCTGCTTCATCCCTACCCAGGCTGGGTCTGCTACCGCACATTGCAGCGCCTTCCTCACCAGCCTTGGCCCATTAAACCATCCCACTGAGTTCACACCTAACTCAGGCCACTGTCATGGAAGACAACGTGGTCTTCACTGGGCCAACAGACATTCCTGCAAACAACGTTATTTCATAAGGTTTTTTTTGTGACATTCTGACCCCAAGATTTCAACAGACTCTTTTTATGACCCTTCCTTCTGAACATGACAGGTGTCATTTAATATCATACTGGACAAAATGTAATTTCATTCTGGCAGTGTGAAATCACATGTTGACCAGGATTTAAAACAACAGCTGTCACGCACATTAAGTGGTGTGACTAGACTGCTATGCTGAAAATTTGGGGTTTAAATATTGAAAATGAGCAAAGTTATGAGTGTGCGCTGAAAATTATAACATACCTCAATGACTTTGTTGTTTTTTAATATTTTGACCCCAGACTTTTAACATAGTCTTCTTATGATCCCACTTCATGAAGCCAGTAGGTGGAAATTTTTAATCCCCACCAAATGTTATTCCATGCCATAGGTGTGAAAACATGTTTCAGCCAGGATGTGAAAAATGACAGCTGTAATGTTCATGACATGGTGTGAAAAAATGGTTATGTTGAAAGTTGAGAGTTAAAATATTGAAAATGACCAAAGTTATGAGTGTGTAGAAAGATTTCAATGTATGCTCACAGTTTGGTTGTTTTTTATGTACTTTTTCATCAAATGTTCAACATGGTCTTTTGGGATCCCACCTCATGAGCACTGGTGGTGAAATTACGTTAATCAGGCCAATTCAGGCACAAAAGGTGATTTTGTGCAGCGACTGCAAAATCACCTTCCAGGCCTGATTAATGTAACTTCACTGCCAGTGTTCATGAGGTGGGGTCCCAAAAGGCCATGCTGAAAATTTGTTGAAAATATTCTTTAAAATGACCAAGTTTGAAGATAAGTTCAAAACGACATTGAAAAACATTATACGGCACTTATCTATTTTTCTCAGTTCCTGATTTGACACTGAAGAGTGAAAACATGTCTCCTGTCTGAAGAGGAATATGGAGTTGGACCTTGACTCAGTAAGTATAGGGTAAGGGTTGTGCTGGTGCTGAGTGGGAGGGTCAGGATGGGGAAATGGGGACAGTGGCAGGCAGTGTGGGATTGTTTTCTTTATTTTGGGGTTAAAAAGGATGTCAGGGGATGGTTTCTTTTGTATAGGAGCACTAATGGGCTTACACTATTTCCAATGCTGGGATTGGGCAGCCCAGGTTGATATGATACTTGGGGTAGGGGTAGGCACCCTGGTATCCCAGACTGCTGAGGAGAGAGGGAGGTTGTGATGCTACACCAAGGCTGGGCACCCCGGTGTCAGGTACTTCATATTACAGGTTTGTGGGGAGGGACTGTACTGAAGGGAGGAGGGAACGAACCAACACTGGGGAGTGGGCACCATGGTGTTGGATTCTATTTAAATTATATATTTAAACTAGCAGTGAGGATCAGACTTATGCAAATAATGGTGGTAGAGACACACACACACACACACACACATATGCACAGCAGTTTTGCATTCTCAACAGGATGCAAGCCCGGCCAGCTGACAAACGACAGCTGTTTCAGATAATACAACCTGACATGTCGCAAAAATCCAGCTATTTTTAGAACATTGATTTTTCAAACTGTACATGCCCATAAATGGACTGGTATTTCTTAAATAATTTTAAAACTACTTTACTTTGGGACATAAAAGCACAAAAGCACACACTTTGGGCTAAACTCCACAAAACCTGCTAATTTCAGGTTTCAAATCCTCCTCGATTTTTAGTTATAATTGCTAAAGCAAGGACTGAATTTTGGTGATTTGGGGTTTTGCACCTCTGTAACTTTCCCTCAGTGAACAGATCCACACAAAACTTTCAGGCCCAGAGTTCCCAGCACCAACACTGTGCATTCCAAATGTTATGTAAATCAGTTGAACAGGCGCAGTTATTAATATGCAAAAATTGGAGCTAATATCAAAGTACTTAACCCTAATATACTGGTGCTGTATACACCTGTATAATAAAGGATAATCCACGACAGGGTGTGTGTCGTGCTGGGATAACGCCACGTCTTGGGTGGTCACTGAGGCCGCAGGGCCGAAAAGGCCCAACATGCAAGGCGTGGCATTATCCCAGCATGACACAAACCCTGGAGTGCATTATTCCTATTATACAATGGTCTCCTGTAATAAAATACAACGAAAAAAGATGAAAATATGTTTAAAAGTATTTTATATATTTTTTATTGAGTAGGAACACATAGAGGAAAAATATTCCTACGAGTTGCTTGTATGACTACCTCCACACACACACACACACACACACAGTCACATTTTGAGTTGCTTGTATGAGTACCCCACACACACACACACACACACACACACACACACACCTCACATTTTAACCAGTCCTGCTGCTTGCTCTGCTACAGGGAGAAAGGTGTTTGATTTTTCATTTTATAGAACAGTCCTGTATGCTGATGAGTGAGCAACATAGTGAAAGTAAAGCTGTTACACTGCCTGCATCCCCAAGCACAAAAGAATACAAAATGTGGAACAAAACGGCACACAAGAAAAGCGTGGTGTTGTGAGTTACTGGTCTATTGTAATTTTTAAAATAAAAAAGCGTTACCGCGAAGCCATGCATGTGATCTGTTTCAGCGCTTCCAGCTTGCAGGAACATAGACAGTGCATGTCCTTAAAAAAACAGACCAATAAGCGTGTGATTCTCCCAGTACAGTTTACTTCTCTTTGTACTGGGAGAAGAATAAAATGTAGAATGAAACGGCACACAAGAAAACATGGTGTTGGGAGTTACTGGTCTGTTTTTTTTAAGGACATGCACTGTTTATGTTACTTGGCCAGTGAGGCTTGGCTAGAAACAGATCACGTGCATGGCTTCATAGTAACGTTTTTCTTTATTTTAAAAATGACAACTTTGGCGATTTGGAAGCATCTGACAGGGTTGTGGGTTTAATTACAGTTGTTGCTGTTGCATGGGAGGGAGTTCTTTTAGGTAATGTGCTCAGTGTTTTGTGTGGGTTCAAGTTTTCCAGGAGAGTGGCAAACCGGGATGGGTAAAGCTGCTTGTAGGGAGTGGAGAAATGCCATTTTTTTACATGCGGTCACTTGTGTAATGGGACTAGATCCATGGTGTTATGCCAGGATAACACCACGGGTCCAGTGACATACTGACCAATCAGATTCCTACATTCTTTCTTGCCATTGTATAATATGTGCCTAATGTGCTGTCATAAAATCACCACATACTGGAATAAGAAAGTCTCTGTAACTGTAGCTATGGGCAATGCCAAATGGCCCCTCTAGTCCTCTGAATACACTCTATCAGGGTGGTTTTAACCTTTCAATTTGCCAAGTAAATCTGGGAAAATGACTTTTATTAGTGCTAGGTTTTACCTGCTCACACTGAGCACACTGTGTAGACCTTATCTAGGTGACCCTCAACTATTATCATGGTGTAACTGTAGTTACTCTATTTGTGTTCTCATCCTCTCAAATTGCTAGGTTCATTATGGTGCACTGTTTGCCCTAGTGCTTTAGCCTACCAGTACACCCTAAGCATACTGTATACAACCTGTCTGGGTGGTCCTAAACTCTTAAATGATACATGTATCTTGGTAGACTGTTTTGCTAGGAGTTATTGGAGTTACACTTTGTCAGTTAACTACAGTGTAGTCACAGTGTAACTACACTGTACCTACAGTGCAACTGCAATGTAGTTGCATGCAACAAACATGTAACTAATGGGCAATTTAACTGCCTTCAATGGTTCTCTTGCCTCCTTTGCTGGGCCTACCCTCAGAGGCCAACAACAATACCACTACTAATTCTGCTGGTCCACATTCCTAGTTTAATATGTCCAGTGACTGCACAAGCCGAGCCAGGAGCAACAATCTCCTGGATGCAAATTGCTCCCTTGGCCCTCAACTCTCCTGAACTGCCCTTCAATGCCGAGCCCTTGCACCTCCTCTTACCAAACAGCGCCTCCCTCTGGTGTCACTTTGTGAATGCTACAGGATTTACTGGAGCTTCAGTGTTACCAGTGATAAGTGTAAGTCCCATTCCCACAGGTTAAAACCCTGCAAACTGAGGCATTACCTCAGAGCCTCAAGATGCTTAACACTAACACTACTACTGTTATCAGGAAATGTTCACCCAATGCAGGCCCGGCAGCGAACCCCAACTCTGGTCTAGGTAACCAAGGGAAACTAAAGAAAGCCTCATTAAACATAGGTGATTTCCTTCATAAACTTACTCTACTTGAAGCCTGGGCTGTTGCAGTACAACTGGATATCATATCCCTCATTGAAACCTGGCTTAACCCCATAATATCTGACTCAGCCATGTCCTTACAGAATTTAACATCTTTAGAGAGGACAGAGTAGGGAACGAGGTGAGGGCTGCCTCATCCATCTTTGGTCTGATCTACAAAGCTCCGAACTATAATTAAAAAATCTTGATAAGGACTGTGAATGTCTTGCTATTAAAATATTGCTGGGCAAGGTCACAAATCTCTCATCCTCCTGTCAGTCTATATCCCCTGGAAAGCAACAATCTAGCCTTGATTGCTTCTTGGGTACTTCAAACAATCAACCAAAACTGTGACAGCATAGTCACTGGTGATTTTAATATTAACTGGGTGGTCAGGTCCAACTTTTGCTACTGGGACAGGATGGCCAACATTTTCCTGTCCCAAATGATCATAGAACACACCAGAACCAACTACAGAACAGGCACAATGACCCTTATCAACTGGATTCTGGTAATTCATCCTGACAGATTTAAATCAACCAGGGTGCTGCCAGACACCCTTAGTGACCACTTGCCAGTGCTATGTGTGGGGGCAGTTAAACAGCCCAAGCCCCTCCCGACTCATCACTAGCTGGATCCTTAATAAGAGTAAGCTGCCTGATTTCAAGTCCCAAGTGGCCCTGATTGATTGGAGTTTTCTTAATGTCATACCTGGCGTTGACTTTGCCCTTGAATTCTTTATTACAGAATTCACCAAAATCTGTGACAAATTTTCATCCTTTAGAAAGAAAGGTCAGGAGTACACCATCTTGCTGGATAACCTGAGCTTCCTGCTCTCATGAAAGAGATGGCCAGGCTGTGTGGTCTGTGGGTAGGAAACTGGTCCCCAGCTCACCTCCAAAAATATTAAGAAATTAAAAACAAATGCACTGGAGGGATTAGGCTGGCCATATCTTCTCCATATCTTGGCCCCCACTATTGCTCTTCCCCTTACCCACCTGCTGAACCTCTCTTTCAATCTTTGCACTGTTCTCCAAGCATGAAAGATTACCAATATAATTTCCCTGCATAAAAGGGGATCCTTCCACACGGAAATTACAGACTCATACCCTCCTTCCCTCCTGGCTAAACTGTAAGAATCTCTGGTTTTCCCACCTTAATGACTTCCTTAACTCTTCTAACCTCCTTTCTCCTTTCCAGTCTGGTTTCAGGTCCAGTCACTGACCATCACCTCCCTTCTTCATGTCATGAACTCCATCATCACTAACGTGGATCAAGGACTCATTACTGCTGCCATTTTCATAGACCTAGCTAAGGCCTTTGATTCAGTATCTCACCCTCTTCTCCTCAGTAAACTCAGTTCTGCTGGACTCTCAACCTCAAATATTAACTGGTTCAGCTCTTACCTCTCTGGCCACTCCCAATGTGTCCTCTCAGGTGTTGCCCTCCTCCCTCCCTTCCTATCAAGGCCTGTGTCCCCAGTGCTCTGTCTTAGGCCTGGTCCTATTCTCCATCTTTAAAATGACCTCCCTAAGCCTGCTCTTTCTCAAATATACATATGTATGTAGATGACACCATCCTCTTCACCTCTGGTACCTCTGCCTCAAATGTCAGGCTTCTGCTCCAATCTGATTTCCAGTCTGTCCTTGTTGGTTTCAAGCCAATCACCTCAAAGTCAATGGCAAAAAAAGTATTGATGACCTTTGTACCCTCAAAATTAACAAACTTTTCCACCTCCCTCTTCTTCACCACCCTAGACAGAACCACTCTTTAAACAGTCTCCTCTTTCAAATATCTTGGCATCTAGTTAGATAGCTGGCTTGACCTTTCTGCACACATTGACCACATTCAGTTAAAGCTCCATCCCAAACTGGGGGCCTTGTATAGAAACAAATATTCACTCTCCCTGCCTGTCTGCCATGAACACCTGACTAAAATGATATTCTCCTCATTTGACCATGTCGATAAGTTTATGGAACCAGCCCAGCAACTTCTCTAGCTAGACTGGACACTTCATAATGCCTTCTGCTGCTTCACATTAAACACCTCCCCACATCCACCACTGCTCGCTCTCCTTCTCTTCCACTATCCTTCATCTGCACTGTCAGCGCCATGCCACCATCCTCATCTCCAAATTCTGGCTTGATCCTCTCCTCCTATCTCTCCTCTTGTCTTTCACCCTCCTCACAGCCCTCCTACCCCTTCATTCCAGAGATAACTGCACCTTCTCTCTCCTCATCCCTCATCCTGTTCATGTCAATCTGACTTCTCATACTGCCTGCCCTCCCTCTGGAACTCCCTCCCCAACTCCTTAGACAAACTCTTCCTTCTATGTCTAAGCGCAATTCTTACAATCTGCCCCACCTCCCCAGGTCTGTAGCCCTTACACTCCATTTTCTTTCTCCTCTTCCTTACACCATATCACTACGGTCCTTCACTGGCATCATTAGCACTTATCACTGTTCTCCTATGTATCCTGAGTTGTTAACTTGTCAGTCTACCCTACACATGCATTTTTTTTCTTTTGCAAGGGTTTATCTACATTTCATTGCCTACCCACTTGAAATTCTGAACTACTCATAACCTGCATATTTAAGTCTGCCTGTGTTAATAATTGTTATTTACCTCTGTTTTGCTCTGAATGTTTTCACTGCTCTCTTGTATCTCCTTTACTTATGTGTTGTTTTACTCAAATTTCTTGTACATTGTATTCCCATCTTCCCTCCTGGGGTTGTACCTGAAATGAGCCCCTGGCTCAGTGTGCCTTTCCTGGTTACCAACTTTTAAATACATAAATAAATATATATATATATATATATATTTTATATATATATATATATATATATATATATATATATATATATATATATATATATATATATATATATATATATATATATATATGCATCTGAGTATTGTGAGTCCGGCACACCTTTAATTGGAAAAATGGCAAAAGATTTTGGGAGAATATTTGGAGCTTCTTGGCAAAGGGAAAAAGCACCCTGAAGAATGCTCATGGTTGATGGTAAAAGTTCTAGAACCCTATGAGATTGCCACAAGGTTCAATGAAGCTTTAACTGAATTCAATGCTGTCATCCTCAATGTACCGGACAACCCCGTCTGTGATGGCACTGATCATGAAGCAAGCTTCTTGCAGGACTCCAACCTAAGGCACCCAAATTCTGCTTCTGACCTGTCACAGTCAAAGACACCCTCAAATATATCAGGAAGGTCCTTGGTAAAACCAGGGTTGGGGCCCTCTTGACATGCAGCTACTAGCACTGGCTCTGGAGAAACTCTTCTAACCAATCTCCAGAATTGTTAATTTTTCTATGGTACTCCCAGTTCCCTGAGAAATCTGCACTGGCCACACCAGTCTTTAAAAAATAGTGACCACTCCATTCTGGCCAACTACAGACCTATCTCAATTCTCTCCCATTGTCTAAGACCTGGAGAAAATTGTGTCAGACCAGCTAGTTGCCTGCTGTGAACAGTACAAATTAACATGCCCAGCAGTATGGCTATAGGAAACTACACAACACTAATATACTGTAGGACTGATAAAACATAGAAACATAGAATGTGATGGCAGAAAAGGACCGCCAGGCCCACACATTCTGCCCAAATCCCTATCTGAAAACCAGACCTAAGATACTGGCTTTCTTGGTTAACCTTCCTCTGTCATAGGTCATAGACTATGTAAACTACCTGCACAAGGCCCTTGATAATGGAAGCATGGTTGGAGCTATATATTGATCTAACAAGGCCTTTGACCTGGTCAACCACAAGCTCCTGCTCCATAAGCAATTTGGTCTTGGCCTGTCCAGGGACTCAACAACCTGGTTCCAAAGCTAACTCTCCGAACACACACAGTGTGTGAAGATAGATGGTTCTTTGTCTGACACCTGGAATGTATCCATAGGTGCACCACAGGGCTCTTTCTTCATCTTCTAATCTTTGACCTCTTCATTAACCTGGTGCCTGCAGGTCAGCTAATATTCTCCCATGCAGATGATGCTGTCAGGTACACTGAAAGCAATGACCCTGGTAACCTCACCTCTAGCATACAAGGTGACTTTTAGCCCTTGGAAAACTGGTTCTGTATTAATAAATGTGTCCTCCATTACAAAAACAAACAAACATGCTTTTCACTGGCCCACAGATAAAGAGTAAGGCACCCTCTTCACATCCTCAGTAATAATGTCAGAAGCTAGAACAGATGAAAATGTTAAACTATCTCAGAGTGGTGGTGGATGACACTTTATCCTTTGCCCTTCATGCTGATAACCTGGTGTCATCTGTAAACAGAAGGATGAGTGCCCATTTCAGAAATTGGAGCAACCTTATAGCTGATACCAGGTGACTGGTAGTGTCCAGCTCCATCCTGTCCCTAGCTGCCTATGGCCTACCCATGTATGCAGCAGCCTGTGATTCAGTACTAAGGAGGTTAAGCTGGCCTCCAATAGAGCTTGTTGCTTTGTGTTAGGGGCTGACAAGTGCACCCATAACTGTACTCTATGTGCACAAATTTATTGGCTACCTTTAACTAAAATAATTAGCTATAAATATGTGTACTAGCCAAGAAAACACTGTTAGGCTGAACACCTCTTGCTCTAAAAACTGTTTCCACCCGTTGTTAATCAATGCAATACAAGGAGTATAGCTTCAAATGCCCTTGAACTACCTTGCCACAAAACTCAGCTGGGTAATGCTCCTTTTCTGTTAGGGCTGCAAGTTGATAAATCAGCTACTGAATCCATGCTGAACCTCCCTAGGTCTGATCAATTCAAAAATTCCTGAGGGCTGCTTTAGCAATTTAGTGGAACTGCACCAGTTAGTGAGCTAACTCTATCACTCTGCATTTATACCTACTGTCTCTGTATGCAGCTTGCTGCCTTGCATGAGTCCTTTTTAATCTGAAGGATTTTCAATATTATGTATGTTAATTGACCACATGACAAACATTTCCTTCGAATTTGCCTTGATTGTTTCATTTTGTTTTGAATGTAATAATGTAGTTGATGTGAAACTTTGTAAAGAGCACTTGTGCTCAAAGGTATTGTCTGACTCTTCAAATCAATCAATCAATCAATCAATCAATAAAACATCACATTTTTCCTTTCCAAATTCCAAATCCTGGGTCATTCAGAAATGGAGGGGCCACATGATTGTCTCATAAAGTAGTTGGTGTTCTGACACCAACCAAGGCTTTTTATGGATATAAAGCCAGTGCCAAAATCATAGCAAATGTTCAATAATTGGGTTTCCTTAGCTAGTGTAACATTTTTGACTGTACAGCCATATAAGAAATCAGGTAAAGTCTGTCTTCAAGTCCACCCTTCTCAATAAGGGTACCCATATCTGATCCATCCAGTTTGTACCAGCTATGAATCATAGAAAGCTGTGAGCCCCTGTAACAGTATTCTATATGTGGTATCCCAAGGTTTCCCTGGGAGTATGGTTGTGGTACAGTATCAATTTTAATGTGGACTGCCTTACCCTGCCATGGCCAAAAGATAAAAGCTGTCTTCACCCATGTAAAAAGAATTTGGGGACTGGGACAGGCAGAACCTGAAATAAATTTAGTAATATAGGCATAATATACATTTTCAAGGCATTACCTCTCCTTGTTATTGACAATGGCAAGTTTCTCCACTTACTCAACTTCACCTGAATTATTGACACTATTGGGGAAAGTTAACTTCATACAGATCCTGTTCTTCAGGCATAACACGAACCCCAAAATATACAGTATATAACCTGCATGGGTCCACTTAAATGCAACTGCTCCAGTTGAGACATTCTGAGGGAGGCCCAAATTCATTTATACCTAGAACTCTGAGCAAAACTCACCATCACCTGTAATAACACTGGCAAGACTCTTCTGGTGAGTTGTCATCACAAAGAGGTCATCAGCATGCATAGGAATTATCAGGTTTGCACCCTCCATTTCTGTCATTTTAATTTATGATTGAGATTTAATTGCTCAAGCCAGGGGTTCTGTTGCAATGCCAGAAAGTCAAGGGACAAGGACACTCTGCTACATCCCCTTATGCAATGATAAGGAAATGCAGATCCAGCTGTTAGTTTATACCATAGCACTAGGTTCCAGGTACAGTAATTGAACCTGGCATCTATGAAAGAACGTGGGAGAAGAATGCAGGAGTCTCACCTTCTCCTGGGCTGCCACTAGGGTGTCCAGAAAAGTCAGGATCAGCAGCAGGGTAAGTTTTTTTATAGAAACCAAAGGTGATGCCATCAGGGCCCAGGGCTTTCTCTCTTTTTCTTTAAGTATTTGTATAAAATTTTAAATATGCATATTAAAAACAGAGCAATAACCACACATTCTATTACATAATATCTTGCATTAGAAAAGAATTTCATTATAGATAAAATTAATCTACCATAAGTGAGGTAGATTAATATATGACTAAATCAATAGCAATCCAATATTATCAGTCCTTTTGATTCATATTTAGCAGCTTCGGTTATACTGTATATTGCTACAGTTTTTCACATTAAACATAAAAATGTGAGGGAGTAGCAGCAATATTACCTTTACTTGAGATTTATGTAGCTTGGAATAAATTATACTAAGACCTATGTTTTAATGCCCCCCCCCCACCGGCTAGTGAACTTCATATTCTGCCTACTGATAATGTTCTTTAAACTGGACCCCATATTTCATAATACTTTTCCATCTGGTTATTTGTAAACAATATGTTTTTTTCTCTACTCCAGTCCCATGCATTCTAAAAATAGGATTTCACATTACTATATTTAGAACTTGTGGTCTTCTAAAGGCATGTAATACATCTTTTGCATTTAACAAGGCTATATGGAGTAAACGATATTCTGACCTTCAGGTATATTTTGTACAGAAGATGCTGATAAAACACATAGTTCAGGTTCAAATATCAGTTTCATTTCTAAAATTATATTAATTTAATTCAGCATTTGAACACCAAAATTTTAATTTGGGGACATAACGCAAGTAAGTGTGCTGAGTTAACGATTTCACCACCATCTCTATTACAGTACGATGATACGGTAGTATTGAACTTGTTCAAAAGGTAAGGAGAACAATACAAAGAAATTAATCTGATTCATTCTGTTATTTATTGTACTATTCCATTTTGTACAAAGTGTTTCTCATTCCTGGTCTGTAATAGTAATCTGTAAATCAGTTTCTCATTTCATTTTAGGGGCTGTATATTACATTGCATGTTATCAATAATAAATTTGTCCATTTTGGACATTAACTTGGATCTTTCAGGAGCTGTTTCAACATATCATATAGAAGGTTTAGTTCAAAACTGAATTTTCCTTTTCCAATACTTGAAAAGAATGGAACATATTTAAAGATAACTAAAAATCATGTTCTGTTGAATGCAGTATCATATTGTAGCTCAATTTGCTGGAATAACTTAATAGTTCGGTCTTCTTTTGCATATATGGAGTAAAACAGAGGATGACAGTTATTCCTAAAGAGAGGAGACAATTTACACAAATTATGCTTTGTTCCCATGACTCTGTTACTTTTTTTCCATGTTTTAATTGTGTTCATAAAGTTATAGTGTCTCCTCTGTTTAGTTTTTGCTATTTAAGTTCTGAATAATAAATATATTTCTTTGTAACAGTTCACCTGTTTCAAAATAAACCCAAGGGGAAGTCTAGGCAATATTAATTTTTATAGGTTCCAGTACAGCTCCCCAATAGTAATATTATGTTAGTAATTTTAAACCAAATTGCTGATATATAAATAAACCTTTGGCTTTTTAAAACTTGGGTGATTATTTTCTGTGTGAATTTAGTTATTAATGTTGCTATTTTACAAAAGTCTCCTAAGTGATCAAACTGGAAGCATTTGAAAGATATATAACAAGCATTTGTCAATGCTGAACGCTCACTTGCAGGTATTTGCAGTGGTATTTGGCACTTGGACATGGCTTAAAAATCAGTGACAAAGAAGTACAAGCATTTGTCAATGAGCGAATGTTGCTTGTTCTATGTGCTGTTTAGGTATTTGGAAGTCATTGGGTGCAAATACTGAAAATTAGCGAACTTATGAGCGTCACATTAGGAACTCTTGCCGCCCTTGTAAAACAGTCATTTTTGGAATTTTTTCACTAATTTATAACATAGCCATTTTAAGACCTCTGCTCATGAACAGTGTCACTGTGATTTTCTTAATGTGTCCCATACATTAATTTCACCCACTGACTGTGCCATTGTGCGCTACATGGGCGGAAACACGTTTTGGGCAGGATGTGAAAATGACAGCTGTACTGATCATAAGGAGGTGTGGTAAAATGGCAATGTTGAAAATCTGGAGTGAAAATATTGAAAATTCGCGAACTACGAGCCTGCTTAGGAACTGCAGATGCACGCTCGTAAAACAGTCATTTTTGGAATTTTTGCGCAAATTTTCAACATGGGTTTTGGACCCCTTCTCGCGAATGATGTCACTGCCATGGCATTATTCAGGCCTGAAGGGTGATTTCCACGAGTGACTGCACAGTGATCATGTAAATGCCCCTTCGGCCCAAATAACGCCATGACAGTGACATCCTGCATGAGAAGGGTTCCCAAAACCCCATGTTGAAAATTTGCTGCAAAAATTCCAAAAATGCCTGAGATATGCAATAAAGTTGAAAACCCCTATCTAGCCCATTATACAGCTTACCGGCATTTCCTCAGTTCAGGGTCGGCTTTGAAGAGTGCAGACATGTTCCCGGTCCACTCAAGATCGCTGCGCTTGAGCTCCGGAGGTAAGTATGGGGTGAGGGGTGTGGGGAGGAGGGGTACAGTGGGTGGGTGTGGGTTGTGGGAGGGCACCTGGGAGAAGTGCCGTGGGACTGTTTTCAATTTACAGGTTTAAAAAAAAATAGACGATGGGACATTTGCCATGCTGGGGTGGACTCCCAGCATGGCAAAAGGATGGCTGGGGGCCGAGGGCCGACGGAGTTGGCACCTTTGGTCGGCAGATGACGTGGGACATTGACCACGCTGAGTGGGCTCCCAGCATGGCAGCACAGATTTGGGGCAGGATGCTGGTGTTGTGGTGAAGGACAGCGTGGTTTTCTTGAAGAGAAGACCACCACTGTCAGGCCACAGCACCGCATCCGATTGGTGCAGGACTGCCATGCCTGCTCAATTGAGCAGGGGATTGCAGGGGAGGGCACCTCCAAAGTGTCCCATTCTTCAAGACGCTCCGGCGCATGCCGCAAGCTAACGTAAAACCAGGGCAAAATATTCATTTTATGAACTGAATATGTCCAAAGAGGGACAAAGGTAAGCCCTTCCATCTTTCTATGGTCTCATTAACAGCATCTGTTAAAGAGTTCAAATTTACACTCATTAGCTGATTTATTTTATTAGTTATATGTATACTTAAATACACCCTACTTATGCTTTTTAAAGAAACAGAACATTTTCAGCTTTTATCTTACATTATCTGGTCTTATTGGTAATGCTTCTGATTTTTTTCCAGTTAACAATATAACCAGACTATTCTCTGTATTTCTTTACTAACTGAAGTATAGATTTGAACCCTTTCTCCGGATCTTTCAGATAGAACACAATATCATCAGCCAAAAGAGAAGTTTAAATTCTCTATTTACCATGTTTAAATCTGTTTATGTTAGTTGATTCTCTTTTGCATTTGCTAGGGGCTCAATAACTGAAGCACACAGCAGAGGTGAAAGGGACACCCCAGCCTAGTTCCTCTAAACAATGAAAAGGAAGATGGCATAGTACCATTGGTCAGGACCTTCACCTTGGGTAATTTATAAATCACCGTAATCCATGCACTACAATTTTACCTCTATTTTCAGATCTTATTGCAATAAATAGGGCCATTCCACCCTGTTAAATGCTTTTTCAGTGTCTAGGGACACTTTCATAGCATCTTGATCATTACTTATACAGGGGCCCAGATATTCAAAGGGTTGCATGGCACAACAGTGTTGTGCCATGTGCAACCCACTGATGCGCCCGCAACATATTCAAAATGGAAAAGGGCGCTGCACAAATCCTGATACGCTGGAGTGCATCAGTATGTATGCAGGCACAGGTAGGAGGGGCATGCCCATGCATAATCTGCACAGCCCATATTCAGCCCGGGATGTGCAGAGCCATGCATGTGCAACCCTACCTGTGCCAGCACAAAGTTAAGCCAAAAAAGGAACAACTGATGGCCACCCACAGGTGAGCTTCTGCATTGCAGGGCACAACACGGCAGCTGCCACCTTGTGGGTGGCCACCGAGTTCTGGCCTGCCTGGTGGCATCCCCATGCCCCATTGAGGGCATCTGATTAAATAAAACCCCCATCCAATATCTCTGTGGTCCAGTGGACCGCACTCTGCCTGATCGTGAGCATCTCGTTTAAATAAACCCCCATCCATCATCCCTGGTGGTCCAGGGACTGCACCTGCCCTATCACAGGTATCTGTTATAATAATAGCCCCTTCGAAACATCTTGAGGGTCCAGGTGATCGCACTCTGCCTGAGGTCACAGTTCAAAGAATGTGGAGCCCAGGCCCTCCCCACCATCTAACGAGTTCCCATCAGCCCACCTCCCCCCCAGTCAGCCAGCAGCCTGAGCTACCACATCTTCCGCTGGCCAACTGACAGCCCAGGTTGCATGCCCATTGGTTCACAGTGTGAGCCAATGGACATGCAGCTTTATATTGTAATTACACATCTAGACATGTGAATGATTTCATTCACATATCTGAATGTAGAGTGATAGGAGCTGCATGCCATTGGCTCATGTTGTGAACCAATGGGCATGCAGCCCTACTGAGGTGTCAGTCGGTGGGCGGCAGGGTGGCAGGCGGGTGGGTGCTTCCGCCAGTCAGCTGACCGGGGAGCAGGGCGGTGGGACC
Organism: Neoceratodus forsteri; assembly: GCA_016271365.2. Lineage (NCBI taxonomy): Eukaryota > Metazoa > Chordata > Ceratodontiformes > Ceratodontidae > Neoceratodus > Neoceratodus forsteri. The sequence continues at coordinate 465,435,669 of JADMNL010000023.1, forward strand.
CAGTGGGCGGGTAGGGAGGGGGTACCCTAGACCACCAGGGTAATAGGACATTTTCTGTTTTACAGATGCCTGTGATTGAGCAGAGGTGGTCCACTGGACCACCAGGGATATTGGCTGGGGGTGTTATTTTATTATAACAGATGCTCGCGATCGGCAGCACTCGTCCACTGGACCACCAGGGATATTGGAGGTTTTTTTTTTATTATAACAGATGCCCGCGATTGGGCAGAGTGTGGTCCACTGGATCACCAGGGATATAGGATTATTCTATTTTGGACAGATGCCCACGATCGGACTGCAGGGGTATTGGTCCCAATGGCTGCTGCCTGGCAGGCGCCAGGCGCAGGTCATCGGGGATCGGCGCACCCTGCATGCAAATGGTGTGCAAATGGGGCTATAATGACATGCAAATGGCCCCATGTGCACCTTGCATAAATTATGGCCCCATTTACATGTCACTTTTGAATATCGCTGGTGCTATGAATGGCACAATGGCACTTGTGCTAGTGCATCTCCATGCTCCATCTCTAGCCACTTGCACTGGCGCAGTGCCACTGTGCCATGCACACTGGGGGTGGCCAGGGTGCAATATTCAAAGCTGCTGAGCCATGGCACAGCTCCTTCACATCGCCCAGGCCACACCCCTGCACAGCCAAGTTGAGCTATGCCCAAGCTTATGCCACAGCCTGGTGCAGTTTGAGTATCCGGCCAGGATGTTTAATGTATTTCTAATATTATGACCCTTCTTCCCCTACAAACCTAGTCTGGTCATCCCAATTAGTGTAGGCAAAACATGCTCCAATCTCATAGATAAGATCTTAATAAATATTTTATAATCTGCATGATCAGAACGACTGGGCAATAACACGTACAAGGACTTTTCCTCCCTTTCTTGGATTACCAGAATGAGGGCCTCATCAAGGAAGGGAAGAGCTAACCCTGAAAAGAGTTAAATAGTGCGTAAAGCTTAGAATCAATAATTCCTAAATGTTTTATAAAAGTCAATGTTAATACCATCTAATTTGTGTGCTTTCCAGGGTTTTAATAAATGAATTGCCCTATTCATCTCAGAATACTCTATTCGCTTATCCAAAATATTTGTTGATCTACATTTACTGTTGGAATATTCTGAAATGTTTTATTAATTACTGTTAAATCTTATGTTTGAGATGGTTTATCATAGTATATAGCAAATGTGTGGTTAATCTCTGCTTCAGTTATTACGACCTGTAGGTCTTAGTTCTAAAATTGTTCTTTCCACCTTTTTTTTGTAACTGGTAGGCTAAGAATTTTCCACTACGATCTATATGCAAATAACACTTAGACTGTATATATAGTATCATACACTCCACTTTTTCATTCTGGATAACATTATAGTCTTGCTTAAGTGCTCCCTTTTTTAAAATGTACATTGTTATTAGAAATGGTATGCAACTGTTGAGTAATTAAAAAATTTCTAAATCTCTTAATTATATTTTCCTTTTACTGGCTGCTCTTGAGATACAAAGGCTTCATATAAAAGCCTTATATGTATCTCATACTGAATTACTCAAAACTTCATCTGATGCACTATTTAGAAAATATGTATCTGTTTCAACTATTATTTTTCTATATATGTGAGTTTTTTAATAATATCAATCAATCAAAATCTTTATTTATCCATGCCAACATCATTGAGCAGAGCTCATTTGCAAGATGGACTTGATTATGATAAAATCTCAGACAAAATGCAAAAGATGAGGGTTATATCTCTAATGACAATGGGACAGTTTGATACATATAAATCATAGCATACAAGACATCAGCAAATAGCATAGAACAAACAATGTTGCAGCAGTATTACCTGCAAGTGACAAATTGTGGATATCTCAAATTTAAGTGACAGTATGCTGATTTGAGTTAGGTGGGTAATAGTAGAGGAGGGACTAGGTAGATGTAGAAGTAAGAAGCCAGGTGGTAGAGGAATGTATCATCATAAGGTATGGCCAGAATAAAACATAATTATTAATAGGTAGCTTAGATGGAGATAGGATAAGTAGATAAACAGAGGACAGTGGAATGCAGCAGATGGAGGATAGAGCATGAGAAGAGAAAGGATTAAAGGAAATTAATGTGAAAGAGGACAGGCTAAAGATAGTAATGGTTCCAAAACATGTGGTTGTTGGTGTCCCTGGATGATCACGCAAGACGGAGGGATGCATGGTCCAAATATTAATAAAGTCATATTTCACATTAATAACATCATGATATAAAGATCCAGAACCCAACATTTAATGTAGCCTTGAATATGTTTTAAACTTTGGGGAAAAGAATTCTTTTATCATTGGGATTGTTGATTCTCCAATAGTCCATTAATAACAGATATTTCATCCTGCTAAGAAGGTATTTAGAGTATTTTTTATTATAATCTCTGCTAGAAGTTGTGGTGTCAACAGGATTTAATATTAAGTTATAATCTCCACAAATAATAAATGGTTGTGGGAACTCCACCAATTTCATAAAAACAAATCCAAAGGCATTGCTACTGAATTATCATTAGGATATAAATAGATACTACTGTAATACTTCTCCCCTGATATTTTAAGGATATTATCATTTAGCATTCTTCATTGTCCACATAGCTCTTTTGCACTTTGACCCTAAACCCTTTCCTAAGCAGGATGGAAGTTCCCTTTGATTTAGATGTATGCATCAAGTGATAACCTTTTCCTCCTCAAATTCTGTCTAACTTCTCTGCTTCTCTTTGCCTTAAATGCGTTTCTTGTAAACACTTAGGTCTGGATTTTCAAAGGTCTTGAATGCAGCAAGCCCCAGGAGTGCTGAACATATGATGCACAGGGCATGGGCTTTCTCCTGCCAAGCGCTTGGGATTTTCTGTCTCGTGTGCCAATTGCTGCAAGTTAGACCAACGTTTTTCTGGTCAAGCTTGTGGCAATCCTGGCTATCTTTTTACAGTGCTTGTGTGAAATATTTGGCACAAGCTGCTGTAAATTGGTAAAGTGTTGTAACTAGCATAGACCTACTAAACTTGGGTGCAGTTAGAAAAGATGCTTTGCAGCTGCAGCAAAAAGGGTTTGGTGTAGAGCTTGATGCAAGCCTGTGTCACTGGTTGAAAATCCGACCCATAATATCTATTTTTGGGTTTTATGTATTTTAAACACTTTTCGTTTTTATACGGTTGCTAAAATCATTTATGTTCCAAAGCATGATATTTATTCCCTCCTCCGTATTAAAACTGATCCTGAAATTCTAGTTTGAGAAGCTGCTTATACATTGCATGTTGCTAGACTGCACATTTTTATTCTTTTACTTCATATTTTATATAACAAGTCATCCTCATGCTAAGACTAAAGTGCTTTTCACATACTCCCACAACACTTCACAAAATTAGTAACACATATAGAAACAATATAAAAGTAATAACCATCAACTCCCTGTTCTCTTAGGAATGCTAATTTAGAGCCCGCTTCTAAAATTAAAGGCCCTAATGCCCATTGACTTGACTAGTCTACAAGACAGTACTGTATCCATTGACGAGCATGGAGCAGATTCTCATCCCCATTACTCATATCATTTATACAGTCAATTTTATGCTTTAACTAGACTCTTACCTGTAATCCCCTAGTAGTTCAAGGCCATGACAACAGTGACAATATATTTTTCTATATTAAGATTTTAATTTTCTATAATTATCTATAAATATATGTCCTTTGAGCTGGCCGGTGGTGCTGAGAGTTGAGGTGCTGGACGCCACACCTCATGCCACACCACGCCAGTGTCCTGGATTTGGGAATTACCTCAGGTCACTGGGGAGCTGGCTGGGGAGGATTGGAGCAGGATTTCCTCCAGCGGTGGACACTTGCTCCTCCATAGTCCCACACCCATTAGGTGAAGTCCCAATGGCGAGTAGGAGGTAGGAGCGGCAACATAAGTCAGGGGTAGGATGGAAGGTGTCACGGATCCTGGCATGAGCAGGGCGCTTCATGCCTGCATACACATGTGTATGCTGTGACCCTTGGAATGGGGAAGAAAAGTAAAAAAAGGAAAAGTACATATGGGGCAAAATATACATATCCTTTGTGGGTGAGTTTCTAATAGTATAGATGTCGAATCATCCTTGCCCCAAAACAAATCTGTTTCATATCTTGATGGACCATTCAGCTCCACCAAACATCCTTTCTATTTTGTAACTATTAGTACAGCCTTGTACTTCCAATATTAAAACTAGGTTTACAGTAATAATAAGGAAAAAGCAGATAAATTGGTCACCCCTGAAAATGGAACTTTTAATCTCAGTGGGCCCACCAGTTACCAAAACTCATTAAATAAATAAATACATAACTAAACAATAAAAACAGACGATCTCTGAAACAAATCCTTGCATCATAGTACATTTGGTTACTTTATAGTTCCTAGAACTTCTCAGCAGATCCACAAAAGTGCTGTTAGTTAAGTCCTAATAAGGTCATTTTGTGGGTTTATCAGACATTGGTTCTGGATGGATCTGAACCTGTATCTCATTTAGTCTTATATTTAGTGTGTTTAAATTCTTTTCATTTTCCACTGTCTGAGCAGTTTGGCTCACTATCATGCCATTCTTGTCAGTTTTATTTCACTGTAGAGGGCTCGTACACAGGACTGTGCAAGGGCAAATATTATTTCCTGAATACTATGAATACTGTAGTAGGGCTTTTGAATATTTGGAAGCCCTTCTCCATAGGGGGCTATTCATATCTGGGATAAGAATATTCAGCTAGATGCAAAATAAACAAGCATTTGTCAATGCTGAATGTTGTCTCGCTGGCATTGGCATTGGTAGTGCAGGAGTTAGAGATGCATAATAGGAATTGCAGTGAAGTACTGAAGTGATGCCAACCCCATCCCCACCCTGCAGAGACTGACAGGCATTGGAGTGTGCCTTTGGGTCATCAGCTATAATGCTGATGCCATTTTACCACATCCTACCCTGTAGACACTGACAAGTGTCATGGTGTGCTTTAGGGTCTTTGGGCATTATACTTATCCCATTCCATAAGGAAATATGCTGAGGTGGGTGCAGTATGGAGAATGGGGTTAACTTTGTGGTCGAACACTGCAAGACACACCACGATGCCTGTCACTGGCTGCAGGATGAGGGTGGGGGTGGAATGGCGTGAGCATTACAGCCAATGATCCCAAGTCACACCTCTGACGCCTGTCAGTCTCTACAGGGTGAAGGTGCTATAGTTGGAAACCCCTAATGCGTGAGGTGTGTTGGTATTTTCACTCCAAATTTCAACATGGGCTTTTGTGAGCCACCTCATGAAGAGCAGCACTTTCAGTTTGTGAGCTGAAAGGTGGTTTTGCACAGCAGCTATGCCATTTGGTGACACAGGGATGAAAACACATTTTGGGCAGTATGTGAAAATGACAACTATATTGTTCATGAGGAGATGTAAAAATGGCAACGTTGAAAATCTGGAGTGAAAATGTAGAAAATTGGTGAAGTCATGAGCTGCATAGAAATTGTGCAACACATGTCCATAACCCAATTATTTTTGGGATTTTTAACCACATTTTAACATAGGCATTTTGGGACCTCCCTAATGTACAATGGCACTGTGATTTTGTTAATTTGTCCCAAACATTGATTTCCCACAGTGACCACGCCATTGTGTGCTACAGGTGTGAAAACACATTTAGGGCAGGATATGAAAAATGACATCTGTACAGTTCATAAGGAGGGTGACAAAATGCCAGTGTTGAAAATCTGGCATGGAAATATTGCAAATTTGTGGAGTTATAAGGGTGTGTGAAACTGCGCAACACACACTTGTAACACAGTCATTTTATGGCATTTGAGGACCTCTGCTCATGAACAGTGTCACCGTCATTTCCTCAAATTGTCCTGAAAACTGATTTTGCACAGCGACCATGCTATTCTCGCGCTGGATGCGAAACCACATTTGGCCAGGATATGTACAATAACAGCTGTACTGTTCATAAGGAGGTGTGGAAAAATGGCAATTTTGAAAATCTGGAGTGAAAATATTACAAATTCATGAAATTACGAGCTATATGGAAACTGCGCAATGCACGCTAGTAAAACAGCCATTTTTATTTTTCCACCAAATTTGCAACATAGGCTTTTGAGAGCCCCTCATGAACAATGGCACTGTTGTTTTGTTAATCAGTCCCAAAAGGTGATTCTGCATAGTGACAGCGAAATCACCTTCGGGACTGAATAATGCCATGACAGTGCCTAAATTCATGAGGAGGGGTCCCAATAACCCCATGTTGAAAATTTGGTGTCAAAATTCTCAAACGTGCCTGAGATATGCACCAAAGTTGAAAAACCCTATTTATGACATTATACAGCTTACGGCATTTCTTCAGTTCGCGCTGGCTTTGAAGGGTGCAGCGTGTTCCCGTCCACCAAGATCATTGCGCTGAGCTCCGGAGGTAAGTATGGGGTGAAGGGGTGTGGGAGGTGGAGTGCACAGAGGGGTGGGCAGGGGTGGGGGCAGGGAGACTGCGAGGGACCGTTTTCTGTTTTACAGGTAAAAAAAAATAAACATTGCAGGACATTTTTATTTTAAAAGGGTACTGTGGCACTCTGGGGTGGGCTCCCAGTGTGCCGCCTGAGTGTTTTTTGGGGGAGGGCTGTAGCCGATGGGGATTGTGCATCCTGTCGGCAAATACCAGTGGGGGTGGGGGAGCTGAGGAGGATTGGGCACCCCTCGGCACACAACAAATGAGGGAGGGACATTATACCAATGAGAAGTGGGCTCCCCATCGGCAGATCGAACTGGGAAAGGGGGGACTGAAACCAATGGGGACTGGGCCCCTGTCAGCCAAGAAAGACTTTTTGGGGGCACATGATTCAGAGGGGATTGGGCCCCTATTCGGCACACAGCAGAAATGGGAGGGGGGACATTATACTGATGGGGAGTGCTTCTCCGTCGGCACTGTGACAGGTGTCGGTGGGCTGCGGTGGCAGTCACTGCTGCCATGTTGCTCACACGTCAGAGGTTGTGGTTAGTCTGCTGCATGAGAGCTTCACCTCATTGCAGCGGACCTTTTCTAGATCTGGTGGCCACATTAGGAATGCATGATGGGCCTGCTGCTGGCTTATTGGGGAATGAGGGATGCACCCACTGATGTGAGCGCTGCATTCGACCAACTATGACTCGCCTCCAAATCTGCACATACTGCAAGATGTTGACTGGCGACAAGCATGAGCCAACATAAAAATTAATAAATAAACATAAAAGGCTCCTCCTTTTCAACCCCAAACCCTGTAAAATAAATGCTGCCCCATCCCCACCCTATCAGCATCACAATGCCTCCCTCCTCACCCCAAGCACCCACAATTTGTTATATTTTAATTATTTACTTTCTTTCTGCATTGTAAATATATCCTGATGGATGATCAGCACAACAAGCTCACCTTCACAGCCAGCCTTGACTTTCTTAGTGCTCCTTTTGCACATAAAACTGTTCCCCACCCCCACCCTGGCAGTATCCACACCAGAACCCAAGTCTTAATATGGAGAAAAAGCTGACTGGCACAGACATGTCCTCCTCCATGGCTAGCCACCATCTCTTGAATGAAAGCACTTGCATGCTTGCTCTATCTGTATAGTAACCAGCTGAAGTTTCCGTATCTGCAGCCCAACCTAAGTTAAACAGAGCATAGCCTGTGATAAGAATGGGCAGCATCCATGTGTATGCTGATAATACAGTCATCTACACCTTGGACCTTCCAGCCCTCCATTGAGGAGACCATGCACCAAGATTTCCTTGCAGTATAAACATGGTTCAAGGATAACCGGCTAGTCATGAACCAAAAGAAAACAGTCTCCATGCTATTCAGTTTCAATCACTGGCTACTCTTCTCAAACTCACTGAATCCACATTCCTCCCAAGGTGACCACCTGGACTCTTTTTTTTTGTTGAAATTTTGCTTTTTTCTCCCCTACATCTCCACCAGCCCTTTCAGTCTGACTGCTCTCCCAGCCTTGTCACCCGCCATCTCTGGGCCTTATCTGCACCCTGGCTGTCCCCATGAATGAACCCCCCATGGGAAGTATCACTGGGATCCCCACCCAGCAACCCCTTAGCAGAGTTTGGGTAGTTGGTTGGCAAAGCAGAGAGTCCAGTCAGTGGTGCAGAGCCCATGGGAGGGTCAGATATCATCTTGGCAGTGGAGGGTTTTTCCTGGTTTTCTGACCAAGGAGGCAGGATGTGCAATGATGTCAAGGGCATGAATGCCAACATCTGCCCCTCCTCCAGTGTTGGCTAGTGCTAGCTGCTGTCAAAATTCCCAAAATGGCGAGATATGCACCAAAGTTGAAAAACCCTATTTATGCCATTATACAGCATACCGGCATTTCTTCAGTTCATAGTCGGCTTTGAAGAGTGCGACATGTTCCCGTACACAGAAGATCATCACACCAGGCTCCGGAGGTAAGTTTGAGGTGAGGGTGGTGTGGGGAGGTGGGGTATGCAGAGGGTGGGTGGAGGTTGAGGGAGGGAGCAGGACAGACTGCAATGAACCATTTTCTGATTTACAGGTAATTAAAAAACAACGAGGGACATTTTTTTTACAGGGACATTTGGCATGCTGGGGTAGGCTCCCAGCTTGCCACCTGAGTGTTTTGGGAGGGGTTCTGTAGCCGACAGGGTTGGGCATCCCATCGGTGCAACCAATGTGAAGGGGGGACAAGAGCTGAGGGTGATTGGGCACCCCCTTGGCACACAAACAAATGGGGAAGTTATGCTGATAGGGAGGACTTGGGCCCCCATTGGTAAACAAAGACTGTTGTGGGGGTGCATGATACCGAGGGGATTGGGCACCAATTGGCACACAGTGAAATGGGAGGGGGTATTATGCTGATGGGGAGGGGCTCTGCCGCTGGCAAGTGAAGTGTGTCAGGGCATGCCAACAGGGGATTGGGCACCCCTGAAGTCGGCGCTTGCTTGGCAGCAGTCAGTGCTGCCACGCTTTTGAACTGCTTCACCAGGAAAGGCACGCCGCTGCATGACGAGCTTGGCTCTCATTGCAGTGAACCTTTTCTTTGATCTGGTGGCCAGTTTACTTGTTGCTGGTGTCAGTGCCTGCAGCTGCCTTATTGGGGAATGAGGGATGCACCTACTGATGCATGCTCTGTATTCGCTTCACAGTGACCACACCTCCAAATCTGCTACTACTGCAGTATGTTGGCTGGTGTGTGCAAGCATGAGCCAACATAAAAAAAGCATTTGTCAATCTGAATGTTTGCTTGCTGGTATTAGCATTAGAAATGCAGGAGTTAGACAGATGCAGAATAGGAATGGCAGTGAAGTAATGAACTTGACATGAACCACACTCCATGCTGTAGAGACGGACAGGATGTGGGGTATGTTTGGGTCTTCACCCATGACGGTCAAGCCATGTCACCTCACCCTATTCTGCAGACAGCGAGATGTGTTGACCTGTGCCTTAGGGTGTTTGGCTTTACAGTCAGCCCATTCCAAAAGGACATACATTGAAATGGGTGCAGCATAGGAGAAGGTGTGAAGTCTTGGGAGCTGAGAGTACAAGGTACACCCCAATGCCTGTCAGTGGCGGGGGTGGGATGGCATGAGCAGTACAGTTGGCAATCCAAAGGCACACCCCGATGCCTGTCTGTCTGTACAGGGTAGGACGTTATGGTTAGAAGCCCTAATGCCTCGGTGTTTGTTGGTATTCACAGTACAAATTTTGAACATGGCCTTTTTGTGAGCCCACCTCATGAAAGCATTTGGGACCTCTTCATGAACAGTGGCAGTGCGATTTTGTCAATGTGTCCTGAAAAGTGACTTCCAACAGTGACAGTGCCATTCTGCACCACATGTATGAAAACACAGTTCGGGCAGGATGTGAAGAATGACAGCTGTACCATCCAAAGGAGGTATAAAGAGATGGCAATGTTGAAAATGTGTAGTGGAATATTAACAGTGCTTGTGGTTCTGAGCATATGTGGAAACTGCGCAATGCATGCACGTAACACAGTCATTTTATGGAGTTTCATCACCAAATTTCACCATAGGCAGTTAACGACCTGTGCTCGCGAACACGTCACTGTGATTTTGTTACTGTGTCCTGAACACTGATGTCCCACAGCAACCACAGTAGTCTATGCCGAACTGCAAAAACACATTTCGACCAGGATGTGAAAATGACAGCTGTACTGTTCATATGGAGGTGTGGAAAATGGCAATGTTGAAAATCTGTAGTGAAAATATTACAAATGTGCAAAGTTATAAGGGTGTGTGGAAACTGCACAACGCATGCTCGTAACACAGTCACTCTATGGACTTTCATCACCAAATTTTCAACATAGGCATTTTAGGACCTCTGCTAATGAACAGTGTCACTGTGATTTTGTAATGTGTCCCAAACAGTGATTTCCCACAGCGACTGCGCTTATTTGTGCCAGAAGTGCGAAAACACATTTCAGCCAGGATGTGCAAAATGAGAGCTGCACTGTTCATAGGAGGTGGGAAAATGGCAATGTTGACAATATGGCATGAAAATATTGCAAATGTTCAGTTACAAGCGCGCGTGGAAACTGAGCAATGCACGCCAGAACGCCAATCATTTTATGGACGTTGTCACCAGATTTTCAACATGCCCATTTTAGGACCTCTGCTAATGAAAAGTGTCAGTGTGATTTTCCTAATGTGTCCCGAATATGGATTTCCCACAATGACGCTTCTAGTTCTGCAAATGCAAAACACATTTGGGCGGATGGATGAAAATGACAGCTGTACTGCTCATAAGGAGGTGTGGACAAATGGTAGTGTTGACAATCTGGTGTGAAAATATTGCAAATGTGCAGAAGGTACGAAGGCAGTATAGAAACTGTGCAACGACGCCATAGCACAGTCATTTTATGGACTTTTCTCACCAAATTTTCAACATAGACATTTTAGGACCTCTGTTAATGAACAGTGTCACTGTGATTTTCGTAATGTGTCCCAAACATTGATTTTGCACACCTACGCGCCATTGTGCGCTACATGCACAGAAACACATTGTGGGCAAGATGTGCAAAATTAAAGCTGTACTGCTCATAAGGAGGTGTGGTAAAATGACATTGTTGAAAATCTGGAGTGCAAATATTAAAAATGCTGCACACTTACGAGCATCGTAAGACCCACATAGCATACGCTCATAAAACAGTCACTTTTAGGTTTTCTTTCGAATTTTCAACAGAGCCATTTTAAGACCTCTGCTCATGAACAGTGTCACTGTGATTTTTAATCTGTCCCAAACATTGACTCGCAACCGACTGTGTCATTGTGTGCTACATGCGCGAAACACATTTTGGGCGAGATGTGAAAATGACAGCTGTACTGCTCATAAGTAGGTATGATAAAATGGCAGTGTTGAAAATCTGGAGTGCAAATGTTACAAATTGTGAACTTATGAGCATGCATAGGAACTGGCGCAATGCATCGTCAGAAACAAAGTCATTTCTAGGAATTTTTCACAAATTTGTAACATAGGCTTTTGGGAGCCCACCTCATGAACACTGGCACTGTCATTTGTTAATCAGTCCTGAAAGGTGATTTCACGCAGTGACCATGAAATCACCCTTCAGGCCCGATTAATGCCTTGACAGTGACAGAATTCATGAAGAGGGGTCCTAAAACCCCATGTTGAAAATTTGGTGCCAAAATTCCCAAAATGCCTGAGATATGCAGCAAAGTTGAAAAATCCTATCTATCCCATTATACAGCTTACCAGCATTTCCTCAGTTTGTGGTCGGCTTTGAAGAGTGCAGACGTGTTCCCGGTCCACTGAAGATCATCGTGCGGACTCCGAGGTAAGTATGGGGTGAGAGGGTGTGGGAGATAGGGTGCACAGTGGGTGGGCGTGGGTTGTGGGAGGGGTGTCTGGGAGATGCGAGGGACTGTTTTTCTCCACAGGAAAAAAAAAGACAACACGGATGGTTTTCTATCTAGAGGGGCATTTGGCACACTGGGTGGGTCCCAGCATGCCAATGGACTGTTTTTTGGGGGACCTTGTGGTCGGTGGGGGATTGGGAAACCCTGTCAGCACACAAAAGAAGGGGGGCCATCATGCTGATGGGGATTGGGCACCCCGTTGGCACAAGAACAGGGGATCATGCCAATGGGGATTGGGCACTCTGTCGGCACACAAGAAAATGGGGGTTGGGTTAGATCATGCCGAGAGAGTGGGCCCCTGTCGGCAGACACACAACAGCGGACATTAGCACACTGAAGCTGGTGGGATTGGGGCCTCATCAGCAAACAAAGACCATCTGGGGGCACTTGCCCACCAGGGATTAGGCACCCCTTGGCATGTGGCCAGCATAATATTGTTTGTGAACGTGGTGCAGCTGCCTCCATGTTCTACAAACAGTATTAGGTTAACGTTCTGCCCTGCAATGACAGGTCGCTCCTCATTGCAGCGCGCGTGAAGCGACCCCCTGATTGCTGCGGCGAAAACATTAGAAGTTAGTGCACTTTTGGAGAACAGTGTCATCACCACACTGTGCCTCCATTGGTCCACTGTTGCCAAACCCCTAATGCAGTGCCTCCCTTGGCTGTGTTGAAAGTCACGCCTCCACAACCCGCTTCTCTCCTAAGCTGTCAAGTCATGTTTCTTACAAGATAGCGCAAGCAAACATAAAAACACATTTTATGATTGCTCATATGCTGTAGAATTTGTTAGTATACTTCTTTTATTATCTATATGGTAAACAGTGGCTATTATGTAACCTGCGGCACATCTCAGGATCACAAGTTATTTGATAGCTAATGTTTGTTTAAAGCTTACTGTTGCCTACAACAATTACTGTAATTACATTGTGAATAACAATGGGTATATAAATTAGTTTTGATTAACTCATGTTATATGTCAAACTTCATTTCAAGGTTTGTTAAGCATGAGATTTGCTGAATAAAATTGCTGAATAAATCAGGGTAAATTAACTTAATGATGTAGGGCTTTTAGTTTTAATTTCTTTTGTAAATTTAGAAAAATAAATATTGTTGTGTTGTCCATGACTTAAAACATTAAACATTTTTGAAGTTTTAAAAAGATATTGTACTTGGTAGTGTGATTCTGACTCTACTGTTTTTAAAGTGAAAAATAGACTGTTCCATACATGTGTTACCATTACTCATTTACTTCTTTAGAGATTACAGTCTGTGCCTATTTGCCCTTTTCCTTCATTCAGGAGCACTTCCTTGTATTTTAGTGTTAGCTATTCTGATTGTCTGACAATGACATTCTTACATGCTGTCACCCCCAACAGACTCTACGAGCAGAATCAAGGATGTGCTGTGAAAGTGACAGTGAAACGAAAATATTTCAGGAACACTTTGGCACTCTCACCTCTAAAACATTCTTATCTGCAGCTGCTCAGTTAAGTTGGAGAAAGTAAGCAGAATTACACCTAGGGCTGCTTCTGGTGTGGTACTGTATGTACCTTTGCCTTGGTAAAATGTTGTTTTAAAACTAGTAAACACAGTGTTTGCTTTGGAGGGACAATGTTTATGATTGTTTTGTGATTTCTGTGAGTTGTGAATAAAGCAGCCCTATTAGTGACTCAATCAGGAAGGAAGTGCTGTTTTAAAAAAGTTAGGATTGTGGAATGTATCAGATAATTTTTACTCAGATAACACTATGTTGCATGTGACAACCTCTGTACTATTTAGGAGATCTTCACCTGCGCGGATTCACCTATTCACTATAATGGAATTAGAAAAGACGCGATTTATAATGCTCAGGAACAAGCAACACAAGTATATCAAGGATTTGAAACAAAAGAAAGGTGGGTATAATGAGACCTTTAGCATGCATTGTAGTTCTATTAAGAAAGGAAGCAGATAAAGCAACCAGCAACATCAATGAATTTAAGAGAAGGTAATCATAAAATGCGGATTTTCAACTACAAATAATGTGATGCAAAAAGTTGACAGTCTCCCTTTAAAAACGTAAAGCGCATTAGGCCTCAAGATATACAGTGCATTAAACATATTACTATGTAGTTTTGCCACTTGTAAAACATAACAGAGCATTCTTAGTTGATTTGCTAACCTCTTATTCAAATTAAACAAACCATTCTCTAATTGTTTTAGTGTTTAAAAAACTGTGTTGTTCATGAAGCTCCAACTAACACCTTAGAGCAGTGCATTCTCAAAACAGAAGAACATATTAAACGGTTCCGTCAGTAATATCGCAGAACAAAATACAGTGGACAAAAATAAAGTGGCAAAAATAGTGCCACCATCAAAATTAGCAGTACAAAATGAAGTGTGGCAGAACAATGCAGACAACATGACACGCAGGTAGCAAATAACGTTCACCACATGGAGACACTGCACTAGAACCACAGAGGCCAGCAGCACAAGCCAGCATGCCATCTCTCCTGTCCTGTGTGTTGTGTGTGTTGCTGGGGACATGCCATCTTGTGCTCCTAGCCCTTGCATTATACACGGCCATCCACATGGTGGCCATGGTCCACCTGTCTTCCAGTGGTTACCTGCACGTCTTCATCACTCAGCATTCTGGGTGGGAGTACCAGGGTGCCTGTGCTGTTAGATTACCATGGTAGGTGTCCAGTAGCCTGCTTCCCCAGTGGTGGTTGCACCCTGCCCTGTTCCATCTCCCTGCACCCTGTGCTGTTCCTGTGCATGGGTGCCTGCTGCTGTGTGTTCCAGTGCAGTGCCTCCATGCAGAGGACGTTGTTTGCTACTTGCATGTCATGTGGCCTGCATTGTTCTGGCATGCTTCATTTTGTGCTGCCAATATTGATGGTGACACTGTTTTTGCCACTTTATTTTTGTACGCTTTATTTTGTTCCATGATGTTACTGACCAGAAACCATTTTAAACATGTGAGCCTTCAAAGAAATGTTTCCGGTGCTCAAAGATTTTCTTATTTAAGTTTTTTTAAAACAAATGGACGGATATTCAGAAAGTCACACAAGTGCAGCACAAATGTTTGTGCTGTGCTTACCTACCTCACCTCAGCTGCTGCAATATTCAGCTGGATAGTAAGTGGCACTATCCAGCTGAATATTGAACCAGTGTCGACTCAGCAATAAGTACGACTTAGACTGTAGCCTGTGGACTATATGTAGCCCACACATGCAAATGAGCCTATTGGACAGACTCATTTGCATAGGGCCTGAAAATCCCTAGCACCATTGCCACATAGGAAACAGCAAACTCTGGTGGGTCTAGTGACGCCCACACCGATCGCTCCCCAAGCATATGTAAAGATACTCTGGTTGTGGTTTGACCCCCACCCTTGATCACTCTTCTGAGCATATTTTAGAATACCCAGGTGGTCTAGTGTGACCCCCCACCACCTAATCACCTCTTTCATAAGACTATACCCTGGTGTCTAGTGGTTCCCCACCCCTGCTCACCCATTTATAGTATTACAATGAAGCAGTGGTGTTCCAGTGTTCCCCATCTGACCCATCTGCTAGTTTCCTACCTCTCCGCATCCCACTTACCTGGCTGGCCCTCCTCCAAACTCAGTATGGCAACCAGCACAGCCCTTCTCTCACCTCTACAGCCAGCTGCTGTGTGAGCTGTCAGTGAGTGTGCATACAGCAGAAACGCTTCCTACAGTACATGTGCTCACTCACAGCTCATTATGGTGGCCATCCGTGGAGGCAGTGGAGGGTGTGCCAGTTACTGTATCAGGCATGGAGGAGTACCGCCACCCAGGTAAGGGGAGGGTGGGGAAGGCGGATGTGAGCAGGTGGGGGACCATGGACACCAGTGCTTCATTGAAATAGCATAAATGGGTGATCAGGGGTAGGGATGAACCACTGGACACCAGGGCATAGTTAGTCTTATGAAATGGACTACTGAGGGTGGGGAATCACTGGACACCAGTGCATAGTTAGTATCATGAAACAGGTGACTGGGAGGTTGAAGGAACCACTGGACACCAGGGCACAGTCAGTCTTAAAAGACAGGCAATCAGAGAACCGCTGGACACCAGGGCATAGTTAGTCTTATGAAACAAATGATCGGGGAAGGTCAGTCACAATAGACCACCAAGGTATTCTGAAATATTCTCGAAGGAATGATCAGTGGCTGCGGGGTCACGCAAGACCACCAATGTGTTCTGAAGTACACTCTGAGGAGCACTAAGGGAGTGAGGGGTCACACTAGACCACTAAGGTATTCTAAAATATGCTCAGAGGAGTGATTGGGGTTGGGGGCTCACACTAGATCACCAGTGATTGTTTTAGTGCTTGAACAGGAGATTGAGGGCAGGTGGCTGCTGTACCACCACTCTGCCTTTGGGGTGGGGGCATGGGCTTAGTGCCCAGTTAAGAGTGGTATGCAGTGGTGGTAAACAGTGCCACTTGGGAGGCTGTTTACCGCCACATACTTTAAATATATCACTGCAGCAGTATGCATGAGGGGACCCTCCATCTGTATAGGCACTGCAGTATTTTAGCACTTAGCACTGCCAGATTTGTGGGCGCTTATGGGCTTCTAAATATGGGCCAGCAAGGGTGCTTGCACAAACCTGGTTAGTGTGTACATTAACCTGTCAATATTGGGCCCAAACTAGCAGAAGAAAACTGTATCTTTATACACATACACAAATCTTCTGTGCTTTTTGTATTTTATAGAACTTTTAAATGCTGCTTCTCTCTAGAAAGGTAAAACTCAAGCTTATAATTGCTCTAACTTCAGATAATCATGATACCATCATTCTGACAGTTCATAATATATTCATTCTGACATCAAAAACGCATAACACCATTGTTCTTACATCAGAAAGTCATAATACTATCAATGGACATCAGAAAATCATAATTCCTCCTTTATGACATCAGACATGAGAAACTTTTCTTTGAAGGCTCACTTAATATTTAAAACATTTCTGTTTTAATAATGCACTAAAGATGTGTTAAAATGGGGCTTTGTGAAAAATGCAGTTTATTAGAAACTAAAACTTAGAAAAGGACATTTTAAATTATATAAGAGGCAAGAAAATAAACTGAAAACACTTTGTTATGTACTGTATTATAAGTGGCAAAATAATTGAATGTATGTCTTGAGACCTAGTGCCCTGGAACTTTTAAATTTGGTATTATGAAACAATATGACCTTTTTGCTTTGTTGGAGCTGCTTAGATTTATTTATTTATTATTTATTAAATTTGGTAACTGGGTAAGCCCACTGAGACCATGACAGTCCCTTTTTCAGGGGCAACCCGGAATTAATCATAGATAGAAACATTACAAGACTGTATGTTATAAATAACAGGTAACTATTTTGTAAGTTATACAGTGAAACATAGATTGGAATACACTGTGACGCTTGGCCAGCTGGTTATGATTGTTCTATGATATTTGTAATATAAAAACATAGTATGTGAATCTGTGATCCATGGGTGCCCCCAGGTTTCAGTGAAGCAGGAACCATTTAATTAACTGACTTACTTCAGAATGGCATTTTATTACCTTTTATGATATGCCTAGGCTCTTTGAAGTGGAAGCGAAATGGACTTCATGAGTCTGCCAGGGATGAGTCTAATTAATGTTTATGACGCCTTAAGAGGAAGAACATGTTATATCACCATGGTGCTAAAGGTATAAAACCCTTTGATATGCCTTGGGAATAAGGACTGCTCAAGATCAAAGTGAAAATGTTTAATTAAGGAGGAAGTGGAGTTTTTGCTGATGTCACCTTATTTAATATAGCTACTGATAGGACATCCTGTTTGTAATTTTTATATTCTAAAAGGAGGAGCTAGACGACTCACAGAAGGGGTGTGGAATGACACAGTTTAAACTGAATACTGTATCTGAACTTTGTTGTCATATATTCCATCTTGGGACTGTAGTAGGACACAGTTCTATAACTTTCAAAGCACTTAGAGGTAATACATTAGATAGAAAAGATCTAGGTGTACTTTGGTAGGAGTTTGTCTGCAGTTTTTCTTGTTTTTCTTTATGTGATTGTATGCTCTTGGATATAGTGTTATGTGCTTACATTTTACATATTTGTATCCATTTTAGTAAACCTTTTATTCAAAAGACTGCCTGGGTGTCTCCAAGTTCTTTTGCATGTGATGTATATGTGGTTAAGTTTGACAGCTGTTCAAAAGCTTGATGGTGCTGCTAAACTGGGAAAAGGTAAGCATTTACCTAAGGTCTTTTATAGAGTTTTAAGGATTCATTTTGGATACCTGGTTAGTTGCCCTTGGGCAAAAGATATATTGCATCCCTGAAGAGAATATTATCTGAGCCTGTACATTTGGATACACTAGCATAAGGTTCACATTTTGAACTCCCCAGAACTTAAGCCTAAAGGTGATTCGGACCCACAAGCAGACAGGAGGGTTACCCTGTCTGTTACCTGTTCACACTATTGCACTCGGAGGTTGGCACTGTGGGACCAGAGGGCCTGACCTGCTGAGTGCATTTACAATACAATTTCTTGATAACATTTAGGCTAGAGGTTCACAGGCACGGTTACAAGGTATGTTTTGTTTCTTGGAATGTCACATTTATTTATTTAACTGTTTTATTAGTTTGATTTTTGTTGACCAGGAGAGAAGGTCATTGCAATTCTGCTGACTTTCAGCCGGGGGATACAAATGCTGCCACTCTGGACAGACTGGGTAATCCAAGGCAGCCTTTTCTACCAACAAATTCAGTTTTCTATGCAAACTGTCATACTGAACAGATCAAGCAGTTGGTGGTATTTTTTTTCGTGAATTAGGGACACTTGGCCAGGACATTTGTATTTGTTGTAGTATTACAATCTAAGGTTAACACCTTAAAATGACCTTTTTAAACAAATAATATGAGTGTTAAATTTGCTTATTGTTTTAGGACCTGCCATTTTAAAGAAGCAACTTTTCTGGTTTTGAATCGGTGATGGATTTACAGGTCTGGGTCCAGGATTGGTGCCTCTATGCTGTGTTAAATAAACATTTGGATACTTACTATACAGTATACAGCCAGGCTTGAGGTAGTTGTCTGTTCCAGTCTTTGGACACAGCTGCTGTGGATCTTGTTGGAACAGTACCCCTCACTGTTGTCTGTATTTTCTTTCTCATGTCTGAGAGCCAGGAGAGTTACTTTGTCAGCCTGAATCTCTAGCCTGGTTCACAACCCTAGATACTCAATATACCTCTTGTCTTAACTCCCCCACACACACACACTGAGGAACAGTTCATCATTTTATCCCTAAGAAAATCTCTGCTGCAAGTGTAAAGGTGCTATCCCTCATTTTATACTAAGATTTCAAAGCAACAATTCGCAGTAATCTAAGTTGCTCAAAGTGCTACAAACTTAACAAACGTGAAAAGAGTAATTTCATCCTTCTTCTGTCTCTGTGATTTGATGATGAGTCTCACATTTTGAATGTCTCACATTTCCAGGGACAGTGTCTCACATCCTTGTGATGAAAGGTGAAGAGGTATGACACACACAGTGCTGAGCAGGAGGTTGTACTGTTGCTTTGCATGTTTGTGGGTGACGTCAGGAAGCCAGCAACAAGTTCATGGATGAAAAAAAAAGAAAACAATAAAGAGCATTAAATACATTGGCCCTTGAGAGGTGAGATAATGAAAAGGGTATGCAGAGCATGAAGTCATGGAAATTGATGAGTCACAGCATAAATATTTTAATACTGTACACAGCAGTAAAAGGTTAAAAAAAAACAGAACTGTACCTCAATAGTGGTGGTGCCAAAGACTACATTGCGTGAGGGAAATCTAGCTTGACAAACATTTGGAAGACAATTTTATGCTAGGAAGTGGTCAAGATAATGAGTAGTGCCCCATCCCCACCCTGAACTAGTTCAAAGGTTGTCTAAGAATTTCCTGTGAAAGGGTAAATGGAATGTTATACAAAAACTTTAGCTGGGTGGGGGGTTATGTTGTATTTTAGGAGGTGAGATTAGTCAAACTAAACATTAAACTGCATTTAATATTTCTTCAATTTAAAGTAAACTGAAAGGGAGTTCAAGAAGAGAAAATGTTTTTTTTTTTTTTTTTTCATTCCTGGTAAGTGGCAGAGCTCTATAAAATAGTGAGGTGTGAGATGTCATCAGTGTCGGTGGTTCGGATGGTGGCATGCTCACCTCTGGGTCTGAAGATCAGAAGTTATGGGTTCTATCCCAACATCAGATACTTGACGTAATACCCATAACTGACACTGTAGTATAGTGTGAGGAGGATACTGCTCTGGTGTGGTGCCATCCTTTGTATGAGATGTTAAATAGAGGTCCCATCTGCCATCTCTGGTCTCTGTCCAGGTGGAAGTAAAAGTTCACATGGTACTTACCTTAGAAGAGCAGGGAAGTTTCCTGGTGTCATGGCCAACATCTTCCTGCCAATAAAAATAGGTCCATGCAATGCATCCCTCAGGATGTACCTAGAAACTGCTTTTGTAGTTTAGGGTGCCTTTTCTGGTCAATAAAATTCTAAATAAAAATTTACATTTTTATTGTCTTCAAAAGTATACACTTTTTCATGTTTGGTTTGACTGTCCCCATCCTCTGTCTAGAAGAGTGGGTCAGTACCTATCTTAGCAGTCAACTTCATTTTCATTGCTTGATTGGGGTGAGCAAATTCCTGGTAGCCTGTGTGTTTCCTCACTGGAAGCTGAGCACTTCACCTGTATAAAATTCTCAGCCCCTCTGACCCCACTATAGGAATTTGAGATTTACATGCCAGCCCTAGAGCTGTGAGCAACATATGGAGAATACTGGATGAGCAACTATGCTCAACCAGTGTGTTCTGCCAGAGGGCTTCTGATTCCCTCTGACCTCGAGAGCGAAGCTTGAGAGGTCCATGGAAATCAGGACCCCGAGGTGCAGAACACACTGGCTGTGCATAGAGTTGCTCATCCTGTATTTTATATAGTGTATAGTACTGTGTGAAATATGTGTGCATGAGTTCTTTTGCTTTCAAATGAAATGTCTCATGGAGTCTCAATAGGTTCCAGAATGTTGTTCTACCACAGTAGGGTAGAATCACATTCCATGACCTTTGAACTGTGGTACAACAGTATTTTGAAAGGGATGGAATTCTATATGGAACAACACTCTACCATACACTATAGAATTTTACTGTTGGAATTTAAGCAGAATGGTGATTCTGTTTTGGAAACGCTATTCAGAGCATTTCAATAAATTTAGCAGAATTCCCTAAAGTCTTCTAATCTTAACGTAGGTCATGTAAACCATGATTTTTTCCCCATGTTTTTTTTTGGAAACCTTATTAATGATTTATGTTAACCATAAATTACTAATCCTCAGTTTAAATTCTGCCTTCAGAAGAATTTCACTTTCTACCGATTAGCAGAATTAGGCAGAATTTTCCAAAATTGTATGGAAATTCCTTTCTGTTGAAATTTGAAAATTCTGCACAACAATGATGTTATTGGGCTGGAGCAGTGGCAGAAGGCACTATGCTGTGATACAAACTGAGAGATCGAGGCTCAAGTGCAAACTCCAGAATCCCACACTGGGGCCGACAGGGGACCAAGGACATTGCAGTGATGGGGCACGGAATTATAGGTTTGTCATTTGCAAACCCCAGAAACTATGGTGTTTTAAGCTGCTGTCATGGAAATTGTCAAATATTATGGAGTTTTCATAAAACTGGAAAATCATTGTATCCATAACTTATGGCACATACCTAGTGATGGCAAAGCACTGGTCAGACTGCCTATTTGTGTCAGCACAGGTAGGGTTCTGGACGTAGAGATGTTCTCTGTGGATGTTGCTGTACAGTAAAGTGGAGACAGTGATGCACAAGGTGGAGAGGGAGGAATGGGCAGGAACAGGAAGAGGGTAATTTAAAACAGCAGTGAATGACAGCAGTGAAAACGTTGACCTATATTTTTCATTCTATTTTAGATTGCCGTTATCTTCTGTCTTGTATTATACCCTTCTTTCCCACTTTTGAGTCTGCTTTAGAACTGTTTTCACATCTGAAATAATAAAAGGAGTGCTCCATTTCATATGACTTGGAGCAGGTTGCCATCAGTATTCTCAGATGCTTTTGTGCATTTGTTGTCACATATGGTCAAGGTGCAGTGTCTGCTGCATGCTGGTTCATTGTAGTTAAATGAAATAGGATCTTAAACAAATGGTGTTCAAAAACAACAGAGAATACTGATGAAAACCAGATCCCTCCCATATTAAGAGGGCAGTTCCTTTTGTTATCTGAACTATGAAAAATAGCTGTAAAAGCAGACTCAGAATGGGGTAAAAATTGTATCACACAAGCTTGGAGACAAAGGGCAATCTAAAACTGAATAAACAAGTATTTGTCAATGCCAAATGTTTGCTTGCTTGCTGACATTAGCAGCGGAAGTGCAGGAGTTAGACAGATGCAGCATAGGAAAGGCATTGAAGTATTGAACTGACGCCAACTCCACCCTCACCTTGCAAAGATAGACAGGCATTGGGTGTGCTTTTGGTCCGTCACCCATGATGGTCATGACATTTCACCTCACCCTACCTGTCAGACACTGACAAGTGTCGAGGTGTGCCTTGGGGTGTTTGGGTTTACATTCACATCATTCCATAAGGAAATACACTGAAATGGGTGCAGGATAGGAGAATGGGGTGAACTCTGGGTCCAAAGGGCACCTCGATGCCTGTCACTGGCTGCAGGGTGGGGTGGAGGTGGAATGCCTTGAGCATTACTGTCGACAGTCCTAATTCACACCGCTGACACCTGTCAGTCCCTACAGGGTAGGGGTAGGGGCGTTGTGGTTGAAAACCCTAATGCCCTGGGCGTTTCTTGGTATTTTACCCAAGTTTTCAACATGGGCTTTTTGTGACCCCACCGCATGAACAGTGACAGTATCAGTTCATTAGGTGAAATGTGATTTTTCCACAGCGACTGCGCCATTTGGTGCCACATGTGTGAAAACATATTTTGAACAGGATGTAACAAAATGACAGCTGTACTATTCAGGAGGAGGTATAAAAATGGCATTGTTGAAAATGTGGAGTAAAATATAAAAAACTGGTGAAGTCACAAGCATGCGTAGAAACTGTGCAATGTACACCCATAATGCAATTAGTTTGGGGATTTTTTACAGCAGATTTTCAACCTAGGCATTTTGAGACTTCCGCTCATGAACAGTGTCACTGTGATTTTCTTAATCTGTCGAACACTGATTTCCCAGCGACCTGCTATTCTGCGGTGGAAGTGTGAAAACCATTTCGCCTGGTGTGAAAAATGACAGCTGTACTGTTCATAAGGAGGTCTGGAAAATGTCAATGTTGAAAATCTGGACTGAAATATTACAAATTAGTGAATTTACTAGTGTGTGTGGAAATTTTTTTTTTTTTACCAATTATTTTACCAGGTGAGTCACACGGAAGTGAAAGCTTGCTTGCAGGTGCAGCCTGAGAGCACGAGGAAGTTAAGTGACTTGCTCAGGGTCACACAGTATGCAAGTGGGGCTGTGGGATTCAAACCCAGGTCTCCAGATTTGCAGCTCAGAGCCTTAAACCACTGCGCCATACCGCACAATGCACACTCATAACACAGTCATTTTATGGACTTTTGTCACCAAATTTTCAACATAGCCATTTTAACACCTCTGCTCATGAACAGTGTTACTGTGATTTTCTGAATCTGTCCCAAACATTGATTTTGTATGCCACAGCCATTATGCTACGTGCTCTTGCGAAACACATTTTGGGCAAGGTGTGAAAATAGACAGCTGTATTGTTCATAAGGAGGTGTGGTAAATGGCAATGTTACCACCCACCAGTGCTGGGGTATGTTTTGTGTGTGTGTGTGTGTGTGTGTGTGTGTGTGTGTGGGGTGGGCAGCTACCTGTAGAGGTGGTGTTGGGAGGGGTCTGCTAGACACCAGGGCTGTTGTCTACCGCATTGTGGTGACATTTGGGGGGACGCTATCAACATTGTGGCTGGCTACAGATGCAGGTGCCTGGAGCATAATTCAGTGGGCTGGGGTCATGGTCGGAACCTTGCCGAACTGTGCTGTGCACTGTCCACGGGTTTGGGTGGGGATATATATCCATGCCAACATTGTCATTGGCGATATGGAGCCTGGTTTGTAATTTGCGGTGATATTTTGTCCAGCGATATTATCACCAGGTACCATCCCAAGGTAGAAAAAAGGTGGGTCACAACTAAAAAAAACAACTGTGTGCCACTTGTCCCAATCCCACCAAAAATTAACCCTGAGACAGGATAAGGCACTAGGAATGAGCCTGTTTTCAGGGCTGTCCTGTAAATTCACTTAACGTTATATAAAGTTGCATAAAATGAACAATTCACAATTTATAGATACATGAAAATGAATGACAATAACATAAAAGCGGATTCCATTCAGACATGGCTGCCTTAAAACTATGCAGTGTATTCATATTCTGCAATTTTGGTGGAAGAGAGCTCCAAGTAGTAGCAGCAATATGGTCAAAGGTCATTTGTCCATACTGTATCTTGTTTTTGTCTAAAGGATTTGTAGGCCTCTTCCACTAACTTCTGGTAAAGAGTACCTGGATGATACTGGACTTTGTCTTTTCAAGTGGTATCATGGCGCAAGTCTTTTCATGCATTTAAAGACAAAGTTACATAGAAGTCTCTCCTCCTGATCTCTAAAGAGGTCCAGTTCAGTTGAAGTAGTGATGAACAATGATGGAACACTGAAGGTGGACCTTCCAAACCCAAAACAAATCGAGCTAAATGGTACTGCAGCCTATCTAATTTCTGCAGACTAGTTTTGCATGAAAATTGCTGTCTATTATAGGAAATAATATCATGGTCACGACCTTTGCTCTCATGTCCCAGGTCATGCAGTGCTACTTTTGTTGGCAGGGGTGTAGGGTGGGGCAGGGTGGTGACGGGGAGTACAAATGCCAGATGTCCCACATCTTCCTTCCCTGGCAGCAGAGGTCCTCACATACTAACACACACACACACACTTGGCTCCTCCAGCCCCAGTGTGGCTTTCAGGGCTTGCAAGTGAGTCCTTATCCTCCAGGTGGCATCATGACACACTGCCACCACACCATGGGGTCAACCTACTGTAGACTTTATGAACTTCATTATTTAATTTGTATTTACCAGACAGGTGCACTAGACAATCAAATACCTATTTTAGGCATGATTTGGGGATTACAACAAAATTGACCAATGCAGTACAGTCGATACAGTTGTTAATACATTGCTGTTTTTAAGCAGATACAGACAATTTACTTTATTGGCCTCTGAGTAAATCCCAAATCAAAATCAATTCTGGACCAAATCTCTGTTTGGTAAATGCAATCCAAATCCACTACAGATTTACCCAGCTAATATAGAATATTCTATGACAAACCATACATAGCAAGCTTGTGAGATGACATTACAGACTTCAACAGCAAAGCTTGAGAGTACCTCTATAATGTAATCTCACACTGAGATGCAATAATCAGCCTTGTAGTGTATGGTTGTCCATACATTATTTTGCATAGTATATGTGCATTTTGGTTCACGTACCTTCTTTCTAACTCTGTCTTGGACGGTGGTCAAATAACCAGAAAACAGCAAACAGCAGGATACAAATAAAAACTTTAATGTGGTTTAAGTAATAGCTGCATAACCTGGCAACATTTCTAGTACTGTATCCTTTAATAGTTTACTTGCAGTGTTTAGTATTGCGATACCTTCATTATGAGGGATCTGCAGAGTAGGTAAGCATAAAGGAATCTTACAAGACAATGGGATTCTGTGCTGCTTTTCCACAGTAGTGACATAGCTACTGTGACAGAGCAGCATTCTGACATCACTACTGTGGTACATTACATTCTGATATCACTACTCACTACTGTGGCACAACAGCATTTGAAAGTGTATGGATTTCCATATACACCAAAAAAACCTTGAAACCTATACTATTTAAACCATAACTTAGGCAGATTGAAGACTTGCTGTAGACTATTTTTAGGATGGTGCTGCTAGTGATCTGTACAGGCCCTACACCAGATGAAAGCTGGGAAAGCCACAATTTAAATCAACAGAATTAACAAGCATGACTGGCTTAGTTACACGGAGGACTTGTTGTGCGGATGAAGTCTTCACTTGGTTCACAAGACTGATTGGAACCAAACGTTACACCAGCGAAACTCTTTTCCACAGTTCAGTCTGCCTGTTTTGTCAGACATTGCTGTTCATCTGCGTGAGTAGCCTTTCATTAAAAGGTTGGAAAAACTAACATCTATAAGTAGAAAATTACCCAAGTGTAATTGGCCTCATTGCACTGAGGAGATGCTGGGGAGTGTGCTCTGTTTTAACAGTCACTGAAGCATAGGAAGAAACAATCCCACCCAATGTCCACTTACATAGAGGAAATACTTGACTTTTGTGTACTAAGACCCATGTGAATACATTCCATACAGAGTACAATATACACATCCATCTGTCATCACTCATTCATGAAAACTGAAGACAGAGGTAATATTTCTTCAGACTAAAGCTCATACAGTATTATATCCCCACTACTGTTTTAAAACACTGAACTCTGCATTGCATGGCTTGAAAAAATCAGATATCTGATTGGCTTTGAATGATATTGTGCAGAAACTTAAAATTCATTGACCTATCTTGGGTGATGACTTCTTTAATCACAACTGGGATTGGAATTTTCCAACAGGAGTGAATTAGATGCTAATTGCAAAATTAGAGTTGTGTGATTTTGGCCAATTGGCACTATGCACAAAATATAATTTGTAACAAAATAAATAGTTTTACAGTATTTTCTGGTCTCACAGTGTGCTTAGGTTTTCAGGTTCCTTAAGGAATTCCTGCTCCTCTCTAGTACTTGATCCAGTACTTAAATATTATTTTGCCACTGCTACCATTTTAGAGTGAACTTGTACCATGCACTTTTGTACTGCTGGTATCCCCTACCTCTTGTGGCTGAGGTTGTCACCAGATTTATTATCTATTGTAGCTAGGCTAGTATGGGTTGCTGCAGTTATTGCAATGTTTATTGTGCTCTGCTTTTTGTTGTACTTGTCAATTTTGTCATCTGTGATTGCGCTACCCTGTCTTGTATTGTTCTTTTACCACTGTTTTGTATTAGCATGTTGCCACTGTTATTGTTATATTGTACTCTTCCAGGTCATGCCTGAAAATATGCATCTTTTATGCCTACTGTGCTTACCTGGTGAACAAAAACAGTAACTAAATCAACGCAATTTATTACATATACCCCCATAGTGCAAAACATCATAGGATACACTGTATATTGCATATATATATATATATATATATATATATATATATATATATGTTAGAGACAAAAAACTCAGTTTAATGCATTAGTTTGGGTTGTTCCACGTAGTGAGGAAATGTGTTATTAGGGTTGAAACCCCCTAGGACCCCCACACCCCAACCCGGCATCGGGGTTCACATTGGGGTTGCCGCCCTAACTCTCACCCATCAGATGTGTGAAGAAGCAGAGGTATAGGAGAATGGGGTGAGAGTTGGGACCGACAACCCCATGTGCACCCTGATGCCGGTTGAGGGTGTGGGGTTCTAGGGGCTTTCAACCCTAACACTAAATTCCTCACTTTTGACAGTGTGGAACAACCTTAACTAATGCATTAATCAGAGTTTTTGCTCTAATTTCACTTCTTTGAGAATGATAATGACAAATAGTGAATGTAATGCAGCCCGGAGGCAGGGGCCCCTGCCATGTGATGTCTTGTCACATAATAACATGGTGCCCGAAAAAGCAAATGATAATGCTCATGGTGATGCAAAGTGAACAGAAAGAGAAACAGTACTGTAGATAGAAATGCTAAAAATAATGCAAATGAAAGCACAAATGAAACGCACATGGTGGCGTGAAGCGTGAGCAGTAAGTAAAGCAGGTAAATGTAATGGTAACAGTAATGTAAGCACACAGGCTGGTTTCCCCAAAAGCTACATAGAAAGACAGTGAGTACAAAGAATGTATGCATAATAATGGGTCTCGGAGCAGAAAATGAGGAGTTGGAATACTAAATTGGCTATATCTCAGGAACACGTGCGATGTGAAAAAAAATTGAAAAGTCATATGATGTATGACTTTCCTGGCTAGTTTGTATTTGCCTCCATTGGGGACTAAGCATTTTCAATGAAAAGTCCATTATCTCACACCGTTTCGAGATATGGGTGCTCAAAGCGCGGTGAATGCCGTAATGTTATCCTATGGAAAAAAAGAGAAGTTTGGAGTGCCATAACTTTGGCTCCCTGTAATATTTTTCATCAAACCACTAAAAGACACATATGTGTGATGTTGGCTTTCTTCCTCCAAATTTCAGCCCAAAAGACCAAACTGTTATTTTGCAGCAGGGCACCAAAGGAGTCCTGTAATACAGTGGATGGCGTAATGTTATCCTATGGAAAAAGTGTCAAATTTGGAGTGCCGTAACCTTGCCACCTTGTAATATTTTTCACTAAAACAATGAAAGGCACATCTGTGAGATGTTGGCTGTGTTCTCTCCAAATTTCAGCCCAAAAGACCAAAATGTTCTTTTGCAGCAGAGTGACAAAGGATTGCTGTTATTTTCACACAGCATGGAAAAGTACTGTCGAACTTTGTGAAAGCTTTCACAAATTCATTCGACTGTGACAAGACGTTCGACAGTACTTTGCAAAGTACTTTTTCCAGAAATGTGAAAAACATATTTCTGGGTGTTTTATCCCAAAATAAAGACATGCCTAGCATCCTCAGGGTCCGACTAGGTGAATACAAAAATTACATTGCTAGAGGGTCCCAAATTTAAATGCCAAGCATTTTTCTGATCACTAACTGAAAACAAAATGATGGATTTGTGACAGTAAAGGGCCATTTGTGAAAGTAAAACTACATTTGTGACACTGTCAAACTTTTTAACTTTTCCCATTGAGTTATAATTGGAACTTGTTTTTTGAATAACTTTTGAACCGTTTAATATTTTTCACAAAATCTTCAAAAGGCACATCAGGGACCCTGCGCATGTTCCTGAAGATTTCGTACGGTCGCCAAACCATGCAACCTGTGGAGATGGCCAAAGAATTGCAAAAAGCATTAACGCACGCAGATTATGCTTAATAACTCCATGGCTGTATATCTGAAAAGTACAAAGTTGGCAGATCCCAAGATGTATGTGATTGTGTATTCCAAATTTCAGGCAAATCCGTTGAAAGGTTGCAAAGTAATTAAGGTGCAAAATTTTAGGTTTAACATGTAAATGACTCCTCAACCCTAACTACGGTAGCACTACTGTGCTACCATAATATATTTATATTATATTTTTATAATATATTTATTCAAGCATTTGTCAATGCCGAATGTTTGCTTGCTGGCATTGGCATTGGTAGTGTAGGAGTTACAGAGCTGCATAATAGGAATGGCAGTGAAGTATTGAACTGAAGCCATCTTCTTCCAAGTTGTGTACTGGGTGTGCTTTGAAACAACTGAGAAGCTCGTGGGATATATTATATTGGACTAGATATCTGTAACTAATCTCTCTCTCTTGCTTACATCTGAGAGAAGTTTTCCTCACTTTTACAGTGATATTGCTTTGTGTTTAATTATTTTAGTTTTTAATTCAGGAAAAGGGTTTTCAAAACTGCTTATCTTGTCAGCATCTTCTGAAGGGCTGAAATAACTGCATATTTGATTTTCTTTGGGGCTAACAAACCACCAGACTGTTTTGGGGCTGGAGAGGTTTACCTGTGTCTGACTTGGATGTCTGGATTTTCTCTGTTTGATTAGCAGGGTACTTTCTCTGTCAAATTGTTGTGTAGGGTATCTTGCTGACAAGAAGGCACTCATCGCAGCGGTGGGTGAGAGCTTTAGCTGATTGTTTTGTGAAGGCACAGTTTAGGCCCAACCCTTCCCACCCTCACCCACCACCCTGGAAATAGTTCTTTTATACCTGAGGTTCTGACATCATTTCTTCAAGAGTGCAAGGTGCATATCACTATCATATCCTCTCTAGCACACTGCACTGACAATATAAGCATACACATTGTATAATATATATATTTCTATATAATCAATCACACACGCACACACACACACACACAAATACAAACAAACAAAAAGTAGATAAACATGTGGGGAGTAGTGCAATGTAATGGCTGTGGGGCAGCAGTCTTCCATGAGTCTTTCTGGAGGCTGAGATGCTGCTATTTGCAGACAACTATCTGCCCTGAGGAGGAAGTTGCCCATCTTCAGGCCGCACTGGACAGTAGTAAGGAAACCTTCCCAGGCCACACTGGACAGTAGGAAGGAACCTCCCCATCCAGGGCACTAGCGCCACCACCACTACCTCAGAGGTTGTGAAGAAAACACAGCAGTTGGACCACAGTGGGCTCAGGGAGGGTGAGGATGGTGGAACAGAGGCACACCCAGTCAATTGTTCCACTCCACAATCCATACACCATTCTGGGAGCATGCTCCCCATGGATCACCTGCAGAGAAGACTGATGACAACTGTCACAAGGGAGGCCCACAGGAAGGAGCAGAGGACACCAAAGGGAAGAAAGCAGCTCCTGGTGGGGACTCAATTATTAGGGTATAGAACTGGGGGAACTGGGAAAACTGAAGTAAGGTGCCTGCCTGGTGCCATGGCTTGGAGAGACAGAAGCGCATCCTCAGGATCACGAGAACAGCTGCAAGGGAGTCTGAGCTGGACATAATTGTCCACCTAGGGACAAATGACTTGGCTCATCAAGAGATCAGAGCAGTGCAGGAGGACATTGCAGAGTTGGGGAGGGGCCTAAGATAAGTAGCACACACAGTATCCTTCTCAGAGGTGCTGCCTGTCAAAGGCATGGGGAAGGCGAGGTAATTAGCACCATGCAGTTTAATAATGGTTGAAAAATGGATCGAGCACAGGGTTTAGCTTCATTGGGACTGGGGTTCCACCTGGAGGACACCAGCCTATACTAGCAGGATGGTCTGCATCTGTCCAGGAAGGAACAAGTCTTTTGAGCAATCGGTTTAAATGCTTCATTGGCAAGCTTTTAAACTAGTCAAAGGAGGCACTGATAAGCAGCAGGAAAATCCCAGCCTCCCTACAAAACAGGGTACTAAATGAGAAAAGACCGAGGTAGAGCGGTCAGTGGGGATGCTGCAACAGAAGGTAAAGCCATCAAAAATGGAGAGCAATAGTACCAATGCCCGTAGTCTGGGTAACAAGCTTCCTGAATTAGTGGCCTTGATGGAGGGGAACATCTGGATATCGTGGCAGTCACAGAAACATGGTACACAAAACCATGACTGGGACGTAAACATACCAGGATTCACTATCTACAGGAGGGACAGGGAGGGTAAAGAGGAGGAGGAGTAGCTCTTTACATAAGGGAAGGAATAAAAGCAACAGAACAAAAGGGTAAACAGGGAGGAGAAGAAGCACTGTGGGTAAATTTGGAGACAGGCAATGGCACCACAATCCGCACAGGGTTGTATACAGACCTTCTCCAGGGAGGAAATGGACAAGGAAATGATAAAAAGTATACTTAGAATGGCAGAAAAGGAGATATTACTGATGGGTGATCTGAATATGCCAGATGCTAACTGGAGTGCAGTTGCAGCTGCCACTTCAAGATGGAGTTATTCTAGATGCCCTACAGGAGCATGCCTTAGACAACTAGTACTGGAGCCCACTCGAGAGGAGCAATATTAGACTTAATTCTCTCAAATGGAGATGGAGAGGATCACAGATGTAGAAGTGGGTAGCCATCTGGGAACTAGCGACCATCGAACAGTTTGGTTCAAATAAACACAGCAATAGAGTCAAGCCATACAAAGACAAAAGTACTGGACTTTAGGAGGCTGACTTTGCCAAAATAGGTGAGTGCCTAAGGAATGCACTAGCAAATGGGCAGGAAGGAGGGTGGAAGAACAATGGGGAATAATATAAACTGCCATCACAGAGGTAACGAGCCTGTATGAAGCAAATAAACAAAACAAACGATGTAAGAAATCACTATGGTTCTCAAAGAAGTGGCAATGAAGGTTCAAGAGAAAAGAAAGCATTCAGGAAGCACAAGGAATCGCAGAAGGAGCAGGACAGAGAACTGTATCAGTTAAAGCAAAAGGAGGCTGGGAAGGCAGTCAGAACAGCAAAGGCCCAAACCGAGAAAAGATAGCCAACTCAGTTAAGAAGGGGATAAAACCTTTATAGGTACATCAGGAGCGAAGGAAGACCAAGGGAGGGATAGTGAGGCTTAATAAAGGGAGGGAGTGTGGGCAGAGGGAGACTGTGAAAAGGCAGAGATACTAAACAAATATTTTTGCTCAGTATTTACAAATGAAGAGGGCGCGGCATAAAACAAACAGTAGAAACACTCTGGATACAGAAGTTGATAACAGCCCATTTACAGAAGAAAGGGTTCTGAAAGAACTCTTAAAACTGAAGGTGGACAAAGCAATGGGGCCTGATAAGTTCATCCCAGAATTCTAAAAGAACTAAGGGCAGAACTAGTGACAACACTGACTTCCCTTTTTAACAAATCATGGGAGGATGGGGTGGTACCCAAGGACTGGAAGAGGGCAGATGTGATTCTCCTTCACAAAAGTGGGAGCAAGGCAGATGCAGGAAACTACAGACCTGTTAGTTTAACCTCAGTGATAGGGAAATGATGGAATCACTTCTGAAGGAAAGAATTGTCAGTATCTAGAGGCCAGAGGGCACAGGACCCTAGGCAGCATGGATTCACAGCGGAAGGTCATGCCAGACAGATCTGATAGATTTCTTTGACTGGGTGACCAAAGTAGTAGATCAGGAGGGACTGTGGACATGGTCTACCTAGACTTTAGCAAGGCATTTGACAGAGTCCACACAAAGATTAATATACAAGTTAGCCAGCCTGGGAGTGGGTCCCAAGATGACAGCCTGGGTAAAGAATTGGCTGGAGAATAGGACACAGAGAGTAATAGTAAATGGAGTCCACTCAGAAGAAAGGAGGGTTACTAGTGGGGTACCGCGGGAGTTCAGTATTAGGACGGTCCTCTTCAATGTCTTTATAGCGACATTGCAGAAGGACTGGAAGGAAAAGTATGTCTCTTTGCAGATGACACAAAGATTTGCAACAGAGTTGATGCACAGGGTGGGGTGGAAAGGATGAGAAGGGACTTGGCAAGGTTAGAGGAATGGTCAAATGTATGGCAGCTTAGATTCAATGCTAAGAAGTGCAAGATAATGCACCTGGGAAACAAAAACCCAGGGAAGAGTACACAATGGGGGATGAGATACTAGCAACAACAAAAATGGAAAGGACCTGGGGGTAGTCATATCAGATGACCTAAAGGTGGGCAAGCAATGTGAGAGGGCAGCAAGGAGGGCTGGGGGATACTGGGATGCATAGGAGAGGCATCAACAGTAGAAAACAGGAAGTTATTATCCTCTGTACAGACAGGTGGTGAGACCCCATCTGGAGTACTGTGTGCAGTTCTGGAGACCCAATCTCCATAAAAGACATAGACAGGATGGAAGCTGTCCAGAGGAGGGCAACTAAAATGGTGCAGGGTCTGCACGGAAGACATATGAAGAGAGACGAAAAGAAGCTTAATATGTATAGCCTCGAGGAAAGGAGGGAGGAGGGGACATGATAGAAGCGTTCAAGTACCTCAAGGAAATCAACAAAGTCCAAGAGGGTAGCATCTTTCAAAAAGAGGTGTGCAAGAACAAGAGGGCACAATTTCAAGATAGAGGGGGCAGCTCAGAGGTAATTTAAGGAAGTATTTTTTCACAGAGAGGATTGTGGATGCATGGAATGGCATTCGGAGGAGGTTGTGGAGTCAAAATCAGTGGTGGAATTCAAGCATGCATGGGACAGTCAAAAGGCAATTCTAGGGGGTGGGGTGGGAAGAAGTAGGCTGCTGGTTAACTAGGGTCTGCAGCTTATCAGTAGATAGGAAATGGGCAGACTGGGTGGGCCAAGCGATCCTTATCTGCCGTCAATTCTATGTTTCTATATTTCTATGTTCTATGTTTCTAACCCCATCACCACCCTGCAGACAGTGACACACTTTGGGGTGTGCCTTTGGGTCATCAGGCATAAAGGCCATGCCATTTCACCACACCCTATCTTGCAGACACCGACAAGTGTCACGGTATGCATTGGGGTCGTTGGCCTTATAGCACCCATTCCATCAGGAAATATTGTGAGATGGTGCGGTATAGGAGAATGGGGTGAACTCTGGGGCCAAGAGTCAAGGCACACCTCGATGCCTCTCAGTGACTGCAGGGTGTGGGTGGGCATGGAATGGTATGAGCATTGCAGGTGACAATCCCAAGTCACAGCCCTGATGCTTGTCATTCTCTACAGGGTGGGGTGTTATGGTCAGAAACCCTAATGCCTCAGGCATTCATTGGTATTTTCACTCCAAATTTTCACCTCATGAGCAGTGGCAATATCAGTTTGTTAGCCAAAAGCTGCTTTTACAGCGACTATGGCATTTGTCACCACAGGTGCAAAACACATTCTGAACAGAATATGAAAAATGACAGCTGTATTGTTCATGGGTGGTGTAAAAAAGCAATGTTGAAAATCTGCAGTGAAAATATTAAAAACTGGTGAAGTCATGAGCGTGAGTAGAAACTGTGCAGCAGCGCACCCATAATGTAATTCGTTTGGGAATTTTTTACAGCAGATTGTCAACACAGGCATTTTGGGACCTCGGTCATGAACAGTGTCACTGTGATTTTCTTTATCTGTCGAACAATTATTTCCCACAGCGACAAGCGCATTTCTGTGATGAAAGTGTGAAAACACATTTTGGCCATGTTGTGAAAAATGACAGCTGTACTGTTCATAAGGAAGTGTGGAAAAATGGCACTGGTGAAAATCTGGACTGAAAATATTACAAATTCATGAACTTACGAGGGTGCTTGGAAACTACGCAATGCTCACTCATAACACAGTCATTTTGGAATTTTTCACCAAATTTCAAAATAGCCATTTTAAGACCTCTGCTCATGAACAGTGTCACTGTGATTTTCTTAATGTGTCTCATACATTGATTTGCGCACCGACTGTGCCATTGTGCACTACATGGGTGGAAACATGTTTTGGGCGAGATGTGAAAAATGACAGCTGTACTGCTCATAAGGAGGTGTGATAAAATGGCAATGTTGAAAATATTAAAAATTTGTGAACTTACGGCGTGCATAGGATCAGCGCAACAAACGCTCATAAAACAGTCATTTGGGAATTTTTCACCAAATTTTAACATAGCCATTTTAACACTTCTGCTCACGAATAGTGTGACTGTGATTTTCTTAATGTGTCTCATACATTGATTTCGCGCACGACTGTGCCATTGTGCACTACATGGGTGGAAACATGTTTTGGGCAAGATGTGAAAATGACAGCTGTACTGCTCATAAGGAGGTGTGGTAAAATGGCAATGTTGAAAATCTAAAGTGAAAATATTAAAAATTTGTGAACTTACGAGCCTGCATAGGATCAGCGCAACAAAGCGTTTAAAACAGTCATTTTGAGGAATTTTTCACTAAATTTTTAACATAGCCATTTAACACTTCTGCTCACGAATAGTGTGACTGTGATTTTCTTAATGTGTCCCATACATTGAGTTCACACACTGACTGCGCCATTGTGCGCTACATGCGTGAGAAACACATTTTGGGTAAAATGTGAAAAATGACAGCTGTACTACTCATAAGGAAGTGTGGTCAAATGGCAATGTTGAAAATCTGGTGAATATATTGAAAATTCGAGCCTATGAGCGTGCGTGGGAACAACTGTATGCGCTCATAAAGGTATTCATTACAGGAATTTTTTCACCAAATTTTCAACATGGGCTTTTGAGAGCCCACGTATGAACACTGGCATTGTCATTTCATTAATCAGTCTCGAAAGGTGATTTCACGCAGTGACCGTAGAAATCACCCTTCGGGCCGGATTAACTCCATGAGAGTGACAGAATTCATGAGGAGGGGTCCCAGAAACCCATTTTGAAAATTTGGTGCCAAAATTCCAAAAATGTCTGAAATATGCAGCAAAGTTGAAAAAACCTGTTCATTACATCATACAGCTTACTGGCATTTCCTCAGTTTGCGGTCAGCTTTGAAGAGTGCAGACATGTTCCTGGTCCACGAAGATCATCGTGCTGAGCTCCAGAGGTAAGTATGGGGTGAGGTGGGGGTGGGGAGGCAGGGTGCGCAGTGGGTGAGGCGGGTGGGAGAGAGGTAAAGACAACAGTGAGGGAAGGTTTTTCTTTCAGGTATTTTTTATTAGGACTATGGGACATTTGCCATGCTGGGGTGGGCTGCCAGTGTGGCAGCTGGAAGAGCTGTTGAGGGGCAGTGGAGCCGATGGGGGTGGGCACCCGTCGGCCATGGGACCTGTTGCCATGCTGGGGTGGGCCCCAGCATGGCACCCGATAGTCTGGGGGAACGAGTAGGCCACGGCGGAAGTTGACACCCGTCGGCCGCCGAACTACGGGGAACAGTAGAACTGACGGGGACTGGGCACCCGTCAGCCCTACCAGTGTGTGTGTGTGGGGAGGTAGGAGGCGCATGAGCAAGCAATGTGCGTGCACACATGTATGTGTGGGAGGGAGTGCTGCTCACTCAATTGATGCTCTCCCTTTCAACTGTACAGCACTGCATTTTGGATCGTTGCACTATGTTTCTTGCAAATCGTGCAAGCAAACATAAAAATGGATAAAGAATCAATATCCAAATCCAAAGTTCCAATTGTAAAAACACATCACATGACCATGCTTATATCAGAGCACAACCACACACCTGCAGTTTTACCCCTCCAAAACGATTTTGCCATTTTATAAGATAGATAACCCACTCTGTGGTGTGCTATAAAGTGATCTGTTATCGCATGCCTTGGGTGGTTGGCGCACACCAAGGCATACGTATATCAGAGTGTAACCGCACACCTAACAGTGGGTTATCTATACATATAGCATCTCTCTCTCTCTATCTCTCTCTCTCTCTCTCTCTCTCTCTCTTATATATATATATATATATATATATATGTATTTATACAACTTATGTGCTGGGATAAACGTCAGCATAAAAAGTGATATCTGAAGAAGCCAGTGAAGATAACATTGATATCTTCATGTTCCTATATGTCATCATGATATCTTTAACACTCCTATACATCATCCTGTTCTGTAGTCATCTCCAATAAATCCTATTGGCCCCTTATAAAACTCAGCTGTTCTAAATCTCTGCCTCTCAATCACCTGAACCCCACCACCATGACTCTTACATTTGCTATCAGTTTCACACAATCGCTAATTAAAAACACACTTATCTGGTTGATCCTGCCGTTTTATCCTTGTCTCACCACAAGTGTTTAATTTCTGATGTGCTACATTTTAGCGTGACTGGCTAGCGAGAACATCGACTACCTCAGAGACATTTAAAAGATATTTGCACTGGTTTTGTTCACTGCTGGCCTTTGTTAGAAAAAAGCTACTGAGGTAGAGAGAGGCGACATGTTGGCAGCTAGAGAAGTGAAAGTGGCGTGAGCGAGTGTTGCAACACTCGTTCACTCACTTTCACTTCTCTAAGGCTTATACTCTCTCGCGTCCAAAATAAAGCTCAGTCTATCACACTGAGGAAAGTGTTCAGCAAAACGCTGTAACACATCAGTGCGCTGATGTGTGTGAATCTACTCTACTGTCGCAACTTCTTTCTACAACAAAGCCCAGCAACATCGGTAAAAACGAAGGATTTATAACAGTTTCCACTGACAGCACCTTATTTTAAATGTCTGTGAGTTAGTCTAGGTACTATATTAAAGCACCGGTCATGCTGCATTCCATGTCTAGCACATCACAAATGAAACTTTTCGGTGAGACAAGGGGAAACTCAGGATCAACCCGATAAGTTTTGTAATGACTTAAATACAATAAATGTCAAAATGCCACAGACATTTCTGTCAGTGTACAGGTAGAGTGTAATATTTTAAATGTCTGCCAAATCCTTATTTTAAACCACGGAAAACCCTCAGTCATGCTGCACATTAATAACATCAAAGGTGAAACGCCTTCAGTGAGACTGGGGGAAATGGCAGGATCAACTAGATAACTATAAATAACTATGTTTTTACCACTTATGGCAGGACAAGAGCCATGGGGACGGTGGGGCACTGCTAGTTCTACCTAATAAATATCTAGACTATTGTTTTAAGTCCCAGATTTGGTACCTTCTC
The DNA here is from genome assembly GCA_016271365.2 of Neoceratodus forsteri. Taxonomy (NCBI): domain Eukaryota; kingdom Metazoa; phylum Chordata; order Ceratodontiformes; family Ceratodontidae; genus Neoceratodus; species Neoceratodus forsteri. The sequence continues at coordinate 465,473,865 of JADMNL010000023.1, forward strand.
TTGGGATGAAGGAGCTCCAAAACATATCTGGGGGTCATGTTGAGCCCAGCTCATAAGTTGTATAAACAAGTGACATGGCCTGACTGAAGGTATCATATTTATCTTCACTGAGGCCAATGACATCAAGATATCTCACTCATGGCTTTGTCACCGTGAGATATCAATGATATCATTGGCCTCTCATGAAGATAAATATGATATCTTCAGTCAGCCATGTCATATCCCTATATATACATATATATCTATATATATATATATATATATATATAGATATATGACTTGAGACGTATTCAGAAGATCTAACAGGTATCCTGGACCCAACTCACGTAGGGCATTATAGGTTAGCAAACCAAACTCAAATGTAATGCACCACATCACATCACATGCAGCCAGTGCATGCATATATATATATATATATATATATATATATTTTTTTTTTGTATACATCCCATGATGCTTTGCTCTATGGAGGCATGTGTGATTTTGTATTTCTTGAAACCTGTCTGTTGCCAAAGCCCTTTTGGGGTAACCCTTGCTTTAGTGCTTTTGTGCTGACATCTTTTGTCTTTCTAATACAATTTATTTACTTGTACATTTTGACCAGGAGAGTCACATGGAACTTTGATGGCTTGTTTCTAGGTGTACCTTGGGGCTGGCTCACATGGACCTATTTTATTAACAGTGGGAATGTTGGCACAGGACGCGGTAATCCCATCTTTACGATAAGTGCCGTGGGATCTTTAAACTTCCACCAAGACAGCTACCAGAGATGGGACCTCGGTTTAACATCTCAACTAAAGGACAGCACTCAGAAGTGCAGCACCCTAGTGCTGTACTACTGTGTCATTAACCTGAATCCCTGGTGTGGGACTAGAACCCACGACCTTCTGTTTTCTGGTCTTCTAATCTTCCAGTCCTTGAGGAAAGCATGCAACCTACTCATCCCCTGATATTGAGTAAGCTTACTATTTTGTAAGGTAACATTTTGTTTTCATTTGAACATCAAAAATAGGGAAGAAAGAAGACCATATGATTTTAAAAAGCAAGATGTCTATATGCCCATCTAGTTTCCCTCACTATTTCAGTGGGACTATGACATTGACACTCCATTATCTTTAAAGTACCTATCATGTCTGAGTTAAAGGTAGTTGCAAGATCAGCTCAAGCAGTCTGCTCTACACCTTCACCACTCATTCCAAGAGAGTTTGTCCTGATAGTTCCTTGAATTTCTCTCCTTTTATTGACATTCTGTGTCTTCTTGTTCTTATGTCTCGGCTATTCTGAACAGCTGTCTTTAATGTGATGGTGGTGCCATACCTTTTGATATTTGAATACCAGGATCAGAGCTCCCAGTCCCCTCTTTTCCAGTTCTGCCATTTGGCTCTCATTGCTCATGTACTCCATGTCCCTGACCATCTTTGTTGTTGTTTTCCCCATCATGTCAATATACTTTCTCAGATAGGGGACTGGAACTGCGCACCATACTCAAGATGAGGCATGACCAAGCCTGGTTTATCAAGTTCTCTCCAGCGCCATTGCTGCCCAGCCAGAATGATATTTCTTATTCCATTTTGCTTTAGGTACTTATCTTAACTCAATTTAAAGCATGGATAGTTTTAATTGACACTTCTGTACCTTTGATGACAGTCTATTCCAAACGTTCATCACCTTTTATATATGATATTTTAATGTTATTTGTTATTTTGTTTCCCTTATTCTAGTTTTCTTGTTTTTATTTATTTAGCAACTTTATCTGTACAGTGCACCTCTACTATACTTTACCCAATGTTAATTATCCTAGACATACAGTGGCACCCCTAGTACAGCCCAAACAACTTCAAGTATTTTGGACATACAGTGACACCCCTACCACACCCATGCAATACCAAATATGATAGGCATGCAATGGCACCCTACTACACCTCAACCATCTAAGCATCCTGGGCTTATAGTTGCACCCAGCTATACTACAGCCCAGTTCCAAGCTTCATGGGTATACCAATGCAACCCCTACCATACAATACCTAATGGCAAGCATCTGAAGCATATAGTGGCACCCCTACTACATCCCAACAGTGCCAAGCATCCCAGGCATAAAGTGGAAGCCCAACCACACCCCAACCAAGGCCAAGCATCCTGGGCATACAGTGGCACTCCAACTACACCCCTGCCAATTCCAACCATCATGCATGCATTGGCAATCCTACTACTCCCCAGCCAAGACCAAGCATTCTGGGCATATAGTGGCACCTTTACAATCCCCACCCAATGCCATGCATTCTCAGCAGACAGTGGCACCCTACCACACCCCATCCAATGCCATGCATCCCAGGCATACAATGGCACCCACTACTGCATTCTACCCAATGTCAAGCATCCTGGGCACACAGTGGTACCCACTATTCACCCCACACAATGCAAAGCATCCCAGGCATACAGTAGCACCCCTACTATACCCCACCCAATGTCAAGCATCCATGGAGACCAGTGCACCCTTTCCACACCTGACCCAATGGAAAACAAGCCTGTCATCCTGTGCCCCTTACTCCCAGCCCCATGTTAAGCACCCCTAGCATCTAGTGCATCCCTTCCCACATTTGAACCCATGTCAAATATGTCTGGTGTTCAATGGTAGCCTTCATCCTGCCCCTGAACCATTCAGTTCCTGGTTTGCAGTGGTGTCCCTCGACCCTTGTTCTGGTGTTAAAAATATTAAATATGTGGCCATCAGGACCCAATCATGTGCCCTTCTTCCTAATTCTGGCACTGAGTAACTAACCCTGGTATTGTAAATATTTAATAAAGAATGAAAAAAAGTAATTTTCCTTCTTCCACCACTAGATCCCTGAAAACCTATTAAGCTAAAATAAAATATGAAAAGTCATATGTTGCTGAACCTATGTGTGAACTATACAAACAAAAAAAACATTGCATATATGCTAAAACATGGGATAGTATAATTTCTAACCAATGAAATATATACACTTCCTTGAGTTATTTTAATTTTCTACAGCTCAACATCAAGTTATATGCCCATACACTTTATTTGTTAAAATAAAATGCTTCAGGAAGGCTAACTACTTATGCAAACTGTTGCAATATTTTCTAAAATCATATATTTGCAAGGCAATTACTTTTATTGATAACATTTGCAATTTCTTTTTCTTTTCATGCACACAAAATCGGGTGTGTCCTATTAAAAACAAGATATACAAATAACCATAAAACCATGGGCAGGATTTCCAGAACGTCTGCTACAGGATTTCCACATATTGGTGTGTGCCTGTGGCAAGGTAAGCACGATCAAAATGTTGGTTGCTTTTTCAACTGTCCTGCCACATTTATGGCAGCAGCTGCCATTTGCAGCAACGTAATGACATGCATCAAATACTGATCATTTTGTGGCACTGGAGTTGCCTTAAATTAGGTCTAACATATCGGCACAGAGGTTGGGGATGTGGCATGATCATGTCACAAGTTCCTGATGCACGACAAGAATCCTGCCAGTTATATATTTCCCATAGCCAGACCTTTCTATTAAAACATAGAAACATAATTTGATGGCAGATAAACATAGCTTGCCCACCTAGTCTGCACATTTTCCCTACCTACTGTTACACAGCAGAATTTGCTTGATCTCTGGCTTTACCCCCTTCCTTACTACTGAGGTTCCCTTATGCCTATCCCATGCATTTTGAACCCGTTACCATTTTGCCCCACCACCTCTGCTGGGAGCTGTTCCAGGCATCCACCACTCTTTCTGTTAAAGTACTTCCTCACATCTCCCCGAGTCTACCCCTCCAGCTTCATAGCATGCTCCCTTGTTCTTGAGCATCTTTTCTGATGAAAAATGTTTCCTTTTGAACCTTATTTATACCTGTGAGGTATTTGAAAGTCTCTATCATATTCTCCCTCACTCTCCTTTCCTCCAGAGTGTACATACTGAGGTCCTTTAGTCTCTCCTCATAGGGCTTTTGATGTAGAACCTGCACCATTTTAGTTGCCCTCATCTGGACTGCCTCTACTCTGGCTATGTCCTTCCCCAGATGTGGTCTCCAGAACTGGACACAGTACTCTAGGTGAGGTCTTGCCAGTGATCTGTACAGCGGTAACACCACCTCTCCTTTTCTGCTGGTGATACTCCCTCCCTATGCATCCTAGCCCCACTAGCTCTCCCATTGCTTTGTCACACTGTCTGGCCACCTTTAGGTCATTAGATAAGATTACCCACAGGTCTGTTTCTTGTTTGGTGGTCATTAATACTACATCCACCATTTTGTATTCCACCCCTGAGTTTCTGTGCTCTAAGTGCATTATTTTGCACTTCTTCCCATTGAAACTTAACTGCTACACCTTTGACCACTCCTCTAGCTTTTAGATCTCTAATAATTGTTTCCACTCTTCCCAGAGTGTCTACCCTATTGCAGATTTTAGTGTCATCAGAAAAAGGCATACCTTCCTTCTAGCCACTCTGCAATGTTGCTAATAAAGAACTTAAAGAAGACCGGTTGCAGTACTAAACCCTGTGACACCCTGCTGGTCACCCTTCCCTTCCTCAGAGTGAACTCCATTTACCACCACCTCTGTCTCCTGTCCCTAACCAATTCCTTACCCAGTCCTTTGGACCACTCCTAGACTGCCCAGCTTATTTACAAGTCTCTTATGTGAAACATTATCAAAGGCCTTACTGAAGTCTTGGTAGGCCACATCCACCGCTCCACCCTGAGCTGATTCTCTGGTCATCCAGTCAAAGAAATCTATCAGATTTGTTTGCGGTGACCTCCCAATAAATCCATGCTGCCTCAGATTGTATAAGCCACTGGATGCAAGATATTGTACTGTCTTTTCGTTCAGTAGTGATTCTATTAATTTCCTCACCACTGAAGTCAGGCTGACTGGCCTGTAATTGCCAGCCTCCTGCCTGCTACCACTTTTGTAAAGTGGGACTTCATCTGCCATCCTCCAGTCCTCCGGAACCACTCCCATCTTCAGTGAGTGGTTGAACAGAGCTATCAAAGGTGCTGCCAGCACCTCTCTGAGCTCACTCAATGTCCTGGATACACCCTGTCTGGCCCCATTGCATTGTCCACTTTCAGATTTGCAAGTTCTTTCAGGACTCTCTCCTCTGTAAATGGACTAGTGTCCTCCCTTCCTTCAATGTTCCTGGCACTTATCTCTGGTCCCTCACCTTCCTCTTCATCCAGACATTGAACAAAAGGATCAGGATGTCTACTTTTTCCTAGTCCCCTTTGCACCTCCCCTTCCTCTTAAGCCTTACAATCTCTCCCTGGTCTTTCTCTTTTCACTTAAATATCTGAAATGAGGAGCAATAACATATCTATCTACATATCTATCTATCTATCTATCTATCTATCTATCTATCTATCTATCTATCTATCTGTCTTTCTCTCTCTGTAACTAGATGTCTAGCTATCCATCTATATACAGTGAGTCTCTTTACATTGCCCTGACTAATTGGGGTGTAGATCAAAATAGCTAAGGAAAAACAGCGCAGTCAATAACCACGCGAGGAAAAGACCATGAGAGAAAAAACATGCATGGGAAATACACCGCAAACAAATGATTGTGTGGGAGACAGATGGGTGGGGGAGCAGATTTACTTTGCAAACTCTGGGAGGGAGAAACTTGGGGGGTCAGGGGTGATCCTCATGGGAGACAGGGAGGATTTGCTATGACAAACTATGGGAGGCAGAAATTTGGGGAGTTGGAGGCAGTTGTGCAAGTGGTAGACAAGTACAGGAACTCAGGCATTGGCAATCGTGAAATGCAGAATGAAGATCCTCAATCTGAAGGATAGCTGTGTTACGTCTGTCTGTTTAGACACTAGTAGATTCAGTTAGAGATATTGAATGATTTCTAGGAAAATAGCAATGTTGTACAAGTCAAGCGTTGTTATGGAAACCCTGATTTTGGGTCACAGGCCCAGAAACTGTCATGATATTTCTGGTTTAAGAATTTCAGTTCCAGTGTCAGTGGGAAGAAGTACAGGAACTCCATTCTTGCTGCAAAGAAATACAGCAACTGAGTTCCTGTGCTTCCTGTTCACTTTCATCACTGGTTGGGGCGATTTATTATTACCAACTCCAGAAGGGAGAAACACCCCGGGAGGTCCACGCTGTAATATCCCCATGGTGTTATGTGGATGCTGCTGCTTTCACCAATGCTATTTTGACCACGTACATTTAAACTGTGCTATTATTCTGACACAGACTTCACCAGATACCGAATAATTACAATTTCTGGAATTTTGGTTACCCATCTTACATTTCTAGCATTAGGCTGTGCAGAAATTTCCCCTAAATAGGCAACATTTTTTATTTCTGTATTGATCTGGATTACACCTTAACAGATAGAGTTGCTCAGCATGCTGCACACTCACCTCTGAGGCCAGAAGATCAGAAGGCTCTGGGTTCTATCCCCACACCAGCCACTTGGGTTAAATCCAATTCTGACACTGTAGTGCTGCACTCTGACGTACTGTCTTTCTAATGAGATGTTAAACTGAGGTACCATCTCCCTGTTCTGGTGGTTGTTCAGGTGGACGCTAAAGATCCCATGGCACTTCTCGAAAGAGTAGAGGAAACTTTATTGAGACAAAATTAAGAAAATACAATATCTACATGAAACATGACATAATGTACAATGTATATACAAAAAAAAAATGTATAATTCAAATAATCATACATGTACAATAAAGAATAAATAAAAATAACAGGTCCTCCAATTCAACCTTCTTTTCCTATGATTAGGTGATCAATTATATACATTCTATCTCTTATCCAAATATTGTACTTTATATTCCACCACTTCTCTAGTTATGTCTATGTTACAGGAAAATCTGAATCTGTTATCCATTGCCAGTTGGGCCAATTGTCTAACCACATTTGTTCCTGGAATTTAACTTTTCTCTAGCACAAAATAATTTCAAATCTTTGCAATTTTCCTAACAATTCTGGGAAGGATGTGTATTTCTGTTGTAAAGTAAAAACAGCGATCCTTCCATATTTGCCATTTAAACACTGTAAAACTATTACTAGTGTTTCTTTATTCCATCACCTCCAAGGTCCCGAAGTGTCCCCATACATCAAATTATCATAAGAGACTGAAACAAAAGCTGGTGTGAGCCAGGTCTGTACTACAAATCTCCAAAATCTTTAATCAAAGAGCATTGCAAAAGGAGATGTTCAATTGATTCTACCTGCTGTATACATTGGGGCCTACTACAAAGTCCATCTGATGCCTGTTTGAGTTGGAGGCTATCCTTTAAATTGATTCTCCCATGGCAGCTGAGCCAGTGTAGGTCCCACATGTGGTGGATTCTAGGGTTCCTTAGGAAATTTAAAATGGAATTCCTACATACCGCTGGACAATGTTCAAAGACAATTGGGACTTTATATATTCTATCCAATAATTCTGTGTGCCTTTACTATGTGGGTAATAATCATTTAAGGGGTAATTTGCCATTGTCTGAGTCTAAGTAAATGTCTCATTCCGGTAGGGAGGAACAAAGGGATGGTGCTTCTCAATTCTTAATGCATTGGTATCCCAGCCATAATTGAAACCATGGTTTGATCCTATCATACATCCAGGGATCCCAGCCTTTGTTCTTCTGTGCCAGGATGGCCTTAAATTCATCATAAAAAGATACAGTTAAAGAATAATAAAGGGTGTACCATATTAAGTTCCCCTTGACATATAGGCAGGTATGATACATTCCTTCTAATGGGGTTAAGGCTGCTACCCCAGACCACCTGAAAAATACTCTTAATAGCTGGGTCTCCAGATTCTATGGGGATAACTAATATAGAAATACTGGGACACGGTATGTTTTAATTAGGTAAATTCTCGTTTCCCCAATTTCCACTTGTTCCAAAGATCTACTTTCTTTTTCCTTGTTCCACTTTTTATTCCCAGTTTAAAACATCTTAGCAGCCTGATCCAAATGTTATCCCATATTTCGATAGGCTCATCTGTGACCATTGTGCACCCTACCATCAGGACCTTGAGGGCTATTTTTCAGGGCTCTACCTATATATTTCTATATGTTTAGGGATGCTCCAGCTACTGTACCAAATAATTCTCATAATCTTATACTTCAATCACTGATGGTTCATCCTGAACAAAAGGTACATATCGTCTGCATATGCCTCCGCAGTTTTGCTATGATCCCGCTGTATCAGTTATTGGTTTAATCAGCGGTGAGGTATTAATTATCCTAAGTAGGGGTCCAAAATAATATATCAAACATGGGGCATAGGGGCACCTGCCTTACCAATGTCTAAAATTAACACTCTCTGGTACTAAATCTACCAGCTTTATGAGTTCTATGTTAGGTAAGTTAAACATTTTCTTGGACAAATGACCAATAAAAGGGCCCTAAATACCAGGCTAGTTTTGCTTGCTTGATTTCATGTAGCGTGTGGAACCTGACATCCTGTAAAAACACAATTTCTAAGGCACACACAGATAGATATGAGAACACTAGATCTCTTTTATCTGTATTTTTATATTATTAACATTGATAGTATGGCAAGCAAAGTTTCTTATTCTTCCATTTAAAATGGTTTTGTTTTCTGTCTCATTTTTATTTTTTCTCCCTTTTCTTGGCATAGAATCCTTTCATTTGTGTTTTGTTTTACTTTTCTTTTCTGTGGGCCAAGGTCTCCATTGGTACTTCCATGTCTGTTATTTGTTCAGGGACAGAAGACTGAACAGAGGAAGTGTCTGAATCAATCTAAATCATCCCCATCTGTCTGTAATAATTCGTATTTGTTTTGGGTGATGATAGGCTCTGTTTTTGAGAATTTAGAGCTGGCAGGGCCCTGCAATCTTCTGCTTCTGGTAGCTCTTACAGTTGAAAATTGGTCAGCATTCCGGAGGTCATCACAGTGGAGGTCTCAAATATGTTGTTTAGTTAGATGTCTGTGGCAAAGTCACTGTTATATTTTGTTCTGGTGCCATGACCCGATGTGTTACAGTTTCTGGTACTCTTTCTGCTTCTCTTACCACTGCTTCTGTTACCATCTCCCTTGGTGGGGGGATCCTGGATGGAACAGTTCCATTTGGTCGTTCTAAGCCCTTTGTACCAGCACTGTGCACCACATTAGTTGTTGTACCCTGCCCATTGTCCAGGCAAGGCTGTTGTGCAGAGGTCTTCCAAGCCCAGTAGTGTTTCTGGATTATAATTTTGTCATTGTGCCAGAGTAATATATAAGCATTGTTCAGTTCCATCTGCTAGGTGAGGTTTATTGTATGCAGCCCAGGGAGATATGTAAAGTGACCAGCATCATTCGTAAGGTGCATTTTCTCTTTCTTTACACTGAACCCAGAATGCCCCAAGGCTCCACATATAGTGCATTTTAATTGGTCACAGAGCGCTGCTCAGATGTGCCACAGAACCACATCTACAGCATGCTTTTGAGCTTTCCTGGGTAGAATGGGACCCCAGTCTCTACCCAGGAAAAAGCATGTGGGTAGGTGCATTAATCAGTGTCATTCATTTTCAACATCACCCAAACTCTCCATCCCCCAATCCAGATCTGCTCAGAATCAAAACTGCTTCGGGATCAAAGAGCACGTGCACCTTTGCTTTTAGCCAGTGTGCTAAATCACTGATATTCACCCCTCACTTCTAAACAAGACAGTGATTGTTTTCGTGTTGGTCTGGATAGAGGAATGTCTAAAAAGGGAGTCCACAGAGGAGTCTTTTAACCTATGATAGATACTTCATCCAAATATGTTCCAGGCCTTAGAGAGCTTTAAAACTAATGTCAAAAGTGATTTCCCTGATACATGAATGAGCATGTATTTCATTAGCAAATAATTTGAAAGAGTCTTTCAACAAGATTCTAGCCACATGTAGTCTGTCCGGGCTTCTTGCATACCCCAACATATTTCAGCCTAAATACATTATGCCTCTTAGCAGCTTGTGGGGGTTCTGAATAAGGATGCATAGGGCCGTGCTCCAGCCTGGCATGTAAGTATTATTATTTTGTTGATTTTCTTGAGTCGCTCTTGAATTTAAATCAGAATCTGAATTTTGTCCCTGATTTTCATTATTTGTTGACTCAGGAGACTGTCTTGGTAATTGCAGAATAGGATTTTGTGTCAAGTTTAAGTCTGGGGAGTTGTGGGGCCTGGGGTTCCACAGTTCTTTCCCACTCAGGTTGCTGGTTTGGAAATTCTTGAGTATAGCTACGGGGGATACAGATGGGGATGCACCTACGCCCATTGTCTCATAGCAACCTCTTTTTCCCACCCAGCAGCCTACAGGGCTTTGTCCACAGACCATGGCTCAATTTCAACAACAGTATCAGGTTGTATGGTGGTGCATCTTTGGCCAAACAAATTGTCTGTTTGTGCCATTCCCAATGCAGTTCTCACCTTGCTGTCTGACAATATCACAGTTTTAACATGATTAGATATACAACTCTTACCTCCTCTTCAGGAGTTTGAGCGTCTGTTTGCAATTGCATTTTTCTGTGAGTCATTCAGGTCCACAGTGACAGTATCCATGGCAACTGGTTGTGCAGCTGTTGCAGGAGTTTCTTCAGTAGGTTTTCTAGGTCTGCCATTTACATAAGTAGCGCTGCTCTCTTTGCACTGTACCTGGATTCTTCCTCTTTCAATAGCTCCTGTATTTTATGGCTTGTCATTACTGATTCCTTTTTTCCTGGTGTCTGAGATATTTTGTGGTGCTCCATCCTTCGTTGCACCTCCATATTTGAAGGGCAGTCAGCGGTCCATACCTTAAGTGCTCTTCTGATGTATCCATTGGAAGATCCATTTCTAAAATCTTAGCCACGGCATGGGTCTCTAGCTGGGCTGAAATAGGGGAGAAGACCCTCTCCCTACCTTCTCAACTTCCATCCTATCTTCTGTCTGCCCAGATACCATCTTGGCCAAGTGCCAGGATGACAGAGGTTCCCCTATCTGTGAGTAGGGAATTTTTATTATGAGTGGACTTCATTACATTACATTACAAATCATATTAAGTAGAAAAAAAACAGTAAGAGAGGAAATTAATCATACATAAACATTAAATACAGACAAAAGGAAAAGAAACAAATATCATAATACAATTAAAGCATTCAAATCATGCAGAGACTGAAATGTCATTAATCATATATACATTTTAACCTAACCAGGCATCACAATGGATCCATAAATGTTGGGTTTTCTCAAAGGTATATAGCTTCATATCCAGCTGTTGCATTAATCATAGAGAATGCTGAATGTTACTCGGTAGTTCTAGATATGTGACAGATTTCTGTTGCAAAATCAACAGGCAACAGGATTGCCATAAGAAATATCTGATCATGGCAAGGACTACATAAACGGTTTCTTTATGGTATTTACCAAAATCATTGACATCTGGCTCATACATTAGGATTTGATATGGGAGGGCTGCCAAACAGGGTTCTGACCAGGAGCATGACAGGTTCTCCCAAAAGGTGAATGTAGGAACAATCTAAAAAAGGTGCTGCTGAGATTCTAATACCTGAAAGCAAGATGGACGGGGCAGTATCTTTCTGACATCTGTTTATGCTTACTATTCCCTTTAACTCCTAATCTACCACAGTTGCTTATCCAGGTTCAATCCCATGCAAATGGTATAATTCTAGGTTACTCAACTGCTTCAGAACATATGGTAATTTGTTCACTGAACACCCAGGAATTCCACCACTGAAGTACTTTCAGAAGCCACAATCGCAGCATAGATTGACTTCCTATCCATCGTTAGAAGTTATACAGATGTAATAACCCATTTAATGGCATTCTTAATGCAGTGTCTACCATATGCAGGAATTTTTGAGGAAGGGCCTCACTTTTTCTCCCAAGGTGGGAGGCAGAGGATAGCCATTCCGATCTACGAAGAACTCAATGCTTGATGCCAGGATGTAGGGAGGACAAATATTATAGGAAAAAAAACAAACTGAAATAAAAGGCGATGGGATGAATCATACCCTCCGTCCTTATTGATAGGGAGAAATGTAAATTCAACAATTGGGTTCAAATGTGAGCTTCAAAGGAGTGAAAAAATACTCCAAACAATCCTGAAACTATTGCTTGTGGGGGAAAAATATAGCGGAGGTAAAGGAACTGAGGAACCTGCTAGGATTTAATCAGCATTACCCTTCTCCTTTTGATAACTGCTGTCTCTTCCAACTTGAAACTAGTCTACCTGCCTGTGCTACTCTAGTTTCCCAGTTCAACTGTACCATATCCCCAGGCCCAAACATTACACCCAATATGGATATAGGATCTGCTGTCACTGAAATACCTTCCCACTGACCTGTTTGGGGCACAGGGGTGTAGCAAGAACAACCCTTACTTTTCCCAATGTTGATCTTAGAACCAGAGAGGAGAATTGTGCCAGTACTGCCGTTAAAGCCAATTCAAAAGAATTTGCAGAGAGTGTTAATACAGATCATCTGCATAGGCCAATACCTTTATCTGCAAAGTCTCTGTGAGCGCTACACCTATCAAATGTCTGTTTGCCAAAATTAACCTAATTAAAATATCTATTCCAAAACATAGAGGAGTGGGCTTAGAGGGCATCCTTGCTTTACTCCCCTACAATTTTAACCTTCCTTCCGAACCATACATTAATATTTGGACAAAGAAAGGAGCACTATACATTGCCCTTAGCCAAGTTACAAAAATTGCAGGAATACCAAAGCCCAACAAGGTGAAAAATAAAATATGGTGAGAAAGCCTATCAAAGACCTTCTCCTGGTCTAGCCGAGGACATAGCCTTTTATGCCCTCAAATTCCCTCTATAAAAGGACTCACGTGAGGTTATTAAATTATCATGCTGCTGGCGTCCTGCCAGTGCACAAGTCTGATAAGGACTAATTAAATACTGTGCTACTCTAGATAGTTGTGCCAGTAGTATCTTACTCAATATTTTTTTTCGCTTTATCTTTTATTGAAATTGAGTATATAAGAAAGCACACATCTAATACAATAGAAGACTATCCTCCTTGTAAGGTATTACAAAACACAGTATTTAGGGTAAACATATTGGAGAAGCCTTATTTACATGTATTGATAATAAAACACAAACCTAGGCAGGATGTAAGTGGAGAGCAGAAGGGTTACAATCAATAGGGTATTATAAGATCAGAAATAGCAACCATGTATGAAATACATGCTAATGCAAGCTATGGCAAGGCATTCAGTAAATTGCAAAAAGTGATAAATGTGGTAATATGAACAATGCTCAGTAATGGAGAGGTGAAGATAAGAGAAAAGTGTGCAAGGAAAGAAAGAAGAGAGAAAAAGTAAGGAAGACGGGAAGGAGAGAAGGATAAAACAGGGAAGAAGGGAAAAAGAGGAGCTTACTCAATATTTTGAGGTCTGAATTCAATAGGCTCAAAGAGCCAGTTCCCAATACCCTGTCTTGTACCTTTTTTGTGAATTAGGACTAATACTGAGTCCAGCATTGAGGCAGAGTAGTGGGAAGTGTTCAAAATGTGATTGAACAAAATCACCAAAGCAGGAGATAAATCCTCCATAAAGGTATTGTAAAACCCCGAGCTGAGACCATCTGACCCAGATGCAGTATTACAGAAGAGCTGCTAGACTGCCACCTTCACCTCCTCAAGGATACTTCAATGATCAGGTGCTGTGCATCAACCCCTGAAACTTGGGGCAATCCTAGGAATTCAGTATATCCTGATTCTCAGGTTCAGGGGAGGAGAACCAAGGTCTGTGTAACCTGGTTTTCTACTACCCCAACAGTTCCTGAGGGAGCTCACTATTCTCCCAGATGGTGCTAACAATTCTGTAATAACCCCATTATCAGTCCTCTGCTTACATTCTTTATTGGGTTTCTAAGGAGCCCTTAGTATTCTGTGTGCCAAATCAGAGCTCTTGTTGCAATATTTTGCCCTATCATACTGCACTGTAATCATTTGATTTTTAAAAGTTCTAACCAGTACTGAAATCCTGTCCTGCCATTTCTGTTTGAGAACTAAGATGCTGCAGTCGATGCCGAGCTGCAAATATGTTAGTCAGCTGCAGATTGAGAGTGAGCCCTTTGCTGAAAAACTTGGACCAAGACTTTTTGTGTCTTCCCACCGTTCCAAAATATCTGAGTAGCATTCTACTACTGAGAGTCTAGCTGCCCACTCCTCCTCCAGACCTTCTGGTGGGGGTCAGCAAGAACAGACTCATTTAATATCCACTGATTTTTCTTGCACTGTGGCCTTGATCCCCATAGGTTTTTAATTTAATAGCCATATAGTGCGAATTGCATGAGGTGAGTAAAATGTCCTTAATGGTCAGTGCAGGGATACAAAGATAAAGTCAATCTGAGTCTTGAGGGACCCCTGTGATAAGTGTGCCCTCCTTTGGGATGCATTTTCCTATAGGCATCTATCAGGCCTGCAGTATTCAAGATATTCTGCAGGGAAATAGTGTCACTAAACAGTTTATCTGTTTGGAGACTTCTATCTGCTCTTGTTAGAACACAATTAAAGTCCCCTAGCCAGAGGACAAATCGTGATGTGTGCAGAAAGGGCTGCACTTCTTTAAATAGAGACCCTCTGTGCCTTAGTTTGTGGAGCATATACTGCTGTGATGCGTAGTCTACTGGAAGAATAGGAGATGTCTAACAGAAGGGCTCTTCCAGGGTGGATATCCACCAAACTTGAGACACGTAACTGAGGATTAGAGAACAAGATACCTACCCGTCACAGACATGAGTGCTCGTGGACCAAAAGGATGGATCCAAGGATCATGCTGTAGAGGTCTGCTGTAACTCATTAAGAGTTTTTAAATGAGTGTCTAATACACAGATTGTATCACTGAGGAGCCCTTTAAATACAGCGTAGCCCCAGAGCACTTCTTCTCATTCTTAATACTATTAATGTTAATAGTGCTAATAGATTGTCCATTCAGAAGTTCTCAAGGTTAAAAATGAATCATGGCATATTAGGGCTTTAACTAAGGAGTACTGAAACCCAGCGCTGCCTAGTTCGCTTAGCAATTGACACCCTCCATATCTGTGTTGGAAGTGATGGAGGAGGAATCAGACCCCTCACCCTCTGAATCTCTATCTGTGCTATCTGTTGGGAGTGATGCATATTTGTGCCCCATTTTCCTAGATGGAGCATTGGAACTGGTCTTAACAGTGGTCTGCTTGGGTTTCTGGGACCCCATCCTCCCTTGCCTTGGCCGTTTCTTTGGAGCAATCATGATAAAACAACAACCTTGTTCCCTGGGTGGGGCATATCCTTTGCTCCAAAATTACCACCTGGGGGTCTCCAACCCGGGTGGGGCGTCAGTTATTGGGTCTGATGGTAAGGGATCCTGAGTGGTTTCTGTTACCTCCATCTGCTCTAACAGTGCTAGTATTGGTACTTTTGGGGTGTCTTGTGGGTCCTTCTCAGAGGGAGGCTGCCTGTGCTGGTCGGCTCTCTTTTGGCGTGTTGATGCTGGGCGAGTTAATTAGTCCCTCATGTGAGGGACAATCCTCCTGTTGTGTGAGGCCCACAGGCAATGACCACAAGCATGTCCTGTGTGCTCACACAAGTTATACTTGAAGAGATTTAAACAGGCAGAAGAAACATGGCCAAATCCTAAACAGTGACTACAGCATGGGGTATCACATGCAGAGCTAAGGTGGGCTCGTGACCCACACTTGGAGCAGGATCTCGGCTGCCCACTGTAAAAAATAGATCCCAGGTCCCCTAAAAGAAGGAGCTTGGGAGGTGCATAGGCACAGAGTCTGTGGAGTGCAGCTTGACCTTCACTTGCCACCCCTCCATCCCAAATCTGTTCACTATCAAGCTTTGGGGTGGGCTTACCAGGATCTCACACGCTGTCTTAACCAAAATAAAATGTCCTCAACATGGACTTATTCATTTTAAACATAATTGTAATAATTTTAACTAGGAGTTTGGTCAGTGGTATGGCATGAAATGGAATACAGGCGGGGTATTCTTCAGGTCTGGTATTGAGTCAAAATCAGTCTAAATTAGTAACTCTCTTAAAACTGACATCATAGTTGTCATTTCCCAGACTAATCAAAGCAAAAATTTCAGAGGAAAATAATGCATTGAATTTTTAAGCAAT
Source organism: Neoceratodus forsteri (assembly GCA_016271365.2). Classification (NCBI taxonomy): domain Eukaryota; kingdom Metazoa; phylum Chordata; order Ceratodontiformes; family Ceratodontidae; genus Neoceratodus; species Neoceratodus forsteri. The sequence goes on from JADMNL010000023.1 coordinate 465,489,969, forward strand.
GTTCTGGCAATATACTCTGCTATGGGGTCTTCAGACCACCCTTATAAAAAGCCTGGTAGCATTGCGCATAGGGCCAGCTCTCCTTGGTCACAAAGAGGTCTGACAGTTTAAACAGGGGTCTGGAGCTGTTTTATCAGCCTGCCTATCGTCCAGTTTCTCTGGAACACCAGGGGTTTCTGGAGGTGTGATGACAGGAAAATTTGCAACCTGGTTGTAAAGTAGGAACTTCAGCAACATCAACATTATGAACAACATTTGCAATATCAATATTAGATGAGTTACCCTGGGATGAGTTGGAGCTCATAGTAGGTGCAGTGTCGGTGGCCACTGGTGCTACTGCTTTCTTAATCATGTCCCAAAAGATGGGTCCCTTGGATCAGGCGACCATTGTCCTGAGGATTCTTGTGTCCATCAGCCCTTCTAGTGCAGCTTTGGGGACCAATCTATAGAGTTCAGCTCTCTGTCCATAACATCCCCAGTCTCTTGATCATTGCCACTCTGTAAAGGAATATGTCTGTTCTGTAATAGGAAGCTGTACAGAGGATGCAGTAGAGGAATGCTGGAAGTTAACCTGGGACCGCGTTGCTGAGCCAGGCCCCAATCGTTGCTGCTGTGATAGTCAAGCTGTTCTCTGTGGTAACTGAGCAAAGAGGCCTGCGGGCACACAGAATTTGACCTGTTTTCACTGCCAGTCTCAGTCGGAACCTCACTCGTGTACCTTCTTCACTGACAGGATCCTTTAGCGGAGCTGAAACTGCAATTGGAATTCTTTTGGGGTGAGTCATTTCCTGCAGCATAGTTACGCTGCTATTGACAGAGTGTTGGGCAGGCTGACAGCCGACTAGAGCAGATTTAACACAGCAAGAGCAGCATCAAGCTCTTGCAATCTTTTCATTGCTTTTCTTTCTCACTTTGTAAAAAAAACAAGCCATGTCTGCAATTATTCTGGCGTTACTGTTTCTACTGGATGCACAAAAGTGCTAGGCCTCATATTTTCATTAGCAGACTGCATAGAACTTCCTGGTGTTTGTACTGACTCTTCAGGAAGAATAGGATCCGAGTCCGAATTTAGCTCCAAATTTAAGGCGACATCCACTGATTCCTGTGTGTTTACCACAAGAGCAGAATTCGTTCTTCAGTCTGAGCCACCTCCTTATCCATCTTCTCTGCCACACCAGCACTTCCTTCTCCGCCTCTGTCCAGCTCAAACTGGGTTCCTCCATTCTGCTCTCAGAAAGTCAAGAACCCTGCTGGCAGAGTAGGGATTTCTAGTGTCCTGGCCAAATTTCCCCATTCAGTAAAAATACCACCAACATCTTAATCTGGTTGAATATCAGTTGGTTGCCATCTGTATCCCCCCACCCCTGAGTTCGCCCTTGAAAAGGGACTTCTACTCTCAGTGGGTCTACCCGGTCAACAAAAATTCAATAAATAAATAAGATCCTGTATATGTAATGGTCCTTGCTGATCCAAGAAGATATAGTACTACAGGAAATGCCAATACTGAAGTAAGCACTTTTTTCTAATAGTTGTTCTTGCAAATAGATATGCTGCAGTTCAGGAGCCCTGATTAAATAATGGCTCTGGGAACTTTACAAAACTAATATATTTTAGAATTCTACAAAGTGAACCAGTTGTATAGATAGCACACGTATGATCATCTACCACTGTACTCTAAAAGCAATACAGCTTAAACACAAAGCATGAGGAAATACTTTGAAGTGTATAAACTTCATACCATAACAGACAATGTACAGCATTGCTTTATGGGCCAGCAGCAACCTTAGGCTCTATGTTATCATAGTAAAAGCATGTATTTTCATGTTTCCATGTATGGGTAGCAAATGCTCCTACCCAAAGGCTTGTTATCCATAATCTTCCACTGAGTTAGGTACAGTAACATAACACACCGAAAAAAAAGAAAAATGTCTGAGTATCTTACTTTGTAAGTGCAAGATCACTGCATTTCTGAGTTTCTCAGAATACACCAGTTCTATAAGTACCAACTACATGCACTGTTATCTAGGAATTTTGTTCCTGCCATCTTAATTACTACATGTATGTATAGTAAATCTTGGCATATGGCTTCTCTCAGTCTATCTTTTGAGCATCCCAGCACAACTGAGCAGTAATACAAAGAAAAGTGCATAAAATAAGGACGTCAGTGATGTGTAGGAAAGCACCCTAATCAAATCTTTGCTACTCATGATCTTCCTTTAAGTAAGTTGCCACAGCCTAAAATACAGAACAGATTGTCCATTTTACCCCTTTTAAACCTTAGTTCATTGGTGCCTCACTTTGCAGGTACGACATTACCCCATTTCTGATTGTTCAGCTATGGCTGATTGTATAGATACCAAAACCATGTATCTGTTGAAAGAATTCTAGGCTCAACATGTGCCAGAACTGCTCTCACTGCATGTCTCTGAGAAGTTCAAACAAAAGCTTCAGAAGATAACAATAACTTGCATAGCAACTTTCATGAAAACACTTCAAATTGCTTTACAAATTTCAAAAATCAACTCTAATACATAAAAACTAAACACACTGTAAGACTCTTGAAATAAGTATGTTTCAGAAAGAGAAAAAGGAAACAAATAGACAATAAACACATATAATAAATAAATAAATAAATAAAAATAAAATCCCATGATGTTTACTTCATGGCCTGCATGTTGCTATTTTGTGGAAAGATTACATCATTCTCCTGGAAGTCTTAGGCAAACAATAGAAGGAAAAGCCATGAGTGTAACTGGTGAAACAGCACAGGAATATAAGCCAACATGTTGGAATGGAACTCTGTTGGAAATGGGAAAGAGAGCAGGGCTTCTATATCATACTGCTCAACTGTCCTGCTTAAGGTGGGACATCCCTCAGTACTCTGTCCCAGATTAAAAAATGCTGCCCCACAATACACATTGAGACTTGAATGCAAAAGTTTCTGTTAATCTGCATTGTACAGACAACTTATTGTGTTTGATACCTCAATTATTTGTTCCTACTGTATTTCACCCCGCCATTTTCTAGGGTACCTGTTGCTTGTAAATTCCATGTACAACTTTGTAGTGCATTATTACTCAGGTGTCTTGGGGAGAATTTCAGCCAAGCACCATGGGAGAGATCTACAAGGTGATCTCAGAGCTGCAGTCCACTTTTGGTTAACTAGATCCAGGCCCTATACATCTACTAGCTGAGCTATGTCAGGTTTTTGGGGTCAGTGTTTGTTGTAATAGTTTGGTACTTACTTTCGAGGGAGTCTTCTTGGTGGGATTGAGAATACACTGGTTTGGCCCTTCTGAAGAAATCATTATTGGACCTGGATAGTCTAGTGAATTACCGTCCTGTCTCTAACCTACCTTTGTTAGGCACGGTTATTGAGAAGGTTGTGGTGGTACAGCTTGAGGCACACCTCATAGCTCATGATATCTATGAACCCATCCAATCTGGTTTCAGATCCAGGCATAGTACTGAGACGGCATTCATCAGGGTGTATAATGACCTCCTTTGGGAATAGAAATAGGGGTGAATGGCCAGTTCTTGTTCTCCTCTATCTCTTTCAACATTTGACACTGTGGATCATAGAATATTATTGGATCATCTGAGGGAGTATGGAGGACTCACTGGCACTGTCATCTGTTGGTTTGAGTCTTACCTCAGAGATAGTGTGTAGAGGGTGGTGATGGGAACCTCCATCATCCCCAGTGCCCCTTCTCTGTGATGTGACTAAGGATTGTCCTCCCAAGTATACTATTTGCAGTGTACATGCTGCCCTGGGAGGATCATTCATTCATTCACACTACAATCTGGGTTTCTACTGCTATGCAGATGATACCCAATTGTATTGTCTTTGCACCCAGGACATCTGACACTGTCAAGTTGCTGAATTTATGCCCAACTGATATTCAGAGTTGGATGGAATTTAGCTGGATGAGACTAGACCCGGACAAGACAGAGGTACTAGTGACTGAGCTGGGTCATGGGGAGCTGAAATAGTCCTAGGAGGTGGGACTTTGGCTTGTATTATCTAGGCTGTTGATTTCTGCAAAGGTGAAAAATCTGGGAGTCATTCTAGATGATCAGCTGACACTGGAGACTCAGGTGTCTGCGTAGTTCGAGTCCCTTTACCACCTTAGGAACATCAACTGGATTAAGTCCCATATCTGTCCTGAAGATCTACCAGCACTGATGCACATGTTTGTGACATCCAAACTGGACTACTGTAATGTGCTCTGTCATAGAGTTAGTGGAGGTACCCTACAACACTTACAGTTGGTGCAGAATGCAGCTGCCAGGTTACTGACTGATTATTCATGAGCAATGTTGTGGGAGGCCATTTTTTTTGGTTGTTTGTTTGTTGGGTTGTTTGATTTGCATTGTGACCTTTTTAACTTGAGACTATGTAATTAACATATTGACCTTTTTGATGCTATTAGGTTGTGCCCTTGACCAGGGGTATGTGCAAAGTTAATGCAGTACCACGTGATGTGGTTCTGACCAAATGAGCAGCCAGAACTGACCAGACCCCATTTTTAATTGTGGTTATAGAATAACTTAGATCAAACAAGCATTCTGATTGGGTAAAACTGGTCACATGTCCATGCAGTAATTTCCCATTACCACATGGTTCTGATTTTACTTTCTTTTCTCTTTTTACCCTGTGCACTGTCACAGGTTATTGCTCCTGATTGCACTGGATTTTGTTAGAAAGACATAAAAGCGTGCCCTCAGAGTCACAACATCCCATTTAGGAGGAAGATGCTCCAAATACATATAGTACTAAATGCAAAAGAAAGAAGAAATAACCATATTTTAAGTTTTTGAATAAGCTCATCAGAACACCTCTATTTGATAGTGCAGGAGATATTATTATTTAGGGAGGCAGTATAGCACAGTTGTTTAAGGCTCTGAGCTGCAAATCTAGAGACCTGGGTTTGAATCCCACATACTGTGTGACCCTGAGCAAGTCACTTAACATCCCTGTGCTCCTAGGTCACACCTGTAAACAGGCTTTCAGATTAGTGTGTCACTCCTGGTTAAACAATTGGAATATTATGACCAGTATCTTTTCTGCAGTTGTTATCATTCTCACAAAATAAGTATATTTATAAAAGTATCAATAATTAAGATCCTCATTAAGACCAGAATGCCTGGCGTTTCTTAATTTAAAAATGCAAAGGACTCATGCTGCAGCAGTCTGCATGCTTCCAAATGTATACCTCTATATGGATTTTCCACTTTTACAATACCAGGTTCCACTGACTCCTCTGCATGGAGCTCTGCATGAGCATACAGGACCAGCCAGGGACAGCACATCTGCCAGTGTGTGTAAGGCACAGAGCAGTTTCAGAGTGCAGAGCTCTGTGGGTCATCAACCCATGAATCACACATATGCCAGCCCTAGCAGTAAACAGGGTCTATAATATTTTTCATCCCAGAAGTAAACAGCTTAAGGCAACTAAATACTTCATTTTCAACAGGATTGTGTGGCAAGAAGGGATAACAACATCTGGTTATAATGCACACAGTTACATACACATCAAAGATCATTAAAATATGGTAAGATTAGCTGCTCTCTTAACTAGGAGAGATATGATGGAAATCTTCAAGTACATGAATGGTATAAACAAGACTGGTACGGATGTTTTCAAACTAAGGGAGTGGAGGGACACCCAAGACCATGACATGAGGCTTGAAGGGAAGGTTTAGGAAGGAGATGATAAGCCACTTTTTAACAAGAGGGTGGTGGCCAGGTTGAACACACTGCTGGCAGAGGTAGTATCCAGTAGAACAGTAGGGGCTTCAAGAAAGGATGGGACAGAGTAATAGGGACGGTCAAGGGAGGGGAAGGGAGGAAGGGGCAGCTGCAAAATAAGGGCTGCTAGCTGCACAACCAAGCAGACATGGTAGAGAGTCAGGCCTTTTTCTGTTGGTGAATTTTATATGTTCGTATGTAACTATATAATTACGTCAACACAATCGAAAAAGAAAGTCCTGCTGACAATCTTCTTCCTTTACCCACCATATCACTGTGCTACTGTAGAATGTTCATTTTAAATAGTCAGCATTTGGTCTCAGCTTTAAAAAACAAAACCGTAACACATACTTGCATCAGTAAGTCAACACACAACATCGTTTCTTCACTGCTGTCTCCAGTTTAATGTGTTTCTTAGCCTACATTTGTTTTCTATCTTCCATTGTTTTGTTTTTAACCCTTAGGCTGCCGCCGACAAGATATCTTGTCCTAAAACCTATGCGTTCTAAATCTTCTGGCAGCCTAAGTTAATACTGCCAATGAAATGCACTCTAAGCTGCTGCCAACACCCACCTGCTCACTCGTCCGCTCCCCTCTGCTTCCTTCACTCAAATAGGACATCCCTGCTCAAATGGAAAGAACACATTGTACCAAATCAGTGAATTAAACAAAAATGACTTGTGTTCTTGAACAGCAATGTTAAATCAACAGCTAATACGAAAATCTACCTTCATTCCAGCAGAGATACACTACGCGACCACATCAGCCCCTTTCATTAAAACAGCTTCCAGCAGGAATGATTTGAATCACTGAATCACTATCTTACAGTAAAACAGCTGTCTGTTCTAGCACAAGAGGGATACATTTGATCATACTTCTGTCACTGCTGTTGAAAAAGAGCCAATATCATTCCTGTAAAAAAAAAAAAAAACAGGATGCTAACAATAGACATATAAGGAATCTCATACTGCCTCAGTATAGCCCCACTTCTGCTCCCGGTTCACAGCCTATGTGGAAGGGATTAATTTGTATTTTACTTATTTATTTTTTAGTTTTTAAGTTTTTCATTTTGTTTTCTAAAATTCCTAACAAAACCAATTTTATAAGTGCAATGAGACACTTGAGGTGTTGGTTGTGTTTGAATAACCATACTGAGGACAGATGCCCCTAGGTGTGATGTAATTCCAGAAGAACCAAAATCCAATAATATGTTCTTGTTTTCTTAAAACTCAGACAGTTAGGGGCATTTCTTAAATAGATAATGTATTTTTCCTAACAGTTAGGTGCATCCCTCTCTGTATTTTCATCTGTGTCTGCTATTCTAGATATCCACATAATATTGTGTGGTGATCTTATCAACTGGGTGCTGACCATGAAGATCATCTGTCCCAGCATCACCTCAGGCAGGTGGACTGGTGAGACAATGTTGTGGTTCGAATAAGGTTGGGTGAGTGGAAACACCTGTTAAGGAGAGGCAGGAGACAATCTGAAAGTTAGATGCCCGACAGGCTTTATTCATACACAGGAAGGTAGACACGGTCACAAGGGAAGAAAGGGACCAAACCTTAGAAACAGTAAATGATAGTCTACTCACTCTACACACTCTACTCACTCTAAAGGTGCACCTTGGCTTAAGGCTACTGCTTATAATACTCTCGATATTAGCTCTATAAGGCCTATGAACAAATGTGAGCTTCTACCACTTTATCAGAAAATGGAATAAATGTACAGTGTACAATGAATGCCAGGAGGTATCCTGGGTAAGATAATATAACCTTCTCAAAGTCTATAAGACAAAAAAGTCCAGATGTTTCTGTCGTCTTCGTGCACAGTTGAAGTATGAAAGCAAAGGGAAGGCTCCTGCTTGGCTCCAAGCTATACCAGTGGAACCTATGAGGAGGTTGAATGGGAAGTGGAGAGATTTGTAAACAGACCTTAGTCTTCAGCCAACCCACTCTCCAGAATTGCCAGAATATCGGGCACAAAATGACTGAACTACGCTGAACTCTTCCCTGGCACAAACCCTTGATCAGGGCTGCCAAGGATGAAGAACACGGAATGTGGCAGGGAATCCACGTGAAGCATTGCCATAAAAAAGAATCTGCTGCTGTTTCCTGGCACAGACCCTTGAGCAGGGCTGCCAAGGGCAAAGGATATGAACTGCTGAGGTTTCCTGGCACCAACCCTCGACCAGGGCTGTCAAGACAAAACACAAGACTCGTGAAGAATCCACTTGAGGAATTGCCAAGGATGAGAACACCAACAGCTGAGCTTCTTCGGTGACAGATCCACCTGATGGACCACCAAAACTAAGCTGGATCAAAGAAGATCACATGGGGTATGCAGGATGGAGCAAGCAGGAAGAAAACCTGTGAGATGAAGATCTGGATTCCACAAGTTCAAGACCAAAATAAGAAACCGTGACCACGAACACACATTGGACACGACGGACTCGACTTTTGGTGATCAACTGGGGAGTGTCGATGGGGCTTCTTCCAGACATCTCACTTCCAAACTGACCAGGAACCAGTGGCTGTGACTCACCAAGGGATGTTGATTTCGCTTATGGTGGACAACAGGGCAAGAAGATGCTGAAGTTTTCTACTGGCTAAAGATTGCTGAGGTGAAGAGTTGATGGTGGCTGAAGATTGAGTCCACAGACTTTGTACTGAACACTGGTTTCTACTATCACTGTACACTGGAATTCACTAATTCCGGGGCAATTTGCCTGGAACAGGAGCAAATTGCAACATTTTAGGGCAATTGTTCACATGCAGGGGTAAATTGCAACAGTCTGGGCAATTGTTCAAATGCACAGGCAATTAAGCCTGGAGCAGTGGCAAGTGCAACAATCTGGGGCAGTTGTTCACTTGAGGGGCAATTCGTCTGGACCAGGGAAAATTGCAACAGTCCAGGGCAATTGTTCACTTGTGGGGCAATTTACCTGGAGCAGGGACAAATTGCAACAATCAGGGCAATTGTTCAGATGCAGGGGCAAATAACCACAATCCTAGTATATCACAATACAGTTTTGGTGCTTTTGCAATCAACACAATATTTCAGATGCTTGAGTAATAAACACTTTGTATAGACAGTACATTAGCTGATAGTTACTTCATAGCATACAGTGTGCCAAGCACCCCATCGTTCTGACCCTTTACACTCGTTGGTCCCTTTTCAATAGGGTCTGGCTATCCCTGAGCACTTTGGAGTGAATGCCCTTTTAGCTGCTGGGGCCTATGCTGCCTTTTAGTACTGGGTCTGGTTACCCCTTTAATACTGGGCCTGGTTGCCCTTATGGTACTGGGTCTGGCTGCCCTCTAGATACTGGGCTTGGTTGCCCTCTTAAATACCGGGCCTAGCGGCCTCCTAAATACTGAGCGTGGTTGCCCCTTTATACTGGGCCTGGCTGCCCTCCTAATACTGGGCCTGTTTGCCCTTTAAACACTCATGGGCCTGGTTGCCCCTCAAGGTACTGGGCCTGGTTGCCCCTCTTAATACTCAGCCTGTTTGCCCCTTTAAATTTCCTGGACAATTTTGTAGCTGAGGCCCTTTTCCTTTAGTTGCCCGCCTATCCCACCTCCCTAATGAATATTTAAAGTCTTCCTCTATGGCCTTACTTGCTGGCCCCTCCTTAGGCGTTGCTAGCCTGACTTGCTCCTAAATATTTAGTCTGGTTCTTTTGGCATGCCCTTCCCACGGCTCAGCCGCTCTTCTCGCCTAGCACAAATGTTTAAATAAATAAAATACAGTCTTTTTGCTTTGTTTGGGTGGACAGCACATAATGAAGTGCTGCCGTAACTCACCACCACCGGGAACTTGTACTGCAGGTGGGGGTGGGAGAGTGCTGCTGCCGAAGGAGGGAACAGTGCAGGCAGTGAGGAGGGTGTCAGGGGGCTTCAGGAAGGCCGACAGCTAACCCAGCAATGCCACCGATGAGGACCGGAAACTATAATTTTAAGTAAAATAAATAAACAAACAGGGCCTTAAGCCCTGGCAACTGAACAATATGTTTTTTCTTCTTGTGGTGCCCTGATGGCACCACCGACCCTTGCTCCACACAGCTTCTGAGGCAGTCTTCAGGTACTGGAGGCAGAGCAGGCATGCAGGCAAGTACTCAGGGATGGCTTCAACCACAGGTAAGCCTTTTCCCTTGTCCCCTTAACTTGCTGTGTCCTCTCTAGTGAGACAGCTACCAGGAACTCCTCTAACTGAACTACAAATTCCAAAACTAAGCTCTGATTCTAGAATGGTTGGAGTAGAATGCTGTGCATGAGCAGCTCAGCACAGCATTCCATCAAGCCATTGTTACTTTTGCTGCATACAAAATCTGTTTTTTGACATTTTATACTGTGCTCTGGGCACCTTTTCTTTATGTTTCTCTTGTGTTTCCCCACTATAGTAAGAGGAATCCTTACATGAGCCCTTCTCATAGTTCCCTGCTAGCCCACCCTGGGCACCTGTAAACCCTTATTTTTGTTGCCTCCCTTTCTGTAGTGCCCCAACTTTAGGGCATTACAACTGCATGCACCTGTATTTGAATCCTGACTCTGTGCATTTGATACCTGCAGGACAGTGCCACTAGCTTACTCATATCCACCCTTCTTGATATGGACACAATAGCGTCACTGTCTGTATCTGCATGATGTCTGCCCCATGTAATATCTGCAGGGTAAATACTACTATAGTACTTTTGCGTGTGAATGTAGTTATGGTTTATCTGCTTTGTTAGAATTCTGTTGAATTGTATTCCTGACTTATATCTTTTCTTTTTTGCATATATCTTTCTTGCTATGTTTGGAACACTTGTTTATTGTGAAAGCACCACCAGCTTTGGACAGGTGCTTGAAACAAATGAATAACTACCTCTTCTACTGTGGCTATCCACACTGCATAATGTTCTAAAAAATATTAAGTGAAATACATTTACAAGCTGAAAAGGTACATTTGCATTTCTAAAGAAGTGTTTTTAGAATAATGACCTGTTTCTGGTGTCATGAACACATCTGGCTCGAAACAAAGGGGTCCTGATTCCTGCTGACCTCATCCTGTTCTTTAGATAAAGTCTGCTTTAAAATATCAGCTGCTGAACTGAGAACAACACAGCTTTGAACAAAACTGAGTTTCCTGTTAAAGCTTTTTGTTTTAACAATAAGCTGAAATGTTAACTTTTAAATTTTCTCTTCCTTATTTTTCTCCTGTTCCATTCTTTAGTTTACCCCTCTCACCCTTGGGCTTCATACAACTCTTCTCTGATGCTCCACTTCCCCTGCCAATGTACCTTGCTGCAGGGCAGTTATCCTCTGCCTCTCACCAACCACAAATGGTTAACTTCCATCATGGCCTGCCCTCTCTGGGTGGCACTGATCCCACAGGAGAGCAACCTAAATGTTGCTTGGCGTGGACCACTGGGGGATGGGGCGACAGTGTCTGAGCACATAATCGCTAGAAGCATGCGCATCCATGATGTACATACTGTACAGTACAGTGTATACTGGTTTATGCTGGGGAGTGGCTGGAAGGGCACCTGTCTGCATGTTTTCATGCCCTGGGCTAAGACATGCAGCAAGACATGCCAAGTTGCTAGCCCAGCTGTGCAGCAGCAGCACTATCACTAGTGTTCAGGAATGAACATGGATTATCATGGGCTGGCAGGGGATTGGGGGATGCAGCATCCCATGGACTGCTCTCCTCCTTTGGAGACAGAGAGTTGTGTACCTCACTGCCAAACTACTGCCCAGTGGAGGCTGGATGGGAGCACAGTTGGGACACTACAGATGTAGGGTTGGGATGGGGTAGAGGCTGTGAAATTCTATGTGCACTTTCAAGCAGGAGTCATGTGCATCCTGCACAATGGCACCCCAGGGAGAGAATTACTGGGAAACAAATGCAGAGAGAGAGAGAGAGAGAGAGAAGTGGGACATATGAAGCATCATCTACCCTCTCATCCCTGTGGGCTCCTGAGTTGGCTTCTTGGGTTCACATTCACCATGGGAGACTGAAAAGAAGGTTTGAAGCTGCCAAGGAGCTGTAGGTAGATCCTGACTCAGGAGGTAAGCCAAAGGGGCAACATAGCAGTATGTCTGGGGTGCCCTAGGAGTCTCTGGGAAGCCCAGGTAGGAAATCCACAAAGCAGTGTGAAAGGGTCACACAGAACATGGCAGCCAGGTCTTTCTGAACAAAGCTGATAGATTTCTTTGACTGGGTGACAAGGAGATTGATCAGGGAGGGGTCGTAGATGTGGCCTACCTGAATTTCAATATCATACGCATAAAAGGCTAATAAACAAATTGAGCAGTCTGTGAGTCAGATCTGAGTTGTTAACTAGGTTAGAAATTGGATGAGCAGTAGGACACAAAGGGTGGTAGTGAATGAAGTTCAGTCTGTAGAAAGGGAGGTGACCAGCAGGGTGCCTCAAGGATCAGTTCTAAGCCCAGTCCTCTTTAATGTCTTCATAAGCGATATTGCAGAGGGGCTGGAGGGAAGAACGTGCCTCTTTGCAGATGACACAAAGATCTGCAATAGGGTAGACACACGGGGTGTGTGTGGAAAGAATGGGGTCTGTATGATTGCAACAGTCATCTGACCAATGCATATTTCCCAACTCCTGTTTCCTGACTTCCGTCTGCCCGAGCAGCACACTTTACTGACACAAATTTCCGACTGTAAATCTCTTAGAGACCTGCCCTGCTTCCGGCTTTAGTAGCCCAAAGTTTTATTGTTTGCCCAACCCACTTTCCCTCTCTCTCTGACTCGCTTTACCCTCGCTCCATTCTACATTTCACATTTCTGGTTTCTTTACAAAGCGAGACACGCTCTTTAAAAGCAGTACAGTTACAGTACTGCAAACAGCCAGCAGGTCAGCCTCAGCCTCTGCATCAGCTCTCCTCTTAGTCTGCATCGTAAGGTGGACGCCTCAGAGATCAGCAAATTTAAAGTGCAGCACAGGCAACACAGGGATATGTGAGTTCAATTAATTACATTTCATTGCTGTGTAATTATATGTAATTAAGTACAGGAAAATGTGCCATGCTCAGTGTCAGAATGTACTGCAATGTATTAAATGTACTACTACTGCAATCAAGTACCATACTGCTGCTGTCAATTTGATGGGAAAAAAAACCCCAAAACAACAAACTCTGGCAGCACGTTGCTCTATCTTGCTCTTCTGTGCGTCTTACAATGGCAACAGCTACAACTACAACAGCAATGCCACAGGTTTGTGAAGTCATCCTTCCCAGAGAGGACAAATTAGCTCTCCTGCACCTGTCCTATTAAGTTTCGAAACAGAAACATACTGCCACCGTGACAATGAGCACACTGGATGTTATACTTTTCCATCCTGTGATAACCTTGTGAACTTTGAATTTTGGAGGAGGAGCATGTGCATTTGTATGGAGCCTTTGGAGGAGGAGCATGAGCATTTGTATGGAGCCTTTGGGGAGGAGCATGTGCATTGTGCGGACCCTTTGAAGCCGTATGGGCATGGCAGAGAGGAGCAGGTACCTGTACAACTTTTCCTGTATTCATTGTGTTGGATTTTGCACTATCTCCAGAAGTTTTTAGTGTGTGCCGACCAGCTTTACCTTATATTTGTATTTGGCGTTTGCCTTCTCTTTTGTACTGTTTGCATTATTCCCATTAATGTCGGGATTTTGTAGACAGGTGCATTAATGTCGGAAAGCATACCTGACGGGAACTCGATGTCGGGAACAGAATTGTTGGGAAAATGCATGTCGGCAATCGCACTGATCCTGAAAGAATGAGAAGGAACCAGGGCAAGCTGGAGGATTGGTCGAATGTATGGCAGTTGAGATTCAATGCAAAGAAGTGCAAAATTATTCACTTAGGTCACGGCAAACTGAGAGAGAGTACTCAATGGGGAGGGGAGGGGTACTGTCAGCCACCAAACAGGAAAGAGATCTCGAAATAATTATATCTGAGGACCTAAAGGTGGCCAGACTGTATGTGAAGGTGGCTAGAAGGGCCAGTGGGATGTTGGGTGCATAGGAGAGGCATCACAAATACGAAAGGAGGTGGTGATGCCACTATACAGATCATTAGTGAGACCTCATCTGGAGTACAGCATCCAGTTTTGGAAGCCGCATCTCAGGAAGAACATAAACAGAGTGGAGGCAGTCCAAAGAAGACTACTACAAAATAATGCGGGGTGCCCCAGAAGTCATACTCAGGCATACTGCGACTGCCTTACCTGAATCCATATCTTCAACCTGGATACTCCTTCACCTTACTCCCTTACCGAGTCCGCATCCTCAACCTGGATACCCCCCATCTGTCTGATGCTTTCCTCCTGTTTACCTACCCTGGACCCCTACCTGCCATCCTTGCCACCCCTCTAGCTCCCTCCAACTTCCTCCCCTCCATACTCCCCAACACCTCCCTTTCCACCCACTCTCCCCCTAAATATTCTCCTTCTCCCAATCCCTTTCTCTCTGTCTCTCTCTCCCCTCCCTCTCTCTCTCTCTCTCTCTCCTCCTCTCTTTCTCTCTCTCTCCTTAATCTACCCCTCATTGCTTTCCCCTTTCTTTCTCCTACCCTTTCCGATACTCTACCTGACAGGCCCCCTAGAGCAGCTATGCTGCATGTTGCTAATTGGGAAACCTCATTGGCATTCTTCCCTTTCTTTCTCCTACCTTTTTCGATACTGTACCTTGACAGGCCCCTGGGGCAGCTATACCATATGTTGCTAATTGGGAATCTCCTCCCACTGTTTAATTTCAGTTATCTAGGTTACTCAAATGTATTATTTATCTATTTTCTGCATTACCTAGCAATCTTATGTTTTGTGTTAACTGTCAAGTTTTGTTATGTCTCTGCTGTTTTACATCCTGACGTGGAACTGTTATAAAGAGTGCATACTCAAAGGTTGTATCCAATTATCAAATAAATAAATAAATATGAGGAGATGCTGAAATACCTCAATATGTATTCTCTAGAGATGCAAAGAGAGAGGGGACATGATACAGACATATAAATACCTTAAAGGGATCAATAAGGTACAGAAGGGTAGCTAGGGGACATAAGATGAAGTTGAAGGAGAAAAGAATCAGGGATAATGTGAGGAAGTATTTCTTTACAGAGGGCGTAGGATGCTTGAATAGCCTCCCACAGGGTGTGAGGGCAAAAATAGTGGAGGAATTCAAAAATGCATGGGACACACACAAGGAAACCCTAGAAAAGGAAATAGTAGGAAAGCCGCAGATCAACTACAGCCTGCAGCATAAGTTAAAGGTAAAAAAATGGGCAGACTAGATGGGCCAGGTGGTCCTTATATGCTGACAAATTCTATGTATCTATGAAAAGCCTTGAAAGAATGGAAGGTGGCACTGGCTCCAGTGGTGGTGGTTGATGGAATACCTGCTGGTATGTGCCATGGAGCAACAACAGAATTGAAAAAAAAGACATGCTAAGGGCCTCCTGTAGACCTTGTATGCTCAATCTCCTGTTGACTTGACTAAAGACCCTTTCACATTGCTTTGTGGATGTAGACATGATTTGTCCATTCTGAAAGAGACCAAAATCTACCATCTGTGTATCACATTTACTTATTTTTTAAGGCAAGGCAATTTATCTTTCTATAGCAACCTATGCTTGGAGCTCAGGATGCCTCACAATAAAATATTGAATAAATACAAACATAAAATGTTACAAAATATAAAAAACATAGAATTAAACTGTGTTGTAGTATGTGTAAAAGATCATGTTTAGCCTCTTCTAAAAATCACCAAGGGAAACACCCAAGATGAAACAATAATGGGTTCCAAATAGCGGGACTGCCACTGAGAATGACTGATCTCCTGATTCCTTGAAACAAGATGTTGGGACAGCCAAAAGCAACACCGCAGTAAAGTGGAGTGAGTGACCAAGGGTATACCGCACCAAGAGATCTTTAAGATAGCAAGGACCCAAACAATGCAGAGCCTTGTAAGTTAGCAGTGCGTTTGAAGGTGGTGCACCACCAAACAGGAAGCCAGTGCAGATGCTGCAGTACAGTTGTAATGTATTCCAGATACCTAGCTTCCATAGTGAACTTGGCTACAAACATTCTGCACCATTTGTAGGTGGCTGCCGACCCTCTTGAAAGCTCTAAGTAAAGAACATTATAGTAGTTGAGTCTTGAGGTAACAAATACATAAACCAGGGTCACCAGCTCTCTTGCACCTGTAAGGGTTTAGCCTAGGAGATATTTCTGAGTTAGGGACAACAAACTGCAGACCACAGTCAACACATTCTGCTCATGTGTCTGCCTAGTGACCACAGTGACAACCAGATTTGTAACCTTATTCACAGCAGTCAGAGCAGTGCTATTTATCGATGGTAACCCTATACATCACTCTAACCTACTGGCTTGAGGACCTGGTTCCACCAGTAACAACTCCATTTTGGCTGTATTAAGAATCAGCCAGCTAGAGGCCATTCAGTCCAGTTTCTTGAAGGCATTGCTCCAGCAGCAGAGACCACCCTTTGCCCATTTGGCATAAAAGATAAGGTACAACTGAGTATCATTTATGTAACAGTGAAAACTCATGCTGTCTAATCTAATGATCCATCCCAGAGGCAACATGTACACTGAAAAAAAAAAGTGAGAAAATGTGGGATAGAGTTAACCCCTGAGAAACTCCACAGCTGACAGCAGTGGACTGCAATGAAAATGACCAAATCACATCTTGCTGCAGCTTGTTAGACAGGAAGGACTCAAACCACTTCCAGGCTGTCCCCTTTATTGGTCAAGGCATTCCATCAACACTCTATTATCTACAATGTCAAAGGCTGATGAGAGATCATGCAAAATAGCAATTGAATCCTTCGCTATCCCACCCAAAGAGCTGGTAATTAAACACCTTGACAAGTGTAATTTTCACACTGTGGCCTAAAACCCAACTGACATAGTTCATAAATGTTGAGTTTATCAAGATGAGCCTTAAGCTACATTGCCACTACAGTCTCAATAACCTTTCACAAAAAGGAATGGTTGAGACAGGCCTGTAGTTCACCAACAACTCGAGGTCTGAAGATAGTTTCTTTAGAAGGAGTGTTACCACCAGTTTAAACAGCTGTCAGCAAGCACCCTCAATAAGAGAACACTGGATGATACTAGTGAACACTGGACCCAGCGCCTCTTGGCAGTCCACCAACAACCATGTAAGTCCTGGACCTAACTCACAAAAGTGTGGCACCACCTCGAAATCACCTTGAGCACCTCCTCCAAAGAAACTAACCAGAAACTCTAAGCCATCAGAGTGCTCTTCTTGGCTCAACCAATATGTGTCTGTGACAGACCACCTAGAGAAAAAACAGCCCTAGTGCAAGACGCCCTGTCCAGGAAGATTCTAAGAGATTCTTCACACCATTCTTAAGAAAACAAACTCCAGACTGCAGACATGGAGGATGAATTATCCTGTCTACAGTATGGAAGAAATGAGCTGGTCTAGTCTTTGCTAAGGCAATATCCATCACTGAATTTTGCCTTTTTCTGGGATATTACCCATTGAAAGTCCATAAAATGGAACCTGAGAGCCAACCTGTCCTCTAATGATCCTGATCTCTCCCAAGAGTGCTCCAACCTCCACCTGTTGTCTTCAACCACCTCAACTCGCCATTATGCCATGACAAGCTGTGGCAGGAGGTCAATAGGCTGACATGGACTGATTTGAGAGAGTCCATTGCTGTCAAGATGGCTAGATTATAGCAATCCATGGTTACCACTGTACCTCCACTGTACATCAACACCATGCCCAAGCTTTTTAGGCTAGAGATTATGTTTCACTCATTACTGGATCATCTCCACTGATAGAGGATTTTATGGGGCCCCTCCAGAAACTGTGCAGTATGGTAATCAGCAAGACCACTGGAGCCATCCTGACATCCAGGGTTCAAAAGGCATGAACAGAGTGATTGGAGGAACTGTTTAAGTTAAAAGTTGAAGGGACACCAGGAGAACAGCCTGAAATTGGAGGGAAGAAGATTCAAGAGGAAGATGAGAGACACTATTTCACAGAAAGGTGGTGGTGGGTTGGAATGCTCTGCAGAGGAAGTGATATGCCTGCGGACGGTGGGCAGCTTCAAGAGGGTGGGACAGGGTTAAGGGAAGGTCACAACTGAGGGAAGGTGAGGGGAGTCGGAGGTAGGGGCAATGATTCAGAGGGTGGCCAAGGGAAAGGGGGCAGCTGCAGTTTAATAAACTGGTTGCTGCACACTCAAACAGACTCATAGACCGGAAGGCCTGTATCTGCTGGCAAATTCATATGTTCGTATGCATGAGGCCCAGCAAATTTATTAAGCAGAGGATTTGCTGAGCAAAATGTGATTTTTCTTTATTGATCCAAGCATTAAGGATGTCCAATTAAAGGTCATTGATGAAATCTGCAAATACCTATAGGAAATCATGTCCCCCAGAGGGTGGTACACCAGGAGAATACTACACTTCACCGTTCATCACCATTCATGGTCAAACATTCAAATGACCCTATCCCTTATTTGTGTACACGTCAGCCTCAAGCAGGATCTAAGACAGATGGCAGCTCAGTCACCCTATGTTCCCAGCTCAAGCAGTGCACTACCAAGAACCTGTTGAAAGTGCGACTTTAGGACAGGCCCACAGTCATCACCAAGCCAGGTCTTGGTGAGACATACCAGAGCCCTAAAGTTGCAGGCAATAAAAGCTGATATTCCTGTTTCATTCCTCATTCAGTACTCCTGGTTCAACCAGTTCATGTGAGCACATACTCCAGTCTGCCACAGTATCTGTATTTGTATTTTTGTAAAACAGTTCTTTCCTCCTTTTAACCTGTAACTATTTGTTATTTGCTTCCATGCCCTCTGGTGTACCAAGCTCAGATGTTTCTCAGAAACTCCTCAGTCTAGTTTCATAAACCACTTTGGAATTTTGAAAACCATCATCATATTGTAAATCTTCTGATCTCAAAACAACCTTTCTTGAAGGGCCACAAGTTTAGAAAGTTTGCAGTCACTAGTTTGTATATAATTGCCATTTATTATTTCAAACTGAATTGCAGCTACTGTGGTTCTTTATCTCATCTGCTGTTGTGAAGACAACTGTGGGTCAAGCACATATAGCCAGTGGAACTCAAAGCCTGGACAGAACTACATGTCTGAGCCAGATACAGTGGAGAACATGAATGTCTGACTAGAGGATAATTCAGTTTACCAAGGCAATAAAAGCTGATATTCCCTGTTTCATTCCTGAGGGTTCTGATATTTCAAAAGCCTGAGAGAGCCGGCCCGGTGGCGCTGAGGGGCTGAGGCGCTAGCACTTTACCTAGCTGCACTGAGCCGTGTTAGGAATGAGCACAAGCTGTCGAGGGTCTGAGGGAGGAGAAGGATTAGTGTCTGATGGACTGCTCTCCCTTCTCCGGGGGTTCTTGGTGGTTGGCGCTTGTTGCCCTGGCGGAAGGCTGGAGACAGGGTGCCACACCACAAGTAGGGAGGAGTTGGGCCAGATGTCTGGAGGGGCGCGTAGCCGGGCGTGCTCGCTCACTCTGCTGATGTCATGGCATGGTCCCGACTCCTGGGAGAACAGGAGAAAAAGATACTGCCATGCAGGATGACAGAGGGTGCCTCGCAGGCTCCGCTCCTGGCTATGCAGCCCTGGCCACTAATCGGGTCCTCAGTGGGAGTTCGACTCCCCACCAGTAACAGCCGTAAGCCCTGGGGCCAGGTCAGCATTGGCGGGTGGACGCTAAGGGACAGGGCTGGGGGCCCTCTGATACAGCCAACAGTTGAGGAGAGAAAAGTAATAACTACAAAAAAACAAAAGGCCCTGAAGGGGAGCTGGGTTGGCTGACCCTTTGCAATGTGCACTCTGTTCCTAGTGGGTTCCTTGGGATCAGCGTGAAGAGTGGCCCGCTCTCTCTTTTCCTCGAGAACTTAGGGCATCTGCTCAGCTCAGCACACCTGATCTGATGCATCGTGACATCTACTCTCAGGTCATGCATCTATTTGCTCCACCTTCTCAGAATCCCCAGTGACCTGCAGTGGTTGAAGATCTCTCCAGGATGATCTGGGATCTGGAGTGAGTGGAGCTGGTGGAACAGTCCCAGGAATAGGTGTGCAAAGGGCTAGTGTTAAATGGCACATCGTACCTAAAACTAAAACTAAAACCCAACTTACTTAAAACAATCCACCCCCAATCCCAACAGTCTAACAACTACAAACAAATATCCTTTCCAAGGCCCATGCCTTCAGCTCTCTTTTGTTTGTTAAAAATTATGTGCTGAGTTTGGATCAACTTTATCCAACATCTTGTCATCTTTGGATAGCCTGTTCAGCACTCTAGCAAGAAGAAAGATCACTTGATGAACCAGCTCCTAGACTTAGACACATTTGCCATCTGTAAATCAAGGAAGCAGAAGGTTGTAGGTCATGGTCTTTCAGATTAAGGAGTGGTATTACACTGAAACCTAGATGCTGGAGGCAGATAATGGCTCTATGGCCCAATTAGTTGGCTCTGGCCACTGGTGACTTTAAACCTTCATGGGCCCATGGCACTGCTTAAAGTTTCATGTTCTGTTCCATCATCTGATGTTTCACACTTGAATATTTGAGTTTCAAGTCACCTTATAATTGGTTTATGGTGTACTTAGCTAAACATCTGTTCTTTTTGCATTTCCTAGATAAGGGATGCCGATGGCAATTCTGTTTGTGTAGCCATGAACTGGCTGCAACATCATACAGGTATTTTAAAGGACTGCTACTATTACTACTACTAGTTGCTGTAAACAAGATGGTTTCAAATGTTTTGGGATACTTGCTCTTTAAATGTAACAAAGTTCTCTCCAAGTCCTCTATGAAGTCATTAAAGTTAGATCATTGAGTATACCCTCATTAAATATTCTAAACTCACCAGTTAACTAATTAAGTAAGTAAGTAAGTAAGTAACTAACTAACTAACTAGTCAATAAACCTTCCCATAATGATGCATGAGTGTCTTACATTTGGAAATACCCTTTTATCTTTTGGCTGACTCACTCCTATACAGTATATTACAGACTCTGTTTATTGTGTATGGTTGACTGTTCTCTCAGTGATTATTATAACCATTAATGACATGTCTCATCAAATACTTATCCACCAATCTTTTGAACTGTTTAATACTCCCTGGTTCAACCAGTTCATGTGAGCTCATACTCCAGTCTACCACAGTATCTGTATTTGTATTTTTGTAAAACAGTTCTTTCCTCCATTTAACCTGTAACCATTTGTTATTTGCTTCCATGCCCTCTGGTGGTACCAAGCTCAGAAGTTTCTCAGAAAACTCCTCAGTCTAGTTTCATAAACCACTTTGGAATTTTGAAAACCATCATCATATTGTAAATCTTCTGATCTCAAAACAACCTTTCTTGAACGGCCTCAAGTTTAGAAAGGTTTGCCAGTCACTAGTTTGTATATAATTGCAATTTATTATTTTAAAGTGAATTGCAGCTACTGTGGTTCTTTATCTCATCTGCTGTTGTGAAGACAACTGTGGATCAAGCACATATAGCCAGTGGAACTCAAAGCCTGGACCAGAACTACATGTCTGAGCCAGATACAGTGGAAGAACATGAATGTCTGACTAGAGGACAATTCAGTTTACCAGAACTGGCACAAAGTAAGTCAAGCTTACATTTTCAGTCATGTGAATTGAATGTGTGGGCCTGCTGTTCTTTCACTGGTCCTACCCTGAAGCGCTCCCTGAGTTCTAATGCAAGGTTGATGACTCTGGTGTTATAAATGGTCTGCCAAACACTGCAGCAGATGAAAGCTTGTCTTTGTTCCCTCCTGTATCCTGGCCTCAGGTAGGTAAGTAGATTCTGCCCACAAGGGTGGGGAGGTGGTCTGTAATGCCCTGGGAAAGAACCAGGGACACCCACAGTGCAGGAGCATCTGCCTGGAGGTGGATAATGAGGAGTTAAAGAACTGTGGCCTGCAGGTCCCCTCACTCTTGTCTCCAGCTTCACATTTAGCATTGGAAGATTCCGCACACCAGCACCAGGACAAACACCAGAGGATCCCAGTTCTAGCTTGGCTAGAGGGTAAGTATTAGGATAAGCTCCCTTTCATTCATGGCTGTTGTGTTAACCAGTCTCTGGCTGCACTACTTAAACATATGCTACCAATGTTAACTGGGTCCTGGGGCTGCATTACTGTATAGTAGGTTTGTTCCTGTTTGATTGCTGTGTGGTGCTGGGACCAGCCTTTTCATAGAAGGCAGCAGGCAGGAGGCTGGCTTTACTTCCATCGACAAACCCCATTGGGCCGATGAGGCAGGACCACCCCGGTGAGCACTTACCATGTGGTGGGTAGGTGAACACAGGTATTCAGTGCGGGGAGGGGTGCTGCGCAGTGTAGCACCAGTGTTTCCAGCTCGGCAGTCTAGTATTGGAGTTGCAATGCATCCATGGACACCATTGCTACTTTGCCTTTTAAGCCCTATGGTAGCAATTGCAGGTTTACAGGAATACTGGAGGCTATATAATCAGGGCAAGACAGCGGATACTTATGGCACAGAATTGTTTTTTTCTTTGTCAGTTTTCTTTATGCTCCTTCACTGCCTACTCAGACTCTCTCCAGGGGTTGCTCGGTTTCAGCCATGATCCGCCCACCTGAAGTCCTCCATCTCTGCCTCCAGCGGCCGCCTCTCCCGCTACCCAATTGCCCAACCCCTGGCTCTGAGACCCCTGAGGTGGGACCACCTACTCCTTCTGGCACTCTATCTATAATCTAATAGAGCGTCCAGGCAGGGAAGAGAGCCAGAGGGATGGATGGAAGGACCCAGCACTGGGCGTGGTTGGCTGGTCCCAAACCCCTCTTCACCTACTAGGAGGCGGGCCATTTCCTTGTTCCACCCGTGGTGCAGGCGCACAATGGTGTCAGTGAGCAGAGGGGCGGGCCCTCCCACAGATGCCTGCGACACCAGACTGATGCTGTCCCTGACCAAAGTGTCATGCCCCACAGCCTCCGCCAGAGGCCGCCACCGAGCGGGAGATCCCCAAAGCCGACCCAGGAGATGAGAGCAGTCCTCTGGATGCTCAATCTTCTTCTTCCCCTGCTGAGCCCTGATGACCTAGGCTCATTCCTGAACCCAGATTGCAGGCATGGCGCAAGGCGTGGCATCCAGCACCTCAACCATCAGCACCACCGGGCCAGCCCTTATGGCACAGAATGCAGCGACAGCTGAGCCAAGTGGGCTTCAGAGGTATCATGCCACTATTCATGTGACCTTTTAAGTCCCAGTCAGCATGCCTTAGTCCCTGTGGCTCCTCTGTGAGGTTTTGCCGACCTAAAATGGTTGGAATTGTTGAGAGCCCTCTGGGTTTGCTGTGGTCGGATTGCACCTGGGATGTAGAATTGGCAGGGGCGGATTTGGAACAGGCCAGCCTTCATGTGGTGGGCCAGGATCTGTCCTTAGCAATGGCAATCAGCGCAGGCTTACACAGTAAGCCTTGCTGCATTCAGCATGGTGTAAACCCGGTTTGGTATTTTGACGGGTAAATCCTATTATTATCTTTCTAACACTTTCAGCAGCTGAAGGCTGCAAAAGTGAAGAAGAATTGGTACCGCTGGTGAGGAGAGTTTAATGTTAGCTATGTGATTTAAGGTATAAGATGAATGTTTATAGGTATTACACTTATATAGATACCAATTAAATTATGGGGACTAATACCAAAATTCAGAAAAAGTGCAAAAGAATTTTTTATTTTATTTTGTAAAACCATCATGACATTTTCCGTGTCAATATTAAGAAAGTATATCAATATAATTTATTGTTACAGAAAAAGCATATTAATAACATTTATTTTGCAAAAACCTGTTCTATTGTGATGTAAATTGGTATATCGATATAGCTAGAGAAACTGCCTGTTTTAGTAATTACTACTGTTACACAATAATGATACAATACTGACACCCTTTCTTACACAGCTGGATTCAAGCATTCACAAAATGTATGTTTCTATCCCCAAGAGTTCCAGAGTTAGACCGTTCCAAAAGATATTGGGCTCAACTTTCAATAGGTGGCACAGGACTTGTGTCAACTGCTGCACCAATCCCTTTGCCCCAACTGCATTCAGCTTTGGTAGGTTAGCCGCTGTTGCAACAGTTTACCTGATTTACAGCAGCTTGTGTCAACTCTTTGGTGCATGCACTGTAAAACGGGTCACCAGGATTTCTGCAAACTGGACCAGAAAAAGCTGGTCTAACTTGTGGCAATTGGTGCACCCAGGGCTTGTGGCAAAGATAAGCTTAGACAAGCATTTGTCAATGCCGAATGTTGATTGCATTGGTCTGTTGAGCCTCTCAGTAGCCCTCTGTCACTGGCTCAGTCTGTTTGTCCCAGTGCTGCAGGCTCTCTTTTGTACTGGGCTGCTGCCAGGCGTTGGCAGCTTGTTCTGCTAGGGAAGAAATCCGCAGCTGTCGATCGAGCGCCATTGAGGTGGCTCACTCCCCTCTCCACTTGCTCATTCTGTTTCTCCTGGCGCTGCAGGCTGCCCTTTGTACTGAGCTCCTGCCTGTGTTGGTGGCTTTTCTGACCACAAAGAAATCCACAGCTGTCCCGACAGAGCTCCGTTGAGTCGCTCACTCCCCTGTCTCAGGCACTCATTCTGGTTCTTCTGGTGCTGCAGGCTGCCATTTTGTACTAGGCTCCTGCCTCTGTTGGCGCCTTTTTCTGCCCACAAGAAATCTGCAGCAGTCCCGACAAAAGCTCTGTTGAGCTTGCTCACTCCCCTTCTTTTACTCGCTCATTCTGTTCTGCGGCACTGCAGGCTGCCCTTGTCTACTGGGCTCCTACTCTGCTTGCTGCCTTCTTATGCCCACAAAGAAATTTGAAGCAGTTACAATGCAGCTTTGTTGAGCTCACTTACTCACTCATTCTGGTTTTCCTGCCACTGCAGGCTGCCCTTTGTACTGGGCCCCTGCATGCATTGCTGCCTTTCTGCCCACAAACAATTCTGCAGCAGTCCCAACAAAGCCCGTTAGGCTCATTGGCTCCCCCTCCCTCACTCGCTCATTCTGTGTCTCCTGGCGCTGCAGGATGCCCTTTTGTACTGGGTTCCTGCCTGCATTGGTGGCTTTTTCTGCCAGAAAGAAATCTGAAGCAGTCCTGACACAGCTCCTCTGAGCTCGCTCACTCCCTCTCTGTCACTCTCGCATTCCGTTTCTGCGGCGATGCAAGCTGGCCTTTTGTACTGGGCTTCTGCCTGCGTTGCGCATTTTCTGCCCACAAAGAAATCTGCAGCAGTCACACTAGAGCTCCATTGAGCTCGCTCACTACCATTCTGTCACTCGCTCGTTCTGTTTCTCTTGGCGCGCGAACTCGCTTTTGTATGGGGCTCCTGGCTGTGTTGGCACCTTTGTCTGTACACAAAGAAATCTGCAGCTGTCCCGACAGAGCTCTGTTGAGGTCACTCAGTCTCTCTCTCATCGCTCATTCTGTTTGCCGTGGCGCTGCAAGCTGCCCTTTGTACGGGCTCCTGTCTACATTGGCGCTTTTTCTGCCCACAAAGAAATCCCAGCAGTCCTGATAGAGCTCCGCTGAGCTCACTAAGTCCCTTGTCTCACCCACTCATACTGTTTCTCCCACTGCTGCAGGCTGGCCTTTTGTACTGGGCCCCTGCCTGTAGTGATGCCTTTTCTGACCACAAAGAAATCCGCAGCAGTCCTGACAGTGCTTCGGTGAGATTACGTTACTCCCTCCCTCATTGCTCTCTCTCGTTCTGTTTCTTCCAGTGCTGCAGGCTGCCCTTTTGTACTGGGCTCTTGTGTTGAGGCCTTTGTCTGCCCACAAACAAATCCGCAGCAGTCCCGACAGAGCTCAGTTGAGCTCGGTCACTCCCCTCACTCAGTTATTCTTAATCTGTCCCAAACACTGATTTCCCAGAGTGACCCTGCTATTGTCTGGCAGGAGTGCAAAACATATTTTAGCCAGGATGTGAAAATGACAGCTGTAGTGTTCATAAGGAGTTGTGAAAAATGCCACTGTTGAAAATGTGGCGTGACAGTATTACAAATTTGCAAAGTTACAAGGTGCGTGGAAACAGTTCAGCACTTGAAACCTGATCATGTTATGGAGTTTCATCACCAAATTTTCAACATAGGGATTTTAGGACCTCTGCTTAGAACAGTGCCACTGTCATTTTCTTAATCTGTCCCAAACACTGATTTCCCACGGTGACCACGTTATTCTGTGCCAGAACTGAGAAAACACATTTCGGTTAGGATGTGAAAAATGACAGCTGTACTGCTTATAAGGAGGTGTGAAAAAATGGCACTGTTGAAAATCTGGTGTGACAATATTACAAATCTGGAAGTTACAGGGTGGAGGAAAGGCACGCACACCTTGTAACACAGTCAATTGATGGTATCATCACCAAATTTTCAACATAGGCATTTTAGGACCTCTGCTCATGAACAGTATCATTGTAATTTTCTTAATCTGTCCTGAACAGTGATTTCCACAGTGACCGTTCTATTCTCGCCTGAAGTGCGAAAACACATTTTGGCCAGAATGGGAAAATGACAGCTGTACTGTTCATAAGTAGGTCTGGGAAAATGGAAATTTTGAAAATCTGGGGTGAAAATATTATAAATTGCAGTTACGCGCGCGGCTAACTGCGCAGAACGCACGCTTGTAACACAGTCATTTTATGGAGTATATTATTAAATTTTCAACATAGGCATTTTAGGACATCTGCTCATGAACAGTGTCACTGTCATTTTCTTAATCTGTCCTGCACACTGATTTCCCACATCCACCGCTATTCTGCATCGGAATGCGAAAACACATTTGGCCAGGATGTAACAATGACAGCTATACTGCTCACAAGGAGGTATAACAAAATACCAATGTTGAAAATCTGGCGTAAAATATTGTAAATTCGCGAAGTTCTGACGTCGTAGCAACTACTGGCACGCTCGTAAAACAGTAATTTTGGATTTTTCCACCAAATTTTGCAACATAGGCTTTTGAGAGCCCACCTCATGAACACTGCACTGTCATTTACGTAATCGGCCCCAAAGGGTGGTTCCACATTGACATAAAACCACCTTTGGGCGATTAACACCATGACAGTTCAAGAATTCATGAGGAGGGATCCCAAAAACCCATGTTGAAAATTTGGTGGAAAACCTAAAATGCCGAGATATGCACTAAAGTTGAAAAACCCTATGTATTACATTATACAGCTTACTGGCATTTCCTCAGTTCACGGTCGGCTTTGAAGAGTGCAGGCGTGTTCCCGTCCACGAAGATCGCGCCAAGCTCCCAAGGTAAGTATGGGGTGAGGGGGTGTGGGGAGGCAGGGTGTGCAGTGGGTAGGTGCGGGTTGTGGGAGGGGCAGGAGACTACGAGGACCGTTTCCTTTTTCAGGTAATAAAAACAAAAAAAATTGCAGGACGTTTTAACTTACAGGGCATGTGGCATGCTGGGGTGGGCTCCCAGCATGCCACCAAAGAATCTTGCTTTGGGGCAGCTGCTAGCCGATGGGGGATTGGGCACCCTCCATCGCAAACAACAAAGGGGCATGTGGCGTGCTGGGGTGGGCTCCCAGCGTGCCACTGGAGTCTGTGTTTTTGGGGGGCAGCTGTAGCGATGGGGATTGGGCACCCCGGTCAGCAAACAACAACAGGGTGAGAATTCTTTTCTGCTGATGGGATTGGGCACCTGCTGCAGGCAAACAACAAAGGTGGGAGTTCCTTTCTGCCGACGAGATTGGGTACCCGGTCGGCAGACAATAAAATAGGGAGTTACATTATGCTGGCAGGGGTGGGCCCCTGTCGGCAAATAAACATGGGGGGTAAATACTGTTTGTGAATGCGGTGGCAAGCCGCCGCCATGTTCTAAACAATATCAGAGTCCTACATCCCGCCCTGCAATGACGGGTCACTCCCTCATTGCAGCGGATGGCGGCAGCTGCAATGGCGGCCCCTGATTGCAGTGGCTGATTTTTAGAAGGTTGTGCACGCTGGCTGAACTAGTGTCAGCAGCAGCATGTGGCATTAGGGATGAGGGCAAGCCTTTGCAGGCTGTGGGGGCATTGGGCTCAACAGTGCCACGCCTCCACAACCTGCTTGTGGAGAAAGCTGGCGTAACATGTTTCTTGCGCGTATGCGCAATCAACATAAAATGGAGCCGTTTTAAAATGTGATAACTCTGGAGCGTTTAAGGCTGGAGATTTATTTTTTTTAATTGAAAGCTGATGTCAGCTAAGTAGTTATATCATTAATATATCACTACAATGACCATATATCGATATAAAAATGTTTCATATCGATATAAAAATATAAAATAGTTCACTGGCTTGTTTAAGTCCTGTCATTTTACCACATTACATTGACATGTATATCATGTAGCATCAAAGAGAATTCTATTAACTGTTCAAATGTCACAGCTTTCAAAATGTAATTTCAAACATGATAAAAATATCAAATAATATTACTTTTGGAAATGGTCAGAAGATGCTAGTGGTTGTACTGTCTAAGAAGAAACACATTCATTTCTAGTTTTATTTAATCCTTCATTTCTGGGACTGAGGTCGGGCCAGGTCTGTGGAGGGCTATTCCTAGTGAATGGTGAAAAGTGGCTGGGATGCAGAATGTTTGGCGGTCAGTATTTGGAACATGCTGACTTCCAGGTGTCAGGCCAGGATCAGTCACCTAGCAATGGCTTACACAATCAACCCACTTTATTCAGCATGGTGCAGATCAGGACTGGGATTTTTGATGGAATAAATTTATTATTTTATTTATTCTGCTTTTCTGGGAATGGATATGGGGGCTGGGGCACTGTGTTTCTGATCAACGGAGGGTTAGAAGCAGTAAACTCCTACTCCTCCATACCCTCTTGGTCCATTGTGTTGGTTTAGGAAACATAAATTGAACTTTTCATTCCCCACCACTCCAGTCATTGGTGCTAGGTGACACAATGGGTCAAGAAAGGCAGTCCAGCCACGTGGCAGTGAATATCCCTGGCCTTGGGGAGATGTTAAGCCACAATTAATCTTGTATATGAATTGTAGTTGCCAAACACAGGCTAACATAGAGGCAGCCTTTACCTGCACATATATTGGAATTGCAAGCGCATTGTAGTTGGAGCTGGTTGTGAAGTTAACACAGCGCTGCATGATGGAAATCAAGTTGGTTAATTCAAAAATAACATAATAAATGCAAAAAAAAAGTTAGAACTAAAGAGGTAGCTGTTTTTCCAGCTACTGAAAAACACTAGCTTTAGCGTGTCAAGCGGTGTGGCTACATCCTCGGGTTCACCTTGAGCATTAGCACGATGCATAGGGCATGGATACAAAAGGAAAGGCAGTCTGATTGTTGGACTACTCTAAAGGAAAAGAACAAGTTACCAGAGGTCCTTCTTAGGAATACTACTTGCTGCCAGTAAAGCCATCACTCAGAAATGGCTAATACCTAACCCCCTTCTTTGCAGGACTGGATGAAGAATATTAAAAATATTTACAGCATGGAGAAAATAACAGCAGATCTTCATCTGCAAATGGAGAAGTTCAAGGGGTCTGGTATACTTTTATGGTTTTGGTAGAAAAGAAGAAGGACTTTTAATACTTTCACAGCAAGCTTGGAGATATTGTGGTGCCCCGAAGGTGGTAAGAAGGATGTTAACGTGTGCTAAGTTTCCACATCAATAAAAGGTAATAAAAGCAACTGTGTCAATTACACCAGTAATGTGCACACAGATTACTAACACAGGTCCAAAAGGGGTGTTTGTTGGCACCAGTCAAAGAAAGGGAGAGTGCAGAAATAGACTCCAAATACTTCATAAGGCTTTATTTATACCAAACCAAGGAAATCTGGTAGAGGGGACAGTTACACTTATTTCCACTCTCCTATATGAGAGAGGACTCTAAATAAATGGCTGTAACAGCTCCACTTTATGAGTGGTCTACACTCTATAATCAGCAAATCACTGTATAATCCTTTCAATACTACCCTGAGGTGCACCTCTACCTAGCGCCTATTACCTGGAGTACTCCACTTTAAGGAACTTTATAGCATAATACTGTAAAACTACTTTAGTCATAAGAGGCAGTTTGTGCATGGATAAGCTTTCTCTGTCGTCAGGGAAGAAATTGGATTGCAGGATAAAACACAAGGGAACACTTGGCTGACTGGGCTAACAACTAATGGACTACAGATAGGATTTTGTACAGGCCATGAGTCTCTCAGCCACACCCCACCTCTCTAGGATTGCTGGACTTGTTAGGAACAAAGTGATGATTCTCTCGGCTCAGAACTCACTGAGGGCTGCCAGAATTTAGACACACCAACCCGGCCACAGTCCTCTCCAGACTGCCAGGGTAAGACGAAAATGAAGATGCTAACCAACCAGCCCAAAGTCCTCTTCTGAACTTGCTGGGACACGAGGAATAAGAAGAAAGTGCTGACCAACTGGCCCAAAGTCCTCTTCTGGACTGCTGGGACACAAGGAAGAAGAAGTAAGTGCTGACCAACTGGCCCAAAGTTCTCTTCTGGACTGCCAAGACATGAGGAAGAAGAAGAAAGTGCTGACCAACCAGCCCAAAGTCCTCTTCTGGACTGCCAGGACATGATGAAGATTCTGAAGAAAGGAAGTCTGTGAATCGGAAGCACCGATGGGGTTCTGGGCACCAAGGCGGATGAGCCAAGGACTACATAAAATAATAAACAGGACGATGATGCAAAACACTGCAGAAGAATATCTGGATTACGCCGTTATAGACGACAAAACAAGAAAACAGATGGCACCTTTGTACCAGGCCAGGCCATACTTTAGGTAAACTTTGAAGAGCGGAAAACAATAAACAGGATATTGCAAACAACTGCGACATGGTTCTTTGAAGATCTGCTGCTGGATGCTTTGAAGATGCACTGGAGAAGACTTCTAGGGTACTTTAAAGAAGATTTATCTGGATACCAATGGCGAACAGATTCTGGAAAACTCTGGAAGACTGATTCAAACACCTTGCAACTTGGAAAGCTGGCAACAAAGCAATACTTTCTGGCACATTCACTGCTTGTAGCACTAGTTGCATGCAAAATAAAGTCTCAGTTCTTGTTGCAGTGGTCTCTTGTTCATTCTTAATGTTCAAATCACAGTAAATATACAGGTAATTCACTTTTCTGATAGAACCCTAGCACTGGTGGACCTAACTAACAGGGGTCCTCTGACTAAATCGGGTTCTTCCTATTACTGCAACTCTGTATGGCTAGCTACAGTAGACTTCTAAACATCTGGGTCACTAATGCTGCTGGGCCCCATAACGAGGAATCTAAATGGCTAGCAGTGCATCACTTGCCCCTTTTAAGAACCGTGGGCCTGACTTGCCCTTTAAGAACTGGTGGGCTACCCTTGCCCCTTTAAGAACTGGTGGGCCTGACTTGCCCCTTTATGCAGTGGTGGGCCTAACTACCCCTTTAAGAACTGGTGGGCCTGACTTGCCCCTTTAAGAACTGGTGGGCCTGTATTGAACCTTTAAGAACTGGGCTTTTGTGTGCAGCTGTACCCTTTTAAGATGCTGGGTTGCTTGTCTGGGCCCCACACAAAACCACTGGGCTCCCTTTTAAATACTGGGCTACCCTTTGGCTCTGCCCTGCAAATACACTCTGGGCTTTCTGCACTAAGCCTGTTTATGTACTGGCCCCCTTGTAACCCTGGGGTTTCCTGTGCTGCCCCTTTAAACACTTTGGGCTTTTCTTGAAAAGCTCCTTTTTAAGACCTGTGCTGGCTTGGGCTCGACTGTCACTCTGCACTGCCCAACCCGCCTCCCTTAAGAAATATTCATACCCTTCCTGAGGCGTCCCTTCTGCTGTCCCCTCCCTGTGGGAGTCGCATGCCATGAAGGCTGAAATTATTTAAATGAGGAGCCACTGGCCTCGTCCCTTCACAGTGCTCAGCTATTTTACCTTGCGCCTAGCGTTAACTTTTTAAAACAAATAAATACACTTTTCTTCCTCTTTCAGGGCGGTCAGCACGTTGCAGTGTGCTGCCGCCAACTCACCCAACCACCGGGAAGCAGGAGCTGAAGACAGGAGGTAGGAGGTGGGAGGTGCAGTCTGGAGAGGAGGGAGCTTTCAGGCAGGTGCAGGACAGCTGGGGACCTCACAAAGGTCCGAAACAGCATAAAACAGTGCGGCAATGCTACTGCGCCTCTGAGGACCGAAACTGGATTTAAAATATAAAAACAACAAACCGGGGCACCAAGCCCTCCCGAGGATACAGCAGGATGTTTTGGGACTTACAGGCAGCTCAGGATGGCATCACAGGCAGGGCACTCTACTCAGGTACCTTTTCTTCAGTGACTGGAGGCAGGAGGCACACAGCAAAGCTCTCCGGGACAGCTTCAGCCCTCCTGGCAAGCCCTTCTCATCCCTCCTCACTTTCTGTGTCCTCACTCCTCCACAATCACCATGCTTCTCCCCAACAGTAAATTATTTTTTAAACTGCAGCACTCTGTACTCTGGTTCTGGAAGGCATAGCAGGTGCCACACAGTGAGCATTCCATTAGCTCAGCTCAACATTCCATTAGCTGCAGCATGGCAGAAAGGCTTATTTTGTGCATTATTTCTAAGCTATTTATATTATTCTTGACATGCTTTTTACAGAGATTTGTGTTGGCATTTAAGCTGGGCACCTGGGCATTTCTTGGGCACCTTATTACTATACTGAGGCACCTATAGCAGGCACTGTTCTATTTTTATTTTTCTGTGGTGCCCCAACTCTGGGGCACTAAAATATTCAGCTAAGTCTCACCATTTAGGAACTAGGATTTAGAACAATGCCCCCGGCAGCAGTATCATTTTGAGACTAAATCCCAAGGTCTTTTCTTTTCTTTTTCTTTTTACTGTTTCACTGCTGTTGAGTAACCAGATTTCGGTGGTTTAAAATATAAGGACTATTGGGTATGATAAATATATATTTATGAGACCATGGAAAATACACTATTGAATGGTCACATAGATAATCCTTGAATGTAAGGAAAGGCATGTACTGATACATTCTTTTGGAAGGATGCAGCCTGAAGTTCTGTGGGGACATGGCTCCTCCCCATTCTCACTTAAACTTCCTATTCACACGCCCTTCTGCTTAGAGCAAGTTGCACTTCGGCACTTTCGCTGACATGTTGCTGCTGGTCCACAGCTCCTCTCTTTGTTCACCCTTTCCTGTCATTCCTCCTGCCCTTCTCTTCCCTGGTTTCTTGCTCATTTCTCCTCCCCCGCCTGCCTTGTTCTCCAGTCTCTTGCTCTTCATTCCCCTCCTCATTTTGTTCCTGCTTCCCTGTCTCTTTCTCTTTTCCCCGTACCTTGTTCTTTGTTCTTTTGGGTTTTTCCTGCAGCACTCACTTTATGCTGTGCTCTTCCTCCCGGCCGCTCACTCTGTGCCACCGCTGCTCTGCTCCTTCTCCCTGCTGCGGCTGCATCCTTGCCTGGCTGTGCTATTTACTCTGCAGCCTCTACGGCATCTGTGTCCTCCATTTCTGAGCAGCCGCTGTGCCGCGCACAGTTTCACTGTTTTCAGGTGGCTGCTTGCACAATCGCTGAAGTCTGTTTTGGAGTCTTAATTGGCTCAGTGCCTCAAGGACTGCTTTGTGCGCCTCTGATTACAGCCGCATACCAACAACTATAGCTCTAGGCTAACAAGCTCAATGAACCAGGTCAGTGCTTCCTACATTACTAATATACTAAAATGCCAGCAGAATAGGTCTAACGGTCTTTTGTGTCTTGCTTTCGTTTGGTCAGCCCCACCCTGGGAGCTGACCTTGCTGCCCTCGCCTTCTCTGGCCGCCACGCTTCCCAGTTTCAGATATTCTTGCTGCACTGGATTTTGCTTCGAACCCTTCCCTGTACCTGTCCCACCTCCTCTTGAACCCCTCCACTGTCTCTGCCTCCACCAGTCCCTGGGCAGTGCATTCCATGGCTCCACCACCCTCTCAGTAAAGTAGCACCTCCTCCTTTCTCCCCTGAATCTTCCCCTCCAGCTTCCACCCATGCCCTCTAGTTGCCCCCTCCTCCTTCCTTGAAACACCCTGACTGCTCCTCCCTATTTACCCCTTCATGTACCTGAGAGACCTCTATCATGTCCCCCGGTCCCTTCTCTCTTCCAATGTACATATTTAGCTCTTCGAGCCTCTCCCATAGGTCCTGTCCCCAAGCCCCAAATCATTTTGGTGCCCTCCTCTGGACCCTCTCAGGAGTTTAATGTCCCTCTTTAAGTGTGGCCTCCAAAACCACATGCAGTACTCGAGGTGTGGCCTCACCAAGCAGTTATACAGAGGGTGTCACTTCCCTCCTTCTGGAGGTGATCCCCTAGCATGCATCCCAGCATCCTGTTGGCCTTGGCTGCTGCCCTCCTACAAGTCTCCAGGTTGTTCATCTTGACATCCACCACCACCCCAGGTCCTTCTCAGCCATCGAGATTTGTAGCATTCCCCAGGGTGTACACTTGGCCTGGGTTTCTGGCCCCAGGTGCAGTACCTTGCATTTCCTGCATTGAACCTCAGCTTCCACTTTCTAGACCATCTTTCCAGAGCCTCCAGGACACCTGTAGGCCACCCTCCCCTCCTCCCCATCCACCACCACCCCCAGTTTTGAGTCATCATGAAAGACTCATCTCACTCCTGATACCTGTCCTTATGTCAGAGACGTAGGCATTGAACAGGAGGGCCCAGAGACAGATCCTGTGGGACCCCACTAATGACCCTCCTTGGGATGAGACTATCCACCACTTCGACCCTCTGGGTCCAGTCCTGGAGCCAGTTGTCTATTCATCTGATCATCTGGTTCCCCACCCCATTTCTCCCAGCTTATCCAACAGGCCCTCGTGAGGAACAGAGTCAAATGCCTTGCTGAAGTCTAGAAAGAGGGCGTCCACTGGTCTACAGGTCCAAGGCACTTGTCACCCAGTCATAGAACTCCACAAGGTTTGTCTGACATGATTTCCTAGGACAGATCACATGCTGTCTATTGTCCAGGCACCCTGACTTTTCCAGGTCCCCCTAGCCTCTCCTTGACAATGCCTCCATCACCTTGCCCACCACCGATGTCAGGCTGACAGACCTGTAGTTTCCTACCACCTCTCTTGATTCCCCTTGTGGATAGGCACTATATGCACCACCTTCCAGTCCTGGGGCACCACCCTGTGCTCAGAGAGATGGTGAAAAGCTCCACCAGGGGTTTGCCAGGACATCCACAAGTTCCTTCAGCACTCTGGGATGTAATTTATCCGGCCCGGTGCTTTCTCCATCTTAAGGGACCTGAGGCTTCCCTCACTCTCTGCTGTGATTTCCACCTCTGCTACCTCTTCTCCCTGCTTAGCCTTCCCCCTCCTGCCAGTGATGCCTCCCCTCTCCCCAGACCCGCTGATTGGTAGGGTCCCCCCTCCTGCCTCTCAACCTGCAATAATGATTTACTCTGCAGCTTCCACATAGCTCAAACGACATTGTCAATAACAGTCCCATTCTGTTTGCTGCCTTTGTGCCATGCCACATTTGACTGCTAGATGGCACCATCACTCCAAGGATTGCTTAGACTCCCATGGTCATCCATGGAAGAGCCCAACATTCAAGAGTCAGAGTAACTAGGGACTGGGACATTGGCACCTTACCTTGCTATATCTACAGTGAAGTTCCTACCGAGCAAGCCTGCGTTGCTGCTTACCTCAGCTTCTCCACTGACCTTCATCCTCCTCATACAAAGGATGTTGCTACATGTATTCTGCAACTGCTAGTCCACTGGACCAGCGGGCTGCACAAGACAGGTTCATCGACCCTTTCCTACTTCCAGTTATTCCTGCTTCACCCGCAAGAAAGTCTGTCTGCTCATCATATACCTGCTTCACCCACAAAGGGCCTGGAGGTTCTTTAGCTTTACCCGCATGGGGCCTGGCTGCCTGCTCATGAATTCCTGCTTTGCCCCGCAAAGGGGCCTGGCCACCTGCTCCGACCATTCCTGCTTCACCCCACAAGAGGGCCTGACTGCTTGCTCAGCCCAGTCCTGCTTCCCCTGCCAAGGGGCCTGGCTACCTGCTCATCGCATTCTTGCTACACCCGCAAGGAGGCCTGGAAGTTCTTTAGCTTCACCCTGCATGGGGTCCTGGCTACCTGCTCAAGCATTTCTGCTTTGCCCTCAAGGGGCCTGCCACTTGCTCAACCATTACTGCTTCAACCTCACAAAGGGGGCCTGGCTGCTTGCTCACCCATTCCTGCTCGCACTGCAAAAGGGACCTTGCTACCTGCTCAATGTAGTCCTGCTTTGCCCTGCAAAAGAACCTGGAGGTTTCTTTAGCTTAACCCTGCATGGGGCTTGGCTGCTTGCTCAGTCTATATTGCACAAAGCACTGAGCTATGCACCACACAGAGAAATACAGCAAAAACTATGTAAAGCTGAAACATGGTATTACCTTTCACTGTGAATGTATACATTATGTAATCACATAAATACAATTTTTTTAAAGGAGAGGTGGTACAAGGCATGCAGCTTTATTATTTAACCTTACTACAACTCTGTGACAGCAACAGTTTCAATGAAGAGTCCAACAGTCAGGTGGTGTAGAGGAAGTTCACTTGGACTGGCATTGCAGAGTCATGGTCAGGGAACTATGCAATGGCTAGGGGCTGCCTATGCCACAGGAGACACAACCTGAGAGATGCTGGAGAGGTGCTGACAGGGAGATTATTGATACACTGAGCATCGGGGAGCATTAGTGGGAAGTCAGACTTCCACAACAAGGCCTCCCCAAGGAGCCTGGATTCACTGAAACAGATAGGTGTATAAGCTGAGGTCTTGGCAAAGTTAACATTTTTTTCCTTTCAGGGCAGTGATTTCTTATCATTTCAGCTTGTAGCAGTTTGAAAATTCCAAGAAGTCAGAAAAAGCCCCATGTGGTAAGGTGGCAACAGTCACGATGCTGGAAGCTTAACTGAGGCCATCTATGTCGAAAAGGGCTGAGCCTGGTCAGATGCTCATTTGGAGGGGACTCTGGTGCCTAAGAAGAATCCTGCACCTGGGAAGTGGAAATGGCCAACAAAGGGTCAGCAGTCCCCACTGGGGAAGATAGTCAAGAAACCACAAGGAAAAAGGTAAGGCTAACATGGGGTTAATTAGTTGTGTGATGAGGAATTCAGGTCAATGGTGAAGTGAGTGTTTGGAGGGCCTTCCTCAGTCACTCCTCATCCAGCCTGACCCACATCCACCACAAGGGTGTAGGGAGCTTTGGGCCAAAAGGATGCTAAGCCAGATGTGGTGGTGGTAAGGTATCCCAACCTCCCATGCAGGACCCAGCATGGGAGGATCCAGTGTAACTGCCCTTCCCCAGCAGATGGAACCCATATGGCCTGCCACTTCTGACTAGAAGCTGGATATGTTAATGGGGATGGTTGTGGGCCTCACGTGATAGTCCATGTCCAACAGCAGGAAGAGGTGGGTCTAGGCAATGCCAGGGGCAGGAGGTAGTGAGGCAGTACTAGAGCAGTGCTTTCTGCCACAGGGCATTACATCAACCAGACACAACAGTGGGCTCCACTTGTCTGACAAGGTCTGCCAACAGTTTGCAGGTGCGAATATGTGGACATGTTTTCTTTATTAAACTGATCCCAGGAGCTGAAAAGAAAATAAAGAGAAAAAGAACTCTGATAAGAAGAAGTCAGAGTTCACAAGGCTTTTGATAATTGGCTGGCAGATTTCACAGTCTTTGCCAGCACCATATGACAGACTGCCTCTGAAAAAAAAAACACTTACCTGTTTAACAATCTGAACAGGGATCATGTGTACCCACAAGTGCAAGGTGAGGAACTGGCTGACTGGAATATGATGAGTTCCAGTGCTGTATGCAATATGACCCATCTAAGAAATGAGTGTCCTAGATATGCTCTTACTGGTCAAGATCATGCATGGGGGCAGGGTCCTTCACATGGACAATGGGCTACCAATTTAAATACCCCCCCATCTCACAGGCCCAAGTAAATGGGACCCAAAACCAGAGGTGTTTCAATTTCAATAAAAGGAGTTGCAACAGGAGCCATTGTAGGTTTTAGCATTAGTGTTTTGCCTGCGGCCAGTGGAACCCCTTCAGCCAAGGCAAACCTGGCAAGCCCCAGAAGAAGGGCACCAGCACTATAAGAAGAAGCAAGGCAAGCATGATACAGTCAAGCTAGCCCACTCTGGTGAGAGACTGGACCTGCTTAGGCCCTGGTTGGAGCATTCAAACTGCTACCAGTTTACCCGGACAACCAAGGCCTGTTGGTGATGAAATTGAAGAGCAATATTATTCTGATAATTGCATGCCTATGGGGTATTCTGTGGCCTGCATAGTGTTTAAGAGCGTTATCACCTTCTTGCAGTTGCCAACTGTCAAAGTAATGAGGGATAAGGAATTGTTCTCTATTTGAATGACTTCTTCCTGGGCTTGGTCCACTCCAATTTTATGGATAGACACTGGACGCCTTCTGACATCTGTGCCACAGCTTCAGCAGCCCAGTGGCCCCTGGTGAAATAGAGACCCAAACTCAGTCATGCCATTCCTGGGCATTGAGACAGATGCAGAGGTGCAAATATGCCACTTGCCCCCAGGACAAGATTGAGGTTCCTAGGGCTCTTCTAGATTGTATAATGGTGACGGGGAAGATCACCTAAAGGTGTTTCAGCAATTGGAGGCGCTTGAACTTTGCTTGCTGGATCCTCTCAATGGGAGGAAACTTTTTGCGACAGTTAGCAAAGCTGGAGTCTGGTGCCTGGAAGCCACACCACTGGATACAGGTGATGGAAGGCTTCAGGGAAGATCTTGAGGCATGGTTCACCTACATCACCCCCTTTAATGACTTCTCCATATGACCCATGACAGTGGACAGCTGGGAGCTGGAACTGTTTACGGATGCATCTAGGGGCTGGGTTCAGGGCATACCTCAGAGATGTGTGGTATGCTGCTAAAGTGAGCCCTCAAGTTGGCTAAGTGTGACTCACAAAACAGGTCACCCTGTTGGAATTTTTCCCAATAGTGGTGGCACTCATTGTGTGGGGTCACCAGATGAGGAATTAAAAGGTATTGTTTTGGACTGATAACATGGGAGTGGTTCACACAATCAGTGGACAACTGGTGACCAAGGACCCATTAGGAAACCTCATGAGGATCTTTGTCTTCAGGTGCATGCCAATTAATATTCATTTTAAAGCTGTACATGTCCCTGGCATTGGGAATAGTATTGCTGGTGCTTTGTATCATTCACAGTGGCAGAAGTACAGAGAACTGGCTCAGCAGCAGCAGATTAGGATCCACATCTGGTCCTCCTTTTTTCTGTGGAAGGTGGTGACTCTGAGGCCTTGGAGTGCAGTATAGGTAACTCTATTGCACCCTGGACAAGAGCAGAATAGTGCTGAGGTGGAACACTATCACACCATCTGAGTGGAGACAGGATGGCCTAATAGTTAGGCCTATTTGTGTTGAACAGTTGTGCAGCTAAATCTTGGAGGCTAAGCAACAGGGACTGATGCCTGGAAGGGTGGGACAGAACCTAGTAGGGTTTGTCATGGTTCACCCAGGTGTCAGGCTTCATCGACACTACTTTCAATATAATTGTTGAAAGTTTCATACTTTTACTGACTGTCTTGTTATGTGTGTAGATAAATATATTATGATCTTGGTTTTATATCATCTGTAATTTGATTGTGGAAATGTTTTTAATGATTTGTTTTAAATGTAATTGTACAGCGCTTGAGCCTCTGGGAAGGGCACTTTATAAATAAAGTATCTATCTATCTATCTATCTATCTATCTATCTATCTATCTGTCTATTTACTTGAACCTTCATGGTTCAACTTGAGTCCTGGAGCAAGGGACCCTGAAGTATGTTGACCTGAGGCATCCCTTAGCTCAAGCGACACTGGAAGGGTGTGAAAAGCCCTGCCACTGGTCTGCTGGTCTCCAGTGGAGGTCAGGTTATTCAAGACTGACATTTTTGTTAGCATTCTGTGGGGACTTGTGGGTCTCAGAGTTAGTGCCACTGGCAAAAATGAGATCCTAGGGGACTGCAAGATGCAGACATAGCAGAAACTGGAGGGTGTGCACACTAGACTCCACGGAGTAAAATCAGCCAAGGAGGCATAGGCTGCTGGTGCATTCTGCATGCTTCTGAGGAGTTGACATAGGATGTAGAGGTCATGCTTTTAAAATACGTGGCCCTCCGCCAGTTTCTGAGTCAGCACTGTGACATGCGGATGGCACTGAGGTCATAGCTTACCAGTTCAGGCATGTCTTAGGCTTAATGGTGCAACAGGCGAGGTTAAACCCCAGGAATGTAATATCCATTCCTTCAGGATAGGGACAGTAACAAATGCCAGGGCCATGGGCTTATGGATGGCCAGATCAAGCCCTGCGCCAGTGGAGAGACCAAGTGTTTTTGAGTTATGTAAAATTACATCTGCTTTAACATTCTCTTTCTGTTTAACAGGTTTCCTGATGGTCCCAAGTGGATATGGATTTATGACTAGTCCTTCAAACACTGGGCAGCAGAGAAAGCAGGATGTTGGCCTGTGGGAGGAACCTAGGAATTCCACAGCCCAAGTGCACATCTGAAGGTTGGGTCAGAGGGGCATGCATTGGGAGAATTTCTGCCTTAGGCTGGCAGTGGAGGCTTGATGTGAAAGTTCACCAAACATACTTGTGGTTTATCTGTGCAGGAACAACATGGGACTCCCGAAGGCTATCATCTTGCTTCTCAGAATGAAGGAGGACCTAAGATCCATTCACAAACTATGACCTGGGACCAAAATATTTTGGTCCCATATCCTCATAAAATTACTGGTGTTATGAGAGAACTTTCAGGCCATGAATAAAGCTTGTATATGCATTAACAGGAGATGCAGCCTTTCATGGTGTCCATTGAGGAGCAGTGGTGTGGCATTGTAACAGCAATACAGTCTACTAGGGACTTTAAGCCAGCAGGGACAGTGTTCATTTGTTGTACAGTGGTTGGGACTTGTTGCTTGATTCATTCCATCAGGTCTTGGAGTAATATTTGGAGTGCACTGCATGGGGATTGGACAGTGTCTGTGCCGTGGTGGCTTGAAAAGCTCTCAGGGCAACAGTACATTGGGAAATAAGGGAAATGATTAAATCTCTTGAAGGCTCTTCTTCCTGGTCGGCCAAGCAGGGGGCAGTGAGACCTGGTCCCCATTTTGGGGAGTTGCAGTACAACCTCATGGGCTTGCCTGCAGGTGCAGCATCACAGGCAGGGTGATTGCTTGTCACCCAGTCACATGAACTCCCTAATCACTGAGGTTGAATTCAAGCCACAAAAGTACAATACATCATTTCCTCAGTCTGCATGGGTAATGTTCTACATGGGAAGGGGTGTAGGTTTACAGGGTGACTGGCAAGATTTCCTGAGTTGCACACATCACTCCAATTGCATATGTCATTTAATAAACATATGTCTGCAGCCATTCTCTAAGACTAGCGTTGTGTGTGTTCTTCCAAGGAAAGAGCGGTTATGGGGACTAACATGGCAATAAGCAGTCTGGCAAGCACTGCAGTAGAAATCCTTGTCTTTGTCCCTCCCTTACCTGGCCTCAAGTAGGCAGGTAGGGTTCTGCCCATAGGGTGCAGTTGTTCTCTGGAACTACTCTGGGAGAGGAACCACTGGGGCTACCCACAAGGCAGGGTCATCTAGCTGGGGCTGAGAGTGAGGGTTAAAAGAGATGTGGCCTGCAGCTCCCCTCACGTTCTCTCCCAGGTTCAAATTTCCCACACACCACTCTTATAAAGGCAGGGTTCTGGGTTGGCCAAGATAGACTAGGGACACTTTGCTCCCTTATGATAACTGCACTAGGGTTGAGTAGGGTTTTCTCAGTTTTCCATCAGAGTTTTTTCTGTTTTTTGCCTCCTCCAAAGGGAGCAAATTGAGATTAAGTTTAGCAATAACTACTGTGAATGTCTTTGGGAGTCCGTCAGGCTGGTACATGGGAAAAATGGGAAAGAATCAAATTCTTCAAAGTTCTTCTTCCCTAGTTGGCATGAGGTTGGGGGCATAAACCTGAGTCCCATTTTGGGGGCTATGATCAACCTCATCAGGTTGCCTGTGGGTGCAACCCCACCAGACAGGGGTGGTCACTTGCTACCTGGCCTATGACCTTCCTACTCAATGAGGTTGGGTTCCAACTCAGACAAGTATATTTTCCCTTGTTCTGCACAGGAGTAATACACTTTCCAGGAAGAGGTACGGAGGTTTCCAAGGTAACTGGTGAGAGTTCCTGAGCTGTGCACATCACCCCAGTCATGTAATATGTCATTTAATAAATGTAAGGCTGTGACCATTACTCCAAGACTGGTATTCTGTGTGTTCTTCAAAGGAAAGGAGGTTAATGAGACTAACAAGACAATTGTACAATGGCAGCTTAGAATGTAGCGAATTATTTATTTTTGTGTAAATAGTCCCAACGTTTCACCTAAATAATTAGGCTTCTTCAGGGAACTGCAAAGAATTGTAAAATGTACATAATTATTTTTCTTATAAGATTTTGAAATAGAACTTTTCACTTTCATTTGAACAGTTGCATTTAATATAGTTATACATTGTATAATACTTGTATATTTGTTAATTAATACTCATTGAACATTCTAAATTATTTTGGATAAACAAACAAATATATAAAAATCAAATTATCACTACTTCTCCTATTCGAGGACCACCAAATTTATTGCAAAATATTTTCCTTACCTTTTAACACTGCCGATTAGGGCCAAGACAATTGCCATATCTCCTTGGGGTATAAATATATTGGGTAGTCACTTTAAACAAAGATGATATAAGAATATTTATAATTTCATACTTTTAATTACCACTTCACTTAAATACTGCTTTAAAATGTTTTATTAGTTGTTTTAAATAATTACCTCTTTTCGTGTATTTTTATTCCTTTTTAATCTTAATGGTTCATCTTCATAAGATTATCAAGCTGTAAGACATATCTGGAAAGGAAAAGCAATAGAATGTGACCGTCAAGCAAATTCTCATAAATCATTGCTTGGCATCTCACGCACCATACATTGCTTGTTTATTTTAGTTTACAAAAGTTTAGATCAGGCTTAATTCATTATTATAAATGCTCTATTTACTAAATATTTGTTCTATATAGCCTTGGTTCAAAAATTTAATTCAAAATAAAAGATAAAAAATATATGATTAAATGCTCCTGGTGTCTAATATGCCATACTTCACTTTCGTTACTATGGTACATTGCAATTTCACTCTTACTCGTCTCATTATAATAAACATACACTTTAATAAATGTTCTCTCATATAATCTTTTTTCAAAATGTGGCAGAGTATTCCTGGCTTCTAACATGTCCACTTCTTTCGTATATAATCTTTTTCAAAACATGGCAGGAGTAGTCCTGGCTTCTACATGTCCTACTTCACTCGTTGCTATAGTGCATTTCAGCTTATTTTAATTAGCGAATGCTCCTAGCAATCTATCTCAAGCACCTTTCTCGGTGTTATAACAAGTTTATTACATTCTATATGGCCTTCTAAGTGACTATAAATCTTTAAACTTGTTCTAAGCATTTGAGTGGTTCTGGCATTTAGCACTCCATGCTTTGTTACTATGATGCGTGTCAGCTTGTTTTAAAATAGAGCTTCTAGCGTTTAACACAACACTTGATACCCATGAATACATTCAACTTCAACTTTTCATTAAAGGCATTCCTTACTATATATAGTCTCTATTGCCATTTAACTGTGGAAACAGTACTTAACGTTAAAATAAGGAGATAATAACTACTACAGGAAAAGTTTCACTACTTGTGTGCCTCAACCCTCTCCCAAGGTGCAACTGGCATCATCTGGTTCCCCATTTGGCAACCTCTTTATGTCGAGGGTCATGTGG
Source organism: Neoceratodus forsteri (assembly GCA_016271365.2). NCBI lineage: Eukaryota > Metazoa > Chordata > Ceratodontiformes > Ceratodontidae > Neoceratodus > Neoceratodus forsteri. Next base: position 465,533,620 of record JADMNL010000023.1, read on the forward strand.
GCACATATGTGTCATCATACCTTGCTGAAGCTAGCTGTAACCTTGGTAAACATTGACTCCTTCCTCACATATTTAGAGTCCTTAAAGCTTCACTGTTCCTGGTAATATTTTGATAATGTTTAATCTGTCTTATTAAACTTTTCCTTTTAGTTAAACTTTATTACACCTAACTTCAAGGATAAATAAAGTGTTTTAGTAAACAAATAGTTTTAAAAGCCCATTTAAAAGGGATTAGTGATAGAAATCAAATGGGGAGGAAAGAGAGCAGAGATGGGGACTAGCAAGTGACAGCCTGTTGCTATCTTGTGTTAACATCATATTATTTAATCATTCCTAATCCACTGGGCATATTCAAAAATGTCATTCTGTGAGTTACATAATATTTCTCTACCAGCAAACCTGCCAGTTCACATCTTCATTAAGGCTCCATTTTTCATAAATCAAACCCATTTCATACATCCAATACATCTCACATTTTAATAGTAAATTGTGTAATTACCACCTCTTTCTGGTAATGGGACCTGTTCCAGTTCCCAAAACTTAATTTAAATAGGAGAATGTCCTCTTAGGTTAAAATGTCTAGCTAAGGTTTTCATCTTTATTACAAATGCGACTTTTATGTTCTGAGATCCTTATTTTTAACTCTCTCGTCGTTTTACCAACATATAATTGGTCACAAGGACATTGAACTAAATATATTACCCTATTGTTGTACAAGTTATATGATATCTAATTTTATATTCTTTACCAGTGTGTGGATGTTTATAGCTTGTTTTCTTGGATGTATTACCACTGTGCACCTGCACAAGGATACCTTCCATTAGTTAGAGGACCTAATAGTAATTGAGGTCCTTTTTGTATTCCTTGCCAATGTTGTGTGTGGACAAGTTTGTTTTAATAGTTGGTGCCTTTTAGAAACCACAAAAGGTTTTGTTGGAATATTTGAGAAGTTGTAGGATTATTCAACAAAATGTTCCAGTTGTTAAGAATAGCTTTTTAAGTTGTGGCATAATTTTTTGTGGACTGTACTAAATACTAATGGACTTTATATTTTATTTTCATTTCCTTCATTTTTGATGATTTTAAAGTTCCTGCTTAGGTCTCATTAGAACCTTGACCTGTGCTTCTTCCAAATTGTTCTTATAGTAGTGTTCTCTCTAAATCTTTCCTCTATGTTTTAGCTTCTATTTTATAGTTTTCATCTGTGCTACAGTTTCGATGTGCTTGGAAAAACTGTGAATATGGAATGCTATCAATGAGGTTTTCTTGGATGAAAACTCTTGCAATGTAAAATCATGTGTTCCTATCTGTGGCTTTCCTGTACAGTTTTGTTTCTAATTTGTTTCCACTTTTATAAATTGTAACGTCTAAGAAATCTATTTGTCTTTTATCATAGGTAAAAATAAATGTCATATTAGGGTCTCTGCTGTTCATGTAATCTTTGAATAATTCAATGTTGTAATGTTTACTGTCCAAATAAAATTACATTGTCAATAAATTTTTTCCAGAACAGGACATGATTATTAAATCAAATCCTGTTCCTGTGTTTTCAAATATATATGTATTTTCAAAATTATGCATATATGCATTAGCATATCCTGGGGCCATAGTGCTTCCCATTGCTGTTCCTCTTACTTGCCCATAAAATTGCTCCTCAAACTTGAAATAGTTCCTATTTAATACTATTTCTGCCAAATCTTCACCAAGACTCGTGTTTTAGGTCTTGCATCCACTATCTTGTATCCAAAATGGAAGTAAATGGATGGTTAAGGAAATGGAAGTAGAGGACAATGGAAAACAATTTCCCAAGAGTACCTCTGTTTTATGCACTTCCAGAAATACATAAAAATTTAGAAAAACACCAGGAAGGCCTATTGTTTCAGGGATAGGTTCAATTTTAGAACAGTTATCTAAATTTGTTAATTGTCATCTACAGCCTCTAGTTGAAACAATCCAACTTATTTAAAAGATACAACACACATAATACAGTTAATTCAAAATTTAATTTGACAGGAGTTCCACCAGATAGTTTACTAGTAACTATAGATGTCAAAGACCTGTACACCTCTATACCCCATGACAAGGGTCTAGAATGTATGGGTAAACTTTTGGATACAAGACGAGGGATGCAAGACCTAAAACACGAGTCTTGCAAGATTTATCAGAAATAATATTAAATAGGAACTATTTCAAGTTTGAGAACAATTTTATGGGTAAGTAAGAGGAACAGCAATGGGAAGCACTATTGCCCCAGGATATGCTAATACATATATGCATAATTTTGAAAATACATATGTATTTGAAAAACACAGGAACAGGACTTGATTTTAATAATCATGTTCTGTTCTGGAAAAGATTTATTGATGATATAATTCTTATTTGGACTGGAGACACTACAACATTGGAATTATTCAAGAATTACATGAACAGTAGAGCCTAATATGACATTTATTTTACCTATGATAAAGACAAATAGATTTCTTAGATGCTACAATTTATAAAAGTGAAAACAAATTAGAAACAAAACTATACAGAAAAGTCACAGATATGAACACGATTTTACATTCTCCTATTCAAATTAAGTTTTGGGGACTGGAACAGGTCCATTACCAGAAAAATTAGTAATTACAACGATTTACTATTAAAATGTGAGATGTATTGGATGTATGAAATGGGTTTGATTTATGAAAAATGGAGCCTTAATGAAGATGTGAACTAGCAGGTTTGCTGGTAGAGAACATTATGTAACTCACAGAATGACATTTTGAATATGCCCAGTGGATTAGGAATGATTAAGTAATATGATGTTAACACGGGATAGCAACATGCTATCACTTGCTAGTCCCTATATCTGCTCCTCTCCCCCTTTTGATTTCTATCACCAATCCCTTTTAAATAGGCTTTTAAAACTATTTGTTTACTAAAAACTTCATTTATCCTTGGAGTTAGGTGTCATAAAGTTTTACTAAAAGGACAAGCTTAATAAGATAGATTAAACATTATCAAAATATTACCAGGAACAGTGAAGCTTTAAGGACTGAAATATGTTGAGGAGGAGTCAATGGTTACCAAGGTAACAACCTAGCTTGACAAGATATGATGACACATATGTGCCATCACATGACTCTTCTCCTCGACATAAAGAGGTGCCAAATGGGAACCAGATGATGCCAGTTGCATCTTGGGAGAGGTTGAGTGCACCACGAGTAGTGAAACTTTTCCCTAAGTAAGTTACCTCCTTATTTTAGCAGTACTGTTTCAACAGTTAAATGGCAATAGAGACTATATATAGTAAGGAGCATTGAATGACAAGTTGAAGTTGACTGTATTCATGGGTAGCAAGTGTTGTGTTAAAATCTAGAAGCTCTATTTTAAAACAAGTTGACACGCATCATAGTAACAGCGCATGGAGTGCTAAATGCCAGAACCACTCAAATGCTTAGAACAAGTTTAAAGATTTATAGTCACCTAGAAGGCCATACAGAATGTAATAAAATGGTTATAACATTGAGAAAAGTGCATTGAGATAGACACCAAGGAGCATTCAGCTAATTAAAATAAGCTGAAATGCACTATAGCAATGAGTAAAGTGGGACATGTTAGAAGCCAGGACTACCCTGCCATGTTTTGAAAATAGATTATATCACAGTGGAGCAGGACATGTAAGAAGCCAGAAATACCCTGCTACATTTTGAAAAAAGATTATATGGAGAGAAAATTTAGTAAAGTGTATGTTTATTATAATGAGACGAGTAAGAGTGAAATTGCAGTGTATCATAGTAATGAGTGAAGTATGGCATATTAGACACCAGGAGTGCTTAATCATATATTTTCTATCTTTTATTTTTAATTTTATTTTTGAACCAAGGCTATATAGAACAAATATTTAGTAAATAGAGCATTTATAATAATGAATTAAGCCTGATTTAAACTTTGTAAACTAACATAAAGAAGCAATATATGGTGTGTTAGAGCCAAATAATGATTTATGAGAATTTGTTTGACTGGTCACATTCTTGCTTTCCTTTCCTTATATGTCTTACAGCTTGATAATCTTATGAAGATGAACATGTAAGATATATCTATATCTATATCTATATATATATATATATATATATATTTATATTTATATGTATATATGCGTTCCAGAGATTCCCTATGGCAGCTCTCCAATGAGATTGGCCTGCCATTGGACAGACAGAGTACAGAGAAGTCCAGAACCAATGCACATGGTCCCTGTGCAAAGCCAAGGCGAGTTCTACAAATTTGCTCTAAACTCTACCTGGGGTTGAGGTGTTAATTCTGGAACAATATTAAAAGGACATCTGTGAAAGCCCCCAACCCAGCCCCCATGCAAATCTTAATCAGAAGGCCTGACCTCCAATCCCACTTGGATGGCCACCATATTTAAACATGCCTTCACCGACCTCAGCCACGCCTCCTCCCCCATTTCTTTGATCCACCCCTGTCTCCCACAACACCCCCTGCACACCTTCCTTTTCATCTACATTGCATCTCCCCAGGTCTGCAGAGCCTTACCTCAAGAAAGCCATCTACCCCAATACAGTAGTGACTCCTTAGACCTTAGACTTCTCTGGCTCACTCTCCATGAGGTGCTAATCCCGTCACCCACATTATTAACTGATTCTTTATGTCTTGGAAAATTCCCTTGTGCTGGAAATCTGCCTCTGTCACCCCCATATTTAAGGCGGGGACCATACCTCCACCAACAACTATTGCCCTATCTCTATTCTCCTCCCTCCCTCCCTATCTAAGGCTCTGGAGCATATCATCTTTGATCAGCTCACTTATCACCTCAACAAACACAAAATACTTTGCAAACAGAAACATGGCTTCCATAAGGGATACAGTATGACTACTGCCCTACTTGAATTCACCACCCACTTTCATATGGGTCTTGACAGTGGTCATCTTTCTGTGGTGCATTTTTCATTGACCTCACGAAGGCGTTTGACACCATCAACTACTCTCTCCTCCTAACTATCCTCTCCAAACTTGGTCTCTCTCAAGATGCCCTCTGCTGGTTCACTGACTATTTGGTGGATCATAGAAACATAGAATTTGACGGCAGATAAGGACCGCTTGGCCCACCCAGTCTGCCCATTTTCCTACCTAATGGATAAGCTGCAGATCCTAGTTAACCAGCAGCCTACTTCTTCCTACCCCACTCCCTAGAATTGCCTTATGACTGTCCCATGCATGTTTGAATTCCACCACTGTTTTGACTCTCACAACCTCCTCAGGCTGTTCCATGCATCCACAACCCTCTCTGTGAAAAATACTTCCTTAAATTACCTCTGAGCTGCCCCCTCTATCTTCAAATTGTGCCCCTTGTTCTTGCACACCTCTTTTTGAAAGATGCTACCCTCTTGGACTTTGTTGATTCCTTGAGGTACTTGAAAGTTTTATCATGTCCCCCTCTCCTCCTTTCCTCGAGGCTATACATATTAAGCTCCTTAAGTCTCTCTCTTCAATGTCTTCTGGTGCAGACCCTGCACCATTTTAGTTGCCCTCCTCTGGACAGCTTCTATCCTGTCTATGTCTTTCATGGAGATTGGGTCTCCAGAACTGCATGCAGTACTCCAGATGGGGTCTCACCAGCTGTCTGTACAGAGGATAATAACTTCCTGTTTTCTACTGGTGATGCCTCTCCTATGCATCCCAGTATCCCCCAACCCTCCTTGCTGCCCTCTCACATTGCTTCCCACCTTTAGGTCATCTGATATGACTACCCCCAGGTCCCTTTCCATTTTGTTGTTGTTAGTATCTCACCCCATTGTGTACTCTTCCTGTTTTTTTTCCCCAGGTGCATTACCTTGTACTTCTTAGAATTGAATCTAAGCTGCCATACATTTGACCATTCCTCTAACCTTGTCAAGTCCTTCTCATCCTTTCCACCCCACCTTGGCATCAACTCTGTTGCAGATCTTTGTGTCATCTGCAAAGAGACATACTTTTCCTTCCAGTCCCTCTGCAATGTCGCTTATAAAGACATTGAAGAGGACCGGTCCTAATACTGAACCCTGCGGTACCCACTAGTAACCCCTTTCTTCAGAGTGGACTCCATTTACTATTACTCTCTGTGTCCTATTCTCCAGTCAATTCTTTACCTAGGCTGTCATCTTGGGACCACTCCCAGGCTGGCTAACTTGTATATTAATCTTTTGTGTGGGACTGTGTCAAATGCCTTGTTAAAGTTTAGGTAGACCATGTCCACAACCCCTCCTGATCTACTACTTTGGTCACCCAGTCAAAGAAATCTATCAGATTCGATCGGTATGATCTTCCCACTGTGAATCCATGCTGCCTTGGGTCCTGTCCCTCTGGCCTCTAGATACTCAACAATTCTTTCCTTCAAGTGATTCCATCATTTTCCCTATCACTGAGGTTAAACTAACAGGTCTATAGTTTCCTGCTTCTGCCTTGCTCCCACTTTGTGAAGGGAATCACATCTGCCCTCCTCCAGCCCTCGGATACCACCCATCCTCCCATGATTTGTTAAGAGGTGCTCTTTCTGGCGCTGTTTGAATTGAGTCATAATACACACAGTTGGTGCTTGCCGTGGAGATGAGAGGTGGGCTGTGCCAGTCGCGGGCTTGGGAGGGTGGGGGGTGCTGGGTGGCTGCACAGCTTGGGTGGGGGTAGGGGACCACTAGACTACCAGGAAAAGGAAATCACAGTTCTTATATATTTTATTATGATGGGGGGTACTAGACTACAAGGGACATCAAGAATAATAACAATTAAATACAGATTGGGGGCCACTGGACTACCACAGATATGAAGAAGAAATATTAATCAAATACACATTGGGGGCACTAGACCACCAGGGATTAAAAAACAATTTTATAATGAAAGACACATTGGGGGCTACTAGACTACCAGGGATTGAAACATCATTATGTATGTTATCATGATGGTCGGGCGCTAGACTACCAGGTATATAGAAAACTTATTTTGTGGTATTGAGATGGCAACAATGAAGCCCCTGATCAAACCCCACCCTCATTTAACTGTTGAGGGCACCCCTAGGCTGTAAAAATCAATTTTAAAATCTGGCCATCTTGTCCTCACTAGCGATGCACAATCGCAATCAAGAATCTCACGATCAAAGAATTTGCAGGCTCGCGATCAAAGATTGTAGCGAGCCATGAATCAAGATTTTAAACCTCAGAACTCTATTTTTAGAACAAGTTGGATAAAACCAAAGCCATGGCTTGATAGATCGGGGTCCCCTGAGTAAAACCCATCCAAGTTTTACTTCAGAAGTGACCCTGAGCCGAGATATTTGTGTTTTTCTGATCAGAAAATTCAAAACAAGATGGCAGACCTTGCGTTTAAAAATTTTTAAAATCCTCGGGACAAAGATTCTTGAACACATGAGGCTGCAAATTCTTTGATCGCCAGGTGAGACAGATAGCCAGAACCCATTCTTTGTTAGCAAAACATACATATAGATTTTCCCATTGACTTATAATGGGAACTTAAAAGTAGCATAACTTTTGAATGCCTTAATATATTTCTGCCAAACAAAAAGCGGCATGTTAAATACCAAGCTCTCCGACAAGCCATCTCACAGAGCAGTGTGCCACAGGACAGCAGTGCAGGGCCACGTCAAAATCCCAAAAGCTGCCTCCAAAAGCGGATAATTTTGCATTTCTCAGTGCTTTCGAGACAAAGACTGTAAGTCCGACTGAAAGACAATTTGGCAGATCAAGAGACCTACCATGCCCCACCATGTGTACCAAATTTCAGGCAAATCTGTTGAACAGATCCAAAGTTATTAATGCCCAAACATTTGACTTTAGTATGTAAGTGACTGCTGAACCTAACTATAGTAGCGCGACTGCGCCACTATAATATATACTGTATATCTATACATATATATATATATATATATGCTAAAAACGTTGTTAATGTTACAATTAGGGTCAAAGCGACAAAGGCTGGGAAATGTGGCATTAGGGTTTCCAACCCTAACACCCCACCCCAAAAAGGAGGCAGGAGAGCAGGTGTGGGCTGTGCCTGGGCTACTCAAGCCTAACATTCATCCCATTCCATTGGTAAATAAGGTCAGATGTGTAGACTTTATGAGAATGGGTGAGCATTAGCTTGAGAAGCCCAAGGCACACCCTCACACTGCTACTAACTCAGAGACTTGAAAGCCCCCAAAATGCACATGTGAATAGCGCTTTGGAAAGCTGGACTTCATACCTCCAAGCTGCAAGTCAAAACCAATACCTTTAACAAGCCAGACAAATCCTGGAGGCCAGTGGGTTTCCTTCTGTCTTGTGTATAGCCTCGAGATCTGGCACCCTTTCAACTTCTTTCTGGTTGTAAAAGTGTCAGTGGAGTCTGGAAAGCCATATGCTTTGCACAAAAATGTGCCAGTTGTGTTGCTCTTGCTCCGGGGTCTTACCTAATTGTATCAGGAGAGCACATAATCCTGGGCCTGTTCTTGCATTTTGTGCAGGACCACACTTACCTTGTGTCCGCAGAAGTTGAGAAAAGCTGAGAACCTACCTTCACACATTTTAAAGGTTGAAGGGGCAACGGAGAGCTGTACCAGTTGCATTGTTTTGATTTCCAGCTGCCATACTGACTCCAGTATCTCTGTGGATGATGGTTCTGCATCTGGTGCCAGTACCTGCATCGCTGAACTGCAATCAAGACAAAGGATCAGCAATTAAATTTTCCTTTGCTGGAAGATGGTGAGCTCTAAATGTGATGTTTTGTTGGAGGTAACACAGGACAAAGTCACAGTACCCTCATGGCATCCTCAGACCTGGATGTCTAAGAATTAATTCTGCAGCTGCTCTGTTGTCCATGTTAAATAATGCATGCTGGTTTCAAGACTTTTCCCCACACCTGCATTACTACCATAATCGGAAACAATTCCAGGAGTTGAATATTCTTTGTGAGGCCCTTGATTGACCTAGTTTGGGGCTATTGCCCCCACCAGCGCCAAGAGCTCTGGAAAAAGCTCCAAATCCCAGACCCCAGAAGCATCTGTTACCGCCCGCTACCTGTATTCCCCTTTTCTGTCTTGTCAGATAGCCACCCATTGAAATCTTGCAAAACAATTCCCACACACTTGAATCCATTCTCATGCCTTTCGTCACTCTGATGCGATGATATGGCCTCATGCTCTTGCTGTCACAGCAACCAGCCTCCTCAGGAATAGTCTTCCTGGGCTGACTGCCTGGCATGCAAAGTTCAAATGTCCTACTAAAGACTATACCTGCAGTAAGAAACCTTCTTTGTTTCTACCATTTTCTCAATAATCATCTTAAGGTTATTACCCTATCATCTGGCAGTTGGTAAAACCATTTATGCAGCATCTATCTCTATCCCCATGCAAGAGAGCCTTGTGGTGGAGCCTTCCTTTTTTCTGGAGCTAACGGTACACCAAAATATTTAATGAGAGCACAAAAACCGTGCAAGGTGTCTTGACACTTACCAGAATGCAAGTCCCTGCAAATAAAAATTGCCCAGGTAGGGTGTAATGTGCCTGTTTCCGTGTATGACTTGGCGGACCAGTCCAAGAAAGACACAACGGTCTCAAATGTGGACAGCTGACAGAGCATCCCATGGGTATTGCTTTGTCCATGTACCATCATCCTCTGCCATGAAACCCAGCACATCATGGTCTGTCGGTCTCACAGGAAAGATGAAATACAGACTTTCAGTTTTCCATTAGCATGCTGGGGCCTAGGATGTGTACCAGTTCCACAGCTATGTCTAAGGATGCATACCTGATCATGTTGTCCTCTGGTGCTATGAAGTCAGTGACTGATGAACCTATTGGTAAGAAAGCTGGTGTATTAATTGATACTTGCCAGGGTCTTCTTAGGTAATATTCAAGAGGAGGTACATAAAGTTTGGAAGTAGTGGCTGCCCAAATGGGCCTGCCACTCAGCTAGCTTCAACTTCCTTACTTATTTTTGCCTGAGAATCTCTGGAAGAGCCTCAGCCAGTTTGAGATTATGTGTCATAGTGACCATTCAAGGCCCCTTGTATGGAATCTCAAAGCATTTGCTAAACGTCTACTAAAAACTGTGCTGCCTTGTGGTCAGGATACCAGGAAAGTCAGGGATTGAGGTTAACGAGCTGAATGGGCCAGTTAGCCAGATTTATCAGGTCCTTGCTTGTTTTGTCTCTGTAATTGTTTCCAATCACTGGTGCCTGGAGTCAGGCATGCTGCAGCTGGTGATTTTATCTCATCTGCAGTTTTACGGTTGTGGTTGTACTTGCAAAAGGTCTGAAAACACTGACCCTTGTTCTAGTCTTGCAAGCCCCTTTATCTTCCTCTCTTGTGGTACTTTCCACCATCCCTGAGCCCCACCTGGTGATCACAAGCCCACTGTCCATGAAGGTACCTACATTAGGCCTCTTCTGGGTCATTGCATGCTCAAAGATCCATGTGCATGCTGTTCCATTTGAAGGGCTGCTGCCACCATCTTTAAATGGAATTGCTCATCATACCTTAGCCATGCGTAGCCATCAAGGATAAATGGGTGAATTTAATGGTGACCTAATACTTAAGCAAGGACACCAGCTTCTTAGGTACCTCATACCATAGATGGACATGTATATGTTAAAAGCCACTGCCCAATTTTCAAATGTAAATGGAATTTTGGTCTCTATGGCCTGTCCTTTTACCTTTTCATCATCCTCTCAACGGACAGCTCCCAATGTAAAATAGAAAACATAGCTATATATTCTCCCTTCCAAATCTTTTGCACTGTATCAGATGGGAATCCTCAATGGGTCATCCACCTCAGCATATGCCCATTTGTCCCCACCCTTTTCCAATCTGACTGAGTTGCCCTTTCCATGCTGGGCAGATGCCATATCTGCCATGGACAAAGATTGTCTGGGAAGCAATGTGCTTGTCTGAGGACCTCCCAGCAAACTCATGGGTGCCTCCTGAGGCGAGTTATAGGTTGGGTTGTGGGTGGCCAGCCTCGGATCTGCCACTGCATTTAAAATACCTGCTGGGTTGTAGGTCCTGGGTTGTCCCATTTCCTCCACAAGCAGGGTGATATCAACCTCTGCCATTTCTATGCCTCCCCTGCTCTGGCTACTTCCTGGCTACCACCCTTGCTTCCTGTTGAGGGGACCTCCTGCCACTGACTCCCGATTCGAGGGGTTTCCACCATGCCAAGGAAAAGTTCACTATGACTGACAGATGCTTCTACATCTTCTGATATTGTGAAAATGCCTCAACATTTTCCTCATCATGCTCACTATGTGAGAGCTGCTGTAGGTCAGTGAAGGGTGATCATCTGGTATGCCATCCCTGTTTTCACCATGCCTCTTGATCCAAACTTCTGCTGCCCCACTGCCACCATTGTCAGGGTCGATCTCCAACTGTCACTATCTCTTCTCCACTGGTGTTCACACCTTATGCTTATCTGGCCTGCTTTGCCCCTTTCTGCTACCTCTGTTGTCCTGTGTCACAGACTCCAGGAGGCAAGCGGAAGGTTGCCACTGCCTGGAGGAGCATCTGACTCGCTCTGTAGCCATGTTGCTAGTTGGCACCGTGCTGTTCTCATTGCTACTGGAGCTACCCTTCCAGCCAGTTCCAGAGACAACACCTGAAGACTAGGTTCCAGCTCAGACACAGCCTGCATCCAACTGGGGTCTCCAAGTGAAAACCTGGTTCTGCTCCCTGGTTCAAGCTGCAGGTGGTGTGTGTGTAGGGGGGACCCTAGCCACTCTGTGACTGACAAACTTATTTGGAAGCCATAATTTATTAGAACTAGGATTCAGGACAAAGCAGAAGCCAGACAAGAGCAAGACTACTAAGCAAATAAAGAAGTAATTTTAAATATTTCATTTATTACCTACACAATTTAAAAGTCAGCAGTGACACAATCCACTGTATTGCTATGATGCCAAGATAAAGCAAAAGCAATTTGCTTGCATTTTATTTAATTATGTATATTCTCTTGTTCCATATCATGTCCACCTCCTTGCATTACCCCTGCACCAAGATAAAACCAAAGCCAAAGCCAAAACCGCCCACCTCCCATGTTGCCCACCCACTTCCTGAATTGCCCACATACCTCCGCACTGATCCATATGGCCTGGCCAGAGAAAACCCATGCACAGCTTAAAGGCCTGCATGCTGAGGCCACCCTCCAACAAATTTCGCACTAAATGACATTAGCAATCCCAAATAGACCCCAGCTGTAGAACCCCCCACACACACACTACATAATGGGCCAAAAATAAAAACATAAGATACTTTTATTTTTTATTGTATTTGAAATATCAGATATACCTGTGAGCCAGAGGCTCTTTCACAGAGGTTCCATGTCATACATAGAATACAGGATGTTGTAAAGGTACACAGGGTAATAACATTGAGTAACAGCAATACAGTGATGCCACTGAGTTACAGCCATGCAGTGATGCCACTGAGTTACAGCCATGCAGTGATGACACTGAGTTACAGCAATACAGTGATGACATTGAGTTACAGCAATACAGTGATGACACTGAGTTACAGCCATGCAGTGATGCCACTGAGTTACAGCCATGCAGTGATGACACTGAGTTACAGCAATACAGTGATGACACTGAGTTACAGCCATGCAGTGATGCCACTGAGTTACAGCCATGCAGTGATGACACTGAGTTACAGCAATACAGTGATGACACTGAGTTACAGCAATACAGTGATGACACTGAGTTACAGCAATACAGTGATGACACTGAGTTACAGTCAATACTCTGATGACACTGAGTTACAGCAATACAGTGAAGACACTGAGTTACAGCAATACAGTGATGACATTGAGTTACAGCAATACAGTGATGACACTGAGTTACAGCAATACAGTGATGACATTGACTTACAGCAATACACTGATGACACTGAGTTACAGCAATACAGTGATGACATTGAGTTACAGCAATATAGTGATGAATATTTTAGTCAAATATGTGCAAATAAACAGTGATTGGGTTGGATAAAGCATCAAGATGGTAACTGATATTGCCATACTACAGGTGGTCCATGCTGACACTAACTATACAGATGGTAAGGACTGAAAGAGGTTTAAAGAAAAGGGTGTCCAGAGTGAGAGCCCTAAGTATTTAAGATGCAGAACAAGTTCCTGTGTGCTGTTGAATGCCAGCCATGAGGTGCAAACAACAGGTGGGAGGGGATACCAGCAGGGGGCAACCATGAGGTAGCTGAACAGAGCCAAGAAGAGCAGCCCAGCTGTCGTTCAAATCCCCAAGTTGGGCTGACCTGCAGTAGGGTTGGCACAACAAGGTTATATAACCCGCAGTTTGTGCTGGAAAAGGGCATGGGATACTGAGAGAAATGCCGTATAATGTTTCAGGGGAACTGGGGCAGTTGAGGGAAACGCTGTTGGAGACTGAAAAGCTGTGGCTGAACAGCCATACATGGGCAAAATAGAGCAGTGGCAAAGAAAACAACTGCCTGAAGGCGTAACAAAGGGTCTGAGCAAACAGGAAGGAAAAAGCGAGGGAAGAAGCAGGAAGAAGCACCAGGGGATGATGGGGTGGCTGGGGGAACAGAAAGAAGCCATGTAGTGGGGGCCAGAAAAGCACAAAAGAGTGCAGGAAAATTGCTAGCAGCTGGGGCACAGCAGGAAGGGAGGGACAACTGAGCATTTACTGCAAGAACTATACAATTGATTTAATGGTTATTATTTTATGTTTTTTGTTTAAGGCAGGGCAAGGCAAATGTGGCATGGAAAAGGAATGCATAGGGCTAAAGAAAGAGAAAGGTGCCAGGGAGCAGTGCTAGCAGGTGGTGGAAACAAAAGAAAAGGTGGACAGCAGCAAAGAGGGATGCCAAAATGAAGGGGGCAGCCAAGAGGCAGCTACAAGGGGCCATTCTGGGAGTAGGGAGAGACAGCATGCCAAGAACACAGGTAGGTGGCAAATGGGGCCATACGGAGGGATGGGTGGCATTGAGAGGAGGGAGGGCATGAGAAGGAACACAGAAAAGGCTACTCAAGAAGAAAAAAATAGACCAGCAATGGAAAGCTGCAGCCTGTGACATTTATAATATGAAGCTACGGTATGTTGTTTATCTTTAACTAGGAACATACATCATTGTGAGTCAAAGTTTCTTTTACAAGAGAGCCCACATTAAAACTGCAGCAACACTGATTTAAAGTTTCTATACAAGGGATTGAGAACACAACTAAATTTCATTTAGTTAGAGGATAAGGAGCCGTTTTGAACCACTGTCCAAGAACTTGCATGCTCCTTGACTGAGCAGACAATCACTCACCTGCCCTCTGAGCTGGATGATTGGTGTTGTTTGGGTGGTCCCCTGAAGATGTTTCAGGTGGGCACAGGGGATAACATTACCAACTGCACATTACAGTTTCAAGCAATACATTGCTACTGTGAAGGCGTTAGCTTAGGGATATCAGAACATTGGGAAACGTGGGAGAGCATTTATTTTAGAATTTTGGCCAGAAAAGGTAAACCGACCTAAACTCATTTCTAGGTGTGACCTGGAAACACGGTATGCCCAGAGTCCGCATGAGTATGCAGGTGGCAGTTGTTAGTTCGAACTCAGGTTTGCTGGATCTTCAGGTTCACAGCTTGGTGTCCCTAGCCTCCTCAGCTATACTGCCACCCAGACTGAGATGCAAGTAATAGTTTGTTCTCAGTGGGGCCCTGCTTTTACCCGTATTTACAGATACGTGGACAGAAGCATTTAGTGATTAAGTGACTTCTCATAGTCACAATGATTAGCTGGCTGTGGTGGGATTTGAACCTGGGTCTAGAACCCTGCGCTTTAGCCATTGGTCCACATTTCCTCCTAACTACCATGTCTGCTTTGTTTTTTCTTCTTGCAGACTGTAGTGAAATTTGTTCAATGTACTTGGTCACCTAAGGTTGCTATGTACTCACTGTGCTGGGAACACAACACAGGTTGTTTTATGTTAATGTTCTTTTGAAAGCATATTTTACAATGTTTTGTTTTGAACAACCTACATAATGTTTTCAGCTTTCTGCCATAGACTATCAGGAGCCCAAGAAGTTATTAAAAGGAATTTTCAAACTGTGCTCTATGAAATATAAACTCCTCTGTCAGGGAGTGATTTGGTCCTCAACCGTCAAATACATTTCTCTCAGCCTTTTGTGTCTTTATGTTTGCCCTTGTGTGCTTGCTCAAAGCAAATATATTGGTACTATAGTGGGTTTTGAGAGGTGTGTCAGTGTCAGCCCAATGCAAGGCAGTCTGCAAGGGGCTTGAAAGTGTTAGACTAATCATCAGCCAGGTTAATCATGACACTCTTCTGGTCTTGCTGGGCGGAAGCTTCATGTAGTTCAAAGAAAAGTCAACCCATTCATAGGGTGACTCTTTGCTTGATTTACATAAGTCACCCAACAATGAGAGCTAGCAGTGTCATGATCAGGTTGCTGTGGCCTCACCCCAGCATAAAAACCCTCCGACACTCTGCCAAGCATCTCTCTCACCTCCAGTTTACTTCCCCTTAATTTTACATTACCAGGTGCCCAATCCGGTGCCAGGTAGCACCCCACCTGCCCATTTTCACTTTATGACACTTGGGGGGCACCTCTCATGCCTTCTAACATAAAATTGACACTGGTCATCTGAAATAAAGAAAACCATCCCTTAGTCTTTTTCTTTTTCTTTTATGCACCTTTAAAAAAATCCATCGATGTTTGTTGCTGCCATTGGCATACCACCACTGTTACCCTCCCCCACCCAACTCTCCCACTCAGCACCGCCCACCTCACCCCACCCCACCTCTTACTTTTAATTTTATGACATCAGGTTGCCCAATCCCAGGTGCTGGCTAGTAACCCAAACCACAGTGTTGTACCTGAAATAAAGAAAACCTTCCATCATAGTCTTTATATATATATATATATACTCCGTAAAAAGAAACCTGGCCACAGATATCTGTTGCTGCTGCCAGCACACTGCCACCATTACCCTCCCTAAACCTGACCCCCACCTAGCACCCAATTTCCCACACCCTTACTTACCTACTGGGGGCAATGCCATAATCCTCTCTGGGCTGGAGACTCATTTTCACTTTTGATGTCAGACTGGGAATTGAGGAAATCAGATATGCAGTTCAGTGTATTTCAATGGGTTTTGAACTTGTCTTCACAACTTGATCATTTTAAAATATTTTCCCCAGATTTTCAGCACAGCCTTTTGGGACCCCACTTCATGACAAAGGGTGGTTACATTATTTAAATCCATCCTGAAAGGTGATTTTGTGGTCACTGCTCAAAATCACCTTTCGAAAAAGGACTGAACATTTTCTCCACCTTGTTCATGAGGTGGGGTCATAGATGGCAATGTTGAAAACTTAGGCTAAAAATATTTAAAACAACAAAGTTATGAGCCTATGTTTAAATGTTTCAACTTATGCTCATAACTTTGGTCATTTTCAATATTTTGATCCCAAATTTTTAACATAGTAATTTTTCACACCACCACATGACCATGACAGCGTCATCTTTCAAATCCTGGTCAAAATGTGTTTTCACACTTGTGGCATGAAATCTCCTTGCAGGTAGGATTTAAAATTTTCTCTACCCTTTTTCATGAGGTGGGGTCATAAAAAGCCTATACTGAAAACTGGGGTAAAAACATAAAAAAAAAAACCCAGCAAAGTTATGAGTGTATATTGACATTTTTCAATGCACCTCATAACCTTTGAAATTTTCAATATTTTGACCCCACATTTTCAGCATAGTCATTTTTACACACCACCTGGTGAATGTGACAGCTGTCATTTTCAAATCCTGGCCAAAATGTGTTTTCACACTTGTGACACAAAATACTCTTAGGCCACTGTTTTATAAATGACATCTAGCATGTTCAGAAGGAGTGGTCATAAAAAGACTGTTGAAAATCTGAGGTCAAATGTGAAAACAAATAAGTTATGAAGGAACACTGAACTGTTTCAATGTTTACTCAACTTTATTTTTGTAGATTTTGGCCCCTAATATTCAGCATATCCCTTGTGTAATTTCCACCTTTTCAGATGACAGGTGTCATTTTCAAATCCTCCCTGAAACTTGTTTTCACAGTTGCACTACAAAATCAGCTTTTGATAAGATTTTAAAAATTCCACCTGTCTTGATCATAATGTCAGGTCATAAAAAACTGTTGGACGTTCAGCCTCAAAATATGGGAGCCCACTGAAAAGTAAATATTGCCTCTCAGCTGGTCTGTCCTGGAAAAATACAGTCTAAACATGTGTAAAACTGAAATTGAGATATTGCATCTCCTTTGGTCTCGCTTGGGTAAATATATAGTAAAAAGATATCCGAGCAAGACCCAGTACAACAACAATTCAAATGGCAAACATTTGGCTTTGTCAAATGCTTGTTTTATTACTTACTGGTCCGATCATTGAAGCAGCTGATCAGACTGAAAGTGTTGACTCTGAGAGTCCTCACAGGAAGAGCTGCGAGCTGTGGATATGGGGAACAGCTTCTTATGGCTCCAGTAGGTCCCAGTGGCAGCAGCTAAGGTATTCTTACTCCAGCCTCCATATCAGCACCACATGCACAGCTACTTTCGGCCAGTTGGAGAGGTGGCAAAAGAGGCAGTCAGCACTTAGAGGAGCTGTAGCCTTCCTACATCAGTGTCATTGCTCTGTCCTTTCTCCCTGCTGTGACATCACAAACAGAGTCCTGCAGCTGCAATTCAAGAGATAGCTGCCAGGATGCCACTGGAGCATAAACATTGAGTTTTGACAAAAAAACTAGGCTGATAGATAGAAACCATGGATTCCTACCAAGGATTCTGATGCCATTAGTACCTCATGATTGAGACCTTCAAATTCTAAAAGGAATAAACAAGGTGCAGGTCCAGATCAAAAGCACTCAAGAACCAGAGGGCACAACATGAAGCTGGAGGGCAGATTCAGAGGCAACACTGCGTAAGTTCTTCTTCACCGAGAGAGTGGTTGAACCATGGGTGCCTTCAAAAGGAGGCAGTAGTGGCAAAACAGTGGAAACTTTCAATAAGGCATGGGATAGATACAAGGGCACCATAACACTGAAAACAGTTAAGGGAAGGGGTCGGCTTATGGGCAGACTAGATGGGCTGCATGGCCCCCTTCTGCCATCACTTTCTATGTTTCTATGTTTCAAGGCAGCAACTTAATTCAGTAATACCTATTTAAATCCCACCCTCCTATGCACCTAGTACTCGCAATTTTTTTCTGCCAGAAAAACTTTAATGGGGACCAGCAGAACCCACCCTCCTCCACGGCCGCCCCCCATCTTATAAACTAATTCAAGTGAGAGGCAGCAGCAGCACCAAGAATGCAGAGTAATCCCCAGATTTAAATTAGAGGCAGCAGTGCCAAAATACAGATTAACCCCAAATTTAAGTTAGAGGCAGCTAACACCAAAAATACAGAGTAATCCCCAAATTTAAGTGAGAGGCAGCAGTGCCAAGAATACAGTACTCACTCCCCACAACAACGAGCAGTGATCTGTCCACTCCATCCGTCCATCACCCACCCACACCCTGCATCCGCACCCAGCACCCAGTGCCCAATTCTTCTTATTAGGAGAAGGTAATTGTCACTGCCGCCCAGCAGTCTAGCACAGCACAACCCTCCCTCCTCCACTGCCAAGCACCGGCTTCTAATGAATGAAACCGCTGCTTGTTTCTATAGTTCTATGTTTCTATAGTACAGCCAGCAGATCACATTGCAAAAAATAATGTTAATGCACAGTTAGGGTTTTATTAGATTGTCAAAAGCTGGGAAATTCAGTGTCAGAGTTCCCACCCTACACACCACCCCACCCTCCACACCAACAGGCATCAGGGTGTGCCATGGGTTATCAGGCCCAACTCTCATGCCATTCCATGTGTAAAGAAGCTGACATGGTACAGTATAGGAGAATGGGGTGGAGTTAGGCCTGATGACCCCATGGCACACCCTGATGCCTGTTGGTGTGTGGAGGGTGGGGAGGTGGTAGGGTGGGAATCCTAACATCGAATTTCCCAGCTTTTGACGATTTAATAAAAACCCTAACTGATGCATTAATATAGTTTTTGCAATGAATTTTCCTTGGTTTTGCAATAATATAATAGTATCCTTATTTTACTGTGAGCACAGGGTCCAAATTCTGCAAAGTTATGTGCGGCGTAGAATAAATTCAATGGATGCATATAACTTGGGCATTTTCAGGAATTTTTTCACCAGATTTTCAACATGGCCTTTTGGGGACCACACATCAAGAACACTGGCACTATTGTTTGGTTACTCTGTCCCAAAGTTGATTTCATAAAGTGGTCGCACTATTCTGTGCAACAGGTGCAAAACATGTTTCAGTCAGGATGTGAAAATGACAGCTGTATACTGTTAATGAAAAGGTGAGAACAATGGCAATGTTGAAAATCTGGAGTAAAATATGAAAAATTGTTGAAGTTACGCACGTGCGTAGAACCTGCACAACGATGCTCAGAACACAGTCATTTTTTGGAATTAATTCACCAAATTTTCAGCACGGGTTTTTACCTCCCTCATGAACACTGACACTGTGATTTCATTAATCTATCCCAAAAGTTGATTTCACACAGTGACTGTGGAATTCTGCATCACAGATGCTAAAACACATTTTGGGTGGGATGTGAAAAATGGCAGCTCTACTGTTCATGAGGAGGTGTTAAAAATGGCAATGTTGAAAATCTGGAGTGAAAATATAAAAATTGGTGAACTTATGAGCGTGTGTTTAAACTGTGCAACACACACTTGTAATGTAGTCATTTTTGGAACTTTCGCAAATTTTCAACATGGGATTCTAGGACCCCACCTCATGAACACTGGCACTGTCATTTGGTTAATCTGTCCCAAAAGGTGATTCCATGCAGTGACTGTGAAATCACCTTTGGGACTGATTAACGAGATGACAGTGTCAGTGTTCATGAGGTGGGGTCTCAAGAACCCCATGTTGAAAATTTGGGGTCAAAATTCTAAAATGGCTGAGATATTAAGATAAGTTGAAAGCCCCTCTGACAGCCATTATATGGTTTACCTTGATTCCTTCAGTTCGCGGTTCACCTTTAAAGGGTGCAAACGCGGTCCCAGTCCAGTGAAGATCGCAGCTGCTGACCTCCCGAGGTAAGTATGGGTAACGGGGCGCGGGAGGTGAGTGCACAGAGGGAGGGAGGGTCGGGATGGGGAGGGGACATGGGGAGATGACGAGGGACTGCTTTTTCCAGGTTTAAAAAAAAATGTTGGGGACTGTTTTCTTTACAGGTACATTATACATTTGAGACACTGGGAGTGGGCTACCCAGTGTCCTGCACATTGTTGGGGAGAGAGGCTACTTCCAGAGAGGGATTGGGCACCCTGCTGTCGGCAAAAATAAGAGGGAAAATGACAACACTGCTGGGGAGCATACTGGGAACACTGGGAGTGGGCTCCAGTGCTCCACAGCAATAAATGGGGATTTTATACACAACTGAGGACACTGGGAGGGCTACCCAGTGTCACACACTGTCTGGGGAAGGAGGCTACTGCCAACATGGGATTGGATACACTGCTGTTGTCAAACCTTAGATCAAGAGGGCACAGCTGGGGGTAGGGGCTACTGCCGACACAGGAATTGGGCACCTCACTCTTGGCAATCTTAGATCAAGTGAGGGGATGGGGCCAGTTTTGTTGGTCTGGGAGGAGATTTGTGTTGGTGTTTTTGGAAGTCACTGTTGCAAGACTTCCTCTTTCACTCCACAAGTCGATCAGCTGTTTACTGATGTGAGCTTCATGCCAACCAAAGGATTGAAGCCCTCTCTGACTGGAGTGGCTTCAGCTCTTTGAAGTGCATGACCGTTCAGCCCACCAAGAGAGAGTTCCGTCAGGACCACACGAGTGGTCATTGGTGCCAACTGCTGAGCCCATTACAAACCCCTGGTTTTGTGTGTACTGCAAATGGGCCTCGCAGCGACATACACCCAAATCCTGTATTGTATCAATATGTTGGTTTGCGCGCACGCAACCAACATAAAAACAAACAAAAATAAAGGCTGTTTCTAATCTTAGAAAGTTTTTTTTCTGAAATACTATATAGTGTATAGTAGAGCATTGTCCTATATGGAAAGCCATCCTTTTCAAAATGCTTGTACCACAGTTCAAAGGTCATGGAATGTGATTGTACTTTTCACGGCAGAACAGCATTCTAGAACCTCTAGAGACTGCACAAGTCAGTTTCATTGTGAAAGAGGAAAAAAAAACACAATGCACACATTTCACATAATACTATATAGTATAAAAATACTGGATTAGCAACTTTATATATAACCAGTGTGATCTGCCACCAGGGTCCTGATTCCCACAGACCTCTCCAGCTTCACTCTTGAGGTCAGAGGGAATCAGAAGCCTCTCTGTAGAACACACTGGTTGTGCATGTTGCCCATCCAGTATTCCCTATCTCTGGTGGTCAGGAAAAAAAACAGAAAACAAATGACAATTTCAAAGTATGCCTCAAGATTCCTTTTTGGAATGCTGTTGTACCACTTATGTGATACTGAACATACAAAAATTGCCAGCATAAATTATGCCTCTAGATCTAACTAATCTGCTCAAGTGTGCAGCTAACACCTTACTTTGCAGCTGCCCTCCCTCCCTTCACCTTCTCAAATATCCACCTCTCACCCTGTCCCATCCCTCTTGAAACTATCCACCATCCTACAGGATACCACCTCTCTGGCACAGCATTCCAAACTGGAACTACTCTCTGTGAAAAAGTGCCTCCTCATTTCCTTCTTATACCTACCTCCTTCCAATCTAAGTCTATGACCTCTCATGTCCCTCCTCTTCCAGAGCTTGAATATCTTTTCGGTTCCAGACTTATTTATTCCTTCAAGTACTTAAAGGTCTCAATCATATCCCCTGATCCTTATCTCCCTCCAGGAATACATTTTCAAGTCCCTTAATCTCTCCTTGTAGGGCATATCCTGTAATCCCTGAATCAACTTTTGTTGGCCTTAGTTGTACCTCCTCCAATAATCTCACATCTCTCTTCAGATAAGGGTGCCAGAATTGCACACTGTATTCCAGGTGCAGTCTAACTAGTGACTTGTAGAGTGGCAAATGACATTCCTAGCTTGGAGGATGCCTTACTATATAGCCTGGCATCCTGTTGGTCTTCGCTGCTGCCCTCCTGCACTGCACTGAATTATTCATATTCACCATTATCACCACCCCTAGATCCTTTTCTCTACAGTGGTACATAACTGCACCTCCCCAAGTTGGTAACCCTTTCTAGGATTCTTTGCACCAAAGTGTAATACTTTGCACTTTTTCATATTAAACCCCAACTGCCATACCTCTGACCATTCCACCAGCTTAGTCAGATCATCCTGCAACCCCTGCCAACCTTCTAGATCATCCACCACCGCCCAACTTGATGTGATGTCAAAGCAATGGTACAACAACATAATGGTATCAGAACAATGCTACAACAACATTTTGGTAAGGGAAAATTCCGATTTATAACATAAATAATAATAGATGGTATTCATAGACAACAAGGCTGTGTTTGCATCAAGGGTTTAGATCACAGTATATGAACTTTGACAGTGAAGTTCAAGAGGTCCATGTTGTCATCTGAACCCTGAGATGGGAAATACATGCCAAGTTGTGTGTGGTTGCCAGTATTTTATTTTATATAGTATGCATTTTTTTCTGCACAGGAGTCACAGAAATACCCCCAGAAGAAAAAAAACACTTCCCACTTCTTTGTTCCAGTCTATGATGAAAATTAAATCTGCTGACTTTAAAAGTAAAACTTTGAGTCCTGGGTGGTCGGTAAGCAGCTGGGTATAGGCAGAATGATGAACTAAAAGTGTTATGACCTTTGAGCTGTGCTAAACAACTGTTTAGAGTGCACACAACAACACTCAAAAATATGCACAACAGTTTAGAATGTGCACAACAAGGATGCTAGGCAGGTTTATTTTATACAGAACAAAGGCTAATCATACACTATAATAAATTGCAAAAACAGTGTTAATGCTCTAGTTGGGATAAAGCCACAAAAGTAAGAAAATGTGGCATTAGGGCTTTCAAAGTAACACCACACTCACCCTGCACACACCAACAGGTGTTGGGAGGTGCTTGGCCTCGTGGCTCACACGCACCCAGGGTGTTGATTAATCCCCAATAACTGTGCACCCTGTCATGGGTTATGAAAGCAATAAAGACACGACAGGGTGTCGGTTGTTGATTGATAAGAGCACACCCCCAGGTGCGTTGTTAGGCATGAGGTGCTTGCCGAGTGACTACATCAGCTGGGTAGGGCTCTTATCAATCAACAACCCACATTCTGAAGTGTCTTATCACTCTTATAAAATGGGTAACAACTATTTCTATAACAATTAAACAAAACTCTGGATGCATTATTAAAGATTTAATAATAGTGAGTTATTTTATTTAAATATGGTGAAAAATAGACCCCAGACTTGGGTAGAAGAGTGGTAAAATTGACTGAATAGCAGCTCACTAAAAAATGCTAAACCAGTGAGTTGGAGGGACAGCAATGCATTATTTGAACAGTTTGGGTCTGCCTCTACCTATGTAATTGTATTTCCCACCTTTTCTCTTTGTTTATAAAGTATTACTGTATTGCCTACTTCTTCATCCTGTTTTCTTTCTGTTTTTCCCCTCATTCAAGACATAGAATGTTTATCATGGATTATGCAACGGGCACAAAAAACGGACAGAATCCTGCATTTTAATTCATTGGCTGGCACCTTTTCAGCATTGTAAATCCTCCAGAGTACCCACTGGAAAAGGTGATAGCCACCACTCAGCCACATCAGGAACTCCCTGGCAAACTCCCTCCGCTCCTCGCAAATCACACCACTGCCAAGCACATGGATGTACGGCGAGATTACCTAGTCATTAACCCAACATCCGATACTCCGTCACTACCTCAAACTTACAAAAGTGTGCTGCACCATTCCAGAAAAGTGATGCACCCAAAATAAAAAGAAAAGAAAATGCAGTTCATTCTCTTGACAGCAAATAAGCTGAAAAAAATCATAATGGTAGTGGTGGCAATCAGCGATCCTCCGCACATGCGCAGAACTTGCAAAAATCCAACCAGTGCATCCGCAGTACAAAACAAGCGAGAAGCAACTTTGAAAACAAACGGACATTGTAAATATTTTTTTGTACAGAAACAAACAGGGCCTTTAGAGATCATAATATACTTCTTCAGGGTAGTGATGGAGGATTTACCACTACTGGTGTTAGTCCTCGTTGCGCTTTCTCGCAGACCAAACCACACCAGTCGTGTAAATCCTCCAGTATACCCACGCCTCTGTCGGGGTATATTGCTTTATTATACCATGTACATAAGCAACAGCCAATCACATACGCTTGACTGGCACCTTAGCCCCTGTTATAAATCCTATGATAATCACTGGCAAAGGTACCAGTCTGCCCTATCTCTAAAATCCATCCGAACCCGAAGTTGGCAGTGGAAAATGGCCATCTTTAAACCCCGCTAAATGAGACACAGAAGCAGCATTTCTTTTAAAGAGTGCAGCCTGAGCAAAATGTTGTGCCCCCCATAAATTTGTAACACCCTATTTCATTCCTTGTCCTCTGTTCCCAAAATCTTCACCCTCCTGTCCCAGGACTGCCAAAAATGGGTACCAGGAGGGCAGAAACATCAGTGTCCCATATTTTAAATCTCCTACCATTGCCGCCATCATCCTCGGATCCTCTCCAGTGTTCCAGAACTGAACAAAACAGCAGAAAACCCCAGATACATAAACTTACCAAAAACATAAAAAAAAACGCAGCCAATTCAAACTACTGTCCTTGCTCACCACAAAACTGCACCCGGAAGTAAACATGCAGATGGACCACAGCCCGTGAACACTGCACAGCACTCTGCCACCACCAAAACAGAATGGAGACCGTTGTCTTTTTTAATTATTAAACAATAAAAATAATAATCCTGTGAACTGCTCAAAATAAAACTATACAATACCATAGTCCCCCATACTGAGACACAGCAGCGAAGATTTTCCTACTTCTTTCTTACCATGCTGCTTCCAGATCAAACCAGGATCAAGCACCTCTGAGAGAGAGAGAGAGAGAGGAGAGAGAGAGACACAGCTACACACAATAGAGCAAAATGTGCATGGTAGACTTTCTTTTTTACTTTTGCCCAGAGCTGGGGAAAGTGGTCTGGGTTTGGGGGGCTGCCATCTACTTAAAATATTCTACCTAGCAACAGGAACTATTTAACACATGGGGAAGGATATTACAGGAAAAATCAATTAAAAACATATGTTCAAGTAAAATCACTTTAATCTTAAATTCTTTAAAAAACAGGGACATGGTATAATTGCAATAAGCCACTCAGGGATGTGGGTTATCAGAAGTTACCATGACTGGCGAGGATTTACCCATGACTGCACCTCGTGGCAAACCACGCCAGCCTTGGTAAATCCCGAGCAACCCAATGGGGTCACAGTATTGCAGGCTCTGATTGGCTAACTGGCACCTTTCTACCGAGTAAATCCTGGCATAACCCACGCAGAAGGTGCCAGTCAGCCACATGTGCAATGCCACGTGAAATAAATTACTCTGACCACCCTAAAATTAAAATGACAACTGCCATGCTGGATTCTCTGCTACCGACGCAAAGTGCGACTTTCAAATATACAGTGGAAGTGCTGCACTTTTAGAGTAAGACATGCAAACAAGCCCCAAACGCAGTTTACATACAAAAATCTACTTTTGTAATCTATCTTCTGTGCCGTTGAGTTTTCACCTCCATTTTAACTGCAGTGTCGGATCCGTCCCTACGATTTCCACCATTCTGTAAACTGCAGCTCCTCAATACATGCCCCTTCATTGTAGTTTGAGGTCCCATGCATCTGTCATAAATATTCAAATCACTGTAATCCCCTCCCCAAGAAATTAAAAACACGGACGGAACCATCGCTTAGCACACCCACAACCTCCTGACTGGAAAGCCCCATAACTCCCGAAACCACAGTGCTCTAGTTCAAATGCTGCCTCTTGCCACTCCTCTGAACCTTAGTCTTTTGTCCTGTTGCTGCCCCTAACCTATGGACCACCCAGCTGCAGTTCACCAGGGCTGTTATGAATGGTTATCACAGAACAAAGTAAAAAAAAAACAGCTTCGATTTAGTGGCACCTGTTATAGTAGTGAATGGGTGCATGAGGCTAGCACACTGCCTATTCCTGTCCCAGGCAGTTGTCTCTGCCAACATTCATCAGGAGTCTCTATTATGAAAGAAAAAAAGCTGCAACCAGGGATTACAGTAACCATACCTTAAGTTGGGGAGGGGCGTCTGGTCAATATTTTACCTGGCAACAGGGAACTCATTTTTATGGCGTGGGAATAAATTATATAAAATTATTTAAACTGACAAAATTGTTTCTTTATTTCTTTCTGTCACCAAAAAGGGAACGTGTATAGTGCAATAAAACCACTCCAGGGTGGTTATGGGTTATGCTGGGGATTACCATGGCTGACCTGGTCTGACCACTCGGCCTGCGGCCTCATGGCCAAACCACACCAGCCATGGTAATCCCAGCATAACCCACACCATGTTGTGGTTTATTGCTTAGCTGTATGTGATTTAAATAATAACTATATGAGCTGGCAACATTTCCAGAAGTTCATCTTTTAACAAACAGTTCACTTGGGGTGATTCCTGTCTTGTGATATCTTTATAATGTCACGGTAGCCATTATTACCCACTGAAAGTAAGCTGTTTATAACCTTGTAATCCCACTGTTGTGATGTCAGAGCCTTATAACCTCTCTCATCTATGTCATAGCAGTGGGTTTACAAAACAGAATGCCAGTGTTAGTCAGTATTCTACACATCCAGAATGCATTGTTAGTCTCAGTACAGTATTCAAATAACATTCCAGTTGTCTCAGTTTACTGTTATGGAGTCTAGTGATCGCCATATCTGATAAGAAATTTTAACTCTGGTGCTATTTTGGCCCGCTGTCCCATCTGTGTACCCTAATAAATTGTTTTTCTACACAAGCATGTGGCCGTAGTGCAGATTCATTAATAAGGTAAGGCTAACTTACTTGTAGTGAGCAGTGGCGGAGCCAGGTTTGGGAGCAGTTGGGAGCGGGGCCAATATTTCAATCACAGGCTCCACCATGGGCGCTAAACAGTGAACAAAGATGGTGGTGGAGCACCACTACTCACACTGAGGCAGCCAGGAGGGGTGACTGCTCCCCAGCTCTCCTCTAGCTCACCACTGGTGATGAGGAGGGTTGTCACTTCTCATGTAAAGTCCATACACTATAAATGACAATAACACCAGTGTACAGGTGATAACCATGGTGATCATTCTTCAGGTTGCTAGCAACATTAAACCTCTTGAGCTGCGCTCTTGAGGTTTATTGATGCCTGGCAACCACTGAGAAGATACACCATGGTTATCACCTGTACATCAGGTATTATCCTCTATGTTATGAGGAATTTGCAGTGTAGGTAAGCATGAGGAACCTTCATAGACATGAGATTCAATGCTGTTGTATCACATTAGTGACATAGCTACTGTGGTACAACAGCATTCTGACATCAATATTGTGGTACAACAGCATTCTGACATCACTACTGTGGTACAGCAGCATTCTGAAATCACTACTGTGGTACAACAGCATTCTGACATCAATATTGTGGTACAACAGCATTCTGACATCACTACTGTGGTACAACAGCATTCTGACATCAATATTGTGGTACAACAGCATTCTGGCATCAGTACTGTGGTACAACAGCATTCTGACATCAATATTGTGGTACAACAGCATTCTGACATCACTACTGTGGTACAGCAGCATTCTGACATCACTACTGTGGTACAACAGCATTCTGACATCAATATTGTGGTACAACAGCATTCTGACATCACTATTATGGTACAACAGCATTCTGACATCACTACTGTGGTACAACAGCATTCTGACATCAATATTGTGGTACAACCGCATTCTGATATCACTATTGTGGTACAACACTATTGTGATATCACTGCTGTGGTACAACAGCATTCTGATATCACTACTGTGGTACAACAGTATTCTGACATCATTATTGTGGTACATCATCAGTGTTCTGACATCACTACTGTGGTACGACAGCATTCTGACATCAATATTGTGGTACAACAGCATCCTGACATCAGTACTGTGGTACAACAGATTCTGACATCAATACTGTGGTACAACAGCATTCTGACATCAATATTGTGGTACAACAGCATTCTGACATCACTACTGCGGTACAACAGCATTCTGACATTGATATTGTGGTGCAACAGCATTCTGCAATCAATAGTGTGGTACAACAGCATTCTGACATCACTAATCACTACTGTGGTACAGCATCTGGCAGTGTATGGATTTCCACACCAACATTGACCAATATACTGTATATTTTTTTTTTAATGAATGCAAGCCTTTGCGGGAACTCCACATATAGAATATTGTATTGACAACCATACACAATAGGCCTGTGTTTCCACCGATGGGTGAGATGACATCATAGACATCGAGGTGAAGCTTGAGAGGTCTCTCGCAACTCACACTGAGATGGAAATATCAACCTTGTTGTGTATGGCTGTCCACACATTACTCTATATCGTATATGTTTGTTTTAATTCGTTTAACCTCCTTCCAACTGTATCTTGAACTGTGGCCAAACAAAAAAGAGAACAAACAGGATAAGTTAAAAACATTTAATGTAATTAAGTAATAACTACTGGGCAGATAACATTTCCAGTAGTTCATTTTAAGAAACAGTATGGGGTGTTTTCAGTCTTGTCGATATCTTTGTTGTGAGGAATTTGCAGTGTAGGTAAGCATAAGGAACCTTAAGACATGAGATTCAATGCTGTTGCACTGCAGTAGGGACATAGCTACTGTACTGTGGTACAATAGCATTCTAAAATCACTGTTGTGGTATAACACCAACTGGAAATGTATGGATGTCCCTGAACAACAAAAGTGAACCACATACCATAAGGTAAGTGATATTTTAGTATTTACTCTTATCACTAACTGTAGGGGGTCCCAATGAAAGTTAGAAAACACTTCAACATCTGCATCCTGTTTCAGAGAGTGCTATTGAGTAAGTGCACAGGAATGGAGACTCTGTTAATCTAGGAATAACAAGTTCCAAGTCTCCAGAGTCCAGTGGAAGCTATGAATGATTTTATACAGCACCCACTTCCTATATTTCTACATATTTTTTCATTTCAGGAGCACTGTTCGATATAGCACAAAAATCAATTAAGCCACCCCAGTAACGATTTCCTATGCTGGCACCTCATCCCCTATTTCACAACTATGTAAATACAGAAGGAGCTTAACGTTACACCAGGTAAAAGTTTAGAAGACAAATATACAAAAACATAAACAATGGCTGTGTTCTGTACGCTGGCTGACTTGATAATTGTTGTTTTTGTTTCCAGGTTAAGTCACTCCAGCTTTGGAATGGCAAGGTCTTGCTATTGGAATATAAAGGCTTAATATGGTTCTGAACCTTGCCTTATACCTACTGCAGGCAGTTCATAGCTAGGATCAAACCTTGGGACTCCACCTTGGTGTCTGAGAGTTTAGCTAATTCACATGAGAGCTCTAATATGATAACTAAGACAGCCCCTTTTCTATGCGGATAAATTAAGGAAATAGCCAAGTTATGCAGAAAGAAATTTAACTTCTCAAAGATTTACCTTGGGGAGTGCACTGCACAGCAATTGTTTGTTACATGCCAGAAAACCAGTAGCACCCCTTATGAGAAATGTAACTTGAACTTTCTGAATTAAAGAAGGGTAGAGTATGCTAGATTTGAGTTTGTCAACCGCTTCAGAGGTGTGTGGTACTCCTGTTACATGATCCTCTTCAATCACCTGCAAATTTTGGGGATACTATTTATTTTAAAAAGCCACTTCAGACAATGCACTTTATATTATAACTGCTCCTCCAGCCTATGTCTAGGGGCCTGATGGTAAATACGGGCTGGAGAGAGGCACAAGCAGAGCAACCATCCAGAAAAGAAGCAAATTTATGACATACCTGAATGGTGACACAGATCAGGGTTCTGGACAGCTTACCAGCAGCTAATGACACTAGGCAGCAGGAGCAGCAGGCAGGTACGAGCCTGAAGCTTACTGGGAGAGAATTTGGTTAGCAGAGGTAGCAGCACAAACCTATGCAGTACTCATGGATAAAAGAATAAAATAATTCATTTATTTTAAATAACAGACAGCTCCATGGGGCTGGGGGCAAAATGGAGACAGGCACTAAAAGGCTGGTCTTTAACTTTCTCTTGGCGGCACAAGGTTGCAGCACAGCTCTTAGAGCTGAGCTGACCCAATAGATGGGCTCCACATTTACTGAACTGGGGGCTCAGATCATGTGAGCAGCCTACTGCAGACTCCCTCCAGAGACTTGTCCTTCCTCCTGGTTCTCTCTCTTCTGTTGCAGTAGCTGCTGTTACCCAGCCACTAAAGGGGTTACTCCTTCCCAGGGCTCTCAACCATGTGGACAGCTGTACTTTCTTTTTCTTCGGCTCTCAACCATGTGGACGGCTGTACTTTTTTCTCTTCCATTCAACCCTGCTGCAAATATGGGTCCCACCCGCCATCCTGGAGCAGGCTCAACACAGGCCATGGGTGGGGGCACTGACCACTACCCACTTCCAGCAGGCCACCCATCCGAGACAGAGTGCCACATGGGTAAGACCCCAAAGCACTGCCACCACCCTCAGGGCCATGCCACAGTGCTGCCACCACTGAAGTGCCCCACCATCTCCAGACTAACCAAAACTGGACTATGCTCCAGTCCTGCCCTGGTGCTGAGGAGCACAAGGTGGGCCCCACACAAATACTCCTCCGGGCTGTGGCTTCCAGCCTCCACATGGGATCCCAATTCCACTGGCTGCACTCCTTGACACCTCTCAAACCAAACCTCGAGTGGACTCTCATCAATAGAACCCCCAGCCCACTAGTGACAGTCTCCTGCTGGCCTCCCAATCCTTCCAGAAACCGACCTTTATACCCTCCAGGGGGCCCACAGCTCCGCCCAGGGCAGACACTTACCACCTAACCCATAAAAGAACAAAAGGGAGGAGACTGCTTACTAGTAAGCCCTCCTAAAAATGGGGCTTACAATATAAGTGAAGCTACTGTTGTCAGTTCATAGTTAGAACTGAACCGTGGGGTTCAACCTTGGTGTGCGGTGGTTTGACTAATTTAAAGGAAAGCTGTCCAGACATTCAGGTCCCCATGCTCCAAAGGCTTATCCTCGATTAAGTTTTTGTAAGTAAAAGCCATTGTCCCTAGAGCCCTGTCCAATGAAACATAGACTACCAATTGTGTGGATGCTCAGTTGGCAAGTAATTTATTATATTCTCTTCCAAAAGTTCACTTCCACAATATTTCATCATCATATTTTACAAAATTATGTTCCTTATTATCATTACTATACGCAGTTTCCATAAACCACATATTCTTCATTGTTTGCCCATCTCGCCCCTGACTTAAAGCTGGGGGCTGCCACAATATTCATAACCACATTTTCATTCTTGTTTTCTTTTCTACTTCAGATGTACATCTGGGAGCTGTTTCGTCTATTTTCTCTCTTGTTGAGTATGCATGTACACCCATACCACTCATCTGTCTGGTGTTGTTCTGTGGCCCTCTGAGTCAAATTCTCCCACCCTCTTCTCCTCCCCTCCCTGTTTTCTGTGCCTTCTTCTTCTCTGCCATCCACCTTCGGCAGTCCCAGCAGACCTGCTGTCCACCTTCAGCAGTCTGTCCTTCTCATGTGCACCCTCGCCTTTCTTTTTCCACCAGGTCTTTCCTTCTTATTCCTGGGTGGGTGGGTGGAATTTTATAGAAGCAAAATTGTGAGCTTCCTCTGCCTTGCCTGTCTCTTTTAAGCCCCTTACTCACCTCCTCTTCCCTTACCCAATCAACTTCCTTTCTCCTTGCATGATGTCAAGAGGCTCCGCCTTTTCTGAAGTCCCTTGCCCATCTCTCCTTGATTGGCATGTCCTCAGTTCAGCTCCGCATCCCCAACCCCTCCCCTTCCCTGCCTCTTTTTCCTTGCCATCCATTCCATTGTCCAGGGCCAGGGACAACTGAGTCTGCCTTTTAGGAGGTCAGCCTATTTGTCCCTAGAGCCCTGTCCAATGAAACACAGACTACCAATTGTGTGGATGTTCAGTTGGCAAGTAATTTATTATATTCTCTCCCAAAAGTTCACTTCCACAATATTTTCATCATCATATTTTACAAAATTATGTTCCTTTTTATCATTACTATACACAATTCCATAAACCACATTTTCTTCATTGTTTGTCCACCTCCCCGACTGGGGACTGCCACAATATTCATAACCACATTTTCATTCTTGTTTTCTTTCTCGCCCCAGATGTACATCTGGGGCTATTCTTCATCATTTCTTCTCTCTTGTTGGGTATGCATGTACACCCATACCACTTATCTGTCTGGTGTTGTTCTGTGGCCTCTGAGTCAAATTCTCCCACCTTCTCCTCCCCTCCCTGTTTTCTGTGCCCTTCTTCTTCTCTCTGCCCACCTTCGGCAGTCCCAGTAGACCTGCTGTCCACCTTCAGCAGTCTGCCCATCTCATGTGCACCTACACCTTTCTTTTTCCAATAACCCACCTCCTGCTTGTGATGGAGGGTGGGCTCCCCCCAAGTAGGTGCGCCTCCTCCTTTCCTTTTTTTTTTTTTTTTTAGAGTAACCTCCTGCAAGGGCACAACTGTCCTCATGCCCACAGGCATCCCCAATACTCCTTTCTAGTAGACTTAACTAGATCCTTTCTATCAGCTTTCCATAGTATAATTTCCCTGCAGGTCACCCATCTGACCTCCTCTTCCACCTTGTGGTT
This sequence comes from Neoceratodus forsteri, assembly GCA_016271365.2. Lineage (NCBI taxonomy): Eukaryota > Metazoa > Chordata > Ceratodontiformes > Ceratodontidae > Neoceratodus > Neoceratodus forsteri. The sequence continues at coordinate 465,566,591 of JADMNL010000023.1, forward strand.
CAACCTCCTTTTCCCTTTTCCATACGTGCTTTAGGTAACTACCAGCACCTCCGGGCTATATATCTCCACAATATATATATATATATATATATTTTTTTTTTTAATCTCTCTCCTGCTCTCCTCTTTTTCTCAATGACCTCTGTGTCCTTGCCTCCTCCATATGGGGGAGAGGAGTTACCATCAGGACCTCCCTGGGATACAAAATCCTTTCTTCACTATGGGTACGAAGTGCCGTGCTACTTAGCCATATCCCATGTCCCTGGCTGTTCCTTGTTCACTGCTCCCCTGATGTAACCTCAGCCTCTGAACTTGTCAGGAAGGGCTGGGAGGAAAGGACCCTGGGTTCACCCACCATTCTTCACTGTGGGCACCAACTGGCTGCTGTATACCCACTTGTCCTTTTCCCAGGGCTACATGGCCTGATTCCTATTCCCCAGTTACCCAGCAGAAGCCCCTTGACCATATGCTGCCAGGCCTGGGCAGGCAGCGTGATATTTACACTGTGGTGCTGATCCTTCCTATTTCCTGCATCTGATTGATTCCTTAACTCCAGACATGGAGACCTATGATTGCACCCCAAGAGGGACTGTTGGTTCTTGTGTTACTCCTAAACCCCTTACTCATTAGTGTGTTGTCAACCAACTATTACAGTAATTATGCTCTGCTAAAAGTCTGAATCCCATTTCCTTTCCTATTCCTTGAAACCCAACTGTAAATGATTAACCTGCCCCGCCTAAAGTTTAGGCTTTTCCCTTCTTTTACACCATTCTGCTGCCTTGCATCTGCCTATTATGCAAGGAACACAGTGCCCAACACTCAGTTCCCTTTGGACTATGAGGGCATGGCTACACAGGTTGATGTCTAAGGTGGACCACTGGGCCAAACACCACAGGCAAGTTATCCAATCACCTTCTTTCTTCCTCTTCTTTTCCTTGTTCCCAGGTGAAAACCTGGATGCCATCTTCTCCTCTGTTTCCTGTAGGTAATGGTGTAGATCGAGACCACTTTGCTCTCCTTCAGTTGGTTCTTTTTGTCCACATATTTCTTTATCATTCCCCTTTCCTCCTCCCTCCCTTTTCCCCTACTGCCATCCACCTCTGACAGTCCACCAACCTCCTGCCAGACACCTACTGTCATCCACCTTTGACAAACCATCCAAGCCCCCCAACAAAACTCTCTCCCATTCTCCTTTTTGATGGGTGGGTGGAGGCAATGAAACTTCAGCAAAAGAGGCTGAAAAGCCCTAATACCATGCTCTGCAGTGTACCCACAAAGCCTTTACCAGGCACAATGTCCCATCTGAGTAAGCCTTAATGGTTATGACACCCCAAGTAGTGGCCCCATTATTCGTTAATTGATAACCTGAAATGGTCTAGCCTGGCCGTGGAAAGGTAACTAAATTCGTTCCGCTAATCTGCCAGAGGCACTGGAACATTTTTCAATGTTCTTGTGCAATGGGAATCATCGGATAGTTAGTCTCATTTTGGTTGTCCCTCACCCCCTGGCAGTTCTGTCTAAGGAGTAAATAAATGATCCACCCCTTTTTTTTTCTTTTTTTTACTTTGTTGTGTTGCTCCAGGCCACCTATATATCGGTGCCTGGGGACCTCGTTTGACACCTCCCTGGATGTTGTTTGTCATTCTTCCCCGCGCATACCTCAACTCCACATTGAAAGGATTATTGTCCATTATTGATTGATTCCTGGGTGGTGCCAAATGTACCCACTAACCACCATTTATTTATTTGTTTATTTATTTATTTATTTTGACTGCTCTGTCTGGTTTCTCCAGACCTGTGGGCTGAAACCCCCACCCTGTTTAACAACCCCTCGCAACTATCCTACCAGGCCTCTGTTGTATTGACCCACCTTTCCTTTCATCTAATGCCTGCGGGTCACCAGACACATTTCACTTCCACTGTTCCATCTCACCCCCACCACACTCACATAGCCCTACTTTACTAAACTTGGTTAGGTTCCTATGTGAGTGAGACATGGAGAGAAATCTTGCCACTAATCTCCTGCTTTTCCATTTGCAGAAAACAATACAGTGCTTAATGCCAAAATGACCTGCCTGGGGAAAGATGCTCTGTGGTGATTGCCCTATTTTACTTTTAGTGCATAACATGAAATAAACATTTTCTATAGCGGACCCTGTGACTGTATTCAGGATTCAGGTACAGCAGTCCGTGAGAAGCCTGGTACCTTCAATTATCAGCTCAGGTACAAAAACTGTAGAAGTAACATCAACACATATGAAGGCTTTCAAGTACCCCTCAAAACCCACTCATTCCTGGCTCTAAGCTTTTCTCTGTCTTAATTCCTTCCCTGATACCCTGCAATCTGAACCCCCGATTCTTCCCCAGTGCTTACCAACCATTCCTCACACCATGGAGATACCCTCTGCTGTGCAGCCCCTTCTTCCTGTGTTGTGGGACCAGCCCTGCCCGTGCTTTGAGCTAGTGGGTTCGGTGATGGCCACTGCCCTGCGTATTGGTGTTGCTGAGGGAGCAGAAAGCACTGTCACCTCTAAGGAGGCCTGTGGAGTCAGAGGGTGGTTGGGGCATTGGAGCAGACCAGGGCACAGGTTCTGTTACCAGTATCGGTGGTGGCCCGGGCCTGCTGCTTCCTGGCTGTATAAGCCTTAGGCACCCCTCTGCTACCCCACCTAAATGCACCCATTTTTCAGCCTCCCTTCCTCTCTGGCCCTGTCTCATGTTCTCGATGCTCATCCAGGGCCTTGGTTGCCCTCATCACCACAGTCCATAAAGGCTCTGCGATCTTCCTCTTCAGTGGTGGTCCTTCCTTGGGCTTCATGCTGTCGGCTGTGCTACTTGATGCTGAAATTAAACAGAAACTGTTAATTTGTTAAGCGTCAGACTTTCTCCTTCAAATGTCCCCCCAAAAACCTTCCCCCTGGTTCTTTTTTTTTGTGTGCGTATCCTGTCCCCCTATGAAATTCTTGAATAAACTGTCTTCTGTTTTGTTTGACTTTTTTTTTGAAGTATCACAAGGTGACTTCCCTGCAGTCAAATGGTTTATTGGCCGAAACCTCCTTTCCCCATCCTATTCTCCCCCTTTTTTTTTTCGCTGTGTTGGAAACCCCCCACTATGTTCCCCCGGTCCATTGTGTGCTTTTAAACATCCCCCTACCCGTGGATGGCCCGCTGCATGGGTCTTGTACTACTCGAGTGCCTCAGTGAATACTTTAACAAAACTCTAACCCTCGGTACCTTCCTGTCTCCCACCTCGCATCAATTAACCAAATTCTGCCAACCCGCCATATACTGCTGTACCATGTTAGTCTACCCTCCCTAATTTATAGCAGTTTGCATAGTATTATTGTATCTATTTTTATAATTATTATATTATAGTTCCTGTGCACTAGGCCTACCCATCCCAGTTGCAACCTCCCTCTTTCTGTCACATGCCGTCTTAAAATGGTGGCTGCCATGCGGCCGGCAATGTCTCTGAAATGGCAGCCAGGCCAGGGGATCATGGCCTACCCCTCATTGGATGCTCTCCCTGCTGCCTTAAATGAAACATCTAGTGTTTGTGTTTTATGCCCGTTCCCATCCCTGCACCCCTTTTTTTTGCTTGTTTTCTTTATTCTTCTGTGCCTTTGGCTATGTTTGGTACCATGTCAATTGTACTGCTTGCTCCAACCAGATAGCGTCACAGGCCTAGAATCTATTCTCCCAGTGTATGGCAAGCAGAAGTTCCATCTGTTCAAACCGCTATCATTGTTCATCCTAGTATCTATTGTCCCGATGTATGGGCACTTTAATAATATTCTCCATTACCAACATCAGACTGCCAAAACAAAACATTTTCCCAGCAAAGCTTGAACCCTGCCTCTTCATACCAATGTCTACTGCCCGTCACTGTGACATTGTCTCCACAGTATCCTTCAATCAGTTCCCTCCTGAGTCTCAATTCTTATCTCCACCGGAGCTAGGGTTTCCTTATCTAAGATGGCGGCCACCTTGTGGTCGCCTGCCCTCTTTAAAATGGCGTACACCAAACCAAAGCTCCCTACCTGGTGGCGGTTATCTAGTCAGAAACTGGCAGTCAAGCCTCTGAGTCCCTCCTACCTTCACTCGGTGGGTCGGAGGGCTGGCAACCTCCCAGAATTGCTGAACCTATTAGCCTCCCGGTGGAAAGATAAACCCCTAATTGCATTTTTTTTTTTTTTTAAATCGGCTCTTGTATGGACACTCTGTCCAATCCTTTGTACCCTGGAGTCCCCAACACAATTGACGTGTCCCTAGTCCAGCATCTGCTACCCTTTGAACCACTGTTCTTTGGCCTCTAGGACTTGCACCTACAGCTCTGTGTGGGACCGCTTCAACTCTAAACAGTAAGCTACCAGCTGCAGTTCAGACCTGGGCAACTCTTCTCCCCTAGCATACCCCTGTCCGTGATCTGCTCCCAGTCCTTTTCTCTGTAACCGACCTGCGTGGAACCAGCCTCTACCGCTACCTCTGCCCTCTCTCCAATGCTCGCTAAGGGTTTAAGCTTCTGAACTAGTGCCACAGCAACCCGCACAGCAGTGCTTGCATCTCTGTCTACCAGCTGTATCCCTTAAAAATTTGGATCCTGCTAGGCCTCCCAACTCACACCAACTACCCCATAGGCCGCTATCCAACCCACTACCCTGCCAACCATTTCCAGGGTCCTGCTAATCCTCATGTGAGCTTTCATACAAAATCTCCCTGTTGTTGCAGACATGGTGCTGTTACCATCACCCTCACATTAAATTCCTGCCCCACGGCTTGCATTCCAAACCTCTGGCCACCATGTTACTACGCTTGAGCACAACGTGGCTCCCAGTCACCTCCTTCTAACCCAATGGTATTCCTGACTACAGCTCTGCCTCATGGCCCAGGATGAACTAACAAACCCTTACCAACCACGCTGACCATGACTCACATACAAGGCATAGCCTGATCAAATCTTCTCAATACTATTTCAGAGAACCTGATATGTTTTTAACACTGTTCTTGCCACCAAAACATGCCATTAATACTACTTCATAATCTATAATCTACTTCACCTCAATGCCTTCATTCAGTATCTTTATGCAATATGGACAGCTACTATTGCGTAGGCCACCAATGCCATATAGCCTACATATGTATTCTTTTACTTACCCACTGTAGCAAAACAACCAACTCACCAACAAAATCACCGTAGTTATCCAAACCCCCTGCCTGGATCAACAAGCTACTGAAAATGATCTCTCATTGGCTCAAAAGCTAAGGAAAATTAAAATCAGCTGCCAACTGATGTGCTTTCATGTAAAGGAATTTCATAGAAGCAAAATTGTGAGCTTCCTCTGCCTTACCTACCTCTTTTAAACCCCTTTCCTCACCCTCTCTCTCTTCCCTTACCCAATCAACTTCCTTTCTCCTTGCATGATGTCAAGAGGCTCCGCCCTTTCTGAAGTCCCTTTCCCATCTCTCTCCTTGATTGGCATGCCTCAGCTCTGCTCCCCATCCCCAACCCTCCCCTTCCCTGCCTCTTTTTCCTTGCCTACCTCCACCCATTGTCCAGGGCCAGGGACAACTGAGTCTGCCTTTTAGGAGGTAAACCTATTTATTTTATGAGCTGGTACTTTTGAAAACTCCAGGAGGCGGAATATGGTGGATGCTGTGCGGCTCCATTTAGTGTGAAACTGCGGTGCTGCACTGCTCACTTCAATACATTTGGTATTTTGTAACAAGTAGAGTATACCAGATTTGAAAATTTGTCCAGTGGAAGCTATGAATGGTTTAATGTGGCACACCCACTTCACATATTTCTACATATTTATTTTCCATTCAGGAACGCTGTTAAATATAGCACTAAAGAAAAGCAATTAATCCACCCCAGTAATGATTTCTATCCTGGGACTGCACTCTCTATTTTCCAACTATGAAAATACAACGGGAGTTTATGGTACAACAAATAAAAGTTTAGAAGACACCATGTTACAGAAACACAAAACAACAGTGCATTTTCTGTACACTGACTCACTTGATAATTGTTGTTTTTTTGTTTCCAGGTTACGTCACTCCAGCCTTGGTATTCACAAGGTCTTGCTATTAGAATATAAAGGCTCCAACGTGGTTCTGGACCTTGCCTTATACCTCATGTGGGAGAATCCTCCTATCACAGGAATGCAGTGAAAGGTCTGTTCAGCCAGCTATACACGGTACCTACAGTATGTCAGACTTACAGTAATGCATGACAGGGTGTGTACTGTTGTGGGATTTACACATGCCTTGTGTGGTGTGTCACTCACAAGGTGCAGCCAAGTAACTTTAACCACACAAGAAGTGTGTAAATCCCACTATTGCACATGCCCCAAGTGCATTATTATGATTATAAAATGAATCTGTTATTAAAAATAAAAAATAAAAAGAATTAGGATCAGAGAAAGTAAACATTTGTTCAGTGGGCTTTGTACCAGTTGTCTGTTGCAGGATTTTACACGGTCACGTGACATGTTCTGACCATTGAGGCTATAGGATTTTCAAGATCCATTTTATAATTGTGGTTATGAACTAGGTGCTGTAAATGGAGGAAGCTGATTGGCCTAGAGGTCTTTGAAGCCGTGATGATATCTGGTTACATCATCACGGCTTCAAAAGCTTCCAGCCTCCTCACTCACAGAACATTCCTCTGTCAACAGCATTCCGCAGATCCTCACCACGCTTTACAAAACTGTTCCCACATAGAACATGCCTCCTATACACTCAAAACACAGATTACGATATAATATAAAATGAAAAAACACAACAAATCAATCCGATCACAATGGGCAGCTGCCCTGAAGTTGCGATCGGTAACTCCAGCCTACAGAGTCGGTAGCAGTGCATGAGTGGCAGCAATGGGCATCTTTTTTTTCAAAGCAAGACTGAAATAATAACCACTCACGGCCAAAGATTAACAGTACTACCTGTTCAGATGACAGCACAGCCACGTAAAACTCCCCCATGCTGTTCCTTACCACTACAATTCATTCTCTCACCCCAGCCGCATTCCTGTACACTGACTTCTCCATGCTGACTTGTGGCATTGGCACTCCATTTCAGTGCGCAGCTTTATAATCTTCACTGCAAAAACACCAAGCTGGAACAAAAACAAACCCTTGCATGCCGCTCACTGCCAGGAATAAAAGACACCTCTTTAAATTAACCACAGTTCACATCTGGGTGAGATGTAGAGCAGATGGATGAGTTCACACTGACACAACAGCCCCACCCCTGCTTTCAACTGTCAGTATAATAGCCACACCTACTGTCTGAGAACTATTTTATCAAAATGTACTTCTACACCACCCAAAAACTCATTTAGAAAATGTTTTAAAACCTGTTTCTTTTATTTTTTATTTTAAAACTTCAAGCCCAGTTCATAATAGCAATAATGCACTCCAGGGTGTGGTATATCCTGGGACATCATCACTTCTCAGGTGGTTGGACACACTCGCCTGTGGCCTCATGCCCAGCCACCCAAGGTGTGACAATATCCCATGATATTATATATCATGCCCCGTCATGCCTGATTCTAGAAAGAGCAATACTCCAGATGCAAGAAATGCAGTTACATAAAGATACGCAGCAGCAACTGCGACATGCGAGATACAAGCAATTCTAGAACACGTGAGAATCGCCAACACAACTGCATAAGTCCTAACACTAAAGATACACCATATAGAAGTGCAAAACATGCAGTTGCAGCCCAACATACACCAGCAGATACGCCACAGCAATGGCAAAGCGCAGCAGAATGGCAAAGACGGAAGAGGAACTTTGGCCATGAGGAGGTGAACACCTTGGTGAAGCAGATAATCGCCACCATGCACATCTCATGGGCCATGAAGGGAAAGAGGAGAAAGGAAGAGGGCTTGGGACAGCATGGCATGCAGGGTCAATGCTGTTGCTGCACAGTGCAGGACAGTGAGGGATGTGCAGAAAAATGGAATGCCCTCAAGCACCTGGTCAAGCGTAAGTTGGTGCAGAATAGGCGCGTCCACAGGGGCAGACCCACCCAGCAGGAGCCACTCAGCAACATTGAGTGAAGGATAGCTGCACATCTCAGCCAGCAAAGCATCACCAGTGTCATACAGCTGGACACATTCAGACAGCGGACGGCCACAGGTAGGGACAAACAACCAGCAATGTATGGGACAGGCCAGACAGGGCAACAGCACACAAGCCAACAGCATAGCTGGCGGGTGTGGGGAGAAACTGTGTAGGCAGAAGTAACAGTGGGGAGGCATGCCACAGGACTGCCACATGGCCACAGCTGGTCACAGAGCTGGGCCAGGGAACCTGAAAATGGTGAGGGACATGCTAGGGACAGGCATGCGTGCAGTCGACATGTGCAGCTGTGCAAAGGAACGACCCATGGTGAACTGTGGAGGGCTGGCACAGGGCCATGAATCTGGAAGGGGTGGGGCATGCTGAGGGATGGGCTGGGTTGCACTGGGTGTTGTTCTGACCTGAACTGTGAACAGTTGGTTGGGGGCATGCCGAGGCTGGGCTGGGCTGCACTGGGTGTTGTTCTGACCTGCACTGTGAACTGTTGGGGGGCATGCTGAGGGATGGGCTGGGCTGCACCATGGGAAGGTGTGACCCACACTGTGTGCATGGGAGGGGTGGCCATGTACAGGCCTGTGCTGGGCAGTAGGGGTGGGGCATGGGTCAGCATCCAGTGCCTGCTGACTGCAGGCAATGGCCACAGGGCCAGTGCAAGGCTGACATTGCACTCAGGGGTGCAAGCCCCTGCAGTGCAGTGAGGCCCCATGGCCGTGCCCATGCATGCCACTGCGCAGTGAGGAGCAGTACTGGGTGACCGTGGGACAGCCGGAGTCACCGTACCAGGCTGGACAGCACAGCAAGGGCATCAATGATGCAGACATTCACAAGGGACACAGCGGTAAGCATGTTTGGCCTGGGGGATGCTATACAGGGCATCCGGCACCATGCTGAACATCAGATGGTCATCACGGACCATCTCAGCACAGGTCTGGAGAACATGCTGGCACACCAGCAGCACCAGGATACAGCCATGGCCATGGCCATGCAAGCCATAACATACACATCGCTGTTGCTGTAGCACCTGTGGCCCAGCAGATGGCACCCTGGGCCACCGCTCTGTCCAACACCCAGACACAGCCACTGGAGCCAGTGGAACCCCCACCCCACCCCGGCCAAGGCGCAGTACTCACCCACCCACCAGTCATGCTGCGGTGTCGCACACACAGCCGGGCACTGCCCACACTAACCCAGGCACAGAACAGCACCAGGGTGCAACATTGCTGATGCACAGAGGCGCCAGCAACAGAGGCACAGGCTAGGGTGAGCACCACACACAGTCCCACAGGTACAGACTCAGTCATGGGGCACGCACAGGGGCAGACACCGAGGAGGGAGTCCTGCAGGCTGCACAGGGCCGAGGTGCTCAGCAAGGATTAGGGAACACACTGTGCAGACCAGGCACGGCCGCCACCACATGTGGCTCACAGGCACGTGGGCTTGTGTGGGCGAAGGCATATCAGCCCACCTGTGGGGGCACACAGACTCACAGGTGCGGCGCCTGGTGTCGTCCCGTCAGGGCACCGCCAGCCCGCCAGACTGGCAGGGTCCCCACAGCCCAGCACCCAGCACCGGAGGGGTTGGTGAGGATGGTGCAGGTGGCAATGGCTATGAGTCGCCCAGGTAACCTGTGGTCTAAGGGAACAGGTGGGTGGGGATGCAATGGGTGTGTGGGGCCATATGCAGGGCAAGGGCACATGTCCAAGGGGCACTGTGCAGGCACAGGGGTGTGTGTGTGGGTTTGTGTATATGCATGTTTGTGTGCATGGGTGAATATGGGGCACAGCGTGTCAGGTGGAACCGGGCACTGGTCAATGTGCACATGTGTGTAATGAGCACTGTCACCAAATAAACATTATTGCACCCCAAACCTATACTGTGTCTTCATTGTGTCATTGCAGTAATAGGGCTTTTCTGGGACCATGGTGGGTATGGTGTGCCCCAGGTGCAACACTGCAATATCGTGCTACAGTCAGTGGGCAACAGCCTGCCACCCCCCCGACACACACACACACACACACACACACACACACACACACACACACACACACACACACGCAGCCCTGCAGGCATAAGAACCACAGAGGCAGGGCAACCCACACCAAATCAGCAACCGCACTGTTGCGCAAATAGCTGACACATTTGCATGACAAAATACATGCCGCAGCCAGACATTACAATTGCTATGCCGCACAATGGTCATGCACTTCGCGATTGCTGTCTCGCATGCCGCAAGCGCGATCCACGAGCAAAGCATCATGCATCCATGTGTGAAAAGCACATGAGGTAACGGTAAGTCGACAGACCCAGAGCACTGTGTAGCAGTAGAAGGATTGCAGACCTGGGTGTTGGAGTGAGCTGCATGTCTACAGAACCAGTCAGACCAGGACAGAGACAGAGACAGATACTCAGCTAACTGGTGAGTACTGGGCTACTGCAGGCCCCACCACATACCCCTACAACCTGTGTTACTGGCAGGAGGGGCTGGAACTGGCAAGCATATCTCTGTGCCATTTGTATCCCAAGCATTGTACAGTGACTGTCACACTGTGGATCCCATGGCCTTCTTGTGGAGTACTGCAACCTACAACACCGTGGCAGGGTAATATCTATGTGGTTAGCAGGTGCTACCTTGGGACACTAGTTACTGTACAGGAGCAATGCTATAGGCATTGTAGAGGTGTTATGTTTGCCTATCACAGAGAGACAGGTGCTATGCAGTGTTCACAGTGCATGTGGACCAGGATGGGCACAACGCTACTCAACTATTACAGTCTTGTAACATCCTGCTGTGGGGCACAGTGCGCCACTGTTGTACTATAGCAGACATGTACAGGGGTGTAGGCAGATGTCCACACTGTTGACAATTGTGTACAGCCACGTGGTGTGTCTGTCATGTCCCATATGCTGTCTACATTGCATCAGCACTCTGATGCGCTATATGTATTTCTGCAGACCAAAGCTGGGTGTCACTGTACAGCCATCTGTTGTGTATGGGGTCACACATATGCCCACCATAGGCTGTTGAGGGACATCTGACAGCGATCATACATGAGTGGTGAGGGTGCAACTGGGGGATGGACACTGTCTTGGTTGGGGGACATGCTGCTGGCATTGCCAATACGACACTGTCTGGATGCAACCCTGTACATGTTCTACATGCCTGTTTCTGGATGACAGTCATAGTGACAGGCAGCTCGCCCACTGAGTGTGATGCACCTGTAGGCCGGGCATGTGTGTGACACGGGTCTCCGCAGTGTGGCAGGGAGCCCTGTGCGGTGCAATGGGGTACATCCCCATACTGTGGCTTGGGTGGTGGTGATGCAGGGGCATAGTCCACCCAATGGTGGCCAGCCAGGAGAACCTATACGATGTGCCATGACTGTGGACAGTACCAGGGCAGTGTTGTGGGGGTGGGCAGGGATATGGGTGGCATGGTACAGCCACACACCACTGTGCGGCAGGTGGTGTAATGACCCTGCCACATGTGGGTGGTGACATGTTGCCTGTGTGGTCTTACAACCACCCATGTAGTTAGGCCAGGCAGGCCCTCCCCTATGTCTGCGGTGGGGTCAGGCATCCTATGGCTCTGTCCCTGACTGGACAGGTCACACGGCCCCTCCCAACCCTGGGGCTGTTGTGAACAGTGACCCTCTGAGTGGGTGCTCCACCCCAGGCAGTGTGCCGCATGGCCAGTCCACTTTTGCACCCATGTTGGTAGGATGTGCACCCACCCAGCAGAAGCCTCTCAGTACTATCGAGAGAAGGATAGCGGCACATCTCAGCCAGCAAAGCATCGCCTGTGTCATACAGCTAGACACATACAGACAGCAGATGGCCACAGGTATGGACAAACAACCAGCAATGTATGGGAGAGGCCAGACAGGGCAACAGCACACAAACCAACGGCATAGATGGGGGGAGTGGGGAGGCACTGTGTGGGCAGATGCGGTGGTGGGGAGGCATGCCACAGGACTGCCACATGGCCATAGCCAGCAACAGAGTGGGTCTAGAGAACCAGAAAATAGTGAGGGCATGCTAGGGACAGGCATGTGTGCAGCTGACATGTACAGCAGTGCAAAGGAATGACCCATGGTGAACTGTGGAGGGCTAGCACAGGGCCATGAATCTGGAAGGGGTGGGGCATACTGAGGGATGGGCTGGGCTGCACTGGGTGTTGCTGTGTCCTGCACTGTGAACTGTTGTGGGGCATACTGAGGGATGGGCTGGGCTGCACTGGGTGTTGCTGTCCTGCCATGTGAACTACTGGGGGGTCATGCCAAGGGATGGACTTGGCTGCACTCGGTGTTGCTGTGTCCTGCACTGTGAACTGTTGGGGAGGCATGCTGAGGGATGGGACGGGCTGCACCAGGGTGCTTGTGACCCTGCACCGTGTGCTAGGAGGGTGGCCATGCAGGAATGTGCTGGGCAAAGGGATGGGGCATGGGCCACCATCCCAGTGCCTGCTGACTGCAGGTGAGGCCACAGGGGCTGTGCAAGGCTGGCATGGTAAGCGCAGGCACCGGGGTGCAGGCCCTGCAGTGCAGTGAGGGCCCCATGGCCGTGCCTGTGCATGGTGCCACTGTGCAGTGGAAGCTGTACTGGGCACAGTGGGACAGCCAGGGTCACCGTAACAGGCTGGATAGCACAGCAAGGGCAGCAATGGTAAGGGTCCGTGCCATCGGTGCAGGATGCATGTACAGTGGAGGCATACGCTAGGTGGGACAGCACAGGGTGGGTGGGTGAAATGCCAGAGAGCCACGCCATGCAGACCGGTGAGGGAAACACCACTCAGGCAGGTGAGGGCACTCTGTGCTGCAAGGACACACTAACATTTGTCCCATCCAACAGGTGCAGTGGCAACTAGCGCAGATGGCCCCAGTAGAACCGGAGGGTGGGAGCAGCATCAGCAGGGCTGGGAAGGAGCCGACGTGGCCCAGGTCACCGCATGGGATGGATGATGACGGCAGCATAACCGATGCAGGAGGCACCTTGTCGCCAGCACACCTGTGGTGGGAACACAGGAGCCGGCGTCTGAGCCTGAGGGTAGTGGGGATGGCGACAGACCCATCTCTGAAGAGGCAGTGGACAGCAGTGAGGGGCGCGGCTGACCACCCAGGAACAGCAGGGAACCACCAAGGACACCACCAGCAGTGCTGCCACATCTGTGGAGGCAGTGCAGACACCTGTGGTTGAGCGGGAGGTGACGGACCAAGACCAGCTGGCAGATGAGGCCACTGGCATAGGGCTGCTCAGCCCACTGAGTGCACATGGACTTGAGGACGAGTTGGACGAGGCCGTCCATTGTGTTGCAGGCCCAGCAGTCCCCACCGGCCTACATCTGGGACTACTGCCAGTCGGTGCTGGCTAGCCAGGGGGACTGCAGGCAGGAGCTTGCCAACATATGACAGGGCATGGAGAAGCACCACACCTACATGAAGCTGCAGCTCACCAGCATCACTGCCGCCCAGCAGACATTCACAAGAGACACAACGGTATGCATGTCTGGCCTGGGAATGCTATACAGGGCATCCAACACTGTGCTGAACGCCAGATGGTGATCATGGACCATCTCAGCAGAGGCCTGGAGAACATGCTGGCACACCAGCAGTGCCAGGATACAGCCATGGCCATGGTCATGCAGGCCATAGCGTGTGCACTGCTGCCGCTGCAGCATCTGCAAGGCCTGGCCCAGTGGATGGCATCCCTGGCTACTGCTCAGTCCAGCACCCAGACACAGCCACTGGAGCCAGTGGAACCCCTCCCCATCCCGGCCCAGGTGTCAGTACCCATCCACACGCCAGTCATGCTGCTGGTGTCGCACGTAGAGTTGGGCCCCGCCCACATTGACCCGAGCACAGGAGCATGCCAGGGTGCGACATTGCTGGACCACACAGGCATGCCAGCAACAGAGGCACAGGCTAGGCTGAGCACAAGACACAGTCCCACAGGTACAGGCTTAGTCATGGGGCATGCACGGGGGTGGGAAGACCGAGGAGGGTGTCCCAAGGCTGCACAGGTGTGCAGACACTCAGCACAGGATGGGGGAACACACCGCGGCAGCCTCAGCACAGTCGCCACCACATGTGGCTCACAGGCACGAGGCTTGCTTGGGCGAAGTCATAGCAGCCCACCTGTGGGGGCAAACACAGGCCCACAGGTTGGCGGCTGCCTGGTGTCACCACCAGGGCACCGCCCAGGCCGCCAGAATGGCAGGGGTTCCCCACAGCTCAGCACCCAGCACCGAGGGTCTGTGGAGGACGGTGCGCGTGGCAGACAGCTGTGAGTCGCCCAGGTAACCTGTGCAGTTGGGGATCCTGTGGGTGGGGCTGCAATGGTGTGCGGGCCATATGCATGGCAGAGGGCACATGTCCATGGGGGCACCGTGTGGCACAATGGTATGTGAGTGTGTGTATATGCATGACTATGTGCATGGGTAACTCTGCGTGGAACTGGGGTGCACTGGGCAATGTGCACATGCGTGTAACCCAGCACTGTCTGGAATAAACATGTTTGCACCCCAATCCTATGCTGTGTCCTCATTGTGTCATTGCAGTCCTAGGGCCTTAATGGGACCATGTTGGGTAGGGTGTGCCCCCGGTGCAACACTGCTCTTTCGTGCTGACCAGTAGGCACGCACGCTGCCATGCCTCCCTGGGTACACACACACACGGAGCCCTGCAGGCACATGTACCAGAGAGGCAGGCCTCCTACACTGATTCCACATCTGCCTTGTGGCGCAAAATGCACACGCACATGCGGGACATCGTGCAGGCTGCATCCAGACAGCGAATTGCCATGCCGCACAGTGGTTATGTGCCTCGCGATTGCAATCTTGCATGCCACAGATGCGATCTGCTGGTGTGAGATTTGCGATCCATGTGAAAAAGCACGGGCACGCACGTGTTGTAAGCTCGATAGGCCCAGGCACTGTGTAGCAGTAGACTGATAGCAGACCCTTGATGCTGGAGGTGCTGCGGTTCACAGAGCCAGCCAGACCAGGACAGTGACAGATCCTCAGCAGACTGGTGAGTACTGGGCCACAGCAACCCCCACATACCCCTACTACATCTGTTACTGGCAGGAGGGACTGGGACAGGCAAGCATACCTCTGTGCCATTTGTAGCCCATTCATTGTACAGTACCTGTCACACTGTGGGACCCATGGCCTGCATGTGAGTACTGCAATCAACAACACCATGACAAGGTAATATATATGGTTAGCAGGTGTTACCTTGGGACAATACTAACTGTACAGGAGCAGTAATATAGGGATTCTAGAAGTGTTATGTTTTCTTAACACAGTGAGGCAGGTGCTATGCAGTTTAACAGTGTATGTGGACCAGTATGAGCACAACGCTACTCACCTATTACAGTCATGTAACACCCAGTCGTGGGGCATAGGTCACTGTTGTACTGTAGCAAACATGTACTGTACAGGGGTGTAGGCAGGTATCTGCACTGTAGACAGTTGTGTACAGCCATGTGGGATGCCTGTCATGTCCCATATGCTGTTCACATTGCGTTAGCATTCTGATGTGTGAATGTGTTCCTGTAGGCCACTGCTGGGTGTCGCTGTACAGTCGCCTGTTGTGTAGGGGGTCACATGCATGCCCACTGTAGGCTGTAGAGGGACATCTGACAGCGGTCATATGTGGGAGGTAAGGGGTCATTTGGGGTGATAGGTACTTTCATGGATGGGGGACATGGTGCTGGCATTGCCAATCGACACTGTCTGGATGCACCCGTACATGTTCCGCATGCCTGTCTCTGTGTGACAGTCATAGTGACAGGTAGCCTGTCCTATGGTGTGCTGTATCCATAGGCTGGCAATGTGTGCAGCAAGGGTGTCCACAGTGTGGCGCAGGAGCCCTTGTGTGGTGTGATGGGGCACAGTCCCAATACCGTGGCATGGGTGGGTGGTGTGCAGGCATGGCCTCCCAATGGTGACCGGGCGGGAACCGATACGTGAGTGCCATAGCTATGGACAGTACCAAGGGCTGTGTTGTGGGGGTGAGCAGGAATATGGGGGCATGGTACAGCCACACACCACTGTGTGGTGCACTGTAGTGGTCCTGCCATATGTGGGCGGTGACATGTTGCCTGTGTGGTCCCACACTCACTCATGTGGTTAGGCCAGGCAGGTCCTCCCCATGCTTGCAGTGGGGCCAGGCGTCCCATGGCTCTGTCCCTGACCAGATGGGTCACACAGGCCCCTCCTACCCCTGGGGCCATTGGGATGGTGACCCTCGGGAGGCCACTCCAGGCAGTGGGCCATGATGGCCAGACCACTGTGGCACCCACATTGGTGGGATGCATGCCATGCACAGCGGTGATGGGTGTGTAGTGGACATGGCACCTGGCAGTGGCATGCAGGCAACAGTGGCTGTGGGTGGCACCCTGCCCATGTGGGGCTGTGGTGGCTAGGGCCCTGGGGCGGGGCATGTGGTGGGATGGCCCCATGCTGAGGCGGTGGGGCATGCCTCATTCCCTGGGCCTCCCAGCGGTACTGACCATGGCACATGCTGGCACGCCTGGCGCTGCATAGGCCATGGCCACCCCCATCAGCCCCTGCAGTATAGGGTTGTACCTGTTATAGTCAGGGCCACACAGGCAGCCTGCATGTGGTGCGAGTGCTGCCACGGCTGGGTGGGGTTGGGACACACACCTCCATGCATTCATTGTGTGGACCGTGGAGGCCACTGCAGCAATGCTGCCACAGCTGGGTGGGGTTGGGACACACACCACCATGCATTCATTGTGTGGACCGTGTAGGCCACTACAGGGTACTGCAGTGCACACCTGGTGGCATGGTGTACCACAGAGTCACATAGGTGTGTCACAGTCTGTGCGGTATGCGAGGTTCAGTACACAATTGTAGGCGAGATGCCCAGACAGTGTGCCAGTGACCACACCATGGGTGCACAGTGCATCTGGTAATGGTCACAGGTGTCACGGCTGTGTTGCCAACCCCCCCATATCAGCACACACAGGCGGTGTCATGGCCCAGGCACACTGTCACTGTGGTGGTGCATCAGGGAAGCATATCTGTTTGGTGGGGGTGTGTCACTGCAGTGGTGGGCTGGCCCACCCACAGGCCAGTGCACAGTGTCCAGTCATGCCGCACCATCCACCCTTGTAGCACCATCATTGCCTGTGTGCAGCACGTGGCGGACCATGCCCGCGGTCCCACATAGCTGGGGCCATGTCACGCCTTGGGCCCAGGCTGCAGGGCATGGCTTCCGAAGGACATTGCCTGTGCTGGTCACACAGGTGCACTGCCACCTGGCCAGATGGCTGTGTGGCACCGTCCCTGTGCCACACCCTCCATGTTACACCTGTCGGGACTCGACACCCGACCACCCCACCCTGTATATGTGGGCAGTCACGCAGGGTGTTGTGGGAGCTTTTTCTGGGCTTTGTGCTGGTACATGCCTGTGAGATGGCAGCGGTGGGGGTGGAGGGGTGTGGCACCCAGAGGCTGCTGGCCACAGGGCACATCCAGCTGTGTACTAACCCATGTTCATTCCCTCCATAGCTCCATGGCGGCCATAAATGGGACTCTGGTGAGTATTCAGCATTGTTCAACACATACATTCTCACTGCCCATCCAGCACTGTGTACCTGACAATGTTGCTGTCTGTCCTCTGTGTAGGTTCCAGCGCCACCGCACAGGTCCAGGTAGGTAAACACTGCACACACCGCAGCTGCTCCAGGGTCCCCAACTGTGTCACAGGCTTATGTTGTCCTGCTCTTTCCCATCCAGATGTGCTCCAGGCCGGTCAGCGACACCCACCAGACTCCACGGTGCACAGCACAGGTAGGTAACTGTCCGTCCCCATGCCAGCATCCACGGGCACCATTGTGTCATCCCCTTGTCCACCTGGTGGGTGTGGCTGCATGGACCTCCACATGGGGGTGCTGGTGTGGAGGTGTGGCAGGGCTGCATGTGGTGCCCAGTGCCCACACTGTGCAGGGCCATACTGTGGCATGCCTCTGCAGGGGACAGGTGCTGTGGTGGTGCACTGTGGTCACTGTGTACAGCACTGTGTGCCTAGCCCCTGCATGGCATGGCTCATCATATACACACATCGCGTGCATGGTAGTGGTGCAGGGGTGCCACATGGGTAGGGCCATGGTTGCAGGCCTGTGGCCCAGCACTGATTCATATTCCACGGCCGGTGTCCGTGTTGCACATGGTGGGTGGGTGGTAGCACAGCCATGGTGGATGTCTGTAGTGATGCATGTGCCATTCCTTCCCCAGCTACAGGTGCCACGCAGTAGATGGGCCAAGATGTCCTCAGGCTCTTCCCTCAGCCTCAGCGGCTAGGTGCCAAACTTTATGCCTCATGAGATGGCGATGCTCGCTAACTATGTGCACAAGTGGGTCTGGATGCTGCTGCCACCTGGGTGCTACAGGAGCAGTGCAGCTGACCATGAGTGGGCCTGGACGGCCATCTCTGCATGCATGGGGGTGGCTACTGGGATTCAGTGCACCATCCGCCAGCTTACACACCGCTGGTAAGACCTGATGCACAGGGAGGCCGTGTACTACAGCATCTTATCAGCATGGCCCACCACAGGGATACAGAGATGAGGTCTGGGCAGGACCCTGGTGTTGGTATGTATCCCACAGCAGTTCATCTGTTGCTGCAGTGCCAGCATGGTGGCCATGGCACGTGATGCCTCCAACACACTCACCTGTCTCTTCACCTCACAGGTTCCGCTGGCAATCACATGCCATGCAACAGAATGCCTCGCCAGCCTCAGACAGGAGGCATGTCAATGGAGGTCAGGTACGACATTCCATGGACCCCATGGGCCATGGCCTTGGCCAGCGGACACTGTGTGGCCTGTGCTGCTCCCTCACATTGCTTGCCTAGCACCTCTGTCTGGTCCCAGTACTGACTGCATCCTTTACATCCCTACAGCTGTCCATAGCAGGCTGCCACAGTGACAGAGGGCCCTGCTGCTGGTGATGGCAGCCATCAAGGCCAGCGACGAAGAGGAGTACAGATTGCTCACACAGGGCTGGCAATGGAAGGCCAGAGTGCTGCCACTGACTTCATCCTCCTCCACCTCCTCCACCTCTTTCTCCTCCTCCGCAGTAGCGGCCAATGCCGGGATCAGGAACCATTGGAGGCATGGCTAGTCCAGGGAACCCCACTGATGGTGGGCTTCAGGAGCCAGTTGACCACAGTTGCTCAGCCAGGAGAGGTGTGCAGTGATGCAGCCAAGACCCCATCCCCATCCGCTGTACCACCGACTGGGGACACAGTTGAGGATGTCACAGCAGGGGCGGCTATGGATGTCCCACCAACAGCCACCATGTCTTTCCTCACTGTCCCTGCAGCTGGGGACTCTGGACTACAGCAGGAGGTAGCCATGCCCGTGTTGCAGTGGAAGGAGCTGATGCCCATAGCAGATGAAGGACCCGCTGCAGAACATGTGCAGGGTGGGGCCCAGATTGAGCACGCCGATGGTACTTGTGACTACCATCCTCCAGGACAATAGGCACCTTTGTGGTTCTGTGGCCCCCTCCTGGATTAACTTGGTGCACATAGTGGCCTATGTGTGACACAGCCAGTCATGGGTTGGGTAAACTGTGTGGGTGGGAATGTATATAGGGGTGGTTGTTTTGCTGGGTCTGTTTGGATGTTGTGGGTGTACATTGGGTGGTTGGGTTGGGTTTTGCTGTTTGTTTGTGGGTGGGTTTGATTATTGTTGTTTGTTTGTGGGTGGGACTGTTGTTTGGGTGGTGGGCCTGTGTTGGGGTGTGCGTGGGGAGGGTTGGTGTTTGGGGTGTTGTGGGTGGCTGTTTGGGTTTCCTATGCTGTTTCACTGTGTTGTTGTTGTTGCCTGTTGTTGATCCCCATCCCCTTCCCATTGTTACCCTGTATCCCTGTCCCTGTTTTGAACATTAAAACGTTTGCCATACACACTGTCTCTGCATCTGTTACTGGTATGCTTGGCTGTGTGTGTGTGTGTGTGTGTGTGTGTGTGTGTGTGTGTGTCTGTCAGTATGCGCAGGAGTGCACACTGGTGTTGGTGCTGCTGTCCCCAGTGTTCCCTCCCTGTGCATCAGGTTGGTGTACCATTTGTGCTGCCCCCAGCACTGGCCACTGTCCCAGACCACATCTGCATGGTGTTCTGTGTGCTGCAGGTCACCTTGCATGCTTAGGTGTCCTTGCCACCACATTGTACCTCCCAGCTGTGTGGTAGCACAGTACCTGTGCTGCGCCTTCCGCCTCAGGGTGCCATTGTTCTGCAGGTGGCACCACTGGCACGGACATTGGTGTGTCTCACCACTGACTGTCCACTGGTCTGTGCCACCCGTGCTGTGTCCCTGTTGTGGTTGCACTGTTTCTATGTATCAGTGGTCATGGCAGGCATTGTGCCTGGTGGCGCCTTCATCCTAGCATTGTGCCTGTGGCCTCTGTGCTCCTTTGTACCCTGTGCCACACTGCCCTGTGTGCCTGCCTTCCTTGGTCACTCTCTTCCTATCTCACATGTGTGTGTTGCTGTGGCTGGCCTGTCTGGCCCTGCTTCTTTTTGCTGTGTATGTTACACCTGTTCCCACCTGGTTTATGTTGCTTCATTTGGTCTTGGTGTGCGCTGTGGCACTGCTGCTTTTAGAATCCCACCCTGGCATTTCTCTGCTGTTTCCTTGGCGTATGTTCAGTTGCACATTTGTGTACCTGCAGGTTTGTCACAACTCTTGCGTAACTTGCCACTGGCGTACTGCGTTGTGACAATGCATCTTGCAATGTAGAATAATGTTTGGTGTATTTGCTGGATGTATTTCAGACTTGCACCATTCTCTTTGGTGCATCTACGCTTGTGCATTGGAGTATACTTTCTAGAATTGGGCCCAATGATGGTATCTTTCAAGTATGCACCTTGCACTCAAAGATTGTATGTTTCAAGTATGTAACTTGCTCTAAATGATTGTATGTTTCAAGTATGTAGCTTGCTCTCCATGATTGTATGTTTCAAGTATGTAGCTTGCTCGCAATGATTATATGTTTCAAGTATGTAACTTGCTCTCAATGATTGTATGTTTCAAGTATGTAACTTGCACTATCGGTGTTATGCACAATGCCAACACGCGTAAACCCAGGGCCATTGGCATTGTTATGCATGAATGCCACACAGAGGTGTCTGTATGGCATTCACTAATGGGGCATGCATTAGTTATGTGCCCGATCCCAGCCTCATGGACAGCAACACCAGGGGCAGGCAACGGCATTCCGGGGCATGCCAGCACTAAGCAGCATTTACTATTGCAGGAAGTGCTGGTGGCCAGGGTGCAGAGGAGGGCACCTGTTACACCTGGGGGACCCTGCCATAACATCACTACATGCCCAGCCCATGACACACAGGACACTACCTATGCCCAGCAGCAGCATGGACATCCCCCACACACTCCAGGAAACCCACCCCAACCCCGCCATATGGTACAGGCTACTCCCACCCCAGGCATGAGTGGCAGACAACCTTCCGACACACACATCATTGCCCTGAATCCTGCTGTCTCTAGGCACCCACCAACCACACAGCCCTGCCCTGACTCCTGCACTGTGCAGGCCTCCCATCACTGTACAGAACCCCCCACCACACATTTGTGTCTGACCCCCCGCACAACTATGCCCCATCCCTGAGGTATGTGAACCCCCAATCAGGTGCCTCATGAGGAATAGTTTGTGGCCACACCCATCACCCCAGATCCCCATGCCTGGCACCCCAACCCCACATTGGTGTACAGTGGTCCCCATCCCCCATGGCACTGAAATATACACACTCCACAACCCCTTGCCCTGCAGAGCCCTGCACACTGTGGGGGAGAGGCATGGGCAGATCACTGCCGGTTGTGTCTTCCAGCATGTGTGCACCTGTTTGTGGGTGAGGAGCTACGTGGGTGGGATAAACGCTTTGGTGCATACTTTTCATCTGAGCATGCATAGTGCTGAATGATTGCATGTTTCAAGTATGTAAGTTGCAGTCAATGATTGTATGTAGTTTTTAAATTCTGTGTACCTGCACCTGGGTTGTGACTGAAAAAGGCATTTGTTACCAGTGCACTTACCTGGTTACCAAAGTGAAAATCAATCAGTCACAGTCAATCAATCCTCAACAATACATGCCCCAGCGCATTAAAGATAAGAATTATAAAATGGACCCGAGAAAAAGACGAAAAACTCCAATTAGATTAACAGCTAGTACTTTAACCATGTGTACTTTGTGAGATTTACTTGTGGGTAAATTCCAGAATGGATAATCAGATAGCAAGATTTTTCTTGTATGTTTTATAATTGCTTTTATATTTTACAAAAACTGACTTCATTCACTGTCTTCAAGGCTAATATGCATCTCTTGTTTATATTTCCTTGTCAGCAAATAGAGTCTGCACATGTCTTTGCATTCCTTGTTCTTTTTTTTAATTGGCATATTTATTAACAGTGGGATAGGTCATGCAGTTGTTTTAAATGGCCTCAATTAGGCAGAGCTGCTCAGAGAAACATTTTGAGCTTCATATTTATCTAAATATCTGTATCTTCTGGTGATTAGTTAATAGGGACTTTTAAAGTTGTGAACAGGATGGTTCACAGGGATCAAAAGAAATGTTTCTGGTGAGTGACTTTCCTACATCTACATCTCTACATACTTTCAGACTCTCTTATCTCTACGTCTGAGGAAAGTGCCTTTAATACTAAAGTACCCTGCAACCCAAAGCAATATGAGCTATCTCTGCCTAAGGAAATTCTATGTTATGCTTTTAAACAATCACTTAATCTCGTGAGCATCAGGCTTTCGTGAACAGCTCTGTCCCGCTTGGTGAACGCCTTTAGAATCAGATGGAGCCTGATGGTTGTAATATGAACCCTAGGGTGCACAGCCATGAAATTCCTCACTTACGGTGCAGCAGTGTAGCTAGAAGAATACAATTTGTACACCAGACCTCTTTGGCTCCCTTCAGCTATGTGCAATATTACAAAGCCCTGTTTGCTGCCTTGACCCCCGCCACATCATTTATTATACTTCAGAACTTGCAAGTTCAAGGTGATAGGAAACAGTTTTTAGGCCTATAGATGCTCTTCTGGTTTCCATTTAGTGGCTATTTAATATTCTGATATGCTTTGACATTTAATTTTATTGCCTATATAGCTACCCTGAATTTAATTTCTCCTTCATTGTTGGTATGCTGTATGTTCACCATTGTGCTTGCCCAAGGGTGAACATATTGGTATGATTGTGGATTTTGAGAGGTGTGTCACCGTTGGTCAAATGCAAGGCAGTTTGTAAGGCTTAACAGTGTCAGATCAATCATCAGCCAGGCTGATCATGACACTGTTCTGGTCTTGCTGAGCAGAATCTTCATATAATTCAAAGAAAAGGCATGCTCAGCTCATAGGGCGGCTCTTTCCTTTGATCTGCATAACGACACCCAGCAAGTGGAGCTGATCAGTATCATGATCAGCCTGCTATAGTCCTCTGTCCCCCATTTTTTCTCATAGTTTATTTTACATCTTAGTCTTTCATCTCTAGTCCCTTTGTCACCTTCCTACTTCACTTCCTGATTTTTTATTGCTCCACAGTGGATATAAATACTGCTTGTTGCTCAGTTTTGCTATTCACCTGAAGAAGGGACCTGTGTGGCCCGAAGCTTGTATGTATAATTCCATCTTTGTACAAGACACTTGTTGGTCCAATAAAAGGTATCACACCTTCCATCCTCTCCAGTGTAAAACAATCCTCCCACCTCTTCCTTCTTAAAGGGACACTGTCAACCGTAGTTATGTGAACTCCATGCAGTATGTTTTTCTTTACATTTCAAGTAGTGCCCTATGCAGATTGTCAGTATGTAATTAGTTTAGTGAAACAAGTCTTTAGATTTCTATATTTAGTGAAAAGTCATCCCACCGGCAAGTCAGTGTTACCACACAGGCAGCGGTTGTTTACATTTTCAAGTTTACACACACAGGTAATCCTCAGCGGTGTGCGCAGTCCGATGTCTGTAGTGTCATCACTGCCTGAAGGGGCACCCTCACTGAGTTGCATTCACTTTCACTGGGTCAGACAGTTCTTGCATACTTCATTTCTTAAACTCTAACTCTTGAAATCTGGTGGCATTATTTATTTTATGCATGCTCTGTCTATGCATCTAGTCACTGTTTTACCTCTGTGAAACAGTTGTCCTTGCTTTTTGTAGTTGTTGAATATAGCTTTCAAGAAATACTGATAGACAACGAGCAAAATGTATGCATAGACAGAACATACATAAAATAAATAATGTCACCAGATTTCCAAAGAGGTAGAGTTTAAAAATGAAGTATGTATGGAGGGTCTAACCCAGTGAAAGTGAATACAAGTCAGTGGTATGCACCCTATGGTGACAATTTTACAGTGACCCATACTACAGCCACAACAGTGACAGGTCGCTGTAGTGCTGGTGCGGGACCCCAGCACTGCTTCTGGGGGTCATTCACCTCCCCGAATCAACTCTGGCTTGAGTTGATTAGTTTAGTTACAGGGGATGCAGAGACAGAGTCCCCACATGGGGAAGGGGTTCAGAGGTGAAGTCTCCTGAAGAAAACACAGTCCAGTAATTGCCTTTATGATGACGCACAAAACTGGTCAACATAAAGGTGTCACTGTACAGTCAGTTGACAATGAATTTGTTGACTGACTGCCATGGATCACAAGTCAGTGAGGGTGCCTCTTCAGGGCAGTGACAAGGCTACAGAAATCGGGACCATGCACACTGGCAGAGTGTTACTGTGTATTGTGTAAACTTGAAAATGTAAACAACCACTGCTGTGTGGAAAAACTAACCCACCGATGGAGCTGACTTTTCACTAAATATAGGAATCTGAAGACGCTTCACTAATTTCATGCTGACAATCTGCATAGGGCACTAACCGAAATGTAAAGAAAAATATACTCGCATGGATTTTACATAACTAGGGTTGACAGTGTCCCTTTAATTTTCTAACACTGGGGTGGCTAACTCGGTGCTGACTAGTACCTCCCACCCCACCCCTTTTCACTATGTGACAAACCTCAGTACCACCAAACATAACACTGACACTGGGGTGCCAAACTCCCAGTATTGGTGCACGTGAAATAAAGAAAATCACCCTCAGTCCCTCCCACCTCTTTCATCTTAATTTTCTGGCACCAGGGTGTCCAGTCCCCAATGCCAGCTAGTATCTCCCCACCCCACCCATATTCACTGTGCAACACCGGGAACCCACCCCAGTGCCCCAATCATAACACAGACACTGGAGTGCCTAATCCCCAGTGTCAGCACCTGAAACAAATAAAACCATCCCTCATCACTCCCACCCTTTCTCCTTAATTTTTAAACACCAGGGTGTCCAGTCCCCAGGGCCATCTAGTACCCCCACTTTACCTGTTTTCACTGTGTGACATCAGGAGTCCGCTCCTGGTGCTGCCAAATATAACACCAACACTAGAGTGCCCAGTCCCCAGTATTGCTACCTGAAATAAGGAAAACCTTTCCCAAGTAGTCCCTCCTACCCCTTCCTTCTTAATTTTCTGGCACTAGGTATCCAATTCTGAGTGCCAGCCATTACCTCCCACCCCACCCATTTTCACTGTGCAACACTGTGGAGCCCACCCCAAGTGCCCCAATCATAACACTGACACTGGGGTGCCTAATCCCCAATGCCAGTACCTGAAATAAAGAAAACCATCCCTCAGTCCCTCGTGACCCCTTCCTTCTTAATTTTCCAACACCAGGGTCCCAATCCCCAGTGCCGACTAGTACCCCCCACCTATTTTCAGTGTGCGACATTGGGAGCTCACTCCTGGTGCCACCACATGTAACACTGACACTGGGGTGTTCAATTCCTAGTGCTGGTACCTGAAATAAATGAAAAGCAGAATAGGTGGTCACTAGTCAGAATGCCAAGCTCCAGGCGTATTACTCTCCCCATGTAGTTCACAATCAGTAGTCTGTGTTAAGGCTGCCATAGGAACTTGAGCAACATGCTTGGTTGTCTGAAGCAAAATACATTTTTATTCAGTTAAGAAAATAATACTGTAAAATCATGGTAAAGTAGACAGCAGTGATCCAAAGCCACACCAAATGTTTTCAAGCATGCTAGCTCTTTCTCAAGGAGTATACACCTAAAAGTATATTTTGCATCAAACAACCACGTGTGTGGTTTAAATTCCTATGGCAGTATAAGCACAGACTCTTGATTGTGAAGTACTTGAAATAAAGAAAACTGTGTCTCATAGTCATTTATTTTTACACACCGATAAAAAGAAACCATCCATCAATGTCTGTTGCCACGTCAGCCCATGGCCGTCATTACCCTCCCTCACCTGACCCTCCCACTCAGCACCCACCACCCTCACCCCACCCTTTACTTAATTACCATGGGGCCAATGTTGTAATCCTCTCTGGACCGGAACCGTCTTCACTTTTCAACACCAGACAGGAACTGAGAAATCAGGTATGTGGTGCAGTGTATATCAATGGGTTTTCAACTTGTCCTCATAGCTTGGTCATTTTCCATATTTTTCTCCTAGATTTTCAATGTGGCCTTTTGGGACACCACTTCATTAACAAGGGAAGTGAAATTGTGCAAATCCATGCTAAGAGGTGATTTCACAGTCACTGCACGAAATCACCTACCGGGCAGTATTAGAAAATTTTCTCTGTCCTTGTTCATGAGGCAGAAACATAAGAAAGCTATGTTGAAAATTTGAGTAAAGATATTTAAAACAATAAAGTTATGAGTATAAATTGAAATGTTTCAATGCACCACTGTAACTTTGGTACTTTTCAATGTTGTGACCCCAACCAAATGTTCAACGTAGAAATTTTTCACACCATATCGTGAACGTGACAGCTGTCATTTTCAAATCCTGTCCAAAATCTGTTTTCACACTTGTGGTGAAAAATGATGTTTCAGTCATTGTTTTATAAATGACACATATCATGCTCAGAAGGAGTGGTCAAAAAAGATCATGTTGAAAATTTGGGGTAAAATGTGAAAACCAAGTTATGAGAAACAAATCATTCCAACATTTACTCATAATTTTATTTTACAGATTTTGGGCCTAATATTCAACATATCATTTATGTTACCTCACCTCCTAAACGTGCAGGTGTCATTTTTCATATCCCTCTGAAACTTGTTTGCATTGTCAGACAGCGAAATTACCTTTTGGATGAGATTTGAAAAATTCCATCTGTGCTGACCATAATGTCAGGTCATAAAATGACTGTTGGAAATTTGGGGTTACAATGTTGGAGCCCACTGAAAATTAAATATTGCCTCTCAGCTGGCCTTTCCTGGTAAATACAATTAAAAATGTGTAAAACCAGGATATCACTGAAAATGAGATATTGCATCTTATCTGATATATCCTGGGTAAATTAATAGTAAAAGATGTGTACAAGCAAGACCTGGTACAACAGCAGTGTAAGCAACCTGAACATTCTATGGCATCAGTGAACCCATTCCAGGTCACTCAGATGAATAGCATGGAAAGATGTTACTAATGCCATGGAATGTCTTGGAAATATGAAAAGAAAGAGCAGGAGCTGGTGGGGAGCGAGGAACACTCTATATACAATTGATCTGAGGGCACTCAAGCTAAATTATTAATTTATCAAAATTGTTCAAAGTATATCAGAATAGAAAACTGGCATGCAAAGAAAATGTGATTGCAGTTAACTATGTAATAATAATGTCCTATCAACTTTATGAGCAAGAACATATCATTACATTGTTTTACAATTTGCAGGAGCATTATGTTTGCTTCATTGGTTCAATGAGCATCTATGTAATCATCACAAACTCCCATGGCATTGCTCTGGAACACATTAACATTTTCAAATACCTGGGCATCTGGTTAGACTCCTCCCTTACCTATCATGCTCACATCCAACAAGTATCTTCCTCGGTCAGTGCCAGGCTAGGGATCCTATACAGACATGGGCATTGCATTCCCCAGAGGCATGCATCTAGCAGTGTCCTCCTCAATACTACCCTTGGTTGACTACGGCATAGTAATTTTATGGGTCTGCTGATCATACTGCCCTGCATAGCATTAACCTCGCCCTCAACAAAGCCTGCTGCCTGGTCACAAATTGTAACAGGCTAACCACACGTGAGCTTTACAAACTCACTGGCTGGCTCAACTTCCAAGAGGGGAAAGTATCACACCTGCCTTCTAGCAAGGAAGATACTAAACAAACAAGCTCCAACAGGTCTCCACCCCTTATCCAAACAGCCTCTCAGGAGGGCATAAAGACACTCTGCAAACACCCCTTACAAGTACCACACTGTAGAACCTCCCTTGGGCAATGGTCCTTCCGTTATTGTACCCCACTGTGGCTAAACAACCTTCCATCCACAATCTCACTTACATCCAGTTTCGGTCAATTTAAAGCCGGCTTTGGACTCTCCTCAAATCGTCAACCTGTGACTACAGATAATGTTAAAACCGGGTTCCAATGCCACCCACGGCCCCCCCTTGCTCGTCTAGTCCCTTAGCTAGTATCCTCAATCTCATCTTAATCCTATTCTGACTCAGGTCCTATTTTGTAAGACCCTCTGAAACTGTAGTACTTTCATGTGTATCAAAGTGTAGACCCGGGACCTGTTCTAAAGATCCCAGAAGATGTAACCCTACATTTATGCTGCACCAAATGTTTTAAATCCCTCTATCAATGTTGTAAGTTTCAACAGTGCCATATGTTTAAGTTTGTACTGTTGCCCAATGTATAACAGCTGTACCCAATGTTTAAGTTTGTTATCCTTTAGTGTATGTTTTATTGATGTGGAGCTTTGCAAAGGAGTCAATGACTCAAAGGATTGTAATTCTGATATCTTTCAATAAATAAATGAATAAATGTATGGAGTAACTAGTCAGTTGATGCTAGGAGTATTGTGCCTCTGCAGCATATGGATAGCAAACAATTAGCTTGTGGTCTCTGTGGTCCTTCATGCTGTCTGTTTATGGAAACCACCACCCTTTTCAAAGTACTGGAGGCACAGGAACCCTCTTGAAGATGGCTCCACACCTAGAGGTGCTGCAGAACACCTGTCCTTTGGCTAAGGGTATTTATTTATTTAGATCTAGGATTACAAGTACCTTTGAGCCAAGGTTCTTTTACAAAAGGTTCCACGTCAAAAAAAATGCAGATTGAGGAGAACAGTCAGAACTAACAACAAGGTGGTAGTAACATACAATTTGCATTTTGAGACAATTTGAATAAACTAGGGAACAAAGCAGCCAGCTGCATTGTCAAGACAATAGACATAAGTTGAGAAGTGCTGGGATCGGGGGGATGGGGAGGGAGGCAAGGATAGGACAGGTAGGGGTAGAGAGGTAAGAGGAGTGGGGCAGGGGATGGAAGGAAAAGGAAAAGTGCAGTGTGGGGCACACAGAGGTGTGACAGGTGTGACTGGTGAGAGGAGGTGGGCCACAGGAACAGGTAGGAAAAATAGAAATCTGGGGTTAAGAGGGACAGTCACAGGAGCTGTTGGCAGTGAGATGGTGCTGGAGTCTAGATTTAAACAAACTTAGTGTTGGGGCAGAGGAGATGGTGGGGCTGAGTCCATTAAACCAGAGGGCGCTTTATAGGCAAAGAGCGTTGACCCTGGGTAGTACGACAGCGGGGACTTTCAGTAGCTGCTTATGGATCTCTATAGGCACTGACTATTGGATTGGTGGTGAAACAGGGTAAGACCCCAGGAGGTGCAAGGCCAAGGCATATTTTTTTTGCCATAGTACAGGTGAGATACTTGATGCAGTTTGATAGTTGGAGCCAGCCAGTCAGAGCGCAAGGTCACATGTGTGGGTGAGATGGTGTGCACCAGTGATGAGCCGACAAGCCTTATTTAAGGCAGTTGATATGCGTCTAGGAGTTGTGGCTGTGGCAGATCCTTAAATGATGAGACCATAGTGGATAACAGAGATCACAGAGCTCTGGACGGCAATCTTCAGTGCTTCCGGGGTAAGATGCTGTCTGTGTTTGTAGAAAGACCAAAGCGTATTTGCTGCTCTAGCAACATTGTCGACATACGCTCCATAGGAGAGATTAGGTCAAGCTGTAACCCTAGATATTTGAAGGACATCACCTGTTCTAGGGTATTCCGTGAGAGGTGGAGATGGTCAAGTGGTGTAGCTTGTGCAGAATATGAGAGCTGCGGAAGCATAGATTTAGTTTTCTTGTGATTGAGGACCAGTTTATGATTATGAAACCATGACTCTACAGTGCTGAAACCAAGTTGAAGGTTGTGTTGTAATGACGCAGGGTCTTTGTGAGAGGAGAATACAACAGCATCATCAGTGTACAGTATGATTTGTTCCAGAGCAGTGTTGAGGAAGGAGTTTAAAAAGGCTGAAAAATAGGGGCCCAGTATGGACCCTTGAGGGACACCAGAGTGAACAGGCAAGGTATCTGAGTGAGTGTCAGCAATCTTTACTCTCTGTGACCGATTTTCTAGGTAGCTTATAAACCAGAGAGCAGAGTCCGGAGAAAGCCCGGCATTCAGTAGTTGGACAATTAGTAGCCCATGGTGTACAGTATCAAATGCCTTGGAGGTCGATGAAAACGCCCCAGAGAGTAGGCCGTGGTCGAGATTTGTGCACTGCTCCAGTGAACTCAAGAAAGGCTGTAGTGGTGCTGTGATCTTTCCAGAAACCGTGCTGTTGTGTGCATAATATATTGTATTTATCCAGATGTGGGTAAGTTGGTCTGCCATCATGTCGAGTGCCTTAAGAGTGGGGCAGTATGGAGATGGGGCGATAATTTGAGTGATTGGTCTTATCACCACTTTTGTGGACAGGTGTCACAACGGCTGTTTTCCATATGTCCGGAATTTTCCACAGCTGAGAGAGAGGTTTAGGATTTTTGTTAATGGACGAATTATCTCATCAAGGGTAAGTGACAGAAGCTTAAGATCCACGGTGTCACCACTAGATCTGGATTTAGAGATAGCAGCAGCAATATAGCAGCGAGTTTCATTCAACCTTACCTCCCTAAAGTAGAAGAGGTGATGGGTTGACTATGGAGGAGGGGTAGGGGAGGTAGTCCTGGTTTTGAAAAGTCAGGGGGAGAACAGCACTGAGGTCTGAAAAAGCCATGTTAAAGATGTTAGCAATCACCAGAGGGTCGAGGGAGGTGGATCCATCAACTATTAACATGGCCGGAGAGGTTTTAGGCTGCTTCCTCGTAACTCTTTGATATTATCCCAAAATGCCAGTCCATTTCCCCAGGTGTTGGTGAGAGCATCCTTATAATAGGAGGATTTTGTAAGCAGGATGGCTTTAGTGCAGGCATTAGGGCATGTCCGTTGATTACCAGTAGCTTTGGCTACCGCACGAGGTGGTTCCTTTATTTCAGCTGAGCAAGAAGGCCTGCAGTGAATCAGAGGTTGCAGAGAGTTTTTGCTTTGCATATTTTAACAGGGGCAAAAGGTCACAAGTCCTGTTGAATGTAGAGATGAAATGATCAAGAGCTAAGTTAACATTCGTCGCCTTGTAAATAGGTTGCTAGTCTTGTAGTAGCAGGTAGTGTTTGAGATGGGAAGTTTTCCATGAGTGAGGACCCTGCTAGAGATGATTTTGGGAGGGGCTTGAGGAATTTGTTAGACTATTCACATTTGACTGGAGGGTGGTCACTGAGAGAGTCCGGGAGAACAGTGGTACAAGAGATCCTGGCGGGGTGACTGGTGAGGACCCAGTCAGGAGGTACTGGTGCCAGTCTTGTAGTTAGTCCTAGTAGGAGAGTTGACCATTGCGTGAGGTTGGCGCTGAGATGGAATCTTTGTAGGCACTAGCATCGAAGTAACAAGTTTATGTTGAAATCTCCAAGTAGAATAAGTTTGGCTTCAGGTGGCTGTGTGCTGATAAAGTTAAGGACATCGTTTAGGCCCTGTTTTGATCCTAGGTGGGATGTATATGATGACAATAGTCAGGGCCTTATGGTTAGGTCCTAGGATGATTTTTATCGGCAGGATCTGGGCTGGGGGCAGGTGAAGGAGTTGCCACAGGAACCACATCAGGAGTCTTTGATATAAATTGCACTACCACCACCTTTTTAGAGACCCAGTCCAGTCTGTGGATGTTGTAGCCTTGTAAGGTTACTGCCAGGTCAGGAACTTTAGGAGTCAGCCAGGCTTCCATCACAGCAAGGATGTCCGGGTTGTGTTGGCATATGAAGGCTTGAAGTGCATCTATTTTGGCAGTAGGCTGCAGATATTAATAGTTGAGAGGATAAGCGGCCCTGTAGTATTTGAGTGGCAGGAGCTGCTTGGGTCAGGATTTGGATGGACATTACCTGAGGTGAGCAGGAGGAGGAGTAGGAGTTTTTGGAGCATAGGTGCAATTCCTTAAGAGATAGCTTGGATCATCATTCCCAGGAGCAATGGTGGCCTGGTTCCATGCGGCAACCCCAGTGGACTGCTAGGTGGTACAGTGTGAGAGGTGGTCACTTTGTTACATATAATGGTATGAGTAAGCATCAATATCCAAGCAGTGGGCCATGGGTCATGGGTCAGTGGGTCTTGGTTGGTAGTGGAGGGTTCCCTGGGAGAGGCAGTGAAACCTGAGTAGAGGACGGCAGAAGTGGGGAGGGATTGGGATGACTGGGGCCAGGGAGGGAGAAAAGGGGTGCAGACCAAGGAGGAGGAGGAGTGGCAAGAATAGGGTGGGAGAAACCCATATGGTTGGTGTACACACACAGGTGGGAGGGGCAGTGAGCAGTACAAAGAGAGTAAGTTGTTTAGCAGGAGAGAGAGTTAGAGACAGAGAGAGAGCACTTAGTTTAGTAGACGCAGTGATGGAATGGGAGGGTGGTGGGTAGGCGTGTAAGAGGGAAGGAACTATTAGGGTGGGCCAGAAGGCAAGGAGAGGTGGGGTGTGATAGAAAGGAGGATGGTTTTGCGGTGTATTTAACTAAGGTGGGGGGGTGGGGCGCAGAGCAAAACTATCACGGCAGAGAACACAATGAAGTGAAAGGTTATATAGCGCAGGAGAGCAGTGCAAGGCAGAGAGACAGAGCCGACAATCAGCGGCGGCGCAAAAGGCAGAAGGTCAATTTTGCGCAAGTGACAGGCATAGAGAGCCAACAAGTGGTGGGTTAATGAGAGCCAGTCATGAGTCTGATAACACGTAGGGACGGAGTAACGCCTATTTAAAGGAGGCCTGGAGGGAGTGAGGGTGGATGAAAATTCAAAAGGCGGCAGTAATTTGAGAGGAGAGAAACAGCCCAAAAGTCCAAAGAAAACACTGTTTCTGCCTATGGAGAAAGGCGCACCAATCAGAGTGCAGGGGTTGACAGACAGACCAATCAGAGTCCGCCTGTGAATGCGCCGACCAGTTGACTAGCCGACCGGGTTGGCTTTGAGGAGGTTCAGCTGTCATACCTGTAGGCAGGAATCTGAGTCCCTGGTTCCCAAAATGGCTGCAGAAGGCACAGTGAGTCGGTGGCAGTGCCGTGGTGGCGGTTAGAGCTGTCCACCTTGAAACGAGGAGTACGCTTCAGGCACGGAAGCCTATGGGGATAGGGAAAAGAGAGACACAGTTGATTATGCTTGCAGGTGACTGGGGAAACAGGGCGGAGATGCTGGTGGCAGACCACCAGCTGGGGTGGATGCAACTTTTGTATAACAAAGAAAGAGATTACAGAGGCAGGGGAAGGGCAGGCCAAGGCGAGAAGCAATTTTAGGGACAGACACACCAGGTGGAAAGCTGTGGGGAGGGTTTGCAGAGAAGCAGTAAGACAGGGTTTCAAAAGTAGCAAGGGAGCAGGGAATATTAGAAAAGGATGGGGTGAGAGGCAAAGGAAAGCTAGGCAGAAAGTTGCAAGTCACAGTGTAAGTATTCACAGATGCTGCTAGTCAACCTAACATTTGTGTACTAACATTTTAGTGCACTAGAATGGATAGGCAGGTTAATACAATAATCAGGGTCACAGTACAGGCAGCGAGCAGTTGAAACACTATTACATAACTAGTTAAACAGTGCACATTGAAAATTCAAAAGGCAGCAGGAGTTTGAGAGGAGGAAACAGCCCAAAGTCCAAAGAAAACACTGTTTCTGCCTATGGAGAAAGGTGCACCAATCGTGAGTGCAGGGGTTGGCAGACAGACCAATCAGAATTCACCTATGAATCCTCACTGTCGGGATCAGCTGACTGGGTTGGTTCGAGTGAGGTTCAGAGGTCGTACCTGTAGGCAGGAATCGAGTCTCTGGTTCCCAAAAACAGCTGCAGAAGGCACAGTGAGTTGCGGTGGCCATGGGGGGTGGTTAGAGCCGTCTGCCTTGAAACGAGGAGCGCCACTCAGGCATGGAAGCCTGTAGGCAGGAATCCAAGTCCTTGTTCCCAAAATGGCTGCAGAAGGCACAGTGAGTCAGGTGGTGGCCGTGGGGTGGTTAGAGCTGTCTGCCTTGAGTGAGGCGCCGCTCAGGCGCGGAAGCCTGTAGGCAGGAATCTGAGTCCCTGGTTCCCAAAAATGGCTGCAGAGGGCACAGTGAGTTGGGCGGCGGCCATGGGGGTGGTTAGAGCTGTCTACCTGAAATGAGGAGTACTGCTCAGTGCAGAAGCCTGTGTAGGCAGGAATCTGAGTCCCTGATTCTCAAAAACAGCTGCAGAAGGCACAGTGAGTCGGGCGCAGCCATGGGAGAAGTTAGAGCTGTCTGCCTTGAAACAAGGAGCGCTGCTCAGGCGCGGAAGCCTAAGGGATACCTCAGAGAAAAAGCCAGAAGGAGAGAGACAAGCCACTGAAGGAGAGAGGAAGGATGGTGAGAGCAACTGAACAAGAATCTGGAGGACTCTTGGGGCTTGCATGCTTATGAAGCGCTCAATGGGGACATGGAGAGTGTCTCCCACAGCCCCACTGAACCCCAGGACTTAACCTTGTAATTCAAATGGCACAGTAGTAGCACACAGATACATTGTCAGCTATTTCAGATATTTTGTGAAATTTCAATAGAGTTCTCTCTGCTGCCCCTACTGTGGAAATGCAGAAAGCAGGAGATTTCTCTAGAAATATCACAGAAGTTTTGGGAAATAGCTGGCAATGTCTCTACTACTACTGTATGCAACAATCACACTAAAACATCAGTAGGTGATGGGAATCTGGCAGCACAGCAACTAGAATTGATGGTAGGGGCCTAAATTGTGGCACCTTCTCCTCCCAAATCAATCTGTAGGCAATGGTATATAAAGCATATGCATTCTACCCATGTCATATAAAGAATGGACTATTGGTTTGAGCACTGGCTTGGAAGCAAGGAGACTGCAGGTCTAAACCCCACTGGAGCCAAATATTCACTGTGCAACCTTGGGCAAATCACTTAATCCAGTGTTCCATTCCAGCTAGCTACCAAAATGGGTAGAAGTGGGACCCACTGGAAAGGAGAATGTTACATCTCAGTTGGGCTATCTTGTGTAAATAAACAGTAAAACAGAAATTAAATGTGCATATATATTTATTCTTTGTAAAAACTGTGTTAATACACTAGTTAAGATTTAGCTAATGCCACAAAAGTAGAGAAATAAGAAGTTAGGGTTTCTAACCCTAACTCCCCACCCCCACCATTCCAAGCAGCAACAGGAAAACAACATTAGGGTTGTAGATGTCCAGAGTCTTGGCAAGTCAGTAGTGAGGTCTTCCTTGGGGATGTTACCTTAATACTCACTCTTCCCCACAGCCTGTAGCATCCTGTTAGAAGCACAAGGTGCAGTTCCAAGGCAGCACCTCATAGTGATACACTCTTAAAAGGTAGAGAAGTATTTCTCACCACATGTTGCAACAGAATCTGTTGTAGCTTTTTCATGCATTATACTCGAGGATGGAAATGTCACTAGCCGAATTCTGCAGGGATCAGCCTTGGGCCCAGTATTATTTGGGCTGTATATAAGTGATTTGGGTAAGGACTTGGTAGTGTCATCTCTAAGTTTGCAGATGACACAAAAATAGGTGGAAATGTATCCTCATTTCATAAACACCAGCTTCTTATAAAGATCTCCAGATCATAGAACAATGGGGTGTCGATAATAACATGAAATTTAATGAAGCAAAATGTTCTGTAATACACTTTGGAAAAAATAACCCCAGTTACCAGTATTGCCTCAATGGTAAGTCACTTAAATAAAGTGTAAGTGAGAAAGATCTGGGCATATGGATTGACTCGAATCTATCTTCATCCATCCACTCTCAAAAGATTGCCTGGAACTGTAATCGGCTTATTCGTTCAATAAAGAAAGCCTTCATCTCCAGGGACAAAGAATGTATTATGAAACTTTATAACACATACATTATACCCCATCTAGACTATGGTACACCACTTTGGTGCCTATATCTAAAAAAAGACATCACTTTAATAGAAAGAATACAGAGGAGATTGACTAAATCAGTTCAGAGTTTAAAGAATATGGATTATAATGGAAACTGGAGAAAATGTATTTTCATTAGAAACTAGAAGAACACGGGAGACATATTACTTATGTACAAAATTATAAAGGACTCCTCACTAATGAAACAATGTGACACACATTACCTACATAGAACATGATAAATCTTAGGTCACATAATAAACAAATCGAAATACCAAGAGTATTTACAGCTAAGTGCATTAATTTTACAATGTGCATACTGCTAGAAAGTGGAATGATTTACCAGATAGTATTATTCAGGTACCTACTCTAGACATTTTAAAAAAGGTTCGACAACTACTTATTGGGAAAGGATAGGAAATAGACCCACTATGAGTGGGAGACAATTTAATGGGCATACGCCTACTTTGTCTAAAAGCACCAAGTTAAACTAAGGGCCCACAGTGCCCCGTGAAGAAAAGAAATCAAGTCTGACCTTGTTTGTTCAGGGAAGAACATTAGGCACATAATAGGATCAGGGAAGAAGGAGGGAGGGCTGGCTGAGCTGGGAGGGAGGAAATAAAAACATAATTAAAAAACATAAAGATTAGATAGACAGACAGAAAGACAGACATATAGATATGAGAAAGAGAGAGAGAGAGAGTGATCAAGATCAAAAGTTCACTGCTGGCACACAAGTAGGCAGCACATCTCCATCTGCGGCTGCAGATGTCAAGAAACTCCTGCTGTTCTCATACTGAGAATGCAGTGAATGGCTCCTCTAACTAAGCTGGACTCCCAGGATTTCTGGGCACCCAGAAATGTTATGTCCAGTGCAATTTTCAAAAACAAACACCAGAATCTTGCTGTTTACCTAGGTTCATGTGATTGTTTTTTTTAAATAGATAACTCTTACGTATTTTTAATGTTTTTAGTTAAAAACACAAGATGGCAGCCATCACTATGGTATTGCTTTTCTCATGACAAGTAAATCATGAAAAAAGCCATCACAATCTGTGTTTTTCCAAGAGTTCTCCAGAATCAAACTTTAAGTCCTTTTAACTCTGGGACTGTTTAATATGTTTTTATGAAACCTTGAAAGGCACTACCTCAACACAGGCCGCTTCTACCCTAACGATTCAGTTCCATCTCAGCTGTGCGTGACAGCAAAAAAACAAAAACTATTTGTAAACCAATGGGGAAAAAAACTTACTTTCCGATCATGGAAACAGCAAAAGATGCTAGCATGAAACATAACACATCTTAAGACTAAACAATATACTAAACCCTAACTATTGGAGTGCTACCGTGCCCTACACAAGAAGGGGTACTGTAGTATATGCATGTATTTTTAGAGAAATTTCATGGACGGAAAATAGTACAGTCTACTGAATTAGTGAGCTAGTGTACTGCTCGAAAATATCAGGTTTTAAAAGCTGTCAACTATTACCTTTATATCTGATGTAGTTTTCCCCCATTGTTTAATTATAAGATTTTTACCAGATGTTAGTATGTGTGATGAGAGAAACAGCACTGTGCCTGGTAGATGACTTATATCTAATTATTTTCATTCCACTACATCATCATTATGGCGACCTCACTGTGACATCACATGTACTCAGAAAGAGACACAGTAGCTGACAGGTCAGTCATCTGTGAAGTCACTGTAAGTGAGGTCACAGTGCTGATTATGTAGTAAGTGGAATAGAACTAAATATGTTAGCTACCAGGCAGAGTGCTATTCCACACATCTAGCATAATACGGCACAGAAGAGTTTCTAATGGGCAAAGGAAAAAGCAAACTACTTCAGAAATAAAAATTTACAGCTAACTGCTTCTTAAAATTTGTAACATTTTCCTGTCTGCTATTTTTGGTTCCAGTGGCTCTTTAAGTAAAAGCAACAGTGTATTACAGCAGGTTGAGAGCACTGTACCTCACTCTATATTAATTAATTTGATTTGTTTTAAGAACACCTTTAGGGAAGGAAGGGACATGCTTTGTTTTGGTTTATAAAACAAGTTCTGTCTTCTTATGTAGTTTAGAATGATTTGTACAAGCTGGGATAATCAGAATTATGGCTATACCGTGGTTTTGTAATAGTATTACCCAGAACTAATTTATATGTAAATAAACACAATTAGCTTGAATTCTGTTCTGGAAACAGCTCATTGGACTCAAATTTCAAAGCCTTAGGAATGGCATAGAAGCGCCTGCTAAACATAAATGAGGCAAATGGCACCTTGCGTCAAAAGATGTAGATTTCAATTCTTTAATGCAGTCTGTGTCAAAAAGGAGCTGCTGCACCAAGTGGCACTGCACCAGCCTTGCAACCCAAACTGGGGTATGCCAGGTCACAAGTGGCTTTGTAGTGCAGTGGGGCTGCAACATCCCTTTGAGGGATTTTGCAAGCACCACTATAGACGAAAGGCTCCACTTATACCAGCCAGGAAGTGGTCAAAGGAACTTTACTAGTGTCACACACTATGGTGAATGGGGAATATGAAAGTAGGGTCCAGGGGCAGAAAGCGGCATGGAGTGCCCTAGAACTGTGGCTGTCTCAAGTATGAGAAGCTGGTGATTTAGTTCTGCTATGTGTGTGTTGTATAAACTTAACATTGGAGGACATATAAAGTATTGCATTTTAAAGGTTGATATGTTCTGCAATCCATATAGGTAGCCAAAAATCATCACACCTGATGGCAGCAATACCTAGAGGGCATCATGGAGGCAGTGGCATGATGGGGAGTGATGTGGCACCTGGCAGGGTGCCTTTGCAGAGCCCTACAACAGCCACCGGGTGCCACATCACTCCCGTCATGCCTGCTGTCTCCACGACACCTTCTAGGTATAGTTGCCATCAAGTGTGATGATTTTGGCTACCTATATGGATTGCAGAACATATTGGCTTTTAAAATGCAATATTTTATATTTCATCCAATGTTACAGTTTAGAGCACTGTTTCCTATTAAGTTTATACAACACTTAGCAGAATCTGAAATCACTGGCTTCTCATACTTGTGACAGCCATAGTTCTAGGGCATCCCTTGTGTCCCTTCTGCCCTGCTCCTGGCAAGTGGTTTCACCACTACCACCCTACTATCATGGCCCTCTATATGTTGTGCTGGGTTGGGGAGCAGATCCTCGTGGCAGTTCTGGCAGGTGCACAAATTGTTTGGTGCAGCTGTCAGCTGTAACAAACCAGAGTTTGGCACCAGGACCTGATTTTTAAAACTGGACACAGGGGTCCCTGGCACACTCCAGAGTTTTCTGCCACCCTGAGTGACACAACTTGCGTCAGCCTAAGGATCTTTAAAAATCAAGCCTATTAAGTTTATTTACCTAGTTCCTAAAGCCCCAGAGAATTTTGCAGATCATGGAAGTTTAGGGTAAGAAGATGGCTACATGCTTGCTCTAAGCTTTGAGATGCCCTGATGCCATTGAAACTGAATGAATAGGGTAATGTTTTCTTGGAAGGCACTGGATCCTATTACAAGCTTTTTTTTTTGTGATTCTTTTTCCTCCTGGCAGCTTGTGCTGCTCCCCCCACCTCGGGAGGACATCCAGCCACCACCAGCCTCTTCTGTGGACACCCGAACTCTCGGCTTCCCCACAGTGGGGCCACAGGAAGGGCACCCATAGACTCTCCATGGGCATGGATCAAGCGGTGTCCCGGTGAAACTTGCAGGCGGCTATCAAGCTGCTCCCATCAGGTGCCATTTTTCCAATTTTCTTTCCCCAATCAGTTCATGCTCAGACAGTGCCCCAGTCTCCATTGGGGGCGCTGCTGAGTGATGAGTCCCTGGATCCCACCCGGAGAGAGGCAGTTCACCAGGTGATCAATCCTCTCTGTCCCCTACTGACCCGCGGCGCTGAAGTCTGTTCCCAACCCGGTCACTGGTGGGAGTCGAGTAAGGTGCCAGTGCCTCAACCTCTACACCATCAGGCCAGCCTGTTATAAGCTTTTGAGTCCCTTTACTCAACTCTCTGGCTACACCACCAGCAGTGAGTGACTGTGAACCATTTGTGAGCCTAAGAGGAGCTACCCCATTTCTATCAGTGAGCCCGAAGGGTCAGCACCAGGCAAGACATCTCCAGCTTGTTTTTGCGACTGTCTGAACTGTGTGTATCACCTGTGGTGTTTCTGCTAATTTTCAACTACTGTTCAGTGAGTAGGGGTCTGGGGAGCCAGCTGCTGAACATGTCATTGAAGGAGTGGGGGCTCTTCACTTTATAAGCCTGTGCTGCCCACAAGCCTGCAGTCCCGCTACTCAACTCTCTGCACCACCAGCTGTGGTGACCGTGAACCATCTGTGAGCCTGAGAGGAGTCACCTAGTTTTATCAATGAGCCTGAGGAGTCAGCACCAGGCAAGACATCTCCAGCTTGTTTTAGTGACTGCCTGAACTATGTGTATCACCTGTGGATGTTTCTGTTAAGTTGCAGGTAATGTTCAGTGAGTAGGGGCTCGTGGGAGGCAGCTGCTGAACATGTCATTGAAGGGTTGGAGCTCTTCACTCTAAAAGCCCATGCTGCCCATTAGCGTGAGCGTCTGGAAAGAAACCAGCTAAAAACACAGTGGTTTTATACAGTCCAGATGATAATTTAATTATATAGATTGTACAATTTGTAGTGGGTATATCGGGTAAATATTGTTAGCTACTTGGGTGGGATATTTTTGTCCTGCTTAGTCAATTGTTCCTGGTTTCTTATTTGCAAGTTTAGGAATTTTAACTAGTTTTAATTGGTAATTGGATAGCACATTTCAAAATGTTGTTTTACTTTATATTGTGCAGCATTCTTACTTCAAACAGCTCAGCTGCTTTTAACAATGTTTCTAGTAATAACTTTGACCAGACTTACTTGGATCATGCATTAAAGTTCCCAATCCTTCAAGCCGGAAGGATCAGCATTTAACAAGTTAAATGCCTTAGTGTTGAATGACAAGCCCATTCAGTACAGATAACTTATTCATTGACTTTTGGCCATTTCATTTGGAATAAAAATAGTTAACAAACTGATAAATCTTTTACAGTTAATCTTTTATTAATTTTCAATTTTCCAAAAGTACAGCATCAATAACAGCAGTTTGATCATACATCAAGTGATCTTACACATTTTGATAATTCAAAAGGATGCTGCATTTCAGACAATATGATACATATTTTTTTAGCAAAAGTAATTTCAAACAGTTGGTAAGTTGTTGACAATTAATAAGGATAAGAGGAAAAATATTTATAATAATCAGTTCTTATTCAGAGATTAGTTGTGCTGCTGTTGTCAATATTGGCTCTGTCCATCCACACCTAGCCCTCAAAATTTGAGTAATTTTGAATCTGAAACTTTGAAGAATTCTAGTAGTGGGACTGGATCTGCCTACTTCTACATTAAGTATTGTCCATTTAAACATACAAATTTTATAGGTCAGGTGGTGTTTTTTGAAGCTTGGGTTGCGCAACATAATTCTGATGTCATAACATTATCTGAAACATGGTTAAGCAGTAAGATTAATAATACTCAAATTGTATTGCAAGGATATGATATATATATAGACAAGATAGGGTGGGGAAAAGGAGGGGCACCATGATTTGTGTTAAATCAAAATTCAATGCCCTATTAATAGATTACAGTGGAAAGTACTGGATGTGACTTAATTACTATAGATTTGCTTTTGGGTCAGCATAAACATTTAATTATTAGTTCTATTTCTATTCCCCCTGGACCTATAGTGACAGGACTAGATTTGATCTCTAGAAATAAAAACAGTTTACCAGCTAACAGAGAATGGATATTGTTAGGTGAGTTTAACAGCAATTGGGACCATGACCAAACATTGGATGCAAGGGAGCTATTTCATGAGTTGGGAGTTCAGCAGAATGTATAGGAAATTACCAGCTACAATCATAAAACAGGATAGCGGTTCATCCTAGGCTGGATCGATGTTACCCATCCAGATAAGATTGTTGCATCACATGTTTTATCAGATGCAATAAGTGACCTCTGTCCAGTTCAGTGTGAATGGACAACTAAAATGACAAAAATCCTCCATTATACATTGAATCATGGAATTTCAATACAGTTGACCCAGTAATAATGAATGTAGGGGATTCAATGAACAATACTGAATTCCATTGATGACATCGATGTATTTTGGATACTTTTTCAAATTTGTTTAATTGCATAATTGATAGGGTTGCCCCAAAAGAAAATGCATATTCGACCAATAAAAATAAGTGGGTAAATCAAGATCTGTTAAAATTAACGAAGTTAAGGGATAAAACTTGGAGACAGTATAAAACAAATAAGGAACCCACAACCCTACAAACTTATAACAAAGTTACGGAATCAATGTAAAACTGAAATTCGGAAAACAAAAGACATTATTTAATATCAGAACAGACTAAATTCTCCAGGAATCCTAAAAAATAGCAGGTGTTAAATGATCTAATGGATAGAGGATAAAAGATACTGATATAGTTATTCAGGATGGAGACCAGATGTTTAATGAACCTG
Organism: Neoceratodus forsteri; assembly: GCA_016271365.2. NCBI lineage: Eukaryota > Metazoa > Chordata > Ceratodontiformes > Ceratodontidae > Neoceratodus > Neoceratodus forsteri. Next base: position 465,609,555 of record JADMNL010000023.1, read on the forward strand.
ACTACTAGCAGAAATATTTAACAATTTTTGGAGATTTGGAGAAATATAGAAATAATGTCAACATGTTTTATTAGATAATGACACACTGGGTATTGGAAGGATTCTATTCCAAAGTTTTATTTCAAAAAGTAACTCCTTTACAAGTTAAAGACTATGTGTTAAAACATGATTCGGACCCCACCTTGGGTATGATGGGATTGATTATAGATTTATTAAACTAGGTATTGAGATCTTAGCCTAGCCCATATCAATTATTTTCAGTTTTTAATTATGTTTTGGTATATTTCAAAATCAATGGAAATAGCTACAATAAAACCCATATTCAAAGTGGTAGTACAGCTCTGATTATCTGGAAAAATATGGTTTGCTTTCAAATTCTCAGCATGGATTTAAATCCAAACACAGCATGGAGACAGCCTTGGTGGGGTTCACCTGCTGTGTACAGGGTGCCTTAGATAAGGACACTCTGTTGCAGCTGTATTTAGGACCTCAATAAGGCCTTCAACCTTGTTGACCATAGACTATTGCTTAATTTTTATCTCCATTTTTCAAATGATGTTTCAGAATGGTACTCAAACTATCTAAGTAACATGGCACATAAAACTGTTATTAAAGGAGATTTATCACAATCCAGGGATGGGATATTAAGTGTGGAATGCCCAAGGTTCAATCTTGGGGCCTCTATTTTTTCCTCTATATATGAATTTAACTTCGAAGTTTGTAAAAGTCCCAAATGACACCTTTGCTGATGATGCTGTAATTTACAGCACTAGTGCAAATCCTGGGGATGCAGTTGGACTAATGCAAAATGACATTCTACTATTTCAAAAATTGCTTCAGTCTAAATGAATGGTATTAAATGTAAAGAAAACCAAATTTAATTATTTTTCTAGTTCAAAAAGAAAGTAGAAATGAATACCCCTATAATTGACTTAAATGGGAAGTGGTTGATTAGTTGATAACTTTAGATACTTAGGAATAATTTTTGGACTCCAGGCTTACCTTTGAATCATCATTAGCACTTTAATTAAAACTTTGTACCTAAGGTTAGAGGAATGTATAGAATCAAGCAATTCTAACCCCAAATCTAAAAAAAAAAAATAACTCATAGATTTCTTTTGGATTATGTTTATCAATATACACTACTACATGTGAGAAGATCTTATCCAAATTGAATGTCACATATAATAGTGCACTAAGATTTATACAAATTCTCCTATAGAACACATCATTGCGATCTTCAAAAACTTGCTAACTACTTCCTTAGAAAATAGGATAAAGATGAAAATGGGCATATTGCTCTTTAAGGTAGTCAAAGGTTTACTCTCAAGTTCCATCCTTGCTTTATTCCAAGAAATATTAATATTCTGGGGACTAGATCCCAAAGCAAATGTGTTTTAAGTTACCATTTTACTTTAAAGTAATTGGACAGAAATCACAACTTTTTAGGCTCCCTTAGTTTCATTATAAAATGGGTCTGGACTTTTCTTGTTCCTGATTGGTTGAAAATTTTGCTTTGCCCATGTCCTTATCAGGACATATTCTGCCGGTACCTCTTCACTCAATCAGGACTCACGCACTACAAATCATGCTGTCACCCTGCCAACATCCTAGATCTGCGAGGCCAAGCTGGCACCCTGCAACACAATGTCTGTTACTACACACAACAGCCACCTTTCAAAGTCCACAATAGCTCCACACATGGAGTTTTCAATACATTTCCATTCATTTAAGAATAAAACATCACCTCTGTTATGTCTCTTCAAAGAACTTGCTTCCGATCCAGCGGCATCCGTGTGCTGCCACAATGCAACATTTAAATGACTTCAGAATCGGCTCGCCATTAATTATTTCAATTTGCACTGTATTCACCATAGTATCAAACGTTAAAATAATTAAGAGCCTTCTTTATTTCTTAAAAATGAAACATATACTTTTTCAAATGGGGAGCAATTAGTTCGGCAAAGCGCTAGTAAAGAAAAGCGCTATCTACAGCAGCCGATCTGAGACATGCTCATTCCCTACTTGGTCTTATTCAGATTAACTGTGTACTCTATCATACAGCAAGAGACACTTGCAAAGTAATAAACTTAAAAAAGGTAAACTAAACATGCTTTGCTTGATTTTCTGTGTGTGGATGGAGGAGCAGACACTCACCTCTAAAAATGTTTCATATCAGTTAGCACAAACCGCCTGCTTGCTCTACATCCCTTAAAATGAAACCACCTTCTCCCTCTGTGTCAAATGAATCCTACATTCCTCTCAGTAACAAAACCACCTACTAAATTTTAAATTGGTACTGTATTACAGCAGGGTGTTCAACTTCAAAACACTGTGTGTTTGGTAGGTGAAAGAGCACCCTCTAGTTGCCATCATATACTTTTAAAAGGAACTATTTTCAGTATTATCACACTTATCAAGCTACTTTTCAAAAATAGATTTTTCTTTCTTTCTTTCTTTTTTAATTTACTGATAGGACCCATTTTTATAAGCACAATAACACTCTGAGGTGTGGTTGTCTTCCTGATAAAGCACGCCTAGGTGCATAGGTACTCGGCACAAGCGCCTCATGCCTCATAACACAACTAGGCGTGCCTTATTAGGAGATAACCCACACCTTAACGTGGTGTTATTGCTTGCATACTATACTAACTTCCTTGACTAATTGTCTTATTGTTCAGACATTCAAAACAGACTGAAAACATGGTTTGACACTACTGATGTGTGTACATGTATCTAAGTGAACAAGCATTTGTCAATGCCGAATATTCGCTTGCAGTGGTGTTTGGCATTTATGCAGCCCACCCCTTAGTTGTATCCATGTCCTTCAGCATCCATGTCCCAAAAGAGTACCTCTTTGAACTCCTTTTGTATCTGATTTACATTTCAGCCTCATGCTTCTTAAGTGTCTGTGTTAGGAACCCTAACGCCCTGGTTGTTCTCAAGGTTACGAGCCTGTGTGGAAACTGTACAATGCACCTGTACACATCTATTTAGTGGAATTATTTCACCAAGTTTTCAACATAGGCATTTTGTCACCTCTGCTCATGAACACTGTCAGTATAATTTTCGTAATCTGTCCCAAACATTGATTTCCCACAGCGACCCATCATTGTGCCAAGATGCACAAACACAGAATTCAGGCAGGATGTGAAAAATTACAGCTATACTGTTCATAAGGAGGAGTGAAAGATGTCAATGTTGAAAATCTGAGTACAAATAATACAAGTTTACGGAATTACGAGGTGCATGGAAACTGCCAACGACGCTAGTAACACCATCATTTTATGGACTTTTGTCACCAAATTTTCAACATAGGCATTTTAGGACCTCTGCTCATAAACAGTATCACTGTGATTTTCTTAATCTGTCCTGAAAACTGATTTCCCACAGTGACCGCACTACTCTGCGCGGAAGTAAGAAAACACATTTGGCAGGGATGTGAAAATGACAGCTGCACTGTTCATAAGGAGGTGTGGAAAATGCTAACGCTGAAAATCTGGAGTGAAAATATAAAAAATCTGTGACGTTAAGAGAGTCGTGGAAAGTGTACAACACACGCTTATAACAGTCATTTTATGGACTTTGTCCCCAAATCTTCAACATAGGCATTTTAGGATGTCTGCTCATGAACAGTGTCACTGTGATTTTCTTACTCTTGCACGAACACTGATTTCCACACGCATCTGAGCCATTCTGCACTGGAAGTGCGAAACACATTTCGACCAGGATGTGAAAATGACAGCCATACTGTTCATAAGGAGGTATGGAAAATGCCAATGTTGAAAATCTGAGTGAAAATATTACAAATTCGTAAACCTATGAGTGTGCTTGGAAACTGCACAATGCACACTCGTTAAAGAGTCATTTTTAGGAATTTGTTCACCAAATTTGCAACATAGGTTTTTGAGAGCCACCTCATGAACACTGACATTGTCATTTCGTTAATCGGTCCCAAAAGGTGATTCCACTCAGTGACCACAAAATCACCTTTCAGGACTGAATAACACCATGACAGTGACTGCATTCATGAGGAGGGGTCTCAATAACCCATGTTGAAAATTTGTGCCAAAAGTCCCCAAAATGCCCGAGACATCCACATAAGTTGAAAAATAACATTTATGCCATTATACAGCTTACTGACATTTCTTCAGTTCATGGTCGGCTTTGAAGAATTCCTGGTCCACTGAAGATCAGTGTGCAGGGCTCGGAGGTAAATATGGGGTAAGGAGGGGTGTGGGGAGGTGGAGTGCACAGAGGGTGGCTGCGGGTTGGGGAGGGGCAAGTGACTCACCGAGGACGTTTCTTCTTTCACAGTACTGTAAAAAACTCACAGCACTGTAAAAACAAAAAGACACCATGGGACACTTTTGGTATGCTGGGGTGGGCTCCCAACATGCCACCTACTTGTTTGGGGGACTGGAGCCGACAGGGATTGGGCACCCACTGGCTATACAGTGTGCTTGGGGAAGGCAGAGGCATGTTGGGGTGGGCTCCCAACGTGCCACCTGGTTGTTTGTTGGGGGCTGCAGCCACTGGGATTGGGCACCCCCTCGGCTCACAACATGGGGGCCAGGAGGACAACAACGAGGGAGCAGGGAGGACATCAGCAGAGGGAGGAAGTAGGAGGGATTTCATGGAGAGAAAAGTCAACGTCACTATGCTAATTTCACACACACTACAACCACTGATTACAGTAGACCTTTGTTTGAAGTGAAGTCCAACACAGCCAAACTGCTGTCACACAGCTTGGCATGTATTGGTCCGGGAGGGCTGCACCTGCTATACTGAGCACTGCATTTGCTAGGAGGTCACACACCTTCAAAAGTCATACTGTTCAAGATGTTCCTTGCGTGCATACAAGCTAACATAAGGCGTTCCTTGTGCATGCGGCATAGCCAAGCTTGTATAAAAATGAGCCTTAATTTAATACGTCGTCTGTTTTATTAACTGTTTTTAAGCAATTGTAATTATTATCATGTTTTTATTTGTTTTTGTTGTCCTTTGTTAAAATGTGTCGCCATGCAAATGGGCAGCAATGCTCATCTTGCTAACAAGTATAAAAAATAAAATGAAATGAAATAAGCCTTTGCCAGGACTCCTGGTTCTATGCAGTACTCTGTCCCTCAAGACTGCGGCTGGGTGCCTAAATGTCTGTGGCTGATTTATTTCACTTCCATGGCAGGTTTTGTCTGCCCATTGAATAACATGTCATATGATGTAATTGATGAGAACAGATATTAAATGTGAGGGAAAGATTTCAGGACAAATTAAGTGGATGACAGAGCCTGTAATTGTAAATCCTGTATTCATTTTGTCTATACAGCTTTTGCTCCCCATTAACACCTCACGCCTTACTTGGCAATGGAAACATTAGTTTCTTTGCTTATTCCCTGCTATCCCAGGACCCTGAATCATGGTGCGCATGCATGTGGAGGTACATTACGCCATGGCTTGTGCAGTTCCCTCCTCCCACCCCTGACCCAGTGCCGAGGTTTCTGTGGCTTAGCACTGCCAGCTAGCCACACTGGGAGGCACCCAAGAGCCAGAGAACCTATGCATCCCTCCCCAGAGAGGAGAGCTGCTATGCAGCTGCTCGATCCAGCTCCATGCCCCTCTCCGGCTGACCCCTGGTGGCCTGAGCTCACTCCCATACTCGAGTCCCGGCGAGTAGTGAGGTGTGGTGTCCAGCACCTGAACCCTCAGCGCCACTGGGCTGGACACCTGTATTCATTTTCAACTTATTGTTTACACCTACTTCATACAGACACCACACCTACTCTGCCCTGTGGCGAACTATGCAACCTCATTATCCTGACCACCCTGTACACTGCCTTGCAACTGCTCTGCAAATGACTCCTTATGGAGGGATATTCAGGGTCACCCAATACCCTTGGGAAACTGTGAGTTCAATGTTCATGGTGGTAGTTTTCCTGAGGACACTGACCATGAGGGTGCCAGTTGCATGGTGAATGCAGAGCTAGTCACTGTTCTCCTTCCTATACTGCTCTAACTGCACTACTATCTGTGGTCACCCGGTGATAGTGATGAGGTACAGTCAGTCTCCCACACTCCCTGAAGACCAGTACTCCTCTGTCTTGCCAAACCAGTATTTTTAAATAAGAATCATAACAAATGGCAAATTCTGTGGCAATCCATAAGTTCGGTGGCAAAGTGGAAGAACTGGACTTTTCTCCATGAAAAGGAAAGACTTGGAGAAGCATGAATTTAGGAAAGAAAGACCACTGATTTATTGGGTTCTGCTCTTCACCAACCCAGTGGGAATGCCCTGTCACCCTCCCCCTTTCTTCAAGGTACTTATCTAGTTTAACACTGAAGGTAGAAACAATGTTGACTCACAACATTTGTTCTGGAAACCAAGTCCAAGAGTTCACCACTCATTCTGTGAAGTATGCCTTCCTGATATTTCCTCTGACTCTTCCTCCCTCAAAGACACTGAGTTACTCTTTTCCTCCCTTCCTTGTACAACCAGAAGAGTTGCATTTGGTCTGATGGTGTTATGCCAGCATCCTGCTGCAGTAGGGGTATTTTACACATTTTCTGTCCAACCTCCTGTGGTCAGCAAAGCCTTGCTGATGCATCACATCATGCCACTGACATCCCCTCCCTCAGTCTATAGCTCCAGCTGCACCACCTCCTGTGATCATGTAGATAGTGGTATGGTACTAGATATCATACCCTCTCTCCCGGGAGAGGTGAGTACCTATGGGACACTCAGCCAACCTCCCTGGCTGGCCATCCGATGACCTAGTCTCGCTTGAACCCAGGTCATCAGCATTGCACTGCTGCACTGGCGGGCCAGCCTACACAACCTGTTACAGCTAGGTTCTCCATTTTATCAATTGGTCTCCTGTGTGACCCAGTGTTGCAAGGCTTTGCTGAAGTCCAGGTGCACATCATCTGCATGTTTCCTCTCAGCAAGCTCACTGGTCAGATTATCAAAAAGTGCAATAAGATTGGCCTGTTATGATTTACCCTTGCAGAATACATAGTGGGCCACTGATCCTAAGTTGTTTTTCTATAAGTGTTCTACATTCTGTTGTTTGATTGCATCAAGCATCTTTCTGATATGGGCATTAAGTTATTGATTAGTTCCCAGGCTCAGCCCTGGAGCCTTATTTGAATATTGGTACAGTATGGGTCACCCTCCACTCATCAGGTATGAATGCAGTTCTTAATGACTCATTGAATATTATTGCCAATTAGTAGATACAGCAAATATTTGGATATTCCTTCAGGATTTTTGGGTGCATTCCAAATGGCCTAATTGCCTTGTGGATGTTAACCATCCTCAGAGTTCTTCCAACTGCTTCTGGTGTCACACATGTCCTACAGTGTATTCTGATGACACATAATTACAGTATTCAAAAATCTCTGACAAGGGTAAAGCTGTCAACCCAGTGCAGCTCTTCAAGATGTATGAGGGATTAAGAAGGGAACTTAATAACATTAAATGAGGCAGGTTCATGAGAAAGTTTAGGAAGACTGCTTTGGAGAATGACACGAGGTTCAGAGGTTCATAGGGTTTTACAACTTCATGAGGCTATTGCCTTTAGGAGCTCACCACCTTAGAAGGTGGATTATTTAGTCAATTTATGGGAAGATAGTTTTATTTCCCATGTATTGGTCAATTGTTTTAAATATATCCATACTGTTACCGTCAATGATTGTCTTTGGAAGTGCATTCCATGGAGATACCACACGTTAGGTGAACCATTTACTCTGCTTTTGGTTCTACACAATTCTCCATTTAATTTTTGATCATGTGTTCTGATTTTAGCAGTAACATTGCTCTTCACTGGCCCAATTGTTTCCAGCAGTGGTACATGATGCATAGCCTTGATATAGACACAGATCACCTCTAAGGCGTCTGTACTCCACTGAGTACAGACCTAATTATTCAAGCCTTTTTCATACTCCAGGTTGTGCATATTCTTTATTTTTTGTCTATTCTTCTTTGAACTCCCTCTATTTGTTTTTCCTTTTTATAGTTATAGCACTTTTATAGCGCAGAAGAGAGACAATTATCTAGATCGGCCTTACCAAACTAGTATAAAGTGGAATAATGACCTCTGGTTCCGGCTCTTTATGTGTTTTAGGATGCACCCAATTATACATTGGCATTTTTTAACCTTTGCTTTGGTGTGAGTGTAGAAAGTAAGTTTGTTGTTTACCATAATTCCAGATCCATTTCATTAGTAGTCTCTTGTAATGACACATTATTTAATCTATATTTGATCTTTGGATTATTTGTGCCCTAAGTGCATGACCTTACACTTTTCTCATTAAATAACATCTTATTTTCTTGAGCTCATATCTCTAGTCTATTCAGATCTTCTTGGAAACCTTGCACTGCTTGAATTATTAACAATACACCCTATTTTACAGTCATGCATATGTTGACATCCAAGTGTTGGATGAAGTCTGCATAGATGAGATAAGTAGTTTTTTTAATCATTTTTCCCGGGAGGCCTCCACCCTGTCTCTGTCCTGGTCACGGCCCGAGACTTCACAACCGCCAAGTGCACAACTCCTGGTTACCCCGGCTTGCCCCCAGAGGTGGGGTCGCGGCACTGGTTCCCCTAATTTCAGTGCCATGGAACTGGTATCTGGTTGGGAGTGTAGGCGGCAGTAGCTAATTGAAGCCACAGGGAGGGGCTTCATGTAGACCGAGGCTCTCCCTCCATTTCTTTAGTTTTCTTCCGAGGCAGGGACATGCAATAGCGTCCAGCATCTGCCCTGCTCCATTGGTGTGAGCACCAGTGTTGTGGGACCCCTGGCCTCCTATAGGGTCCGTCACATGCTGGACACTTCCCCACCCTCCCCTGGAGAAGAAGAGCTGTCCGTAGGATGCTCAATCCTTCTCCCCTGGCCGAGCCCTCCAGCGACCGGATCCATTCCCCACCCGGGTCGCGCGTGCCATAGCGAAATCCAACTGCTGCACTGGTGGGCGGCCATGAGATAAATATGTTAAACAGTGCAGGCCCCAAGACAGAGCCCTGAGGAACTATGCTTGTGACTAATCACCAGACAGAGGTATATTCCCTGATGATCACCTTGATATCTGTTGAGAAGCCATGACAACCCAGTTAATAATATTTTATGAAATTTCAATTCAATCATATGGTCAATTAAATTTTATGGCAGACTCTGTCGAAGACCTTTGAGAAATCTAAGAATTTTATGTCACTGAGTAGGTCTTTATCTAGAGATGTACATAAATTTTGAAAATGTTCAGTAGATTAGTTAGGCAGGATCTTCGGGAAAAAACACATCAGATTAGGTCCAATAGTCTGTTTTGGGAAATATGGGCTTCAGTACATGATAATAATAATTTCTGTAAAAGTTTAGCCACTACTGATGTTAGAGTAATTGATCTATAATAGGATACATCTTTCCTATTGCGGTTTTGTATATGGGGTAACAGAAGCTTCAGTCCATTCAGGAATTGTTTTCCTTCCTTTAGAGATGTATTAATTAGGACAGTAAAAGGACACAGTATTACATTTGTAATTTCTTATAGAAATCTTGGATGAATCCCGTCAGGTCCTGCTGAGGAGCTGGTTTTAGGTTGTAAGTACATTTCTTACTTCTTCTATTGTGAATGGGAGCATAGTTCCTAATTGGTTTGAGTAGGTTTAGTTGTCCACTCTTTGGGTTTGAACATACTCAGGAAGTAGTTATTAAATTCAGTTGCCATTGCCATTTCATTGTTCAGTATTCCATTTGTTGTTTCAATTGTTCCTACAATTGTGTGGCTACTTACAGTGAACCTACATAATTATAACATTTATTTTATTGTCCTTTGAATCTGTTGCTAGATTAATTTCAAGATTTTCTCAGCTTTTTAATACTTGATTTGACCATGTTTGCTAGTTTTTGTATGGACTCCAAATTAGTCAGTTTTTTTATATTTTGCATATGGCCTTTTATTTCTGTTTTTGCCTCTTTGATACTGTTGTTCCACCATAACAGAATTCTATGCTTATTATTAAATGTTCTTCTTGTTGGGACCCAGGTATTAATGCAGTAATTCAGTTTGTTTGATATAATATCCATATGTATTTAAATTAGACTCCAGGTCAGCCTCGGTCCCAAGTGGAAAGGCATTCATTGATAAGCCTGTAGTCAGCTTTTGTAAAGTCTTTAGCTAGTGTTACCACTTGGTATAGTTGTTATTAATGTTGACACTTAGTGTTACCATCTTATGGTCACTATCTCCAAGATGTTCATTAACTGCTGGTGTGGATATATCATCTTCCATGTTCGTTAGAAGCGATGCCCAGTATCTTATCTTCTCTGGTTCCTTCAGTCACTAATTGTTCTAGGTTGTAATTAACTAATATAGCAATAAATTCATTTTCAGGACTACCGATACCATATAAACATGGAAATGACTTCTCAACTAGATGGTGTTGGCCAACACTGTTTCTATATTTAAGCTCAAAGTGGATAAGTACCTAGAAGAGCGAGCATTTGTCAATGCCGAATGTTGTCTTGCTGGCATTGGCACTGGTAAGTACAGGAGTTAGAGATGCATAATAGGAATGACAGTGAAGTATGGAACTGGCGCCAACCCCACCCCCACCCTGTAGAGACTGACAGGCACTGGGGTGTGCCTTTGGGGCATCAGCTATAACACTCATGCCATTTTGCCTCACCCTACCCTGTAGATGTTGACAAGTGTTGTGGTGTGCTTGGGGTGTTTGGGCCTTATACTTACCCCATTCCATAAGGAAAAATGCTGAGACCGGTGTAGTATAGGAGAATGGGCCTCACCTACCCTGTAGACACTGACAAGTGTCATGGTGTGCTTTGGGATCTTTGGGTCTTATACTTACCCCATTCCATAAGGAAATATGCTGAGATGGGTGCAGTATAGGAGATTGGATGAACTTTAGGGCCGAACACTCCAAGGCACATCTCAATGCCCTGTCACTAGCTGCAGAGGCGGGGGTGGGGGTGGAGTGGCATGAACATTACAGCCAATGATCCCAAATCACACCACTGAAGCCTGGCAGTCTCCACAGAGTGGGGTGTTGCAGTTGGAAACCCTAACATTGTAGGCATTTGTTGGTATTTTCACTCCAAATTTTCAACATATGCTTTTGTGACCCCACCTCACAGCACAATCAATTTGTTAGCTGAAAGGTGGTTTTGCACAGCAGTTATGCCATTTGGCAACACAGGGACAAAAAACACATTTTGGGCAGGATGAGGAAAATGACAACTGTATTATTATTCATGAGGAGGCATAAAAAATGGCAACGTTGAAAGTCTGGAGTGAAAATATGAAAAATTGGTGAAATCATGAGCATGCATAGAAACTACGCAACACATGTCAGTAACCCAATTATTTTAGGGATTTTTAGCCACATTTTCAACATAGGAATTTTGGGACATCCCTCATGAACAGTGGCACTGTGATTTTGTTAATCTGTCCCAAAGTTGATTTCCACAGCGACCATGCCATTATGCGCCACAGATGGAAACACATTTTGGGCAGGCTGTGCAAGAATAACAGCTGTACTGTTCATAGAAGGAGTGAAAAATGCCAGTGTTGAAAATCTGGCATGAAAATATTGCAAATTTGTGAAGTTACAAGGGTGCGTGGAAACTTCACAACACGCTGTAACAGTCATTTTATGGACTTTCGTCACTGAATTTTCAACATAGGCATTTTGGACCTCTGCTCATGAACAGTGTCACCGTTATTTTCTCAAACTGTCCTGAAAACTGATTTTGCACAGCGACGCTATTCAAGCGCTGGATGTTGAAACACATTTTGGCCTGAATATGTACAATGACAGCTAACTGTTCATAAGGAGGTGTGGAAAATGACAATTTTGAAAATCTGGAGTGAAAATATTACAAATTCAGGAAGTTCACAGTGTGCATGGAAACAGCACAATGCGTTAGTAAAACAGCCAATTTTATGACTTTGTTCCTGGATTGTAACATAGGCTTTTGAGAGTCCCCCTCATGAACAGTGGCACTGTTTCGATACTTGGTCCCAAAAGGTAATTCCACAAAGTGACCACGAAATCACCTTTTGGGACAGAATAACTACCATGACAGTGACTGAATTCATGAGGAGGAGGCCCAATAACCCCATGTTGAAATATTGATGCAAAATTCCAAAACATGCCTGAGATATGCACCAAAGTTGAAAAACCCTATTTATGCCATTATACAGCCTACTGGCATTTCTTCAGTTCAATCACAGGACTTTTTTTTTTTTATGGGGCATTTGGCACACACTGGGGTGGGCTCCAAGCGTGTCACCCTGAGCGTTTGGGGGCTAGCTGACCTGGGATTGGGCACCCCATCGGCACATACTGAAGGGGAAAGAGTAGAGGGACTGGGCACCCCTCAGCACATAACAAATGGGGAGTGCATTATGCCACGAGGAGTGGGCACCCCATCTGCACATAAACTGGGTCAGGGTATGCTGACAGGGGATTGGCACCCCAAAGTCGGCATTGTGGCAGGCAGTGTGCCACCATGTTTACTCTAATGTTTCACCAGGGAAGGCCGCGTCGGAGGTGCATTGCATATGACGAGCTTTGCTCTCATTGCAGCGGACCTTTCCTTAGATGTGCTTGCCACATTATGTATTCCTGGTGCGGCACCTGCATGCTGGCTTATTGGGGAATGAGGGAAGCACCTACTGATGTGTGCTCTGCATTCACCCAACAGTGACCGCGCTCCATTTCTGCAAATGTGAGCCAACATAAAAGGGGCAACATGGCATTACCACGAGTTGATGGGGAAAAGAACTTGATGGGTCAATGGACTTATTTCTTTCCTAAGTTCCTATGTTTATATGTAGGATGCATGCCTACTGTCCAGCCATGTTCAGTTCCTCACAGTGGGCCTAATCACTAATGGTGTGGGTTATACATAGCAAAATGCACTTACAACACCCGTGGAACTCGTGGCCCCGGACAGAGTTCAGGGTGTGCTGTATTCAGTACTGTGAGCACCAGCAGGAGCACCTGCCCATGGCTCCACCTCCCTTGGTGTGCAGCTGTGCAGGGGCAGATTGGGGACTTGAGCGGACATTCAATCGGATCCCTTCTGGTTCTGTAGTGGATCCCCTGCTCTGAGTGAGAGTAGGGATTCTGTAGGTACAGATCCTGGGATTGTTTCACCTACAGGTGAGTGCCCAAAATGGTTGCTCCCGGCCCTACCATGCAGCTAGGTAGGCTGGGGCAGCATGGTGGTGACATCCATGCCCAGCCAGTGCCAGCGGATGTTATCAGTGGGGCACATAGCACATAACAGTTACAGCAGGGTCTCCTGTCATGTAACTTGTGTCCCTCTTGCCCAGCCTCCACCCCTTAGTGAATGGCATGGGTGCTGGTACCCCATGACATTCCCTGGACTGCCCAAGGCACATGGCTGTAGGATAGGCCAGGGGATATATATGTGCAAGAGGCTTGCGCTACAGCTGTGAATGCTTCTGGGGTTCTGCTGGACCCCTGCTGTGTGGCATTCCAACCTAGGGTTGCCCTCGCATGTCAGATACACAGAGCATAGGCAATCCGCCCCTTGTGAATATACCCCAGTGTTTGTAATTACGTAAGTTAATAATGATCATGTGAACTCTACTGTGATTTATACAGAGTTATATAATGTAAGCTTTTACTACTACTGCTGTTCTCCATCTTGCTAAAGACATTGCTGAAAACAGAACCTTTCAAGGTAAACAACAATAAATAAATAATAAAAACATTTTACAGCCACAAAACCACAGAATTCCAGCAACCCTGACCTATATCCTCCAGAATAGAACAGGATTAACTTTATGCAGGCTTTGTTGCATAATATCAAAGCTCTTTACAGACCTTGAGGTTAAAAGATGGGCAGTAAAGATTTATGGAGACAAATGTAGCTAGCAGCCATTAAAGAGCTAGTGTACTGCCTGAAATTAATAGAAACTTTCAGAAGCAGTCAACTACCGCTTCTTATATCTGAATTATTTTTTCTTTTTGTTTTGCAAATTAGAAGATTTTATACCAGACAATACTAGGTGTGATCACAGAACTAGCGGACTAGAATGGAAAGCCATGTGTAGTCGTTGTGATGGTGGAGAATGTGTCATAGTACAAGCCTGCTGTATCCACGAAGATGAACATCCATGTCCTCCACACCAGTGTAGTTCAGCTTGCATTTGTGCTGCAGAATTGCATCTGGCCATTTGAGTGAGACAAACAAAAGGGACAGATGAAGTGATTGAAAAGCATGTTGATTTTGAACTGAGTACTTTACCTCCTGATCTCCATGTAAAGAAGGGGATTTCTGGGGTGGGGTGAGGGTGGAGTTGGAGAAATGCAAATTTGCATCCGAGCAGTCTCTCTACTGAAGCTGTATCCCAGGCAGTATATGTATTGAATTCATGAACTGGGAGGTAGAGCAGCACTTAGGATGAGGTGGGGGATCATGTAAATATTCCTTATGAGAAGATCATGTGGCAGATCATTTTAAAACCTTTATTGTATATATATATTTTTAATCAACACTGCACTGTTTCTGATTCAGACTCTGGATCACTGCAATTGACCCATATGTCACAGAGTAGGACTGCAGGCACTGGGAAACATGAGTGGGATGAGTGCTGTTTATACAGACACATAATGTTAGGATGATTGCATGCCTGTATATGCCACCTTCCTGAGCAGCATCATGAAGCTCAATCTCATTTTCATTCTAGCGCTTTTGATTTCTATGGGTGCGATGTGTGGAACAGCACTTTACATGGATGCTGAAATAGTTAGTTCTAGCCTTTGCTATACATCGTCAGCTTCCTGATCTCACTGACTGTGACATCACTAGTAATCAAGAAGGACCAGTCTCTTCTCCTTGACTGGTAAACTAAATCATGACATACGTTATCAATCAAGAAACAGGACTCGTGATGTAACAATGAGTTTACATATTGATAATGTAGTGGGAGGAATAGGACACGATAAGTGTGCTTCAAGGAAAGCACTGCTTTGCACATCACACCCAATACTATTAAGTAGAAATCCTTCAAGCGAGCACACAAATAAAAAAAACTGAAATAAAAATTATAAAGGCTACTTCTAAAATAACTAAAATTTACTGCAAGCAATTTTTGGGCACTACTTGCCCTATAAGTGTGCAAGATCCTATAGACACTGCCATAGACAACTGCATTAGAGTTTGTTCCACTGAGAGGTAATGCTGGCCAGGAAGCTGGGAATAGCTTCCTTACTGCTGCAAAATGCAGCAACATTTATTTTAAATTTTATGTGGACAACCACCAGAGGCCTGCAGAGGGAGCAGGGTTAAATTTGTTAAAGGAATGCACCACCACCAAAATAGCAACCCCAACAGCATTGGATAGGACCTGAAGTCAAAATGTGGAATATTACATTACCCCCATGAGCCTGAGGCACAGAGGTAAGAGTACTTCTAAATGAGCTGCAGCAACACTGAACCTGCACTATTCTGATGTAGTGTTACATGTATGTAGGTCCCTGGTAAAAACATGAAAGGTATATACAGTACATGTCTTGTCTCCTCCTGCCCCACATTTGCTTGGAGGGAGAGAGTAAGACTACATAGAAGATGAATGGAAACAAACAACAACTTCTTGTATAGTTATTTTCTAGCAGAATCTTCCTCATAGTGTTCCCATTAGAATACTGTTTTGTTTTTCGGACAGTCTATGCCAAATGCAACTGGGCCCTCAGTCTCTGCCATAAGTGAAAAACAAGGAAAGCATTCCCACCTAAGACGCATCCTCCATGCAACCCACTAATAAAGGTAATGTTATGCTGAGGCCTCTGCCTTGGTAGCAAACTGGTATGTCAATAAACATGGAAAAACAGGATGGAGATGAAAAGCTTGCATCAACATCCATCACAAGAAGAAGACACAGGGCACTGGGAGGCCCAGCTGACATTACCCAGCAGTCCTTCACAGATATTTTCCACTGTTGTGTTTACAGAGCTGCACCTGGCTACTGCAGGCAGCCATGGAAATTTCATCCTTTATTTTTGTGATGGTCAGAGAGCCTTTCATTTTACCCAGTTAAGGCAATACACTACGTTGACACCTTTCATGTCTACATGTTCACAGCTTGCTTGTGTGTTCACTGAAATGGTGCAACTGATATTTTATGCACATTCATATCAGGAATCATAAGCAGGGCTCCTAGATCAGTTTGATATTTTCCGAAACTCCATAGGGAAGTGCCAGTAATTTACATGATTTTCTGTGGATCCTCAATTGATCTGAGTTCCTGTATCAGCAGTACAAATCATGGCAATACTTGCCCTATGGAATGCTCCATTTGCCTGTAGAAAACATATATTTCCTGTAGATCTGAGAGAAACTAAAGAATAAGGATTTCTTACATTATACAATGCAATCAATAAGGGTCTGATGCACTATGGACTTGCAGCACTCGTGCCACAATATCTAGGACATAGGGTGAACATGCACTAATTCTAGATGTCAAAAGGACACACGTGGATAGGCAAACAGCCCACCCTGCTGCATGTCCCTGCAAGGGGCCTAACTGCACTTGTATCCATGCAACTGTGCAGCCAGTCAGGGTAGGGATGGGGTGCAGGCATGCCAATGATTGGCTGGCACAGCATAGCATGCATGATGCCATATCTGCTCCACCAGGCTGGTGTTAGGGTGTGTATTATGCAGCCAGAAGGCATCTGTAAAGAGTGCACACACACACCCTGATAGGTACCTGGAGGACCCAAAATTGCCATGCAGTCACAGACTCCAGCTCCCCTTGTCATAGAGGGCTGGAATTACAATGAAGGTGCAAACTGAGCCCCACAGCAGGTTTTCTAAAATCAGGCGCAGGGGTCCCTGGTGCACCCAGAGTTAACCGCAGCACTTGAGCAATGCAACTTGCATCACTCTAAGGGCTCTTTGAAAACTGAGCACAGTAAGTTTATTTACCAAGTTCTTAATGCCCCAGAGAAGAAGAAGAATTAACATTTACAGTATATAGCACTTTTCATCGCAGTGTATCCCAAAGCACTTTACAAGCAATGCTAGACTGGTAGTGAATGACTGAATGTGTAGTGGCAGCATATCACATCAACATTCACACACAGCCTGGACAATTGCATGAACCAGTTTTATGGGGTATTCTGTTTTGACAGTGAAACATTTACACTGAAGACCATTACAGTGACAATATCAGCAGATCGCTGTAATGGTCATGTGAGGCCACACATAGCTTCTCTGGGACCTGCACCTCCTCACGAAACAGCTCCGATTTGGAGTTTGTTTTTATAGAATATGGGGGTGCAGAGGGTGGAGACCCACTGCATGGGGGTGCAGGAGGCACAGCCCCACTGCAAAACACTTCTTTTCTGGATGGCACAATGCGACAACAATGCGGTCGCATATAGCCATAGCTGTAATGTCGGGTCCAAATATTTTTGCCAAACTGGCACTGTAGAACCATTTCATGGGAGGGAATATCGGCCTGGACACCAAGGAAAGTCCCCAACTCTTGCTCATTTTGGGTATTTATACTGGGTCTTGGACAAAATACAATCCGAGCACTTAAAGATTAATATGTGGCATTCTTAAACATCATATTTGGCAAGCTCATTGCCAATTGCTTTTGCAGCAAAACTATTTGACTCAGCAGGAGCTTATTAGGATTATAATAGCATGGCTAAAACAGGTTTACTCACAGGAAGCTCAAACTGGTACCCACAACAAATAAGTGTAGTTTGGAAACACTGTCATGGGTGGATACAGTAATTAGTTGATATATGTTATTTCATTTTGTTGACTGATTATTATTGTGCCTTTTCATTGCTTTAGAATTTTTTTGTTTATTTTACTTTTAAGATTTCATCCTGGTATTTGCTATGAGAAATTATCATAGTTGTCTAAGTAAGTTGTGATCTACTGTCCTTATGTATTGTTTGATTATTCACAATAAAACGTCCCCATCTCTTTTGCGAAGAGTGCCTTGGGTTCTTTTACTTCCACCTGGACACCCACCAGGATGGTAGAAGGGACCTCAGTTTAGTGTCTTATCTGAAGGATGGCACACCTAACAGTACATCACCCCCCTCCCATATACTGCACTTGGGTACCAGCGTTTAGGTATGAGCCCAATCCCAGTGTGGGACTATAACTCACAACCTTCTGGCTCAGAGACAGATGTGCTGCGAGTCATGCTGAAACCCAGATAATTTTGCAGATCATGGAGATTTGGGGTAAGAAGATGGCTGCATTCTTGCTCTAAGCCTTGAGCTGCCCTGATGCCTTTGAAACTGAATGAATAGGGCAATGTTTTATTTGGAGGCACTGGCCCCTGTTATAAGCCTTTGCCTGGTGCTGTGGGACACAGTTTTCCAAAGTAGAAAGATAACTGTGCTGCAAGGGAGACATATCACTCTTTCTGCTGACTATTATATCCAATGATCCTACACTCCTGTGGAGCAGGGGATCTACTATAGACCATCAGGGTTCCATTAGAAGCCCATGGCCTGGCCAGGTCTGACCACTGCTGGTCCCTCCCTTGCATGGGACTATACATCTACACATGGGGCCTGCAGGGACAGTTTATCTTGTCCTCATATGTCTGACTGGACTGGATCGTGGCATGCAGTTGTGTGGCTCAGTGCATGCCTGTACTGGTGTGCACCAAGCCCATTAATGCATTGGACCCTTCAACACTACAGGGCATATCATCACTGACCACAAATCACACACCTCTGTGTGTGTTGCTAGAACTCGAGGTGCAGCTGGGTGCATTTGAATGCACCCAAGAAGTGAGATTATAGGCCATTATTTTAGTTCCTGAAATGTTTTATTTCACTTATCAAATTACTTTTCAAAATAAAGGAGAACTTATACATAAACACAGAACTTTTTATTTAAAATAAGTTTTTTTGATTGTACAGCAAATCCCAGCCTATGTAATTATGGTGAGATAATTACATAGCTTGGAATATTAGTTGAACATTTAAATTCTTCCATCTGTCTTTTCTAGTTAATTTAAAACAAAATGCAGTATGCTGTATTTCTTGCACTGCTATAGACCACTTGAGGAGAACATTCAATCACACTGCTTAACTAGGGCTGGGAGAAATTCTGATGAAATCACCATTTCATGGCCTTGAAATATCCTGCAGAAAAAGAATAATTTTTGCATTTAAAAATGCCAAATGCAAAATATGTGGAGTTTTCATAAATTTTACCAATGTGCCATGAATAATACCCATAAATGAATTTCTGATTGATGCTTTTCCTACATTTGGGGACATATAGGGACATGCCATTTTAAAATCATGCCTGCAGAAAGTTATGTCACCTAATAGTTTTTCTGTTTTGGGAATTAAAACTACCTCCCATTTCTTTAAAAGACTAAACTAATTTTATCTCATATTTGGAAGTCAAAGTGAGCATCCATTTTGTTTGCAATTTAATTGGCAATATTATGCACAACATAATTTTATAAAATGTGGCTACTCAGTATGAAGGTTTAAGAATGGTTAGAGGCCACATTGTTGCAAACTGTGTCTTGTTAAAGAATAATTAAGACACCTTTCTGGTGCTCAATGCAAACACTCTAGCAGCCTTAACTATCCCAAACTTGCCTGGTGGCAAAATTGACATTTTTGTGGCCTTAATTCTGGATGGAAAGGATCATAAGTGGCTCGATGGAGCTGAGAGCACAGTCCCTTCTACTTCCTAATTTGTGTGACAAGCCCCCATGCAGTAATATTATTTTGATGTATTACTATGGAGAGCAACAGGATGCATTGCATAGACTTCTATAGGGAGCTGTTTTTAACTCTTTTTAACATGTTAGAATGCCTCTTTTAACAAATTGTAGCCATCACTCAATTAACAAGGGCCTTGTTAGCTGAGCAGTGGGCATGATTTGTTAAAGTGGCACTCTAACATGTTAAATAACATTTGTCAATGCCGAGCGTTGCAGGTATTTGCAGTGGTGTTTGGCATGTATGGTGCTTACCCTAATGCCCTGTGCGATTGCTGGTATTTGCACAATAAATTGTCGCACTTGATCTTTTGTTACCCCATTGTGCGCTACATAGCGGAAACACGTTTTGAGCAGGATGTGAAAATGACAGCTGTACTGCTCATGAAGGTGGTAAATGCCAATGTTGAAAATCTGGATTGGAAATATTGCAAATTGCAAACCTACGAAAGGGTGTGTGGTAACTGTGCAACGACGTCAGAAACAGTCATTTTAGGAATTTTTCACCAAATTTCAACATTGCCATTTTAAAACCTCTGCTAATGAACAGTGTCACTGTGATTTTCTTATTGTGTCCCATACATTGATTTCTCACACCGACTGCGCCATTGTGCACTACATGGGGAAAGGCGTTTGGGCAGGATGTGAAAATGACAGCTATACTGCTCATAAGGAGTGTGGTAAAATGGCAATGTTGAAAATCTGAGTGAAAATTTTAGAAATTCGCAAACTTACAGCGTGCGTAGGAACTGCATAACGCAGACTTATAAAACAGTCATTTTAGGAATTTTTCACCAAATTTTCAGCACAGCCATTTTAAGACCTCTGCTCATGATCAGTGTCACTGTGATTTTCTTAATGTGTCCCATACATTGAGTTCGCACACTGACTGCGCCATTGTCGCCTAGGGGCAGAAACACATTTGGGCAGGATGTGAAAAATGACAGCTGTATTGCTCATGAGGAGGTGTGGTAAATAGAAATGTTGAAAATCTGAGTGCAAATATTGAAAAATTGCAAACGCATGGCGCATGAGGAACTGCACAACGATGCTCGTAAAACAGTCATTTTTAGGAATTTTTCACCAAATTTTCAACATAGCCATTTTAAGACCTCTGCTCATGAACAGTGTCACTGTGATTTTCTTAATGTGTTCCATACATTGATTTCATACACCCACTGAGCCACATGCGCTACATGGGCGGAAAGACGCTTTGGGTGAGATGTGAAAAATGACAGCTGTACAGCTCATAAGAAGGTGTGATAAAATGGCAATGTTGAAAATCTGGAGTGAAAATATTGAAAATTCGTGAACTTATGAGCCTGCGTAGGAACTGCGCAATGCGCTCATAAAACAGTCTTTTTGGAAATTTTGCAAATTTTCCAATATACAGGGTTTTGGACCCCTTCTCATGAATAAAGTCACTGTCATGGCATTATTCAAGGCCAAAGGGTGATTTCACACAGTGACTGCGCAGTGCCCTGCGAAATCACCCTCTCGGCCCGGTCAACGCCATGACAGTGACATCGCTCATGAGAAGGGGTCCCTAAAACCCCTATGTTGAAAAATCTGGTGCAAAATTCCAAAAATGACTGAGATATGCAATAAAGTTGAAACCCCCTATGTAGCCCATTATACAGCTTACGGCATTTCCTCAGTTCGCGGTCGGCTTTGAAGAGTGCAGGCGTGTTCCCAGTCCACCGAAGATCGTCGCCCAGAGTCTGGAGGTAAGTATGGGGTGGGGGCCATGGGGAGGCTGGGTGCACAGTGGGTGGGTGCGGGTTGTGGGGTTTGGGAGATGCACGCGGGACCGTTTTGTTTTACAGGGAAAAAAAAGACGACGTGGGATGTTTCCCACGCTGGGGTGGGCTCCAAGCATGGCAGAAGATGTGTGGGGCGAGGAGCTGATGGGGATTGGGCACCTATCGGCAAAACAAACCAATGGTTCTCCACGCTGGGTGGGCTCCCAGCATGGCAGCAGGATGGCTGGGGGTGGGCCGTGGAGCTGACGGGGATTGGGCACCCTGTCGGAAAAACAAACAATGTTTGCCATGCTGGGTGGGCTCCCAGCATGGCAGGAAAGCTTTGGGGAGGCGGCATGACGCGCACGGGGGAGAGCATGACGCAGGGGATATAAGGCGCCTCAGTATGGCAGCGTGTTTTCCTTGAAGCAGAGGAACACAGCTGTCATACTGAGCTCCTGTACCCATTGGTGCAGGACCGCCATGCCTGCTCAAGGAGCAGTGCATTGATGGGAGAGGCACACCTCCGCGTGCTACTCTTCAAAAACGTTCCTTAGCATGCTGCATTTTAACGAAAATGAAGTTAAAAATGGCTCCCTATATAAGACTCATGGCACCCTCCCCCACTCTGTCCATAGTTCTACATCAGAAAATGGTACAGCATTGAGGCATGTCTCAGAATCGAACTGGAAGGGATCAGGTTCTCAGCTCCACAGACTCATATTACGATCCCTTCCATCCCAATTATGGCCACCCAAAAATTTTTAGTTTGGCACCAGGCAACTTTGGGGCAGGTAAGGCTGCTATAGTGTTTCTGGGAGGAAAAGTAAGGAAGAACAGAAAAGCACTTTAGAATTGTTCTTTGTAATTTAAAATGTTTTCTTGAACTGGAGGGAGCTTACCAATCATTTGTTTCACCAGGCAGAAAAATGGACACTGACTTCTGACTAGCAGAAAAGGCAGACCTTGAAAGTCTGTCCAAGCTTTTCCCATCCCAAACATTTTATGATCCTATGAAGACACATCAAACATTTATACTGCCGCATGCACTTTTCATCCAACTTGGCCCATTTCTACATTTAGACATCCATCACATCTTTGTAGGGCAGGCCTGTTTTTCTAACTTGGTTATTTTTAACATTGTAATTTATTTTTAGATTATAGATATCACTTTTTTTGTTTTGAAAATGTTATTGAGAAAGTGCTACAGGTCAAATTGATCAGCAACTGCAAAGGGACAGGACGAACTACTGGGTTTGGATAGAAATGGAGGGACAGTAGGAGAGTGTAGTACTGGCACAAGGGCAAGGCAGAAATTGTTAGGTAGGGTGAGAAGACTGGATGGGCCAAGAGCTTTTTCTGTTATCAGCTTCTATGTACCTATGGATGTATCTATACTACTGTAATTGGAAAAATCAGTGAATACCATTCATTTTCATTTTTTAAACTAGTAGGTTGATAAACAAAATGCCCATTTTCACAATGACCAGTAATATAAAACATAAATGCTGCAATACAGGACGTACATGGAAGTAGAACCATTCACACAGAGAAAGAAAGTTAAAAGTAATATTTACTTGTTTATAACAAAGCTTCCAGTATAATCTGTAAAGAATACCACCATTTATGTCTTTCTGAAGTTCCCAGTGGCTTCTCTCATAGTTTTACTTATATAGTTACTGCCCTGAATTCATTCCCTGGTTTCTCAGGTCACCTGCATTCTGGGTGAGTGACATGACCATTAGAGTACAAGGAGACAATAATGTCATATTTTTTGTAGCAATATACTGTAGCACACAACTAGTACAGATACCATGAAAGGTTAATGTAAAGGACATTTCCAGACTGCAGGGCTCTAAGATCTACAGGGAATCCTGGCAGCAGGGCAACGGATGGGTTCAGTTGTGGGGGTTCATTTCTTGAGTAAAAGTACTGCCCTGGAGCGGACCTCAAGGTGGACTCAGACTCTATCAATGAACATCCCTCTGCAAATCCTCCACCAACCCTATCCCCATTTAGCAATGTAATTCCATGTGCATTAAGTGGTTCACAATTCTTATTTATTTATTTGTAATTTTGACCAGGAAAGGCACTAAGCTAATATTAGCTTGCTTACAGATGTGTCCTGGAGGGTGGATTGCATGGACCTTTTATTGACCGGGGGATGTTGGCCAAGACATCAGGAAAACTCCACTGTTCTTGTTGATAAGTGCTGAGGGATCTTTACTTCCACCTGGATAGTGACCAGAGGTGGACAGAAAGGACCTCAGTTTAATATCTCATCTGAAGATGGCACTCTTACCAGTGCAGCACTGCCCATACTGCACTACAGTGTAGTTATTGGTCTTAACCCAAATGCCTGTGTGGGTTAGAACCCATGACCATCTGGTATTCTGGTCCACAGAGGTGAATGTGCTACCTCCTGAACCACTGACACTAATACATTTTGGTCCATCCACTCTGGCTGTGTATTTATTTATTTCAACATTTTTACTAGAAAAGTCATACTGAGCTGGTATCAACATGTTTCCAGATGTGTCCTGGGGAGGAGTTCAATGTTCGTGAATAGACTAGTGCTTTTGTATACTGTAACAAACTTGGCTTTTCTCTATTCTCGCCCTTAGTAGATAAGTCAGGCAGTGTGTAGGGAATAGTGGGCCCAGTGCCAAGTGTGAGAAGAGTGCAGAGGAGGAGGAGGATGGGGAGGATGATGGTGTTTGAAACACACTAAGCGTGGAATGCTGGGAGAGGCTGGATTTTATTTAGGATGTGGAGGAGTTAGTTTTGTGTGTAAATGTTCAACGGAGCATAGACATTTGCACACAAAGCATTTGATTTATCATCACTTAAAGAAAAGACACCACCCTACCTAGATAATATGTTTGAAATACGATTCTAGGGTAGACTTCATAACAGCTAAACTTAGAATTGGTGATTTCTAAAGTGAGAACAGTAAAGGAAACTCCACTGTAGTTGCCTGTGGACCAAGAATTTGGAATAGGTTGCCAGACTATTTGAGACCCAAGGTAGTTGTCCCATGGAACAGGATCAAACATTGGCTGTTTTGAGAGTTGCAAAAACAATTGGAAACAGCGGGCTAGTGAACAACCAAAAAAGAAAGAACATCCTCACTCTAGGACACAATATAAAGCTGTTTTAATATAAAAAAAAACAATATAAAAGGGGCAATTGCCCTGAGTACAAACAGTGGTAGCACACCCTCCAGATGTCATTTCTTTGGTGTTCTGTGTTTCAAGAGTTTGCCCAATTAACAAACTGCTGTTGTTGTTGCTGACATTTTCAATTTTATGATTTTCCCATTTCTATGAATGTATGTGACCGTAAGTCTTTTGTGTGTCTATGTAATATGTGCATTTTTGATGCTGTATATTTATTGAATTACTTGTTATGTATAAATGTGGACCCAACTGAAAATGAGTTAATGCTCAGATGGGCTATCCTTTTCCTTGGAATGTTCTTAAGGAATAAACTTTTACAAACAAACAAACAAACATTCCTCCAGACTGAACCTCAGGCTTTAGCCCTCCCATTCAATGTTTGGTGAGTAGAGTAGTGCTTATGTATACTGTAACAAACTCTGCTTTCTCTATTCCCGCTTTTGGTAGATAAGCAGGGTAGCATGTAGGAACAGAGGGACAAAAGATTACCTCCTCCAACTCACGGAAAGTGTAACCAGTAGCACGCAGGAGAGGAAAACCACAATCTGGAGGAAACCTCTGAAACCCATGGCTAGTGACCTGACCATCCTCGGAGCAAGCTAAGAAGAGATGATCCTAAATGCTTGTCTGATTTATGCTTCTGGGTTAGGGATGTAAGTTTCAAAGGCTGATGAAGTCCATCTTCTGAGTCTGTCAATGATGGGTATGGAAATGTTATTTCTAGATGCTGAAGAAGTTGCTCCAATCCTCAATGAATGTCCTGAGAATGAATATGGGTTAAGTCCAAGCCATTGCAGATGGATTCTAACATGATCCAGGAACCATTTTTGGTCACAAGTGATTGCTTGCCACAGCTTAACAGATGTTATGAAGGGTCTGATATGAATGGAAGAGCATGGGTTTGTCAAGACAAGCTACGGACACCAATTATCACAGGTTGGGTAATAAGCTATATGAACTCCTTTGTGTAATCTGTCTGTCACTGAAGATTGTAGCAACATGATAAAATGATCAGTCCTTTTCTGAAGATTGTTGATCTTAAGGAAATTAGTAGAGAATGGTGATGAGACAGTGAATTCTCCAGGATGCAGGAATCCATGGTATGCAGTGATGTGAGCAAGTTTTATTGAGCGTCTCAATATGAGCAACTGAATAAAACTGCTCGTACCTAAGGGCAAGTGGTGAATAATGTCAATGACTGCTTTAGAGTGAGTGTAGCACTGAGCTATACTTGCTACTGCAGGATATGGGGATATGTTATTTCAAGCCCTGCCAAACTGGTCATTTGGTGTAGTGGCTTGAGCCACCACCCTGAGTTGGTGGATCCAGGTTCAAGTTGACTGTACAGGAATTATATTTTGTGTGTTTCTAACTTTCTCCTGTACCCATGCCCTCTCTAGAGTTGATAATATTAGTTTTGGGGGGTCGTGGGGCTTGCCCTACAAAGTGTGTGGGGGATAGCCCCTTGCATGAAAATGTTTGTTTCTTATTTTTGTTTGGCAAATTAATGACAATCGTTGTTTGCGGCGGTTGCTCTGATTTTGATCTCCTTTTGACGCCGGGCACTTTTGTGTCGCTTGTATTGGTCAGTGAGATAGAAAACTCATGTTCATCACATCAAATGGGAATCCATAGAAAGCTGAACAAACAGCAGACTAAACCATTATATTCTTGGTGGAATCAAATAGATCTGAGTTCAATAAATCCAATGTTTCTCATTATGGAGCCATCTATAGGGAGATGAGGAGGAGTTTCAGCAATTGAACTCTTTGAATGCCCAGTAGAAGAAGCTTAACAGAAGGATTGGAAAACAGTGAAGGCAAGGATGGATTGGACTGTGAGGAACAGAACTGGATAACTGAAAGGTAATGTTTAATACTTCCATATGACAGTTTCAAGGCTTGGTGACAAAAGGTTAGAAATGCTAGAACATGGTTCATATGAACAGAAATAGTCTGGGAGGACTGCGATGCACAGAATGATGAATACTTTTTCCACATTATAGAATATGTAGCAAGAATGGGCCACATGATGGTGTTACTTGCTGGTGATAAAATTCTAAATCATGATGAGGTCGCATGATGAGAGAGGAGGAGGAGTCATGGACTGAATCCGCTGAATGATGGAGATGACAAAAGGTCTGAGTGCTGGAGTAGTGATGGTTCCAAGTGGGAAAGAATGGTGACAGTAGATTGACTAGGCAGAGGAGCAGGAATATCCACAGCAGTGCAGGTAGGTGGAATGGCAGGAGGAGCTAATGAGTCAGAGCAGGAGAAGGCTGATCTGTGAAGCAAGCTTCAATTATTGACATATGAGTTTGCAGGTTGGAAACTGAGGTGGCTAACTGAGCCATGAAGTCCCAAATTTCTGACAATGTAGAAGATTACAGTTGAGGAACAGGCTGGCTAGGACCAGTATCTCAAACAGGTTGAAGCTGAGAAGCCAAGAACAAATCATACAACTCCTGTTAATGGGAAGAAGCTGGGTGTTGGATACCTTGTCTTTGTAGTTCAGCCATGAGGAAGGAAACAATTCAATCTTTAATGGAGTGCTCGGATTTGGAAGCACACTTATAGAACAGGAGGAGCCAGGGCAGAAGTCTGAGGAGATCTTGCAGGATCTTCAGCAGGGTTGGAAGGCATAGGATCAGAATGCAGAGAAGATGCCATGAAGCCAATATAATGTATACAAATGAGAGCTACAGGGGTAACTCAAGCAGGTAGGACGGGTACTGAACTGAAGGAAAGGCCCAGGTACAGGAGACATATTGCTGTACGTAGAGAGTTCCCACTTACGACAGGTAATGGTGGGCCAGAATCTTGGTCTGAAGGACCCAAAGAACTGGGAATAAGGGAGCATTAGAGGAGGATGATGACTAGATGGACAGACTCCCATCCATGGCAGGCAAGGAAAGCCCACCTTCACTAGATACCCCAGAAGATATACGTTAGAGACGGAGACTGTCAGACTGTTATGAAGTTGAAAATTAATGGAACAAGCTCCCATCCCAGGAGACAGGGCAAGTCCACCTTCACTAGAATACCTCACAAGGCATGAGTTAGGGACAGAGACTGTCAGAATGCTGGTACGACTGACTGGTGTGGATGACTGATATGACTGACTGACTGATAGGACTGACTGATGTGACTGACTGACTGAGATGGATCCCCCATCCCCAGTAGACAGGGTAAGCCTACCTTCACTTGAATACCTCAGAAAGTATGAGTTGGGAATGGAGAACATCAGAGTGCTGATATGGCTTGAGCAAGGAAAAGCAGCTGTTTGACACTTGAAAGGAAGACATAAACAGGCACAATTAGCTGGAGGAAGGGAAATTAGGATCAGAGAGAGAGGAGATGGAAGACTGCCAGAGGGGTGCTTGACAAAACAAAACTGCTGCATGAAATGTAACAATTTAATGAAATAAAAGCACAACATTAAGCAGAAACACATAGAATAAAAGTGTAGTATAGCTTTGGCCATGTGCAAGGAGATGATGTCAACAAGCGCTGGCCCAGAGACAGAGCAGTAGCACTGCAATGAAACTAAAGAAGTGCCCAAAGAAACCAAATAAGGTAAACAAGGAGAAAGACAACAAGTGAGGTAGGGGAGAAGGCACAACTAAACAAAAACAGCAGCAGGAGGGTGGATGGGCAGGGAAAGGGAATGAAGCACAACAGTGCAGATGAAAATGGAATGGCAGCAAGGCAGAAGAAATGGGAGGCAGGGAATGAAAACATTGCAGTGAGAGAGGCATGGGGGCACAAAATGGACAATGGAGAAAAAACAAGGAACAAGTACACAATCCACAAAATGGAGCATAGGACAGCAGAGGAGAGATAAATGCAGCAATGAGGAAGCAGGCAGAAAATCAAGGAGGAACAGACACAAGCCATGCAGGGCCCAGCTAAAAACACAGGTGCTTTGAAACATGCTTAGTGTGGACTGCCAGGAGAGCTGGATTTTAGTTAGGATGTGGGAGGAGCTATTCCTCCACATTGAACCTTGAGCTTTAACCTTCCCAGGAGAGAGGAGAACAGAAGAGATGCAAAGTACAATATACTGTACAAAAACACAATAGTATGGAATTAAGTACGGCAGAAGCATAATTCAAGGATGTTAAAGAATACATTTTCAAATAGTAAATATCATACAGTAAATTGTTGAATGAGCAAAAGAACATTAAACAGTAAGCAACACAACAAAATAAGGGACATGGAGAAATGACTGATACTAGGGAGTAGGTGGTGCTGGTGTCATTGCCAAGTGTGTTTTAGGTGAGTAGGGGTCCACCCCAATATCAGAAACAACCGCGAGGAGTGAATAGAGAACTCACAGAGGAAAGATTTTGGAGCAGAAACGAAGGAGCAGAGTGAATGGAAGGGGAAGAGAACACCATAGTTTAGAGAAATGAAATGAGAAGGCAGCTAGGCCAGCAGTATATTTCATGTGAGGGAGACAATGACAGTGAAAGTAAGAATTGTGAAGGGAGTAATATGAAGAAGGGGAAGGAAGGAGAGAAGTAAATACAATGGGAGAGCCAGAACAATATTTTGTGTGCTAGGTATATTGTCTGTGGTTAATAAGGGGGTGGAACCAGCTGTAGAGGATTCAGTCAATGAGAGCAGCTCCAGAGGAAGAGATAGAAGTGCTGGCACATCTAATTTATATGGTAAGTCTCTGGTGAGCCCTGGCCTACTTCTTATCTTGAATCTGGAACTAAGCACCAGCCAGTCTGGACCAAAATGGCAGAAGTTGTCAACTAGAAGTCCTTCCGAGCTAAAAGGAGGTAAACCAGCTAGATATATCCTGCTCCAGAAATTGAGCTGTGGGAAGAATCATCAGCAAACATTCAGTGCCGTGAATAGCAAAGCACAGGTACTCCAGGAAAATAAGGTAAGGGAAAAGCATTGCCACCCACCTCACTGAGGACAATGGGACAGGAGGCTGGGTGTCTGGGTCTCAACCCAGCTATAGTCCTATGAAGAATTGCATATTACTTACATCTCTATGCTTGTGCATCCCTCTCCAGAATCCCTTGTTATTATGGACTTAACACACTCCTTGTAAGCAAGGGTGGAGTGATGAAGTACACAGGAGCAGCTCCTGAGGTTGTTTCCTAGGCAGTGGGCCTCTCCCAAGTGTGAGCCAGTCAGGTTTGTGTCAGGGGAAAGGTGCACTGGTGTATTATATAGAAACTCTTGCAGCAGTAGCTGCAAGATATGTTAAGTGTCCATTTCCAAGTGTGCTACTGATTGGATATAACAGCAAAATTAAGTTGTTGTACAGTAAGTAAGTGAGGTTCCGCGATTTTCAATCCCATGGGCGCATTGTGCATATTAATGGACACATACAAACAGAGGAGAGAAAGAAGGCAGTGCCTCAGCTGGGACTTGAGCCCAGGCTGCCTGAATACTGTTCTGGTTGCAGTAACCATCTGCACCATCAAGGCAACTGGAACTTGGTCTGTCCCGAGCACACATTACTCTTTCTCTAATGTACAGTCTGGTGCTGCACAAATAATTGCTACATTTTCAATCACATGGGTGTGGTGTGGATATTTATGGAACACAAACAGAGAGAGAAAGAAATAAGTGCATCAGCTGGGACTTGAATCCAGGTAGCCGGAATACCATTCTGGTCATGCTAACCAGCTGCGCACCAAGGCAACTGGAACCTGGGCTGTCCCAGAGCACGCATTGCTCTTTATCCAATGTACATCATGGTGCTGCACAAAGAAGTCAGTTTCCTTGCCCCTCCAGGATCCCATAGTGCCCAAAGTTCTGAGGTGGCTTGGCTGGGTTGTTCCATGCCTGGGAATAGTCCGTGAGTCCAGCATGTGGTTATACACCACTCAGACTTGACTGAGGACTGTATGGACATATCGTTGCTGAAATACTGTTTGAACTGTTTAAAAGAAGATCATTTATGAACAGTTTCCATCATAGTTTGAAAGCTCATGGGCAGTGATAATGACGCAAGATGACTGACACCAAACTCTGTGAGAAAACCTCCGGTATGCAACACCGTACTGTGCTACAACTCCATGGAAAAATAATTAATATAAAGTAGAGTGGGTCTGAGAACTAAAATAAATATGGCACAATGTTTATACCTGGAAGAAAGAAAGAGAGTAAAGGAGAAGAAACACAATATAACTACTTAAAATGAACAGAAAGTGGAAAGACACGAAACATACTGAACGCCCACTTCAAACTTTACTTTGTTTGCTTTGTACTTTTAGAAAACTTACGCCAAAGAAAAAGGACCAGCTAAAATCATTGAACTTGAATAAAGCAATCAGTAGGTCTGTAAGACAGCTTGAAATACAGACCAGACTTCGATCACCACAATGGTCCAAACAGCCAGTAAACACCACTCAACAAAAGGTCAGAAATGCCAGCAAACCCTGAGAAGTTAATGAAAAAGGCAGTAGAGGTAACAGAGGACATACCTGCAGTGATTAACCAACTGATAACAGTACCAATTTTTCTAAGGAAGAAAGTTCCAAAATCAAAGGGAGCTATGGAAGGTCAAACACAGGAGCAGGGCCTGGTCTATCAGAAGGAGGAACAATGGAGGCAACAAAGAATGTGGATGGAGAGGAGATAGGAACTGAGGAACAAATGGCATCCCAAACAAGTGGGGAGAAAGGATTTCAGAGGTCAGAGTAAAAAGCAGCTTCAGTCCCAAATGGTCAGGCAAGCAACTGCTTCCTACAGCGAAGATATTATCTTGGACCAAACAACGCTGCAGGTAACAGCTAAACCTCTATGCCAATGGCAGGTATGTGTTAATGTTACTTCAAATTGGGAAAGACATTTAAATTTAAATACAAATATTGATGAAAATAATGAACAGAATAATATAAACATAAACTGATCCCAAACCCAATAAAATGAGAGAGAGACAGGCGAGTGGGCTAGCAGAAAAGGAAGGTGAGGAAACAATTTTTAAGCTGGTGGTATCAGACCCCGGATAGGTTACATAGGCTGGGGTGACAAATTCAAGTACATGCTGGAGGTGTGTAGGTACTGGTATTTTGTTTCATATATTATGGGCATGCTCCCAGACTTCTGTGTTTTGGATCTCTGTCATCAATACATTAGAATGTCCCTAAGGGAGGTTATGTAAACAATCTCAGATAGTAGAGTAAATAACAATAATAATAATAATGCAGATTCTTGTGTCTTGAGTCTGCCAAGAAACATTTGTAAACAAGCAGGGTACTAATAAAGTTTATTATACTGCTTACGCCAAGCATGTGACAAAGAAAATCACAAGGAGATGGGTTTCTCACCACTCTCCTGAAGAATGTACATAATCTCCAGGATTGTAGGATCTCAGGTTCTCCAAAATCTCGGTCTCTCTCCCTGTGGAACAGGGTTGCAGAAAGCTAAATACTACAGATAACAGCATAGCAACAGAGATTACCTCATAGTTACAGATATGAGAAACAATATGTATTGGTCCTAAGTCATTCTCCATTGGATGATGACTTAGGAACATAATACTAATGAGTATCATATGAGACAGAATATGCTTCCACTAACATTATAGCTTGGACAAAGAAATGCTGACTAGGCTCTATTACATATGACATTTCTTGCTTATGTATAATATAAGGCATAACAAAGTTTCTCTCTGTGTCAGCTTGCTTAGACCAAGTGAAGTGCTGACAGGGCTCTATTACACGGGCATATCTGCCTGAGTGTAAAACACACACTACATATAATTATATGAGAATATAAGTATACAAATAATCACTGATGATCCCTTAGAGTCATCTTATCAGTGATTAGGTAGATTATATATGGAATATATGTAAAGACAAACATAATCCATTATAGTGAGGTATTATAGTCATGCATGATATAATCCTACGAAGGATATAAACATTAGCATATATGAGCAGACAAAGCATATTCCTGTCACGCATGCTTATATGATGGGTGCTCAAATCTATGTAAGTGCAAAATAGCAGTATCACAGTATAATAGACCAGGAATACAGTGTGAGGTGTATGTGGGATGATAGGGGCATAACCCAGGTGTAACAGGGCTCCCCTTACACATTCACCTAGGTTTTGGCTTTTGGGGAACTGATCTGTGTTATCTCCTGAGGTAATAAAATATAAATTTTCTTTACACATGTTTACATTGAGGCTGTTAGATAGATGCTGTTTAAGTGGGCCTTACCCATCATCCCTACTTTGTCTCAGTGATCACAGGCTGTAATTAAAGTGGTGTCTTATGTTACAATTTACTATTGGAAGGAAAAAGATGGTTCTTTTTGGGAAGCGTGGGACCTCTTCTACCAGGTATTGGGGTGGCTGATTTGGACATTGATCATTAATATTGGTCTTAGTCGCTGAAGATATTATAATATCTTTGGTGGAAGGATTCAGCCAGTATTTGCTTCCCACAGCTGTACTGGTCATTGTTTTATTTATTTATTTCTTAGAATATATTATTACTTTCAGGTGTACTTAGTAATAATGTTACACTGGTTGTATTTAGAGGAGACCTTGACATGAAGAATGGCTCCTTTTTGGCGCTGTCACTATTTTGGATGTATTTTAAATTTCTTTCTGATATTCTGTAATTTTTCCAAAATATCAATAAAGTAGTATTATACAAAAAAGAAGGAGAGAAAACACAACTTAATAAGGAGATAAGTAATAACAATGAGCTAACTTAGACTCTACTACTGTAACAAACAAACAAAGGCATAATACTACAATGCATGTACTAAACAAAACAGATGGCAAGATAGTGAAACCAATAAAAGTCAATCTGAAACAGAAGAGTCTGTGACATTTGAATACAATGAGGATGTGTTTTGGGAAGAACCCCCTCCATGGGGCAAACTATGATGCTGCAATTATCAAAATTAACTAGTGCTATGGAAAAAGTGAATAAAGAAATGTCTGATAAAATCCACTCTTTGCAATCACAGTTAACCATTTGATAACCGAGAACCAACAGCTTAGAACTTATGGATGCACAGAAACATATTAATTTATTAGAAGAGACAAGTATATCACAACAAGTCAAATCAAAGAGCTAATAAATCAAAATAAGGAATTTAAAACTAAAATGACTGATTTTGAAGCAGGTCAAGACAAAAAATTATTAGTTCTAGGTGTCCTGGAATCATGGGATAAAGACAAACTGCTGAAACATGCACTTAAAACAATAATGGCTGAGTACATAGAGACCAAACCAGAAGATATACATATGTATTTTGACGAGTTCATATGACTTATAGACCAGATGCAGGCACACAAGGACCACCAAGACAAATTTTAAGGACATTTTTAAATCGAAGAAAAGGAAGCCCTAATGGCAATGGTTTATAAAAAAAAGACTAAATATAAATGGGGCAGTAATAACCATATTTAATGACATATCAAAAGGAAAACATTTGACAACCTGCATAATATACTATGGACTGGGGTGTTAAAGTAACAATGCTGTATCCAGCCAATTTGAGAGTAATTACTGAAGGTATAAGGCACACATTTGAGACAATTGTTGAAGCAAGTAAAGCATTAAGAGAACTATTGAAATGGACTTGATCTAACTGAAGAAAAGAAAAATAAACTCTAAAGATCAGGAAATAGATATATACCTGTATGTTTTTTCTCTTCTATCCCTTTTTCTTTAAAAATCTAGGATACAAGAAGATTAATGGACAATGAAAGAATTTGATGACATTGGAAGATTTATTATTGAAGGAAAACTAGTACTAATGTGGGGAGGCAGCGATATATGTTCCTATCTATGGAACTTGGACAAGGTGGGGCAGAGCAATTGAAATAGATATGGAATAGAAGCTACCCAAGAATTGGTAGCAAGTTAACAACTACAGCAGAGGAAAGGAAGAAGTGTGGCAGGTTACAAGGAAGAAATAACTTTTGGTGAAGGGCACAAAACACATTAACGGCAAATAAATAACAGTAAGCACAGAGTTAAGTTACAGCAAAGTTGTGGGCTAACAAGCATTACTTCTAGATGGACAAAACATGATTTTAAACATGGATAGTGTGTACAAAATAAGAATCACCACTTGGAATGTTAATGGTATTAATACCCCAATTCAAAGAGAAAATATACTGAATCATGTTAAAAATGAAAGTGGATATACTGTTGTTACAAGAAGTACATTTGGTAAGAAAAGAAATATTTAAATTAAGAAGGAAATGGTTACCCTTTTATTTTTCTCCCAAGGTACCACGAAAAGTTATGGTGCTGATCCTCATAAAAAATTATTAAATTTCACTTTATGGGTTCTTTTCAGGACACAGAAGAATGTATTGTGCTAATCAAAACTAGGATTAATAATAAAGAGATGATAATTGGCTCTGTTTATGTTCCATTCAGCAGTGTCAGTGGCTCAGTAGGTAGCACACGTGCCTCTGAGGTCTGGAGATCAGAGGCTGTGGGTTCTGTTCCCACATCTGGCACTTGGCTAATATCCCAGTACTGACACTGTAGTGTAGCATAAGAGGGTACTGCACTCTGAGGTGCCGCCTTTTGGATGAGACGTTAAACTGAGGTCCCATCTGCCTGGATTGGTGGTAGTTCAGGTGGATGTTAAAGATCCCATGGCACTTACCGGAAAAGTAGGGGAATTTTTTATTAGAAGGCAGACAATACATCAAAATGAAAAACATACAGCAATCCAGAAATACAAAAAAGAAAAAGAAACACAGGTAAGCCATTTATACAAACATCATTGAGGTTAAAGAACAAAATCCAACACTGTCATTGTCTACCATATGCTAAAAATGAAAAAAAAGCAAAAAAAAGAAATCAAGGAATCCATACAATATGTTTCCAAAACTGATAAATACTTGACTATCTAGAGAATTATGCTTCAAAATCTTCTGTTTAACCAGAGCTTGTTCGATTAACCAAGTACAACAATATTTGGAAGTATAGTATGTTGTAAAGAAAACTGACATCTGGCTTGCCATAAATAATATTTAATACAGGTAAATACCAAAGTAAATGTTCTCAGAATAGTACCTCCCTAAAAAACAGAATAATCCCTAAAATAAGACTCTGGTATGAGATGTGGTGTGCAATGCCCCATTGCCACCGCAAGGCTAAATCTGTCCAAATGTTATAGTATGAGAACAAAAAAGAAAAAATGTTCCTACGTTTCTACCTGACCAGCACATTCAGGCCTAATGCATTGCCTATCAGCAATAGGTTTATGCTTCAGGTTACCCGGACCCCAATTTACCATGGCAGCTGAGCCATTGAATATGCTGCATTTGAGGTGGCACCTGTTATCCATCAAAAGGCGAATGCCTGAGGAATCTTAGTAGGGACACAAAAGGAAATCTACTTGAACAAAGAAAACATTACCTATAAATTCAGCATAAAATTCTTCCTGGAAACATCATGTAATTGTGCTTTAGCAATTTCCATTCCATGAGTTTCCGAACTGCAGAAGTCAGCATAAGACAGTGCAGCAGATTTGGCATTTTGTTTGGTATACCCCACCTCCCATTGGGTCAAAATGGGTGAAATAAGAGCTGGGTCCATGCTGACCATGGATGGTCCTCAGGCAGGGTTTTACCTGAAATGAAGATATCATAAAGAAAGAGTTAAAAACTAAAGGATTAATCATTCCCAGTCCCCTTGAGAAATTTTAAATCGTAAAAGCCGTTTGATAAGATTTAACCTGCTGCCCATACCATCTGAAAGAAACAGCTATACAGTCTAGTTTCCAGGAGGTTGGGACTGGAAAAACCAACAGACATGCAAAAACACTGGTAATAAAAATGTCTTTATTACCAGCACCCTTTCTTTTGAAAAACCCCAAGCTTTCCATTGCTGTACCTTGTGTCTCAATAGCCAAGTACATTTCCCAATTCAAAGTGCCAGGTCCCCACTCCCAAAATAGAGACCTAAAATTTTAAGGGAATCAGTAACGATATACCCTTATATTATGAACTGTTGGGGTCCTGCCTACTGCCATACACCCACATTTATCAAAATTAGCATGGTGCCATTTAACTCAAGAAATGTTCAACTACCAAAAGTGCCTCAATCCTGATTGTACATCTGCCACCAATAAACATATATCATCCACATAAGCCGAAGATTTATGGGCGGCATGTTTAAAGATGTAGTCAAACCATGAATAAATTGATTATTTTCAATTTCTCTTAAAGAGGATCTAACACAAAGAAGTATAACAAAGGGCTAATGGGACATCCTGTCTAACCCCTGTGTTAATTCAATTTCATTTCCCAAAAGATTATTTATTAAGGGACCAGAATGCGCATTAACATATAAGGTACCAATATAGTTAAGAAAGGGTATAGGATACCATACTTCTAAGACTTGAAACAGAAAAAATGAGAAACTTTATCAAAAGCTTTAGACTGATCTAGAGCTAAAATAAAACCTGATAATTTGTCCTGAGCTCCAAATTCACAGATATCTCTGATCAATTTTAAATTTTGCTGAATAGAGTGATGGGAATAGAAAAGCTTGTACCAGGTGGAGTACCCTTGTGCAACAATTTGTAGCCTCTTACAGAGAAGAGAAGAAAGAATCTTATAATCCATATTTAGTAGGCTGATTGGCTCCAATTGCCCAAATCCGTAACATCCCCTTTTTATATATAAATGTTAGAATTGCTAGGTTAAATTTTGTATCTACTAAACCAAATTGTAAGATATCATTATAAACCTCAGCTAAAATTACACTCATGTCGTCTTTAAAGGTTTTATAAAACTCGTTTGTAATCCCATCTGCCCTAGTGAAACCCCCTGTTCTAAGTGTGTTGATTACGCAGAACTTCTGAGGGAGAAATAGGTTCTTGCAGTGTATCTGCTACCGACTGTGATATTTGGGGAACTGGGAAATGAAGGATGTCCTCCCATAAAGCCGTTGGAGTAAACCTAGTACTAAAAACTGAGGATAAATGCTGTTCTACAATCTCCAATATCTCAGCTGCTGATGTCTTTATCTGTCCTTTTGAATTTGGAGACCAGTCATAAGTTTCCTATCCAGTTTTGTTTACATGCGACATATGGATCTTTAAAGGTTGTTGTTGTACCAAATTTCAGCTCTGCATACATCGACACTGCCCTATCATATTGGTACTGTTTCATTTTTCTGTAAAACCCCTAATTATGTTTGCACCTCCAGGGCCGTCACCGAGAACTAGATAATAATTTATAATACTGATTCCTATAGTCTAAATATTGTAAATAATCAGATGTACCTTTCCTTCTACCAAAGGAAAAAAAAATCATAATGGCCAGTTTGGTATCCATCCACCAGGAAACCCAGTCATCATAAAAATCTGCAACAGATTTTTGAGAAATAAGACAATATCGAAGTTGGGCTAGGAAAGGAACATCATCCAATAGCTGTGAATTTAATTTCCATCTTCTACTGATAGCAGGGAAACTTGTAGGAATCTGAAGAAGCCCCAAAGTACAATAAAGAAAATTATGATCTGAAAAATCACAATGTTGTAGAGAAAACACTGGGGTATTAAATGTTTGGAAATAAAAAATTGTCTATCCTAGTTTGAAAGGAAGCCCTTCTATAAGTAAAACCATCTGCTGCATGGAGACCCCTATAGGCATCCCTCATATTTGCAACTGCCAATGTTTGAGTGAGTGTATGTGAGTCACAATAAGTTTTCTGTTGCACATTATTCTTTATACGAATATCAAGACTACAATTCATATCACCTCCCCAAATCACATGCTTGGAAGTGAAGAGATAGTTTGATCTCTTGAAATAAATCAGTCCTCGCAGTTTTTACTTGGAGCACAGGTATTAATTAGTCTGAGGAAAATCTTTGATAATAACAATCAATAAGCAAGGTCTGCCTGGCCAAATGTCTATCAGCCATGCGACTTGCACTGAGAGAGAAAAAAGAATTCTACCCATCTGCTGTATCTGGACCAAAAGATCAAAAGAGGGCCCCCAACCAGGCTTTTTTAACTTGAGCAACCTCAGCCATGGAGGATAAGTGTGTTTCTGCACAAAGATGATATCTGCCTGTAAATCCTGGCACTGCCTAAAACAAGTTAAAAGTCTCTTGTAGTTTTTATACTACAGCAGTTAATAGATATCATTTTAAGCAGGCCATAGAAATGTAAATGCTGAAGTTCAAGGTTTATCTTGTTTTCGTTTTACCTTTCTTTTTTTTTCAATTCTAAAGGTCCTTTCCACCTTCATCTTCTACCTTCATCTCTGAACCTGCATCGGGTTTGGCTGTATCTGGACCTGAATCCCGTCCATTTCTGCTAACACTAGAAATGAATTTTAGTAGGACAAGCCCTACCACCCCTTTTTGTCAATTACTAGCCTGAGTAATCCTTCTAGGGGTTTGAAGTCAGAATCCTGGGAAGCCACAGCCAGCAGGCCCTTGGGGGAGTCGTGAAGGCTGCAAGGATGGGTCCCCACTGGGAAGGGTCCTCAGAGAAACAGTGCCTGGTCCTGATTAAAGGGTCCTGGTTGCCCAGTTTCCTCAGCTGGAGGTTGCGGCTGACCAGAGGGCAGATCCTGGCTGCATCCTCCAGGCTGGCCTGTAGAATCCGTGTCTGTGTGTGGGTGGGTCAGCAAAGTCTGAGGCCTGTATCTGCCCTGGGCCTGGTTTATTAAATCCTCCTTATTTGGGCCTCCTGCCTATTCTGGCCTGCCCACGGGCATTGGTGATAGGCATGACTGCTTCATCACATAAATTACATTTAAACACATTGACAGGCTTCACTGTCATGATCCAGTTCCCACAAAGTGCACATTTAACCTTATCACATGCACTACTTAAATGGCATTTACTACCACAGCGATAGCAGACTTTAGGCTGACCAGGATAGAAACAAACCCGCTGTCCTTCCCAAAAAGAAACTATTAGGGACATGCATAACCTCATTATCAGTAATATGTAATTTAACTTTAAACACTAGCCCCAGTCTAAATCCTTCCATATCCATTATGGGCTCAGGGGGCCCAAAACCGTACATTTATTTTCCAACCAGTACTGGATATCCCCCATTCACCCCTCATTCCTAAACATGATATTAATAGTTTTAAATAAGGGTTTAGTAATTGGTTTCACCTAAAATGGTAGCCATAAAAGCAAGGATTTACAAGACACATATTTTGCCAAAATCTGTCTAACCCTGAAAAATTTTAAAACTAACATCAAATGTATCTTCCTCAGATATTTATCAAGGCATATATATCAGTGGCCAAAAATGCATCAAGTCTTTTAATAACTTTCTGCAACATATGCCCTGTCTGGATGTTCAGGCAAACCTCCTCGATACCTGAGTTGAACGGCATTTCTTCTTGGAGCCTACTCCAGCTTATTGTTTTAAATAAGTCCGAGAAACACGGGCCTCTCCTTGAATTTTGACCCCTAGTGACTGTAGTGGAGATTGCTGCCTCTGACCCTCAGGCGGGGGCAATCTCCATTGCAATCTCCGTACCTACTGTATCAGTGTTAGAAAGAAAGGACATAGTCTGACCTGGGTGAAAGCCCTTTCCTGATCATGTAAACATGGCTGTGATGCCCCGCTCTTCCGACAAAAAAGTAAGCCAATTAGGGTCCGGGATCCACCGACCATCCAGCTGCAGTAACCATCTTGCCTGAGACAAGGCAGATTCCTTAGTCCATCATACTGCAGCCTTGTCTTCAAGCCGGCCGCCTGTTGCTAGAGCCCCTCAGCTTCCGACCACGCTGACACTCTGCATTCCCTGTGTCAGCTGTGGTAATGACGGCTTGTACGTCAGCCAACTCACCAGTGCACCATCCCGCTGGTGCTGCACTGTCTGTAGCCTCAGGAATAATTTGAGCAGAAACCTCATCAATGCCAACCACCTCTGTCTCCATTTCCATATGCAATGACTCAGATGCTAATGCTGAAGAAAAATCCTCCCGACAGTATGCTCAGTCGCCTGCAGATCTCCGTCAATCTCCGGCTCAGACAATGCTGTATCAGGCATATCCTGATTCTCCAAGACAACCAAAGCCTCTTACAGAGCTTCAGCCTGCACATCCTGCTCCTGCTCGCTCCATAAACTGTCTGCCATTACAGCGTATGACAATGCCCTCTGCTGGCCCCAACAGAGTAGGGAATTTCCTCAGTGTCCTGACCAAATTTCCCTCATTCACTAAAATACCACCAACAGCTTAATCTGGTTCAAGACCAGTTGGCATTCATCTGTATCCCTCCCTGGGTCGTGCCTGAAAATAGGCAGGATTTGTCTAGTGCACTTACCTGGTCAACAGAAACTAAATAAAATAAATAAATAAATTAAAAAAAAAATTCACCCAATAGCATGCATTTTAGCCAAACTTACAGAAGGGATTGTTAAACTGGATCAGGTAAAACAATAATAGGAGGTGATATGAATATACTTTATTGGCCCAAAATAGATAAAACAAGTAATAGTAAAACTTAGATTGTTTAACAGTATATAAATGACAACTCATTTACAACACCATTAGGGCAAGACCCTATTTTGCAAGGTGCTCCTGTATGTTCCATAATAACATTTACAAATCTCATTACAATAAATCTAAAAACAGACAGTCATCATCTGTACATAAGTTGGACATAAGTTAACAAACCCATTCTACACAGTACAAAATTCACAAAAGGACATATAGTCAATCAAAGCAGGTACAACATAGACAGCTCATGTTTCAGTGCAGTGGAAAGTGATTTTATGGTGTTATTTGCATATTTCATTTGAATATTTAGGTTGTTCCATATTTTAATTGCAGCAAAAGAAAAGGTCATCTCCCCAATCTTTCTTTTAAGCATCTCTATTTTGTAATTTCTCATCTTTACATTTTCCTTAAGTTATGTTTATACTGTACTTTTGTATTTTCTCATACAAGTATATAGATTTCATGGTTTCCTTTACTTGTTTAAACATTTTAACCCATATTATTTTCTGTTTACTCTGTAGAGTAAACTAGCCCTAATTCTTTATACAAAACACAGTGATAGGTCAACTTACTTGCTTGCAGGGCAAACCTGGCCAATCTATTATACGTTACTTCAGCCTTTTAATATTGTCTTATTTGCAGAGCCATATATATCACCCCATAGTCCAACACAGGGACCATCATTAGATTCACTGTAGATTTCCTCATTTTATCATTTATTCAGTGGCCTGTTCTTCTGAGTGTGCCCAATCTACATTTAATTTTTACTTTGTCATTATATGAAATTCAAATGTTAATTTCTGATCTATCCAGAAACCTAGATATTTGTATTCAGATACTTGTTCTAATAGTGTTTTATTCTTGGTTATTATATTTAAAGACTGTATCTTACTGCTTCTTTTGAGATGAGAAAAGACCATGACTTTGGATTTACTACTATTTAGAATCAGGTTAGATTTCTCAAACCATTTTTGAATGTTGAAAAATCTATCTGTAAATCCTTTGAATTTTACCCAAGTCTGTACCTCTAGTTAGAAGTACAGTGTCATCTGCATAAAGGCGTGTAGCTGATTTGTTACCTGTTTCTTACTTGAAAGGTTCTTTCCTACAGTGGTTTGTTGGATTCTACCTGTTAAGTAGGAATGAAACCAGGATCCTACCTCCCTGAAATACCTATTTGTTGAGTCTGTTCAGCAGCACCCCATGGTGTACCGTATCAAATGCTTTAGACAAATCCATGAACAAGTAATAACATAGCTATATTCAAAGTCCTCCAAACATTTTAGAAGCACACAAAGTTGAGGACAGTTGGAGATTGCAACATAACATGCAGAAAGAATATACCCATCACAATAAAAAATTTACAATTTGCTAGACTTGATTATATCTTCATTTCCAAATCTTTTATGTCTGATGTTAAAGAGTCTACCATCAATTCAGTACTGACATCTGATCAGGCAATAGTTAAAATGGCAGTCACAGAAATATGGTACACAGAGAATCATGACTTGGGTGTCAACATACCAGGGTACACAATCTAGGAGGAGGGACAGGGAGGGTGAAAGAGAAGGAGGAGTAGCTCTCTACGTAAGGGAAGGGATAAAAGCAATGGAACTAAAGGGTAAACAGAGAAGAGAAGAGGCACTGTGGGTAACCCTGGAGACAGGAAATGGCACCACAATCCACACGGAGGTTGTATACAGACCTCTGTGTCAGGGGAGGCAATGGACAAGGAAATGATAGAAGGCATCCTTAATGGCAGAAAAAGAGGATATATTGTTGACGGGGACCTGAATATGCCAGATGTTAACTGGAGCACCTTTGCTGCAGCCACATCCAAGAGCAGGATCATTCTCAATGCCCTACAGGGGCATGCCTCAGACAGCTAGTGTTGGAACCCACTTGGGAAGGAGCAATCTTAGACCTGGTACTCTCAAACAGACAGAGAGAGAGCATCTCAGATGTAGAAGTGGGTAGCCATCTGGGAGCAGCGACCACCAAACAGTGTGGTTCATGATAAACACAGCTGCAGGGTCAAGCCTACAAAAGCAAAGGTATTGAACTTTAGGAGGGCTGACTTTGGCAAAATGGGAGAGGACCTCAGAAAAGCACTAGTAAGCAGGCAAGAAGGAGGGGTGGAGTAACAGTGGGGAAAAATTAAAACCGCCATCACAGAGGCAACAAGCCTTTGTGTGAAGTAAAAACAAAAACAAAAACAAAGGAAAAACACTATGGTTCTCAAAAGAGATGGCTGGGAAGGTTAGGAGAAAAGGCAGCATTTAGGAAGTATAAGGAAACACAGAAGGTGCAGGACAGAGAACTGTACCAGTTAAAGTGGAAGGAGGCATGAAGGCAGTCAGAATAGCAAAGGCCCAAACTGAGGAAAGGATAGCCAACTCTGTTAAGAAGGGGATAAAACCTTTCATAGGTATGTTAGGGAGCAAAGAAAGACCAAGGAGGGATAGTGAGGCTTAATAAAGGGAGGGGTGGGCAGAGGGTGACAGTCAAAAGCAGGGATATGGAATGAATACTTCTGCTCAGTATTCACAAAAGGAGAGGAGGGGAAGTACATAAATCAAACAATAGAAGCACTCTGGATAGAGGTGTGATACCAGTCCATTCACAGAAGAAAGGGTCATGAAAGAGCTTCTAAAACTGAAGGTGGACAAAGCAATGGGGCCTGATGGGATTCACCCAGAATCTAATAGAACTAAGGGGAGAATTAGTGACACCACTGACTACCCCTTTAACAAATCATGGGAGGATGGTGTGGTACCTGAAGACTGGAGGAGGGTGGTGTGATTCCCCTTCACAAAAATGGAGCAAGGTAGAGGCAGGAAACTACAGACCTGTTTGCTTGACCTCAGTGGTAGGGAAAATGATGAATCACTTCTGAAAGAAAGGATTGTTAGTATCTAGAGGCCAGCAGGGCACAGGACCCAAGGAAGCATGGATTCACAGTGGGAAGGTCATGTCAGATGAATCTAAT
The DNA here is from genome assembly GCA_016271365.2 of Neoceratodus forsteri. Lineage (NCBI taxonomy): Eukaryota > Metazoa > Chordata > Ceratodontiformes > Ceratodontidae > Neoceratodus > Neoceratodus forsteri. Next base: position 465,653,682 of record JADMNL010000023.1, read on the forward strand.
AGATTTCTTTGACTGGGTGTCCAAAGTAGTAGGCCAGGAGGGCTGCAGATATGGCCTACCTAGACTTTAGCAAGACATTTGACACAGTCCTACACAAAAGATTAATAAACAAGTTAGCCTGTACCAGCCCGGTGGCACTGAGGTTGAGACACTGGACACCACACCTCATTCCATGCGGCAACCTGGGTTGGGAAATGGACTTGGGCCACTGGGGTCAGCAGGCGAGGATAGGGATTGAGCATCTGAGTGACTGCTCTCCTCTCCAGGGTGGGGGTCCCAGTTTTGGTGCTTTGACCCCTAACAGAGGCTGGGGAGGTGGTGCACTGGCAATACACAGTGGGGCTGAGTTGAGGCCCGGCACTGGGAGGCAGCATGTGTGGACATGTGCACACCTTCCTTGGCACCACTGCATGCCCCACTCACAGGGGCAGAACAAGGAAAATATGGTGACCAGTCACGGCTGCTTGATGGCTGTCCCACAGGGTGCTCTGCCCAGGAGGCATTGCTGAATGCTGGATCTGGACTTGGCAGAGATTAGAGGGGTCTCTACCACCCCGCTGTGGGGGCAAGCCTCGGAGGTAATAGGTGAGGGTCTCTAAGGAGCGGGAGCAATGGACGCATGGCTGAGGATCAGGATGCACAGAAGACCCAGGTAGACTGGGAGCCAGGTAGGGGAAAAAAGGATTAGCAAACAAACAAAAATAAATAAACAAGTTAGTCAGCCTTGGAGTGAGTCCTAGGTGGTAGCCTCTGTAAAAATTGGCTGGACAACAGGACGCAGAGGGTAATAGTCAATCAATCAATCAAAACTTTATTTTAAAAGGCGCTTTTCTCCAACCAAAGCGCCTGTACAATTTCATAAAACAATAAATAAACAAGATTTAAAATTATTATAAATCATTAAAAGCTATATTAAAAAGGTGGGTCTTCAAAGCTCCTTTAAAACTTAGGACAGTCGGGCAATTTCGCACCTGACGAAGGTAGAGAGTTCCACAGGGTCGGGGCCATAAAACCAAATGATCTAGCCCCTGAGTTTTCAAATGAACCCTGGGAATTTCCAGCAACTCGTCAGTGGATCGGAGGGGCAGGAGGGACAGTAGGGCAAAGGAGCCCTTCAGGTAAGTAGGTCCCCTGGTCGGTAGGGGCTTCAGGTCAGCAAACCGACCTTGAAGGTGATTCACTAAACATCGACAGCCAGTGCAGTCCGCTGAGCACAGGCATTATATGGCTGGATCTAGAAGATCCAGTCAATAACCTGGCTACCGTGATTCTGCACAAGCTGCAGACGGCGGTTCAACCCCGATAGCCCTAGGTACAGGGAGTTGCAATAGTCAAGGTGGGAGGCAACGAAGGCATAGATCAACGTTGGAAGATCCTCTGAGGAACCAGGTGCTTCACCCAGGCGATATTCCTCAGATGGAAAAGGAAGTTTTGACCACCGCTGACACCTGGGATTTAAGCATCAAGTGGTCGCAATTATTACGCCAAGATTCCGCACCTGATCTGAGGTTGTCAGCTGAACGCCCCAAGCCATAAGCCTGAGGGCAATCCATCCGCAGACCTGCCTCACAGCAACCTTTATCCACGATCAACACCTCAGTTTTCTCCGGTTTAACCTCAGCCAGCTCCATTCATCCAGTCCTGGATTTCGGCAAGGCAGTTATTAAATACCGATAAGGCAGCATCCTGGTAGGGCACAAAGACATATACAGCTGGGTATCATCTGCATAGCAATGAAAACCCAAACCGTATCGGTTTAATAATCGCCTCCAACGGCAGCATATACAATCAAAACAACATAGGCGCTTAAAATAGAACCCTCAGTACCTGCAGGATAGGGAGATTGATGCCAAGAAAAGATTCCGACACCACCCTCTGAGTCCTACCCTTGAGGTAAGATCGAAACCACCTGAGGACCATACCAGATAATCCACAGATGGACCGCAGATGCCCCAACAGCACACCATGGTCAACAGTGTCAAATGCTGCAGAGATCAAGAAGTACCAAGATAGAATGGGTCCTCGATCTCTCGCTATTAGAGGTCATTTAGCACCAACAAGTGCTGTCTCGGTACTATGCCTTTTCCTAAATCCTGACTGGAGAGAATTGTAAATATTGTTGTTGGTCGATGATCATCCAACTGTACTGTGACCACCTTGTCAATAACTTTACCCACAAAGGGTAAGTTAGAGACCGGTCTGTAATTTGCTAGACAGTCTGGGTCTAAGAGGATTTCTTTAAAAGAGGCTTAACTATAGCCTTTTAAGGGGATCTGGAAAGATCCCTCTCTAAAGACTTCAGACTATCAAAGCCAGGACTAGGCCAATTTTATCCACACAATCCACTAAAAGACGTGTGGGGCCAGGGTCCAAATCACAGTTGGTTGGTCGTCAGCCCGGATGACCATCACAATATTATCGATTGTGGGAGGCTGAAGTCAGACCATACAAACTGAGTGTTCGACATCTCACGACCATCACCGCCCCCATTGGAGAGGGAAGGAAGGACGGACGCCTGATCTGATTTGGCAACCTTATCTGCAAAAGAGAGCAAACTCCTCACACCGTTCTGGAGAAAAGGCTCTTCTGGGCTGAAGACAGGCTGGATTGCACAGTCTGTCCACAGTCGAAAAGAGCTGAGCAGGTCTATTCTGTGCAGCCGCTTCTCTCTGGACAGGAATTCTGCCTTCTTACAAGAGATTGCGGATCGATAGGCGTATAATGGTCCATCAAACTAAGTCTGTCATCATCCAGACCGGACTTCCGCCAATGCCTCTCAGCCTTCATCCAACCCTCCTCAACTCCCTCACGATCTCATCAAACCATGGACACCTGGGGCGAAGAGTGAGAGGACGAACATGAACAGGTGCAATAGAGTCCAGGGCCCCTGTCACTGCCTTATTATAGGCATGTACCAGGTCACCTGGATCTGAGCAATCCATTGGTAGGCCCGATAGGTCCAGCACCGCCATCAGGTCATCCGGGACACACCCTTAAAGGGCGGTACCGTCCCCATCTCCGAAGGGCTGACCTAATAGGGTGGCCTCAAAACTGAACCTAATGGAGTGATGGTCAGACCATCCGAGTGGTTCCACCACCAAATCAGATATCCCCATCCCCAGAAGGAATACCAGGTCCAATGAGTGTCCACCAGTATGAGTCGAGGAGGAAACAACCTGTGTGAAGCCCAGTGATACCATCAACTGGAGGAAGTCTTGACCAAAGCGTGAGAGTTCATCATCGACCCAAGCATTGAAGTCCCCAGAACCAACCATCTGGGGACCCCAATGTCAGGTCGACAATGAAGTCTGCATGACTTCCTGCAGGAAGACATTCCTCGCTACCTGGTGGACGGTATAACAGAAGTATCCTGCACCCCACACCGCCTTAAGACACATTCAAAGGATCTGGTGACTCCCACCGATACCTCCACCAGGCCCAGTTCTGATTAAAACATATGGCAACACCCCGCCTCACGATCCTGCCTTGCGGTGTATCACCGAGAATCCGCTGAACTGTTGCTGCTAAACTGGCCCAGCATTTCCATCCAGCCAGGTCTCGTGATGCACGCCAGGTCAGATGACTAACAAGATTGGCTATAATGGCCGCCTTGTTTTTGATAGATCTGGCATACACAACACGCCCGAGTAGGATGAGCCTCCGAGGATGACCGCCTTGCCTGCTGATCATAATCAGAACCCTTGGGTATGGGCACCAAGCAGGAAAACCCCTTTCCTGTGCCCATTTCACCCCAGGCGTCTCCTTGACCTCCACTAACCCTATCCGCCCACTCCTTTCCATTCCCCCAGGTCCGGCACCAGCCCTCTTCTCCCTCACAATCCCCAAAGCCCTACATCTTCTATAAACTCCAGGTGACGGGGACAGGAAAAAGAGATGAAGGTCCCTGAGCTTAGAGGGGAGTAATACCCGACCGTCCTATTTTCATTCCGACACATAATTAACACAATCCACAATAATAAACCCCACAAACTTATATAAATTCTAAATAAAGCTAAAACACAACACTCAAATATCAAAATATAAATACAACAATAAACAAAATTATACCCTATCAGTGTGTCAATATTTGTACTTTAAATTTATCAGGACATTTTATCCATCTACCTCCACCCCAGTGCTCTCACCATCTGGGGGAAGGAGCTGCACCTATACAAAACCCCTAACATAAAATTGGCTTTTTTTTTCTCGTTATCCTAAAACCAATATCCTCATTTACCCAAGACGAACACAAAACAAGAGTTCAAAATCTTTTATGTCCACACTTATGTGCTCTCAGCACTTCAGCATGGGCAAACTTTAATCAGCCTCCTCTCACGAGACTGAAACAGTTATAAATGAACTCAGTTTTAAGTTCTTCCAATAGTTCTCACATGCTGGCTAAAGCAGAAAAATTCAGATATACTTCACCAGTTCGAGCAGTCCACACCGATGGTCTACACAGTTCCAACTTCCATCCAAAATTTCCCAGTGACCAGAGACCAAAAACCAGAATCCTGCAGGCAGTAAGCAGACAAACATCAAATATACCTACTGCAGGTTCCAACTCCACCCGACGCTCGCTGTGGAGAGGCAGGCAGGACCACCCTCTGGTGGCACCCTGCTTCAACTAGGGAGCAGAGTAACCCCACCACCTCCGGAGGCAGAGAAACCCATCACCCTGTCTGGACCAGGGAATCAGAACCCACAAATTTGTAGAGGAGATCAGTAAGCAATTTTCACTGCCTGCTGTCCTGCAGACCACTTCCTCTTTCCAGCAGGTCTGTTCAAACTATGGAACCAGCAACCTCTCCTGTGGTCCGCCAGATTGTTCCCTGAGTCGAAACTGGTACTTCATCACTACTCCACCACTAATCGTTCCTCCTTTTCCTATGCCATGTAGAGCCATGCCAGGTAGAGCAGCCACTAAACTTCCAGGGCCAGCCACTGAATCCTCAACAGAGCAACCGGAGACCAGCACCCGACAAAACAGCTCACAATGAGCAGCCCACGGCAAAACCAGATGCCAACCAGTCAGAAAGTCCACTCAGGCAAGTCTCTAGTCTTTCTTTGTGTTTGTGAAAACGACTCAGTTTTAAATGGCAAAAAAAAACAAATTTAAAACAATAAATAATGAAATAATACAAAATACTAAACGATAACGAAACGATAACGAAAGTAGTCCAAGCCAAAAGTCAAGAGCTCACAGACAACTCACAGACGGATAGTAAACAGAGTCCACTCCAAAGAAAGGGGGGTTAATAGTGGGGTACCACAGGGTTCAGTACTGGGACTGGTCCTCTTTAATGTCTTTATAGGTGATATTGTGGAGGGACTGGAAGAAAAGTATGCCTCTTTGCAGATGACACAAAAATCTGCAACAAGATTGATACACAAGGGGCAGGGTGGAAAGGATAAGAAGAAACTTGGCAAGGTTGGAGGAATGTTCAAAAGTATGGCAGCTTAAATTCAAAGCAAAGAAATGCAAGGTAATTCACCTGGAAAACAAAACCCTGGAGAAGAGTACACAATGGATGGGGAGGGTACTAACAACAGAAAAATGAAAAGGGACCTGGGGTAGTCATATCAGATGACCTAAAGGTGGGAAGGCAATATGAGATGGCAGTAAGGAGGGCTGGGAGGACACTGGAATGCATTGGGAGAGGCAGAGAAAACAAGAAGTTGTTATCTCTCTGTACAGACAGTTGGTAAGACCCCATTTAGAGTACTGCATGTAGTTCTGGTGATCCCATCTCTGCAAGTACATAGACAGGTTGACGGCAGTCCAGAGGAGGGCACTAAAATGGTGCAGGGTCTGCACCAGAAGCAATACAAAGAGAGATTAAAGGTGCTAATATGTATACCCTCAAGGAGAGGAGGGATGGGGACATGATAGAAATGTTTAAGTACCTCAAAAGAATTAACAAAGTCCAAGAGGGTAACATCTTTCAGAAAAACAGATGTGCAAGAACAAGGAGGGCACAATTTGAAGATAGAGAGGGATGACTCTAGGGCAACACTAGGAAGTATTTTTTCATGGAGAGGGTGGTGGACACATGGAACAGCCTTCCTGAGATTGTGGGGTCAAAACAGTGGGGAATTCAAGACTGCATGGAACAGACATAAAGAAATTATAGTGGGGGTAGAAGGAAGTAGGCTGTTGTTTAACTATGATCTGTAGCTTATCCAATAGGTAGGGAAATGGGCAGACTAGGTGGGCCAAGCTGCCCTTATCTGCTATCAAAGTCTATGTTTCTGTGTTTTTTACAAAGACAGTCTACATACAAGAACATGATCATTCAACAATGATTTGCTTAAATATATATTTTGTTAACCAAGAACAAATTAAGGAAAACTGGCCACACAATTTTATAGGTGCGGAATTAGCAGACAAGCTTTGGAATGCCCTTAAAGCAACGCTAAGAGACTATATAATATGATATCAAAGTGTGAAGAACCGTAAGCTACTTGAAGAAAATAACAGATTAGATAGAAAACTTAAAGAATTAGACCACTTAATGATAAAAAATATGAAAAATATTATACTGAATGGAAAAAACAGGATTAAAAAAGCAAGAATTAATAAAAAGAAAATCAAAATACTGTAATTTAAAAGGTCAAAACAATTAAATACTTAGAAGGTGCTCAATCAGGCAAGTTACTAGCAAATCAAGTCAAAAAGTTTAAAGAAAGAAATATTATAACTGCTATACAGGATTCTAATGGAAAAATGATGACTGATGATAAAAATAGTAGAAGCTTTCTGTAATTGTTATCAAAAGATTTTTCAACAAGATCTTAAAAATAAACAAATCAGAAATTAATGAGTGTGGTGAGCTGCTAGCCCTTATTTGTAGATATTATTCTGTTGTATATGTTTTTTGTTATTCTATGTACCTGCCAGTATCAGCATAAATTAAGTAGAGAAAATACTGGAGTTTTAAAAGGGTTTTGACCTTCTTTGGACCTGAGAGACCAGCAGCTTGCAGGAATCTGACAAGTTCTCGCCAAAAAGCTTGTGAATGCATGATCAAAAGAGTATTTCCAATAGGAACTGACTAAGGGAAACAGAAGTAATAACATCACCTATATAGTCATAAAATTTACAGGATCTTCCTTATAACTAATTAAATTAAGCCAGTTCAAAGCCCAGGATGTTTTAGCCAGGAAAGATCCTTCTAACAAGCCTTGTGAGGTAAAAGAAAAGAATCGCATCCTTATAGCATACCTGTGTGAGATTGTAAACCTGTGTTAACTGTGAGACTCTGACACATCAAAGATTATCAGGAAAATAAGACTTCTATGGAAAGAGCAAGAGTGACACGGGTGGTCTAAAGTGGAAGGGCCAACCTCTATTCCCTGACCTGAAAGGGCCAGTTTTTATTCACAGACTAGAGGGGTGGTATTCTACATAAACTCTCCAGCACAGACACTCAGAGCCATTTTGCCATTTTGCTTGGACTCTCCTGACCATAGAGAACACCTGTCAGCACAGAAACTGCCTAGAGCAAAGGCTGCTACAGAAAGACTGCAATATTTTGCAAACCAGCAATTCTCTGGACTTTGAAATCTTCATATCTCAGATAGATTAGCTACAGTCATAGTGCATTTCATTGTACATTTTCTGTTTTCTTTTCCTGTATATGGAAACCCAAATCAATATTCTCTTTTTAGTTGTACTTGTATTTATTTATTTTAGTAAACACCTTTGCTTTTCTAAAGAAATTTTGCCTGTGTGAGAGTTCTTATATTGTATGTGTGACTGTAGAAGGTTTATATTTTTTACAGTTATTCTTTTCTCCCTGGAGTCCTTTGCTACACAGCTGATGTTCCCCCGAGCAGGCACCACATATGAGACCCCTCCCTTGACCCCATGACTTACCCTTCATGGCAAGGGGTGGGGAATGACCGACCCACCAGACCAGATTTAGTGTTCGGGAGGTGCCTTCCTGGGCCATTGTGGTTGGGGACCATTGTCATTCCTGCAGAGGACTCCTTTTCAATTTTTCCTTGCTTTCTCCTGAGAGGCTGTGGCATGCAATGGCACCAGCAGTGTGCTACACGCATCCATGTCACCCTGCTAGCGCCTGCCACAGTCTCTACCCACAATCTCAGTGCTGATGTAGCACCTTCCAGCCTCTGCTAGGGCAGGCAATCACTGGGCCCTGGTAACCCCCTCCCTGGAGAAGGAGAACAGTCTTGAGGATGCTCAATCCTTCTGTTCCCTGCCAACCCTGGCGGCCCATGTCCATTCCCAAACACAGTTCACCAGCATGATTCAAGTAAGGCATCCTGCATCTCAGCCCTCAGCACCACTGGGCCGGCATGTAGAAGGTTTATTAATTATCTGTGACAACTGTTAATTGCTTAGAGGGCAATCACAAGCAACCAGATTGAAAAAGGGTATGTAAGGGACATCTGGAAGGGTAGGGAGAATACGAGAGTCTCATACAAGTCTGCAGGGATTGTGAACTAGGCTGTTGCATGTCCTGTAGGGCAAAGGCCAAATCAGGCTTACACTGCTACCCCAAAGAGAGTGTGATGCCTGGGTCTTCCTCTTTGTGTAATAGCCAAGGAAAGGGTTCATATTTGGCCACAACACTTGAGACTGATATTGTGCCTTTATCCAGAGCTAGTGGGATGCCCAGGATCCTCATGGCAGAGGTACAATTGTGATCTCAGTGAGCATTCTAAAGGATGAGGAGGATATCCCTATTCCCCAATCACAGATTGCAGTTAAGGTGGGCACTGTGAGCTCAGTAGGCCTGATGCCCCAGGAGTGGGTTTGTGACAATGAGTATCTACAAAATTTAAACACATAAAATGATCAATGGAACAACAATACAATACAATTAGAAGAAACAGTAAATGCAATAGATTCATTACCAAATAAAAACCCACTGGGCCTAGATAGCTACACCAACAATTTTTTTAATATTTAAAAAGAGCTAGCCCCATGAATATTGAAAATTGTACTACAAACAATTAAAAATAACATAGATATATCATCTTCCATGCAGATAGTGAAAATTATATTAATTCATTAAGAGGGCAAAACTACAACTAATCCAGAACACTACAGACCAATAGCATTGCATAATTCTGATTACAAGATAATAGCCAAGGTTATAGCAAATAGAGTAAAAGAAGCACTAGCTCATATAATCCATCCTAACCAGTATGGATTTATAAAAGGAAGAAATATAGCTGATGCAACCAAACAAGTTCAATTTATGTTTTCTTACATCAAGAACAAAAAAAACAAAGAAAAGATGATTATTATGCTATTGCACTGGACTCCAGTAAGGTCTTTGACATCTTGAACAGAATCTATATGTTTTCCACCTTGAAAATATGGTGGTCCTGCCAAAATTTACCAGAATGATACAAGCTTTGTATAAAATGACATATGTCAAATTCCAGATAAACTCCTTTCTGTCCATATAATTTGAGATGAGAAATGAAGTGAGGCAGGGTGCCACTCTCCTCTTTTTGTTTATTCTAGGCTTGGAACACTTTATGAATAAAATAAGAGGGAATAGATTGATAGATGGAGTCCAACTACAAGACACAAATATGAAAAAATGTTGTTGCAGATAAGATACTATTAATAGTGAAAAATATCAATGAATCATTAAAACATTTGTTTTGGAATTGGGAAACAAATGTTTACAAATTTCAGGTTACAAACTCAATAAAACAAAATTGATAATTATGCAAATAACTGGAAATGAGGATACAACTTACTAAAAATAAGAAATTAATTTACATTAGATACCAAAATAAAATACTTAGGACTGATCTTAACTAATGATAAAAAAAAATCTCAATTAACAACAACAAAGCGTTGAATAAAATACAAGATCATTTAAACAACTGGCAAAATTTGGCCTTATCCTTGTGGGGAAGTATAGACTTAATAAAGATGATGGCAATACCACATTTTATATATGTATTGCTGAATGTTTTCAGACTCCCATCGGACAGCTGATTTTCTCAAGTAAAATATATTTTTTAAAGTTTATATGGTGTGGAGGCAAATCACAAATTGCATGGGGAACAATAAAAGTACCAAGGAGCAGAGGAGGTCTAGGATATCCAGATCCAATGATATACGCTAAAGCACAGTATGCATCATTGATGTGGAATGGGCCTTTTTTCTTCCAAAAATGAACATAAAATAATAAACAAAATAATTGAACACAATACAAAAGAACATATAAAATGGAATGTTTATTGATTGATATAACTAAGGAATTATACCAAATCCCTCTTCAAATCCTGTCATACAATGATTAGGAACGTGGCAAAACTACTCAATAGAAATTAAATTCCATAGCTTTATTTCAATATATGGGAGAATCACAGTAGCTAGCCTAAAGGCCAAAAATAAAAATAATCTAGAAATAAAACAAAACATAAATATATGGAAGAACATTCTACACAAAGATAAATTTCAGCATACAAGGAAATGAATCTATATGATCTTCAATTTAAGAAACTAGCATATTTCAAATATTTAATTAAAAGAAAGTTTTAGGATTTAACAATAGGTACAGTATGATAGAGATTAAAGATTACTCTAAAATGTTGAACATACAGAACAAGCATATGAATAAAGGAGAAGAAAACTGTTAAGTAGATTTTATAAGCTCTTGATAAATACTACAAAAGAAACTCTAAACAAAAAAATCAACAAATTGAATAAAGAAATAAAAATAAAACTTAGCAGACCAACAATGGTTAAATATTAACATCTTAGCCTAATAAATTATATGTTTCAGCATGAAACAAATCAATTCAAAGGAAAATAATAGATTGAACTTACTATACAGCAGCACATTTACTAAAATAATTAATAACATAAAATTAACTTGTTGGCACGAAGGCAAAGAAGCAAATTTAGAACATTGCATATGGAGTTGCTAAAAATACAAGACTGATGGATAAAAACTAAAGTTATATTAGCATAAATAATACAATTAGATATAACATTAGATCCAGTAACTCTTCTCTTTAATTATTTGCCCGAAATACAAAATAATAGAAATTCTTCAAAAATCTAGCATTAGGAATAATGGCCATAAAAAGGTTAATATCAGAATATGAAACTCCTGAAAGTCCCAGTATTTGATGAGCAGAGATGGTGGAACATTTTAAAGAATCAATGATGCATGAAAAATTGTGGTGGGACATCCTAGAGGATAAACAGGATATCTTAGGGACAAGTTGGAGAACATTGGAAGAAAACTTACTGAGAATATGATGATTTTAAAGAATTGTAACCCTGAAGAACTGTATGATTACATGTAGAAATTGGAAGATAAGGAACTTTAATTTTACTGTTAGGTCCCATAAACACAAGAGTGTTAAATGTTAAATAATGAATGTATTTGTATTGTATTAATACTGAATAATTATGTACCAAATAATGAAAAATAAAAAAATGACATCATAAAAAAGTTTGAAAGCTCATGGGATGCTGTTTTAAATGAGATATTAGGCTTACTTGTAGCTGGTAGCAGTCTTGAAGGCTATATCTTCTATGTATTGACACTAAGTTGGCATCATTTTTAGAACCTTGTGATGTATTGTAGGTGGCGCTGTGCCTAGTTACACTGTAGTTAGGTCTGCAGCTTGACCCACATGACATCATTAGGATCTAAAATTGTGGCAATGTAGTATTAACATGCAGGAAAATTAGTTGACAATATCTGTGGACTACTGCCAGCTGCTAGTCAGCCCAGTATCCAAAAATAGCATTGAATGGGCTGTCAAAGTAATATGGCCAATGTTCATAAATGTTCCCACAAAATCAGTGGCAGATTCATGCTTTGGTGCATGTGCACCACACCCTTTCTGAGGGGCACACACACCCTGTAATTAGCAGCAAACTGCTTACTTTGAAACTGAAGCTGGTATGTGTCTTCTAATCTTCCCTGTGTAATTTATAGACAAGCAACAACACTTACATGGGAAGACACATACCAACCGTATGTTGTAAAATTAGCAAGGGGTCGGTGTTGGTGACAGTCAGTCTCAGCTCTGAGCTGGCAGAGTCCACGATTTACAACTGGTTGATACACAGATTGGTCCAACACTCCACTCATGTGTGTTTCAAATGCACACAGTGTGAACACTGGAGGCTGGACCAATCTCACGGATTCTGGCCTGAGGAATGTTTTCTTTTAAATTCCTACCGGCATGCTAGCAGTCCTGAGGTGTATAAGATGGCCTCAGGGACTGCTCTGATCCATACTGCTGCCTTAATGCTAGCTTGCTTTATCTCTTGGTTCCACTCCATCTGAATAGTGCTGCCGCCTGTTTCTCTGACTGGCTCTGCCTGCTGCCATTTCCGCTGCATTGAGTGCTGTTATCAGATCATCAACAGAGTGTTGCTAGTTAGTGCAGGTAAGATAAAACATTCAGATAACCTGCCTCTGTTCTTTAAAAGTTTGGGATGCACAGCCTGTATTGTCTGATCTCTCATTTTTTTCTCTAACCTGCTTTGTGCACAGACTTAATTCTGGCTCCCAAACCTTGTTTCCAAAGCACCGTGACCAGCCAGCACAGAACCAAACTTGCCAGCTTGCCGCTCACTGCTGTCTATCAAGATGTGCTACAGATCTTAAAAAGGAGCACTGAAAATGAATAAAATGTATTCTGTAGTAAATTGTATTCTCTAGTAAATTGTAACAGCTGAAATATTTATGAAAGCACATGCTGAAGTGCAGAGTTGCTCTTTAAGCACAAATATATAATTTTGGACAGCAACACTAGGGTGGACTAGCTCAAAACTAACCAAACTTTGTGACTTTGCACGTTCAATGAGCCACGTTCACAAGATCAGACTTGAGGTTTCTACAGCTTTGAGATGCATATTTCTTTAACATTTTGTATGTCCAGGAAGGCATACTGATACACAGATAGCTTGTTTTCAGGTACACTGTGGGGAAGAGGGTACAACAACAAAGCAAAACACAAGCAGCGAAAAGACCCTGATAAACTAAATTTAATTACAGTGGTATTTCAAAGTACAAAAGAGCAAGTATGACCAAATAAATATTGCCTTAGAGACAGTTACGCTGGATATCTAAAGGTATTAGTTGACACAAATAGTTGCAGAACTTTCTGTATTTTAGATGTATATAAAACACATTTAAGCAGAGTGAACCTGTGTCCTCCAGCTCATCCAATCCATCAACTATAGCCACAAGGATTTATGGTGACTTGGCCCCTCCCAGACACTCAAAACCTCAGTGTGCAGGGAAGAAGGTAAATACAAGAAGAATGTTGGCAGTAGATGATTAAGGTACATGAGTTTATTAATTACATCACATAAAGTATGGCATACAAAGTGCTGCAGGTTTCCTGCAAAAAACATTATAAATACAGGGACAAAATAAGCACTACTACACATTCTCTTGCAAATTTCATTGAGGTGCCTTGGCTCCTCTATTTTTAGTTTTTCTTTTGTCCACCTCCTAACAATCAGGGTTTTCTTTTTTTTAAATAAATCTTATACAGCACATGTGGGGATTGGCAGCAGATCTGTTAAAGGAGAACTGTTATAAAGGCAACTTATTTTAGTTAATGTCAAAGTTGCTTGCCTTTATTATGTAACTCTCCTGATTATTGGCTGTGGCATTGTAAGAAAGTGAATCAGGAAGGAGCTACCTCACAGGCAACCACGAACTGTCAAAAACAAAGTGTTGTATTAATGCAACTGAACTGAAATTGTGCTGGGCATGCCAGAGTGGCTCACAAAAGTTGATTGTTACTATTCTTGATAGTGACTGCTTCCAAGGAAGATGGGAAGTGGATATTGAAAAGATGGTAACTCTGTGTAGATGGGGTGGATCAATATTATTAATATTGATCCACCCTGCCTGCACAGGTTAGCCTTTTTTAATATCCTATCAATTTGTTTTAGGATTTATTCACCAGGCTGAGATGGTATGTTAATTGAGGATTTGAGCACAGAGATTTTTGAGGGGGTACTCAACACTTTGCTCCTGAAATTGGGCCTAAAATGCACCAAATGCACTATTTCACAGATAACATTTTCAAAATGTCCTGGGGCATGCCCAGATCCCTCCCAGAAAGGTTTGGTTTTCCTTGCCAAGTGCTCCCCTTCTGTAAATTCCTGGATCCGCCACTGAAAGTGCCCTAAGCCTGATGCACAAGTGGCCACACAAAAGACATTGAAGGAACACGCAGGCAGCTCTGTTCATGGTGGAGGGCACCATAGTACCCTACTGCCAGGAGTTGACTTCACCAATGGTAAATATCTTGACATTTTTCACCCATGTTCTCCAACTGCCGACTTGTACCCCCTTCCTCATCCCTAATTACCAGCATTGGAAAACTTGAAATTCTCCATTACTTAAAACAGTAACATAGTGACACAGTATTATGATGATGGGAAGGGCTTATTTATTTATTTGTTTGGAAAATGTTTCACCAGGAAAGACAACATGAGCTGTAAACATCTTGTTTCCAGAATTGTCCTGGACAAATTAGGATCCATCTCGCCTGCCCCTCCTGCTGCATGGCAGTGACTATACCAAGCATGAATGGTGATATACTATACATTCAGTTTTACCTGCCTGAATGTTAACCATTCATGCTGTGCAATCCTCAGGCTATTCCCCTTAGGAATTTATCTATCCCTGCTTTAAAATTTTGAACAGTGCATTACCTCAGTTTTATGCTATTCCACATGCTGACCACCAAGTAATACTTTCTGATTTTCCAATTATTTTTGCCTCCCACCACTCAGTTTGAGTGCATAACCTCTCATTCTCCTTGCACTCACTCACTCAAACAGCTATACAAGCCCCTGCCCCATCTATAATGTTTTTATCTGAACACTGTAATCGAGTCTCCACTCAGTCTTCTCTTCTCCCGTCCTCGTGCTCCCTAAGCTGCTAATAAGCTTGGTTGACCCTCTCAACCTCTTCCCATGGCCTTTCTGTGCTACAATAACCAGAACTAGATGCAGTACTCCATGTGCTATATCACCAATGCCTTGTACAGGTGAAGTATCACCTTCCTTGACCTGCTTCTACTCCAACCTCCTGATGCCTTATTCCCAGTGCTGAAAATGTCAAACCTCTCCTCCCTCCTCTACTGCCAAATACCACCCAAACCCGGTTCAATGATCCTAATAAAAAGGTTCTAGGGCCAGGATGACTGAAAGGATTAGTAAAGAGTTTGGAAGTCTCTTACCTCCAGGTCACTGGTTCAGGTCTGACTTAGGTTGCTAGCCACGAAAAAACATTATTGTCTCATTGCTGTTTGGTGGCTTCTGTAAGATGCTTTGTAGTGGCCTAAGTTCATGTGTGTAGGAATGCATCGCCAAGTAAGACATGGTTTACAAATTGAATGGAGAGGGATGGTATTCTGAGCCCTGACCATTGATTTTGGTTACTTCTTCTGCTTGATAGTCACCCCTACTGGTGTTCTAATATGAACATTGGGTTCTTTTTGAATGAAATGTAAGACTAAATGCATAAAACTAAGTACTGCTGTATTGTTTGCCCCTGTTATACAGTTCGCAAAGTACAGTAGGGGAAATACAAGGAACTGTTAACAAATACAAGGATGTCTTCGGGGTGGGACCAGCAAAGAGGTGCATGGAACAGCCTTCCTGATGAGGTTGTGGGGTCTAAAATTGTGGGAGAATTCAAGAATGCATGGGACAGACATAAGGCAATTCTTGTGGGGTAGGAAGAAATAGGGTATTGGTTAACTAGGATCTGCGGCCTATCCTGTAGGTAGAGAAATGGGCAGACTAGATGGGCCAAGAGGTCCTTATCTTCCGTCAAAGTCTATGTTTCTATGTTTCTATGTATCAAAGGGTTTTGGCTTACAAATGTTATTCTCCTAGTTGTACCACTGCCTGAGTCCAGTTGGTGTGGACAGATGTCTTTATCACAAAACCAACAACATGATCAGTACCAGCTGGTATCCTTGTTGGCAGTCTCATATGAGAGGTCTAGGGCTCAATGGTCATCAAGAATGAATCACACTTCCACTTATGTGGTGGTCTCTCCATAACAGAGTTGAGGTACATTGGCAAGGCAGTGTAGAAGCATGCACTGTGATTGCCTCCGCTGCAACTGAATCCCTTGACCCAGATCTAGCTGCATTATTCACCTTCTGTATAGCCATTTGTGACTCCAGTCAGGTTGACCAGAGTAAGGGGCTCATCCCTCCCTTCAGGTCTCTGCTGATTATAGTGAACTTGCTAAATTAAGAGATTCTGTGTGGTCTGCCATAAGACTTCTAATACTCTTGCTCAACGTCAACAGTACGATGGGCTCAGGAACTTAAGCACCTCGACTATCCATAAAGGTAAAGGTAAAGGGACGGATTAAGCGATGGCACAGGCTTGCATCAGCCCTGTGCCAAGGGACTAGGGATTTGGTGTTACGCCAACCTCTTTAGCCAGAACTGCACCATTTTCATATCTCGGTGCAATTGCAACAGTTTCCTGCATTACAGCAGCTTGCCCACATGTCTGGTGCAAGCCCCATAACTCAGCCTCCTGGGTGTCGTGCAGGCTAGACCATACAACTGTGGTTTAAGGACCCCCATCTGGTGCAAGCGGTTGAAATTTGGGAGCTTGCGTCATTCTAAGGGGTTTAAAATTACTGCCCAAAGTCTTTTACTTCTGTTCCAAATTCATGGGGAATTGCCATCTCAATCTAAATTCTGGAACATGATAAATAACCTGTTCCACCCTCCTACTCTGGCTCTGATATCACCAACCTGAGTAGTACTGCTGATGTGGTCACCGATCAGTATGCCACTTCCAATACATTGAATAATCAATTTGTTTATGGACCCTTGTCTATTGTCCTCCTCCTCTGGCTCCAGTTCTTCCAACCTACCACGACCTCCCCATTGTATTGGTATTAAATTTTATATCTCCTGCATTACTTCTTCAGAAGTTTCCTAGGACTCTTCCATATTAAGCTGAGTTCTAGTGCCGGTCCTGATGCTCTCCACATGTCTTCTGAGTTGGGGGTCCCAGGTTTTGCTGCCCGTTGGCCCATATTTTAACTTCTCCTTGCTATAGGTACCTTCTCTTCACTCTGAAAACATGCCACAGTTATCCATCTACATAAAGATGGCCCCTCTGACTGCCCTGCAAATTATTAGCCTATCTCACTATTTCTTGTTCTCTCCAAACTGTTAAAAGGCTAGTTGCCAATCAACTCTCTTTCTACCTCTCTAGTACATCTTTTTTTCCTCTAATTACAAATTTGGCTACATGCAGCTCATTCTACAACTGCATGTGAGCTCAGAGTCACTGATATCATTCTGTCAAACAAGGATACGGGTCATCTGACCAGACTAATTTTCTTCGATTTAGCCAAAGCATTTGACATTGTGGACTACTGTATTCCCTTCTAAAGAAACACACTGTCTCTGGTGTCACCAGCTCTTCCTTTCCTGGTTCTCATCTTAACTCTCTGGTGGTACCCAATCTGTCTCTATTGGAACTGCTCTATCTGATCCTAGACATATCACCATGGAGATCCTACAAGGTTCTGTTTTAGGCCCCTTCTTTTGCCATTTTATGCATGATTTGCTGCTTTCTGCAAAATCTTGTATTATCTGTATGTACACCACTGAGACCATCATTTATTTATCTGGGCATTGCACTGCTGTCATCTCTGTTGTCTTACAATCAAATTTCAATGTGCTGTCATGTTGGTTCACTGCTAATCACCTGTCACTCAATCAGTGCAAGACTGTGTCTATGCTCTTTGACACCAAAACATGTCTTGCTACCTCCACAACCTTGACTATCACCACCTCGAGTGTTGCCTCCTTAGCATCTGTGTCACATTATAAGTACCTAGGTGTCATTCTGGACAATTTTTGGAAATGTTCTCACATATTCTGACTTTTGTTTCAAAATCACACTGGAAGCTTGGTGTCCAGTATTGGTGGGTGACTGCCTCTGACTGGGATTAGTAAATGCCTGGTTGAACATTTATTTGTTCTAGTCTTGGTCTTTGGGGACACTGTCTATGATGTCATCAATAAAAAACAGTTAATGAATTTGGGCACCCTATTCAATACCCTTTGCAGGTTCATTCTACAAGCACCTGCCTGACACATCACTGCACTTTATATGACCACCTGGGCTGGCCCTTACTGCCTGATAGACTTGTACAACACCTGGTTCTCTTTGGATTTAAATATTGGCTAAATAAGCTCTCAAATTATCTTTGCTCCTTCCTCACCCTTACAGCACTGTCCACATCATCTTCACTTTTGTGCTGGTAACAGGTTCATTGTCCTACAGTGGAAACCGAGTTCTGGGCAGCTTGCCTTCAGTTACCATCTTCTGCAGGTATGGAACATTACCTTGTGTAACAACTTTCCACTAGTGTTGCCTCAGCTAAACAACTTCTCAAGGGCATGATTGTTTCCGCTGTGAGTGCACTTGATTTGTTACTGGGTTGCTGATGTCTTTATTTAGTCTCTACTTACCAAACGTACTGCTGCTTGATTGTTGTAATCTTTGTATACTGTATTTTATTCACTTTATACCATTTTATTTTGTTACTTTGTTTCCTGCTGCAGTGTTCCTCCTTCCTTCCCCAGATCACATCTGTAAATAAGATTGTTTAAATATCTTTGTATGTCTATCAGGTGAAACACTTTAAATAAATAAATAAATAAATACATAATGGAACTGCATATCTGTCTACTGGCTTGGTCCCCTTCAACTGATGGCTAAGTGTATAAGGTCCTGCGATAGACTGCCTATGTGATGTAAGACTTCCTAATTACTGGTACCCTGTGCAATTAATCTGTTGACTAACATAAGACTACCTACCCATTGGCACTAGCTGGACAACTGTGTAGCTATCTTTTCTGAACATGCTGAACTGTGCCTAAAGAGTGTAAAAGACACTGGCCTGTGAATATCAAGGAAAACAAACCAGACTCATGAAAATACTTTTTATTCCAGCAACTACTCCATTGTGTCCCAGTTTGGTGTGCACTTGTCAATTGGTCATTGACCTAGAATAGTGTAATAGTCTGAGTTAGCTCACCTTTATATGTTTTAACCTTGTACATCCCTAATAGGAAAATTAGGAAGTGGTGGAGCCCCATAGCTCACTTGGTTAGGGACTTTCAACATACAGTAGAGCTGGAAGTTCATTTTCTACTAAGTTCCACATATCCTTTGGATCAGCATTTGTCAGGCATGTGTTCTTCATCTTGAATCCTCCACAGCAGCTTCAACTCTGGTGACCCACTGGGGGTCCAACAGATGATGCCTTGAGAATTATTTTTCTAAGAATTATTTCTGGATATTGAGAGAGATAAGCTCACCCTCCTATTTGACACCATGAACCCAGCCTTATTTTTTGTTTTGAAATATCCTACATTAGTTGATTTTCCAGGACTGGGATCTCTTCTTCCTCTAGATTATAGGGTTTATGACACACTTACAGACAATGTGGTTCTACCATCTTGGGAACATTAGTTAGTCAGCATGTGACCAATGTTGGTGAGAGTGTGAATAAAAGTAAATTATTTTGCTCCCAGGTTGGTGACCCTAGGCCTTGGATCCCCAGAGGTTTCCTCCATTAACTCATTGCCTCCACAGGAGCTCTCTGAAGGTCCAACTCTTGTCTCCTATACTGTTAACAGTGAATTCAGGGCCTTGCTAAGCAAAATTAGCCATAGTTAGTATGCCGCAAACAAATGCTAATAGCTCAAGAACTGTAAGTGCTAGACACAAAGTATGAGGGCAAAGTTGTTCAGCTCAAAATTACCTCTTCAACAGTGGTATGCAAATAATAATAAGTAATGTAGTTTTTTTCTATGCTGGTTGAAACAGCAAAAAAAAAATATTTTTTTCACTAAAAAGTCAACATAAGCTGTTTTTTGTTGGGAAATATGTAACATATCACCACCAAATTAAGCATCTAGACATTAGATGTCGTTTAATATTATGTTTATAAAAAACGCTATCTTTGTAGTATGAAACATAATTTTTCCCATTTAGTCAAGGTGCTTTGGTGAGGGCTTGGGGGACGGATCACAACCATACACCCCATACCATAAACAAATGCTTATAACTCCTCTAGTATACACTGATACACACAATGTAACAATGGCAAGTTTTTCAGCACAAACTACCTTTCCAGCGGTGCTATGCAATCAACTGTAATCAATTCAGTTTTCGTTTTATACTGGCTGAGGTACCCAAAAAGTGTGTTTTATTCAAGATGCTTAGATGAGCCTTGATGGACAAAATTTCAGCAATACACACCATACCATAAATAAATGTGAATAACTCTTAAAGTATACATGATAGACACAAAATATCAGTGGCATAGTTGTTCAGCACAAAATTACGTTTCCAACGGTGTTATGCAATCAAAAATATATTGTATTGTATTATATACGAAAATATATGTGCGTCTCCAGATGTTGCCAGGGCACACAAGAAGTCAGTAACTGACTTCTGTAGTAATTCTCAGACCCACCAGTGCATTTTACTGCTGACTACAGGTATTTGCTAGGAGACAATGAGTTAAAAAGTGGGTTCTTCCTCTTCCATACAGAAGGTCCTAAAAATTAGATAGTTTCTTCAGCAGTTGGAATTGGTTGTTGCTTCACCAGGTCCAAGCCATAGTCAGAGCTATATCTCTACTCTCCTTGAGAAGAACGTGCTTCTCTGTCTTTTTTGTATTTTTGGGCATTCTTCCTTAAAGTCCCATTGGTCCTGGAACTGGGCCTCTATGAAACCTCAGAGCCTGGAACCCTTTCATCAGGGTTTCCATGTCCTTATGACACCCAGCTGGGTGGTTGTCCCTGCAGCAGGGACAGAGAGCATAAGCTAAAGTACACAGTTGCACAAGCACCACTTACTGCTCAGTCTTCAGTAAATCTTAAACCTACTTATAAGAGCCTAATAACCCAATGAACTGCTAGTAAAAAATTCTACAGCATTCTGGCATTGTGATGTAAGAGGATCCTAACTACTTAAGAGCCCAATATATTTTAATGAGGAAACTAGCATGCATTGCCTGAGATCAACTGGGGAGTGAGGATCTAGCATCTGAAGAACTGCTCTCCTCTCCCAAAGTGGGATGTCTGCCACTTCAGCCTTGGCAGTTCCCAGGTGGAAGCCTGAGGGTAGCCAGCCGTCTGAGGGTAAAGAAGGGAGGGTGGCAGTTCTGTGTCATACGATGCTCGCATGCATGCACATTCACATGCCACCATGGCAGGGACCCAGGGAAAACCGAATAGAATGGCAGATTCAAACTCAGTAATGCTCTGCCTGTCCATCCTGACCCACATTGCCTCCAGGACCACTGATCCACACTGAATAATGAATGTCCCATTGAGGGAGGATGACCCTCCTTTCCTGGCCTTGCCACAAGGCAAGCTCAAAGGAATCAAGGGAAGTGAGCAGAGCAGTTCAGGCTGCCAAGGCTTCCAGGGAACTCAGGCTGGCACAAGGTATCAGAGAAGGGGAGCAGGATTTCTTCAGGTACATAAGCAAATAGCAGATTACTGCTATAATCATCTCTGATTCAAATTGTTTCTCTGCAGGGTATATTTTCTGAGGAATTGCTCAAGGTTGTGCCTACAGATTTTTACTGTGTTGTGCCTACAGGTGTTACAGTTTCCTGCTTTTTTCCTCTGATTGAAACTGTTTTTTTTTGTTTTGTTGCAGGGTATATTTTCTGTTAAATTGTTGTGCAGGTTGTGCTACAGTTTGTTATGTTTTGTGCTTACAGATTACTGCTTTATTTTTCTCTGACTGAAAGTGTTTTTGCAAGGTATATCTTCTGTTAAATTGTTACAGGTGGTGCTTACAGGTGTTACAGTTTTATCCATCATTAGGCTAAGCTTTCAGGACTAATTGCAGGAGCACATATGAGATACAGACTGAGGGACAGCATCTGCATTTGTTGTTAGTTGATTGTTTCTGCTCTTACCTCCTTGTTTCTTTCATCCATGGTTCTTCTTTTCTGCAGGAAAGAGCCTAACCACGCACCCCATCCCTAACCACCCCATACTACACTTCTTTTATAGAGTAGCACAGTCGTGACATTTCCTCGAAGCAAGTCCAACAAATCAGATGTCCGGAGAAATCACCCAATAAATCAAACAAAAGTTCAAAATATATAATGGTGGAACTTGCAATATTTTGACAAGTAGAAATCAAACAGAGAGTCTGGCCTACTCGAAGCGAAATGACGCTTCTACACACTGTGTTCAGTAGTTGAATATTTCTTTTATTTAAATAGTCCCAATGTTTCACCTAATAATGACTTCTTCTGGGGAACTGTAAAAGAT
Organism: Neoceratodus forsteri; assembly: GCA_016271365.2. Taxonomy (NCBI): domain Eukaryota; kingdom Metazoa; phylum Chordata; order Ceratodontiformes; family Ceratodontidae; genus Neoceratodus; species Neoceratodus forsteri. The sequence continues at coordinate 465,676,029 of JADMNL010000023.1, forward strand.
TTCAAACATTTTCAAAGTGAGTATATTTCATATCCTTGAAAAAAATATTTAAACAAAATAGCTTTCATAAATCGACTATGGTAGTCAAACAACTACATGGGCCATAATCATAATGAAACACAAATTTACATAAGTTATCAACAAAGAATTTTAACCAAATGAAGTTTTATTTCATTAAAAATAATGCATATGTGATGCCACCAATCATATATGCATGAAATAAATCATTGCCTTACTTTTTATCAAAGTCAACAAGAGCCAAATGAACTGCCACACTTCCTTTAGATCAATCCTTGGTAAATATCCACTTAAAATGAAACAAAAATTGTGATTTAAATATTTATCATCTAAATAAACAAACATTTGTAATTTCCTTTACTGTTTTTTATATTCACCTTTGCTAGTGACTCATTATTCCCATACTGGACTCTTTTCAAATTTATTCTAAAAATTATTTTCTTTGAGCTTCTTTAGTATGAGAAAAAATACAAATGTAATAAAATATAAAAGTAAAAGAAATGAGTAAGCAAAAAATAATGCAAATTAATTAATAAATACAGTTTCATAGCATTCCATATTCACTCATTGAAGTATATGACCCAAATTATATATCACTACAATTTCAAATAACACAAACTTTTTAAACATAAGTCCTAGTGAATCTTAAGCTTTCCATTAGTGTTTTTATGCCTTTATATGCTTCTGGCATCGTCTGCTGCACTTTTACATTGCTACTTTTCTTTTTCTTTTCCTCTAGGCGTTCTGAGACAATAGTAATCCCTAGATTTAAAATATTTTAATAAGAAGAAGCTTTATGCAGTATATAAACAAGCCAATAGTTTCAAATAGACTGTAAGCTTTCTACTTAAGCTCATAGCTATGCACTGGTTGTGTTGTAAACAAGCTTGTCCAGAAAAGGAAACTGTTTTAACCTTTTTATCTCTTTAGACATTCGTTTTAAGCTTTTTTCAGTTTGCAACTAAAACAGTTCTTCAGCTCCATTGTCCCTAAAGGTATATTAGCTCTCTTGTTTGTGTCCTAGAACATTCATTATAATCTTATGACATAAACTAATACAAGAAAAGAGCTCCTCATTGAAATCATTTAGCTACATCAGGGCTAGGTCACTACTTGATACATTCTTTTTAAAGGTTAATACACTGGTGCTCGTAGTGGCTTCTCAGTGAAGACTGGCAGCATCTGGTTATTCTGTTGACTCAACCTATTCATGTCAGAAGAGGAGTCACATGGTGACATTAAACGTCATCACGACTTGCCAAGGCAAGTAGTTCACCATGGTGACAACCTACTCCTCTCCTGACATATATTTAGCATCATGGAGAGAAACGCCCATTCAGAGACACTTAAAGTGATAGTATCAAGTGTATCATGAATACTCTAACTAGGCAAAGTTAGATTCAATTTACCTAATTTCAATTGTTGTTAAATCAACTTTTACTTTCCAAACATACTGGCCCAGATATTCAAACTGTGCCCAAAATGCGCAATAGCAGGAGCAAAGCGCAAGTCCATTGCGCCCATGCTCAAGGCGTGATATTCAAAAGTGAGCCGCCAACTGAGCCTACAGCTGATGACTGAATAGCGCACCACCTGCACCATAGCACAACTAGGGAGGGAAGCTGAGCAGATCTGATGCACCATAGTGCAACAAGGGATGTGCAGCTGAGCAGTCCAGAGCGCCATAGTGCAACCAGGGACGCCCACCAGCAGCAGAGCAATGCAACTGCACAACCAGGGAGGTAGGGCCCACCACCCATGCCACAGATGGGCACAGGACACACAGCAGAACAGACATCATCTCCCACACCCCATGCACTGCACATACTGGGGAGGGCTGGAATAACCACCAGCCCATGGAGACAAGCAAACAACCCACAGTTGGGCCATGGTGCCCCATCACACCCCTGCAAGCTGTGACTGGCACACAAGGAGGGATGACCACCCCATGCCACCATCCCCCAATGCAGAGCACACCCTGCACCGTGACCCTAGACACCCTCCCAAAAGCAGCGACCACCACTACAGGAATCCCCATGCATGCCACCACACCCCACTGTGACACTGCAACCCTGTGCACCACAGAACCATGCAAGGCAGCCCCACCACGAGCACCCATCAGCAGGTGGCAGCACACAGTGATGCAACAATGGCATACACAGTGCCACCAAGCACAGTCCCCCGAGGTACTGCTGAGAGACCAACCATGTGTTGGCACATGAGGTACCCTTACATGGGACAGGGCTTGGCCCAGACACCACCACCAGTGATACAGCACCCTGCACAGTATCCAATGACACACCTTTACCCAGCATCACACAATAGCCAGCACAGACACACACCCACAGTGGTGCGTGGAAGCATGCACCACACTGGATGCCACACAGTGCATGGACAGACACCCACCCATACCCAAGGGCACAACAACACAGGGACACAGTGGCAGAGCAACCAAGCCCCAGCGTGGGCCCATGTAAACTGTGCACACAACCCGCTGTCCTCCATGGCACTGGAGTGCCAGCCACCCTGTGCAGGCACTGTGGACCTGTACGCCACTAGCATTTTCTCAGAGCACAAGTCACAGACAGTGGTTCACATCCCTGCAACACACACAAGGCACAGCATGGAGGTGGGACAACAACTGTGGAGGTCACAGTGTCACCCGAGGCAGACATGCACCACACCAGTGACAGGAGGCAACCCAGCAGTGTGACAGGTACAGTGGCTGCCCTCATATGGACTGCCACCACTGACATAGTCAGCGGACCATGCAGGTCATAGACATGCATGTGTGCCAGCTGCACAGGCCATGGACGGGCTGATAGGGTGCCATGGACAGAGAGCATGCATCATGGACCACTGCACACAGTCATCCAGTGCACAGGGCACAACACACACACACCCCAGACACTGACTGATAGCTACCCCACACCATAGTCACCTCCACACAGACACACACACTACCCATGACCACCACCCTGATGCCATGCACCCACTGCAGCTGAGCACCTATAGCCCACTGCAAATCAGAGACCACCACAGTATTCATATCAAAATAACTGTATTGAAACAACATATAAAAGTTAACTATTTACAAAATATATACAAGGTGGGGAGGCCACAAACAAGGTGGGGTGGGTAAGGGCAGGGGTGGACAAATGGGACCAGAAAGGAGAGGTGTGAAGGTGGGTCCAGGGGTAGGGGATTTCAGGGCAGAGGGACTTCTAGGGGGGCTGCTCCCACTCTGCTCCATCACTGTTGGTGCCTCCACAGGACCCCGGTCTCATTGATCCTGCGGAGGATGTTGAGTGATGTCACTGAACAGCGCGATAGTGGTGCACCATGCCAATGCATGGCACCTAGGGCAAAGGTCGGGCACAGGGTCAAGGGTCTCTGGCACATGAACACGCACAGCGCCATTGGAACCCAATGCATGCTAGGCGTGATTGGCTGCCTGTGTGCTACCGCCAGTAGCGGCCTACCGCACTGTTGCCCCAGTGCGCTGTGATGGCCCAGTGCCACAGCGCCATGTAGGTGACCATCGCTATAGTGCCACTGGCAAATGGTGGCTGTGCCCCGCATTGCTTCCCATGCACAGCACATCAGCAGCATGGCAGATGCCTGCATCAGCAACCCGGCATGCGCAGTGAGGTGTGTACTACGCATGTCACAGAACTGCGCCTTTGGCTCAGCACGCTCAACACAATTGTGCAAAGCGCAAGCGTGATATTCCACCGTCATATGCAAATCATCTAATCAGCCATTCAATGGCACAGCACTGCAATTTGCATCCACTTAAGTTGCGCCTCACCTCATTTGCATGGGTTGCGCTATAAAGAAGTGCAACATTGGGCTGCAGTGGCCATAGTTGGTTACTGCAGTCCATTGGTGAGTTGCATGCTGTTTGGGAGTGTGGACTGTGGATTTAGGGACATGCATGGGACTGCACAGTCACAGGTAACAACTGCCATTCTTACAGGCTAAATAATGACCAAGCAAGTTGTGGGAGAGGAGGAACACAGTGGTGGGAGGAGGAGGAGGCCTAATTTACCAAGGCCGAGACCAAGCCCTGTTTGATGCCTCACCTGGATCAGGAGCCGCTTTTCAGCAGATGGCAGGGAACACCTAAAGCCCGTGCTGCTGCATGGGAGGAGGTGGCACGTGCTGTGAACCTGCATGGCAGCCACCAGCGCCTGTGCAGGAGTGCAAGAAAAGATGGGCATGGACAGGAGGAGGATAAAGGAGAAGGTGGCTGCCATCAGGACAGCATGAGCTGCAACAGGTGGGGATAGCGAAGGTGGTACACCTGACCCCACAGGAGGAGAGGATTGCTGGAAGCATGCAGCGTAGTGCCATTGAGGGTGTTCCGGATGGTGGCTTCCAGACGGGTGATGGCCCATCACTGCATGGTAAGTCATGGTCTGTCTATGGGGTGGGACAGGGTGGGTCACATGCAGCAACGTGACTTTGCTTTCCTTACAGATCCTGAGCATCCGCATGGGTCAGCGGTGGTGGCATGTCCACTGAGGACAGTCAGCTGGAGATGGAGGAGGGCCCATCCACCTCCACAGGTATACGTGACTCAGTGTGACAGTGGGGCCACCTGGTTGTCCACACTGATATTGTTGTAACAGGTGCAGAGGAAGCCCTGCCTCAGTCCAGCGTGCCGGCATCCATGGATGCCAGCATGCTGTGACTGGGCTGGTGCCGAGTCCATCACTGATGATGATGTCGCTAACAGCATGGGCAGTGACACATGTGTGCCACGGGATGGCCATACAGCAGGACACATCGCGGCCATGGCTGTGGTAGTGCTGCCGTGAGGCTCTATGTCAGCACAGTCCCAGCTTGAGCCTGTCAGCACCAGTGGGGCAGCACTGGTGTTTATTCAGGACAGTGGGACTGCGGCCACTGCGGCAGCACCACTGAGCCCTGGGGAGCGACAGCTGCGGAGGGGCAGCATCAGCAGTCGGCCAACAGGCTTGGGGGTACAGGATCCAGCAGCAGCGTCTGTGCACCACCTGTGGACATGCTCAGACCTGGTTCTGGTGCCCATCACCCACCCTCAAGGGGTGCTGGGCATCAGGGCCGCACACCCTGAGGGACAGGATGCCAAGGAGGCAGATGACCTCTTGGACGAGCACACCCGCCTACTGGAAGCATCAGTCCAGCAGCAGATGCAGCCTGTGATGTTGGTGGATGCCCTATGTGTGGCTCTGAGTGGGCAGAGAGTGTCGCAGCAGGGACACCACTCTGATCCAGCCAGGGATGGACTGGTTGCGGGAGGATGTGACCGCTGCCATGACAGGCATGCACAGGCATTCAGTGCTGTCATGGCCACAATGGGCACACAGTCATGTGCCCATGTGTCACAGACACCACACAGTGCACTGTCCACCCCCATTCCCGGCATCATGAGACACCCTCCCTGTCGACACCGGGTTCAGCTGTGGGCATCCCGAGCACACCTAGCGCAGGCATGTTCGTGTGCTGCAGACCCCTGCACGAGCATGGTTGTGTTCACACAGTGGAACCCCTGGGACCATCGGTGCCACCCCATGAGGCCAGTGGTCAGCCTGTCAGTGCTGGCGGGTTCGGCGGGCTGCCATGCATCCGCGGGTGGCCAGAGCACTGTCGCGACTGATCTGTCTCCCCAACGTGGCTACTGTCTGGTGCTGCCTGTGTGCATTGTGTCTTTCAGTGGGCAGTGCATGGGTGGGTACCCGCCCCATGCAGACACACAGTCCATCGGCACACCCTTCCGGCTGCTGTCCGCAGTTGCATGTGCATGATGATGTCTGCATTGCGCTGTACACCAATGTGCAATGGTGCTCAGCATCTGACACACGACATGGACAGGCAGTGGGTGTGGTGGTCTGTGGACATGTGTGTGGCTAGGTGGCATTTTGGGTCGGTGTGCTCCTGCCCTTTGTGCAACTTTGCGTATTGTGTGTTCCATGCCCTGCCACTTCCTTGATGGCATGCACCCCTGGTGTGTGTCCATGCATGTTTGTGGGTTGTGCCTTAGCCACTGTTGGCTGCACATGGCCCCATGACTTACCTGGGTTGGCTAAAGTGCTCCTCGTGATGGTGTCCCAGCAGCTGTGCCAGCCGGAACAGCCGGGGTCACGCCGGGTTAAAGGCCACCCAATACCATCGCCACCGCATCCTTATCATCCCCTATCGCTGTCCCCTTCACCTGTATGGCTATCCCACATTCATTGGCCATGTTGTGCAGGATGCAACAGGCCAGGAATAGCCTGCAGGCCTTTGAGGGGCTGTACTGTAGGGCACCGCCGGAGGTGTCCAGGCAACGGAAACGCGCCTTCAGCATCCTGAACACACGCTCAATGACATTACATGTGGTGGCATGTGCTTCATTGTAGTGTTGCTGCGATGGGGGTGCGGGCTGCGGTAGGGTGAGCAGCCAGGGATGAGTGGTGTCCACTGTCACCTGTGTGTAGAGGGTGGAGGTTAGTTTGGTGATCAGCATCACCCTGCCCGGCCATGTAGGCCACTACCCATGTCACCTCTGGCCATGCCCCGGCCCTATGATTGTCCATGTGGTTTGCATACTCACCAGTAGGTGTCCAGTGGGATCTCCCCTACTCGAATCTGTGGCACAGTGCTGACTGGTGCCAGATGAAGGCATCATGTGCTCCCCCAGGTGCATGGCACAGACATTGATTATGGCCCTGGCATCGCACACCACCTGGCAGTTGATGCTGGCATAGCCCTTGCGTGATGTATGCGCGCCTCGGGCCAGGTGGTGTGTGTATGGCCACATGGGTGCAGTCTATTGCCCTAGCATGCCAGGCATACATACCCTGTGGAACTCCTGATGTTTGCTGTGCGCTCTGCCTGTGTGCTGGGGAATGGATGTACTCAGCAGCATGTGGCAGCAGTGCTTGAGGAATTGGGTGAGGTGGCGTGACGTGGCTGACTGGGTTATGCGCTCTGTGGTGTCCCCAGTTGGTCTCTGGAAGGTACCCGTGGCAAGCAAGCACATGCAAGCTGTCACTTTAGTCTCCACTGACGGGCAGGCCTCGTGTGGCTGCACTCACATCACTGCACAGCTCACAGAGCCACCTCAGAATTGCCCTATTCAGGCGGTACGGCCCACAATCTTGGTATCATGTACAGCTCGAAGCTGGCATGGGCTTAGTACTGCCTGTTGGGGCATACCACTGACGGGCCTTCCACAGCCATGCCCCTGCTGCCCGCCTTCTCACCCCTCATAACAGCCTCCATCTGGAAGGTGGCGCTGGCCATGTCCCTGGCTTGTGTTCACCCCCACGGCAGCTGTTACTATATTCCCCCGCTGTCCCTCACTGCTACTTCCCCTGCACCGGAACACCTGCCTGTGGTGGCCTCTGTGCTGTGTGGCACTTCCCTTTGCACTGGCTGTGGCTCACACCTTCCTGTGTCTCTGTGTTCAGGTGCCCTTCTCTGCCCTGTCCTGTGTGTCCCTCCTGCCATGTCTGTGTGGCTAGAGTTCAGCCTCATGTGCCTTCCCTATAGTGTTCTTGTGCCTCTCCTTGCTCTTTTTATTTTGGCTCATTCCTATGGCGCAACTTCCGCTGCTCCCCATTGTGCATGGCGCAAGTTGTTGAATATTGCACTGTGCCATTTTATGCATGGTTCCTCCCCTTCAGTTGCGCATGCCTTCATCATCATTGCACTGTTGCTCAGCATGATTTAGGGGCACAACTGCCTCCCGCTGAATATCGCAGAATGGCGCACTGACCTGGCGCAGGCTAACCCTATTGCGCATGGCTCAACTCTTTGAATATCTGGGCACTATTTTACTCTCTCATGTTATTTACACAATACTTATTAATTATTAAAATTACATGCCAGATAATTTATAAATGGAGAGACAATGTTATATTTTATATTGTCTTATCTGTCTATCATTATCCCTAAAATAGATCCATTGTTTTCTCAACTATTTTATAATAGACTGTTTATTAAGATTATCTGTGAAAAAACTAAAAACTATCATTTTTAATTTGTTTTATTCTGTTTTATGGAAAGGGGAGGAATATATATACCAATAAATCATTCTCCAACAAACTTGCTAGTTAACTTCTTCATTTAAACTTCATTTTTCAAGGATGAGGCCTAATTCATACATCTAAAACATTCTCTTTTTCTAGTATGTCATTATAGCTACCTCCCTTACTGGTTCAAGGACTTGTTCAAGTCCCCAAAACCTTATCTGAATAGGTGAATGCTCTCTCTCATTGTAATGTCTCGCCAAAAGAGAGTGCTCATCTTTGTTCCAAATTCTACTTTTATGTTTGGAAATCACGTGTCCTTAATTCCCTTAATGTTTTACCAACATATAGTTGGTCACATGGGCATTGAATCAAATACACCACCCCATGGTAGCCATGTCCTGGAGCAAAGCAGGAAGGGAGGATCGGAGGGTAGCACACAGTGGCCCCACTTACATGGGCACAATTAATTTAACTTGTTATAAAAGTTATACAAAAACAAACAAATATATATACATATATTTAAAAAATCTAACTTTCACTTTCATTTTCCTTCTAATTACTTGGACCAGGTTAGAAACTCGGCAACTCACCTGGAATGGATATTATTAACTGCAGGTACTGTGGGACACTTTTCAAAAGGGCAGTTATACAGGATTTAGGATGCTGCCCTACATGCTGCACCATTGGAGATCTAAGGGCTCAGCTCCAGGCAGCATGGGCAGAGATTGCGTGCTTCAAATCACATATTCAGGTTGGGAATATATTACAAGAACCACCTGCCATTTTCCCAACATCCAACTGAAGCACCTCGACCACAGAGGGTAGTTGGTCAGGAGGTTGGCAGGTGGTTAGAGAGCAAATGGGTGTCCCATCACTTAGTGCTCACCAACGATCACCCACAAACCATATAAAAACTACAAACAGGTATCTGCCTCTATCTCTGAAATCAAACAAAGGGAAGAGGTCACTGCAGAGCAGGACAGTACAGCACAGGAGCTAGCACTACAAAACTTGCCCAAAACAGGGACCAAAACAAAAAGGCAAACAGGAAATCCAAAGCACTTCTGATCATAGGAGACTCCATGATTCGGGAGTTGATACCTTCCTCCAGCCAGGGTAATAGTGAGATGTCTCCCAGGTACATCAGCGTGAGAGACACTGACCACATTACTAAAATCATGCAGGAAGCAGGAGAAACATTGATGTCCTGGTACACATAGGGACTAACGATCTCACTAACCAGTCAGTTGTGGAGACCAAGGAACACCTGACCAGGCTGGGAGACAAACTGTCATCCATTTTGTCTGGCATCTCCTTCCTCCGAGATCCTGCCAGTCTGGGAGAGGGAGGCAGATGGACAGAAGGTCAGAGAAGGGGAGATGGGAGCTAAACATGTTGCTTGTGTTCCAGGAAAGAGGACACATTTATAGGTAACTGGCAACAGTTTTGGGGAGAAAGTTCTTTAAATTCGATGGACTTCATCTGATTAAGGAGGGAGTCAGTGCATTGGGGCAGAGGTCTGATGTCTTTGCAGAATATTTAAACTAGCAAATGGGAGAGGGGTGCAGCACTCGTACATCGAACAGGAAGAACAGCCCTCCCCTCAGCTAGTGATCAAACAGGAGTTCAACATATTTGTAGTTCATTTGCACCACCAGGTAAGGAAAAGTCCAGCTCCCATGCAACGCAGGAGAAAAGCCGGATCTCTCCTCACAACTAACACACAAATCGGCCAATGGAAAATCATGTACACAAATGCCTGCAGTTTGAAACAAGATCCCAGACCTGGAGGCAACAATGATAGAGGCTAAACTGGACATAGTAGCCATTAGTGAGACATGGTTCTCAGTAACCACACTTGGGAAACTTCAGTACCCGGCTATGTACTGTTCAGAAGAGACCGAGGGGCAAAAGGGGTGGGGGAGGAGAGGGCCCTTTTATGTCAATGAAAATATCAAAGCTACAGAAATTCAGAATACTGCGGGAGCCAGAAGAACTGTGGGTCACCCTGAAACAAGAAATGAGACAGCCTTATTAACTGGGGTTGTCTATAGGCCTCAGACCAGGGGAGGACATAGACACATTACTGTTAGAAGATATACAAAACATGACAGCTAAAGGGGAGGTTCTGATAATGGAGACTTCAACATGCTGGATACAGATTGGTCAATACCAGCAGGAACATCTGCCAGAACTAGACACATAGTGGATTCCCTGTAGGGGAAGGCGTCAAACAATTGGTACAACAACCCACAGGAGACAGGGCTATCCTGGATCTAGTACTGACTAACAGGAAAGGATCATAGATCTCCAGTAGAAGGTCACCTGGGGTCAGTGACCATTACATGGTATGGTTCAATTTAAAGAAGAAGAAGAATCAGCATTTATATAGTGTTTTCATGCACGGTATCCCAAAGCACTTTAAAAGCAATGCTAGACTGGTAGTGAAGTGACTGAATGTGTGGTGGTGGCCATATCGCACATCATCACCCACACACAGCCTGAATAATTGCATGAACCCATTTATGAGAAGGGGAATGTTGGCATTACACCGAATGTTCCCTGCTTTGCAAAGAGTGCCCAGGGTTCTTTACTTCCACCTGGACACTCACCAGGATAACACCAGAATGGGCAGAAGGGACCTCGGTTTAACGTCTCATCTGAAGGACGGCACACCCAGCAGTACAGCACCCCAATACTGTACTCGGATGCCAGTGATTTTAGGTGCAAGTCCAGTCGGTGTGGGACGAAACCACGACCTTCTTGTCCAGAGGCAGATGTGCTACCAACTGAGCCACGCTGACATCTTTGGCCACTAGAACTAAATCATCCCATTCCAAGGCAAAAATTTGGGACTTCAGAGGAGCTGACTTTGATAAGATGTTCAATAGAGTTAAGCAAGCCCTGGCAAGAAGAAATACAGGTGAGGGGTACAGGCAAAGTGGGCAAGCATTAAGGATGCAATACTTCAAGTAATATTCCATTGTGTTAGGGAGAAAAGCATGAGCAAAAGAAGGAGGAAACCACTTTGATTCTCAAAACAGTGGTAGAAAAGGTCAGAGCCAAAAGGTTGCCTTCAGGAAATATAAGGGAACGCAGGACTAAGACAGGGAGGCATACCAAACTTTCCTAAGGAAGCAGGGAGGGAAAGGCAGGCAGAGGCCCAAACTGAGGAAACACTTGCACAAACAGTAAAAGAAGGGACAAGACTGTATAAATACGTTAGTGAAAGGAGAAAGTCCAGAGGGCATTGCTAAGATCAAAGGGGATAAGGGGAGTGTGTAGAGAGGGCCAAGGAAAACATCTATCCTAAATAGATACTACTGCTCAGTATTTACTGAGGAGAAGGTAGGGCAGGCCCACAGCTCAGCACCATGGATATGGGGAGTGTGCACAAGTCCCTTTGCAAAAGAAAGGGTCCTACAAGAGCTTCTAAGCTCAGGGTGGACAAGGCAATGGGACCTGATGGCATACATCCCAGGGTACTAAAGAGCTAAGGATGGAACTAGCAGAGCCATTAGCAGAACTGTTTAGTGAGTCTCTGAGCACAGGAGAGATCCCTGAAGACTGGAGAAGGGTTCATGTGATCCTGCTCCACAAGAGTGGCAGCAGGGAGGAGGCAGGAGATTACAGACCAGTCAGTCTTACCTCAGTAGTGGGTAAGATTGGTGGAGGCACTCCTTAAGGAAAGGATAGTGCAACACCTGGAATCCATAGGAGCACAGGATCCAAGACAGCGTGGGTTTACAATAGGAAGGTCCTGTCAAACTAATCTCATAGATTTCTTTGACTGGGTAACCAGAGTGATGGACCAAGTGCAGTTGATGTTGCCTACCTTGATTTCAGCAAAGCTTTTGGTATTGTTCCACATAGAAGATTGATTAATAAGCTGGGTAGGCTCGGGTGGGTCAGAAGTTAGTAAACTGGGTTGCAAACTGGTTGGCGGGCAGAAAACAGAGAGTGATGGTAAATGGTATACAGTCAGAAGAGATGCAAATCACAAGGGGGTATGTCAGGATCAGTCTGTAGCCAGTCCTCTTCAATATCTTCATCAGTGACATTGCAGAAGGACTGGAGGGTAAGGTTTGCCTGTTTGCAGATGACACCAAGATCTGCAACAGAGTAGATGATCCAGAAGGGTGGGAAGAATGAGAAGAGATCTGTAAAAACTGGCAAAATGATCTGAAGAGTGGCAACCGTGCTAACGAAAGAAGTGCAAGATCATGCACATAGAGAAGAGAAACCCTGAAGCTACCTATAGATTGGGAGGGAGTTGCTGGCAATCACAAGGGAAGAAAAGACTTGTGCATCATCATCACAGACGACATGAAACCATCCAAACTAACCACTAAGGCAGTAGGTAAGGCTAGAGAGATGTTGGAGTGTATTAGTAGGGGTATCACAAGTCATAAGAGGAGGTAATAATTCCTCTTTACAAGACACTGGTTAGGCCCCATCTGAAGTTCTGCATGCAGTACTGGAGGCCGCACCTTCACAAGGACATTAACAAAATGGAGACAGTCCAGCTTAAGGGCAACCAAAATGGTGCAGGGACTGCATCACAAAACATATGAAGACAAATTAACGGAGCTCAATATGTATACCCTAGAGCAAAGGAGGGAGAGAGGTGATATGATTGAAACATTCAAACATCTTAAGGGCATTAACAAGTTGAAAAGTCTAACATGTTTCAATATAAGAAAATAGCAGGACAAGAGGACACAGCATGACATTAGAGGGAGACCAATTAAAGGGTAATGAGAGAAAGTTATTTTTCACAGAAAGGGTGGTGGATGCATGAAATGGCCTACCTCGGACGGGTGGATATGACTACAGTGCAGGGCTTCAAACAGGCATGGGATAGGCATAAGGGAGCAATACAGATGAGTATGAATAAATAGACCATTGACAGAGTAAAGCCTACGGCACATTCATAAGGTAGAAAAAATGGGCAGACTGAATGGGCCTTGCGGTCCTTATCTGCGTCAAGTTTCTATGTTTTTATGAGAGAAGGAACACAAGCATAAGATTGTAAGGATCAGGAAAGATGGAGGTGGGCAGAGAAAGGAGCAGATCAGGTGGAAGTGCTCAATGATTACTTCTGCTCAGTGTTTACTAGGCAGAAGCAAGATTGATGCCTCAGGGGATGGGGAGTGGGCTTGGGGGTGGGATTAACTGATGGTGAAATCCTGGTGAGCAGGGTGCTGGAGGCCCTAAGGGCCTGGGGTGGATAAAGTGCCTGGCCCAGATGGCATACACCCAGGGTTCTGAAGGAATTGGCGGAGGACCGGGCGGAGCCACTGGCTGACTTTGTTCAATACCTCACTGAGAACAGGGTGCTGCATCTCAGACTGGAGGATGTGCACATGGTGCCCTCCACAAAAAGTGGACCCAAGGATCAACCAAGCAACTATAGGCCAGTCAGCCTTACATCCATTGTGGAAGCTCATGGAGACTATCCTTAAGGAAAGGCTGGTAACCTTTCTGGAAGTGAATGGTCTCCTGATAACAGACAACATGGGTTTGTCTGTGGTAGAGCCTGTCAGACCAACCTGGTTGACCATCATGACTGGGTGACTAGGGGCACTCAACAGGGGCTAGGCAGTGGATGTCCTGTACCTGAGCTTCAGCAAGGCCTTCGATTCTGTGCCACACGGGAGGCTGATTAGCAAATTGGGCTACCAAAGAGCTGGGGAGAAGATGATGGATTGGGTCAGGAACTGGCTGCATGAAAGGCAGCAGAGAGTAGTTGTGGAAGGAACTCTGACTCCAAGAGCTATAACCAGCGGAGTACCACAAGGCTTGGCACTAAGCCCAGTGTTGTTTGGCATTTTACTGCCAACATCTCACGTGGGATCAAGAACAAGATTAGCCTATTTTGCAGATGACACCAAAATTGGTGCAGTAGTGGATCACACAGAAGGGTGGCAGGGCTATAAGATGATCTGACTAGCTGGAACACTGGTCAGTCACATATTAACTGGGGTTCAGTGCAAGATGTGCAAGGTCATGCACTTGGGAGCACGGATCCCAAGGAATTGTTATCAGCTGGGGGTACAGTTAGCCAACAGAGGAGGAGAAAGATCTTTGGGATGATAATAACAGGGCAAATGAACCACTCAGCACAGTGCAGGAAAGCGTAGCTAAGGCTAATAAGATGCTGGGGTGTACAGCCAGGGAATCACCTCCAAGAGTGGGAGGTAATCCTGCCACTGTACAGGTTGTTGTTGAGGCTCACCTGGAGTACTGCATGCAGTTATGGTGCCCTTACCTAAAGAAAGATATTAAATTGCTGGAGGGGGCCAATGAAGGGTAACTAGGATGTTCCTAGGACTGGAAGATAAGCCCTATGAGGAGAGGCTGAGGGAGGTCAACATGAACTCCCTGGAGGAGAGAAGAGATAGAGGATATGGATAGAAACCTTTTAAACATATGAAAGACTTAAACAAGACTAGTACGATGGAATTCTAAACTTGGGGGTGCACGAGGGGAGCAGTCTGAGGTTGAAAGGTGGAAGATTTAGGAGGAAATGAGAAGGCATTATTTCATGGAAAGTGTGATGTCAAGGTGAAATGCACTGCCCAAAGTGGTGATACCTATAAAGTCAGTTGACAGCTTTAAGAGTGGATGGGACATGGTCAGGGATGGTCACAAAGGGGCACAGAGGATGGAGTTGCCAGTAAGCACAGATATTAATTTGGACAATAGGGTAGGGGTGGGAGGGGCAGCTGCAGTGTAATAACGGACTGTTGGCTGCATTCAAAGACCTGCTAGACCATCTGGCCTGTATCTGCTGGCATTTTGCATGTTCATATGTTCGTAACTATGAGGGTCACTAGATCCAGGTGAGTACCGAAGGAGGCAGTGACTGGTCATTGGTGGGGTGGGATGGAACTCAGTAGCCCTGCCTGAGTCAGCCAGAGGAACAAAGCAATATGGAAAAAGTAGTATTAAAACACCTACACAAAACTGTATCACCAGAACTGCTTCTTTAATAACCCGACGCTAAGCTTGTAGTCAAAAATAATATATACTAGCCCTAACAGTTCCAAAATTAAAACTTTCAAAAGATAATTTCTTTAAAATGGGATAACTTTGGAACCTTAGGGCTAGAAACTTTTATAATGAATGCTTGGAGTCAGCTAAGCTGCTATATTGATATGTGATGTGGCCCAGTTTTCCTTATATCAATATAAGGAAACATGAAATGGTTCAAAACATTTTTAAATCAGGTTATGTTTAACAGCATATTATGGCGATAGCTACAGACTTCTATCAACACATGAGAACTGTATTGTTATGATCCATTCATGCTGATCAAACTCCAGGCTTTCATTTAAAAATTTTAATTTTCAAGCCTTCCAGCTCATAAGATACATCTTCCAAAATTTAATTTAACGATTATCAACTATGATAAAATTTATTTATGGAAATGGTCAGGCGATATTGTTGTTTTGTTTAAAAATAAACACATTATTTTCTAGTTAGGGCTACTTATAGCAGATAAACCAGTAGGGCAGAGGGACCACAACTCTATGAAATTCAACATTATGCCGGATGCTGATTGGTTACTAAATTCAGGGAACCAGATTAAAAAAATGACAGAATGACAGAACTAGTCAAAGGTCAGCTAGAGAACATTCATGGTCTGGATACTGCAGAATAAAGTGGTGAGTCATTAAATGGGCAGTATGAGAAATGGTCCATGAGTACATTAAATGTGCCAGGAAGGCAAAAAAAAAAAAAAGAAGCATTGCAAACCAGTATGGTTGGACAGACAAGTAAAAGACACTATTTAGGGCAAAAAGAGAGCTTTAATGGTCTCCAAATAAGAGCAACGTGAAGCCAATAGGGAGGTATATATGGGAAAGCTAGACAAAAGTAGGCAACTTATTAGGATGGTGAAAGCATACAAACAGCTAATGATACCAGATAGGGTCAAAGAAAATGATAAGTCTGCCTTCAGGTACATTAGAGAGAAAAGACAAACCATCAATATCAAAGAAAGGATGAAGAAGGATTGGGAGTGTGTGGAGGACAAGGGAGAAGCAGACATACTGAATATTTTACTTCATGTTTATGGTGGCAGCTGTGGAGTCCATTGACTCCCAGGATCCCAGTTGTGAGGGTACTCCCATAGATTCTCCTTCGTGGCAGGGTCAGAAGATGGAAGTCCATCCTCCCCAAAAATGCATGATCCAGCGCCTCACTGCAGGCCACCTTGGTGATGTGGTGGGTGGAGGTGTGGCCAGTGGGTGTCATTCGCCTTGCTATGCCCATCCTTTTTCTTCCTCTTTTCTCCCAACTACTCCCCAGGCCTCAGCAAATTTGGTCACGCATGTGCACCGGAACCAGTGGTACCACTCCACCCACCTGGCCTACCTCCTGGCCCTCCATCTGATGGCACTACCACCAAGTCTCCACTTGGTGGCAGTCACAATCGGGAAGACCAACCTCCCTGCTCTGGGAGAGGAGAGTTGCCCTGGCCGCCAGCCTGCTTTACAGCCCCCTGCTGACCCCCAGCAGCCCGAGCTCGCTCTTGAACTCAGGTTGCCAGCATGGGAGTGGTAAGTGATAAACATCTCAGCCCTCTGTGCCAAGGGGCCAGCTACAAGAAAACAATTTCAAAGAAATGGGTATTTTGGTCTCCGAATGGAGAAGTGGGTTCAAATCCTACTTCTCACACATCTATCTTTGGAAAAGGCAGACATCCTGAACAAATACTTTGTAGAGTATTCACAAAGGAAGGAGAAGGTGAGGACCACAAAAGTAATTGAAGCTTTGGAGGGAGGTGGACAACTTGTCCTTTTTTGGAGGGAGAGTCCTGAAGGGACTCATGAATCTGAAGGTAGACAAAGAAATTGGGCTATATGGGGTGCATCCAGGGGTATTGAGGAAGCTCAGGGAGGTACTGTTTTCACCTCTGACAGTCCTATTTAACAGCTCACTGAAACAGGAATAGTTCCAGAGAACAATAGGAGGTTGGATGTAGTCCCACCACACAAAAGTGGGAGCAGGGAGGAAGCTGGCAATGATTGGCCAGTCAGTTTAATATTGGTGGTGGAAAAGTTAATGAAATCACTGCTGAAGGAAGAGATTGTGGAATATCTTGAATCAAGTGGGTTAAAATACCCAAGGCAGCATGGGTTTAGATGGGGAGGTCATGTCAAATAAATTTGATGCATTTCTTGACTGGGTGACAAAGGATTTAGAGCAGGTAGGAGCAGTGGGAGTGGCCTACCTAAATTTCAGTAAGGCTTTCAATACTGTTCCATAGCAGACTAGTAAGCAATCTGGGTAGCTTACGGATCCAAAGGAGGTAAAATGGACAAAAATTGGCTAGGGAATAGGTGACAGAGGGTGGTGGTAAACAGAGTTCACCCAAGGAAAGGAGGGTGACCACTGGGCTGCTTCAGGATCAGTGTTGGGACCTGTCCTCTTTAATGTCTTTATAAGTGACATTGCAGAGGATCTGAAAGGAAGAGCTGCCTCATTGCAGATGACACCAAAATCTGCAGTATGGTGGATACTGGGTGGGGGGGAGAGGAGAGGATGAAAAGAGACCTAAGAAAGCTGAAGGAGGGTCAAGGGTATGGCAGTTGGTTTAATGTGAAAGTGCAAAATAAAGCACTTAGGCTACAGAAACCCAGGGCAAAGTACAAGGGGAGCAGTGGTATTGATGACCACCAAACAGGAAAGTCACCTGGGGAGAATCATATCAGAGGACCTAAAGATGGCCAGGCAGTGCAACAAGGCAGTCAGGAGGGCTAGTGGATTCTGGGGTGCATGAGGAGGAGATAGATAGATAGATAGATAGATAGATAGATAGATAGATAGATAGATAGATAGATAGATAGATAGATGAATTATTTATAGAGCACCCAATTCCTGGGACTCTGAGCTGTACAATACACAATACAATTATCCAACAATTAAAATCATACAACTTAACACATATACATATAACATTCTAACAAATATAGATTGTCATACAAATTATCATTCCATAATCAAAAGTCTAACGCATTGTTGGAACAGATGCCTTTTAACATCTTTTAAAGGCTTCTGCGAGGAGCCCTACTCACAATACTCTGGTAAGGAGTTCCATAGGCAGGTGCTGCCACCTCAAATGCCCTATCTCCAGAATGCCACAACCTAGCCCTGAACCCTAAGGAGGCCTCCTCGCACAACGGAGTGCCCGAGCAGACAGTAAGGAATAAGGAGATCTTGCAGGTAGAGAAGACCTCCTCCATGTAGGGTCTTACAGGTAAGGAGCCTATCTTGAAGACAATCCTCCACCTGACCGACAGCCAGTGCAGCTCATGGAGGACTGGGGTAATATGTTCACACATTCTTGCCTTGGTCAAAAGACTTGCCACCATGTTCTGCACCAGCCACAGCCTGCGGAGGTTGCCTCAGATAACCCAAGTTACAAGACATTACAGTAGTCCAGCCTGGAAGTGACAAACACATGCACCAGTGTGGTCAGGTCCTCAGGAGGATCAGGGCTCAGATTCGGCAATGTTCCTAAGATGGTAAAATCCATTTTTGACCATGGCTGACACCTGAGCATCAAGCGTCAGGCTGTCATCTAGGATCATGCTCAAGTCTGTCACCTGTCTAGAAGGGACAAGGGAACACCCCCAACACTAGATTGGGGTGACCCCATCCCCTCCTCCATGATGACCTGGATCCACTACCAGTACCTCGGTCTTGTCTGGGTAAAGTTTAAGCCAGTTTTGAGTCATCCATGACTGGATTTCCTTGAGGCAGCTGTTAAACACAGAGTCTGACACCCAAGTATCAGGTGCACAGGACAGGTACAGCTGGGTATCATCTGCATAACAGTGAAATCCAGCCCATACCACCTAATAATGTCCCCTAATGGCAGCATATACACCACGAACAGCAAGGGCAGCAAGACTGAATCCTGCAGAACCCCACAGCTCAGAGGCTTAGGTTAGATGAGAAAATTCCCATTTTCACCCTTTGCGCTCTGCCTGCCAGGTATGACCTAAACCAGTTGATGACATTACCGGATAGGCCACACCTCGTGTTTCACAGTGTCAAATGCTGCAGAGAGTTCCAGGAGAACCAGATGGGTGGGCTGTCCTGTCCTCACCATCAGGAGATCATTTAGCACCCTTACCATAGCAGTCTCCATGCTATGCCCCGCCTGGAATCCAGACTGGAAAGGCTCATAGCTAGAAGAAGAGGTGAGATGTCTCTCAAGCTGCATGGTCACCACCTTTTCTATAAACTTCCTAAAAATGGAAGGTTTGAGACTGGCCTGTAGTTGCTGAGGCTGTCCGGGTCCAAAGAGGACTTCTTCAAAAGGGTCTAACCAAGACCTCTTTCAAGGACCAACAAAAGATGGAGGTGGTATTGCCTCTGTATAGATCACTGGTAAGACACCATCTAGATTATTGTGTCCAGTTCTGGAGACCATGGGTTTGATTTTACAAGGGAGACACAGGGCTTGCATCAAGCCCTGCATCAGAGTGCAATGATTACGCAGCTGTGCCAAGCCCTAGAGCGTAACTCAGTCCGATTTTAAAGGGCTGGCACAGTTGTGACAATTTACTCACTTATGGCAGCTTGTGCCACAATTTTGGTGCAAGCCCTGTAAAATGGCTCTCCCTATGGCGCAAATGTAGACCAGACAGGAGCTGGTCTAAATCCTGCATGTGGCACAAGGGATTTGCATCAGGAGTTGCAGCTGCATTTTTGAAGTAGTAATTGCCGCGTGTTTGACCCAGTATCGCACTTGTGTCAAACTCCCTGCCGCAAGTCCCTTGTGCTGATCTATGGACCTTTTAAATCGGTCCCAACATCTCTGGAAGGACATAGAATGTAGGTGGTCCAGAGGAGGGCAACAAAATAATGCAGGGTCTGCATCAAAAGCCTTATGAGGGAGATTGAAGGACCTCAATATGTATACCCTGGAAGAGAGGAGGGAGGGGTATGATAGTCTTTAAATACTTCATGGGGTAGATAAGGTGCAGGAGGGAAGTAGTTTTCAGAAGAAGAGGTGCTCAAGAACATGGGGACATGCTATGAAGCTGGACAGGAGTAGATTCAGGAAAGATGTGAGAAGTACTTCATCACAGAAAGATGGTGATTCCTGGAACAGCCTTCCAGTGTAGGTGGTGGGGCAAATACAGTGGGTGGGGTTCAAGAATGCATGGATGGGCACAAGGGACTCATAATGGAAAGGAAGGGGGAGGGAGAAAGAGCTGAAATCAAGTACAGTCTATGCTAATAATCTAGGTAGGGAAATGGGCAAATTGGGTGGCCAAGTGGTTCTTATCTGCTGTCAAATTCTATGCTTCTATGTTTCATTAGCAAAGGGCATAGTTCTGACGGACTGGAGGGTGACAAATGTGGTCACTTTGCACAAGAGTTGGGATAGGGACAATCTGGTAAATTACAGGCCACTGAACCTTACGCTTTTAGCTGGCAGGCTACTGAAGGCAACAAGAAAGAAGTCGATAGTTGAATTTCTAGCAGTAAATGGGCTATGGATAGAATCAATATGGGTCATGAGGGCAGGGTCTGTCAAATGAGAATGATTGATTTTTTCAATTTGTGCTACAAATACAGTAGTGGATCAAGGCCAGCAGTAGACATCCTGTACATGGATTTCAACAATGCATTTTCTACCATCTGACCCAGTCTACCTCCTGTTTCAAGGTTGGTGACTACCTCATCTGACTCATCTGCTGTTGCCTCTTCCTTTAACTCCTACTTAACCACTTGTGCTCTCTCTTCATTCCTTCCTCCCCTCCCTTTTTCTTCCCTCCATCTGCCTCTCCCCTCCTCTATTCTTCCTCTCATCTACCACTCCCTGCTTCCTTAAAGCTCTGCTTGCCCTTAATCCTCATAAGGGAGGAAACCTAATGGCCTTGATCCAAAGCTTTTACATTTCTGGCTCTTGCCATCATCCTACCCATTACCTTACTCATCAACCTTTCTTTTTCCTCTGCCATTATCCCTGAAGCCTGGAAACAGACTACTGCCATACCTCCTCCTACAGAAGGTGATCCTTCTCTTAATAACTTCTGTCCTATCTCTCCTTCCCACCTAGCTATGTTACAGGAACATGCTCTTTCTCAGTTCTACTCCACCTTTGACCTCCTCATTCATTCCTTCAGTTTGTGTTTAGGAAATCCCATTCCACTTCCACGCCCTCCTCTGGCTCATGGACTCCATCCTCTCAGGTATGGATCAAAGGCTGATCATCTCACTATATATTTTAACATGCTAATGCTTTTGACAATGTGGCACACCCACTCCTTCTGGACAAGCTTAAAGCAGTGGCCTTTCTGACTCCTCAGTCAGCTGGTTTGCCTCACCTTATGGGAAGGTCTGAGGCTGTCAGATCAGAAGCTCCATTTCCTCATCACTCCCCATCTGCTAAGGTGTCCCACTAGGGTCTGCACTGGGCCCTATTTTCTTTCCATATTTTGAATGGCTCCTCTGTCTGTTCCTCTGCATCCATTCATATGTATGCTGATGATAGAGTGCTTTTGCATTTGGCCCTTTTCCCATGACCTTACATCCCAGCTACAACTGGATTTTGATAGCATTCGGTGCTGGTTCCAGTCTAATCAACTGTCCCTCAATGCCAGAAAAACAGTTTCCATGACTTTTAACACTCCAACAAAGGCTCACAAGACTCACCTCCCTACCTTTATTCTGCACCCCTAGATGGTGCCATGATTGAGGATATGTCCTCCTTATGTACCTTGGGTCTGGCTGACTGGCATCTTGATTTCGGTGTTATTTATAACATACACCATGGGCTTCACCCCAGGTTTGGTGCACTGTACTGGAACAGAGCTAGTATCCAACTTCCTGCTTGCCATGAGATTGTTTTAAAGATGATTCACCCTATATTTGACTATGATGGCATAGTCTACAGTGGAGCTCCAAAACCCTCCTTTGCCAGACCGACCACCTATTTCCTGCTTTTTGTCATTTTGCTCTAGGGTGTTCCCTTATACCAATCACTGCTCACTCTATTCGGCCCTTTCACCACCACTCTTGATGCCAGGTGCTTTTCCATTGTGCCTCTTACATCCAGATTCTGGTTTGGTTTCTTTCCTACTACCTTATTTCTACTATCCTCCACCTCCTTCCTCTTACCCTCTGTGTAGTAATGTTTCCCATTTCCTGTCTATTGCTGCTAGGAAATCTACTGTCGTAAATCTGCCTTCTGATATCACTTTCCTAAACTCTGGTCCACACTTTCCTGTCTATCTGCTCTGCCTCTTGTGCTTTCTCCCTTAAGTCTCTTCTTTATGCCCTGTCTATTCCCACCTGCAACTGTCCATGACCTCTACCTCTTTGACTTCCTCCCCGTCCCCACTCATATTGCCCTGGACATTTTGCTTCCCTGCTGTACCTGTATGAGTAATTTTCCTGGCTATCAAAACTCAGTTTTGTTTACTTCATGTACCTGTTGTACTGATTTGCATTACAATGTTTATGATTATGCTCCTGATACATTGTATTGCTACATATGTCTTCTATTGTTGTAATGCTGTTAATACTACTTATTTCTTTCCTGCTTTTGAACTGTTTCCTTTACCCTCACCCCTAGGATGCATCTGGAAATGAACTGTCAGCATCTCAGCATGTCTTTCCTGGTGAAACTTTGAATTAAATGAATGAATGAACGAATGAACGAATGAATCAATCAATTAATTAATAAATATGGCATTTGAGTTAGTGACACAGAGGGAACTAGTAAAGAATGGGGGCCCTATGACTAGGGGAAGGGTTACCTAGATAGGTAGTAAATCAGATGACAGGTAGAACTCAGAGAATGGTTCTGAATGGAAAGTTCTCTGAAGCCAGAGAGGTAATGAGTGGGGGCCCTAGGGATCTGTTTGGGATGATACTTTTAATTTCACTCAAGTGAATTAAGGAAGTGGTTTCTGGAAAAAGTGAGTGTTTGCAGACTACACAAAACTCTGTGGAAGAGTAGACAGTGAGGAAGGAATTAGTAGCACAAAGAGGGATGTTGAGAGCTGGAGAAATGATGTAAGTATTTGCAATGTAAACTCAATACCAAGAAATGTTAAAGTATATTTGTAGTTAGAATCTCTATTGATTATTGCCTCAATGGAGTGCAGGTGGAGCACTCACAGGAGGACAGGGACCGGAGGGTGATGACTGGCAAAGTTTAAAACCTCATCCCAATGCAGTAAAGCATATGGGATTGCAAACTGGATTTTAGGATGCATAAGAAGGGACTTTATTTATTTTTCATTCTCGGATTACAATACCTTTGAGCACATGACAGCTCTTTTACAAAGGTTCCACATCAATGGAAGGGTGACAGACATACAAAGGATGGTATTACATAACATTTTGACAAGAAAGTATTTAAAGTGACAATATGACATTAACATTGCTACTAAAATTAAAACTATGAATAGGTAGAAAATCAAAATAGGTATAGGTAGATTTGTGAACAAAAGTTCAGGTAAGTGATGATAAACAGTGGAAAGAAGGTGGAGGGTGAGAGGGTGAGGTGAAAGAATGATCAGGAAGGAGGCAGGAAATAGGGCAGAGCAGTAGGGTGAAAGTGGTCATTACAGAGAAAGGGGAGAAGTAGGTACACAAGGATGTGTCAGTACTGTTGAGGTAGTGCCATGTCAGTTGAAACAGTCACAGGAGTTGTTAGCTGTAAGATGCTGATGAAGGGTACCTTTTAAATGGTCCCAACTTTGGTAAAGAAGAGATGGGCAGCACATTAAACCATAGTGGTGCTCTATATGCAAATGATCATTGCCCTTGTGAGTCTGTCATCTTGGGACAGAGAAGAGTTGGTTGACTGAGCTACGCATGTGCTGGGAGCTGCAAAGGGTTGAGTAAGTTTGTAACACCAGAAGGCAGGAGCCCAGAGAAGTGCCATTTTAGTTAGCAAGCAGGTTTGAAAGTGAATCCTCCCATTTAGCTGAAGCCAACCTGTTTGCAGATACAGTCCACATGTGGTAAGGCGGCTGCTCCAGTAAGAAGTCACAAAAGTATGGTAATACTGTCACTATACAGATCACTGGTTTGACCACATTTGGGTACTGTGGAAGGTTCTGTAGCCACATCTGAAAAGGATAGAGCTAAGCTGGAAACTATACAGAGAGGCAACACAAGTGATCCAGGGCACGAAGAGAGGTCCTATGAGGAGAGATTGAGATTCTCATTACGTATTCTCTGGAGGACAGAGAGACTTGGGGACATGATAAAAAATGTTAATGCTTACAGGGTAATACCTGGGAAACTCCAAAGAGTTGTGCAAAGATACAGTTTACTCACCAGGGTACATTCTCAAACCGCAAAAGGGACATTTAGAAAAGATTGTTTGGAATTATTTTTTTCCACAGAGCAGATGGTGGATGTGTGGAATAGTCTATCAAACAATGTGGTAAATTCTGTTAGGTTCAACTACAATGGGACAGTTTTGGGGGAACTAGGAAGTAATGCACTGTAGGGCTTTATGGCAGACTTCATGAACTTATGGTCTTTTTCTATCCTTATTCTCCTATGTTTTATGCATATAGTACTAATGCAACCCTAGTTTTTACTGGCACCATGGATTCTCTAGAAGGAATTAAAATATAACTGGAACCTTTATTGCTCCTGAACATTGACATTTGCAGCAAATAACCTTTCATACACTAGGGAACCAGCGTCTTTGATCTACTGTATTTGATAACCAGAAGTTATTTTGGGACAGGACTTCTCCTTGACAGATGGCAGAAAATGTTTTGCCAGTGTTCGTCTCTGAAGTACTGTAGTACTTTGGTGTTTATATGCAAGGAGGCTAAATATTGCAAAAGTAATGTGCTGCTATTGTTTTGTATCATTGGGACAAAAGTCAAGTATGAGGAAACTATATACTTTTAACCAGCTTCATTTTAATAGCAAGCTCTTAACCTTTTAGTTCACACTAGAGTAATTTTCTGTCTTACTTAATTTGTTTTTAAAATGCTCCACCCAGGTGCTGTATGCTCTGTACTTGCTGTGGGTTGGGGTTACATAACCAATCTGTTCCTAAACCACTGTGGAACCACCAGAGACTTGGACCTGCATTCTCCATCTCTCCCTTTGCCCTACCATCTGGCATAGACTAATCCGTTGTAGTAGGAATGCTAACAGGAAATGCTTAAACTCCTTTCATCTTTGTAGAAACACGAAAGATATGTCAAATAATAACACAGTCAGAGTTGTGAGTGAAGGGAGCCTTAAGAAGTTTTGGTCTAGCAGGGATCAAAATAAGGATTCTGGATGACTGATCACAAAACTACTCTTGGGTACTTAAGCAATAAGGCACAACAGGGGTGTGGGTTATTGAGGATTTACCCATAGCATTTGTGGTGTGTCATGAGGTGCAGTCAAGTGACTTAACCACACAAGACATGGGTAAATCACCCAATGACTCACACCCTGGAGTGCCTTATTGCAATTATACAATGGGCCCATGTGTAAATAAATTTAAAATGGGTTTAATGATTTTTTTAAAATGCTATTCCTCAGCCATGGGTTATGCAGGATTTACCCATGGTCATGTGACATGTTTTGACCAATGAGGTTACAGGATTTTCATATACCATTGTATAATTATTCATTTCTGATCATCCGGAAGTAAAAAGCCAACACCAGAGTTATAGGTTTTGCACACTGTGAATGCAGTTTTCAGACATGGGGAAATACCTTGTTCTGCTGCTCACTTTATTGTATTTGTTTATGGTCCTCTAAAGAGCTTCACTTCTGTGCTACTGTCCTGTTTGCTCTCATTTGGGAGTCTGCCTATTGCCTGACCTTTCATCCTAGTTCAGAGCCTTGGGCCTCTGGCATCTGAACTACCTTGACTTGTCACCTCTGCCCTCCCGAGATGGGGTGCCTCTTTCTGCTTAGCCAAGGGCTAGCTGAAGGGAACACTGATCACCGCGAGGTAGCAGTGCCAAAGTACAGCAGCCAGGCTTTCATCCATGCCCATGAGCATGGGTGGTGCCCCTACCCAGCATCAACCTGTGGACAGCAGATGTTTTTCCTTTGTAGGTTTTGCCCACCTCTTCATCCTTGTTTGTGGGCATCATGTAGCTGCTCACAGTCTTTCTGGAGTGCTAACTTTCTTTGATTTATTTATTTTTTTTATGTAACCCTCTGTAGTTCACTCACTATGGCATAGTGCTAAAAGGTGATTATGGATTGTGTTCCTTCTTATTCCTTTCTGTTTTAAAAACCTTTTAACACTGCTCCTACTCAGTCATCCATGCATTTTCATTTTTCTGTACCTAGAATGAGGACTTCCACTGGTAAAAAAATTATGAACTGCCTTAATTTATAAGGTGTCTTACATGTAGCGCAAGCAACATGTGGCAGCTTGGTGGAGTAACAGGTTGTGGAGGTGCGCCAGTTGTGGCCAGTGTTGTGCCTGCTTTTTGGACTGGTTTCTGTGGCAGCAATGAATCAGCATGCTGTCTTTGACCTCAGTTCAGAAGCATGCCACCAACTTGAAAGAATTTTACCTCTGCAATAGGGAGTGACCCATCATTGCAGGGCATGCCTTGCCTGGTGTAACATTTCAAGAAACATGGCAGCAGCTGCCGCTGTCTGCCTCTCCAAGTCTGTAGAAAGTTGATGTTGGGGGTGCCCAATCCCCCATTGGCATGCCCTCCCCAGTTCATTTGCAGATGAGGAGCCTAATCCCCATTGGCATAATGTCTCCTTGTTTCAGGTGCCATAAGTGCCTCCAGTCCCCTACATCATGCCCCCCACAGACACATATTTTGTTTGCTGACAGGGGGCCCAATTCCCATTGGCTTCAGTCCCCTGTCCTCAAACACAGGTGGCACACTGGGAGCCCACCCAGTGTGCCCATCAGTTGGTTTTGCACCTGTAAATAAAGCTAACCTTCCAGCGATGTCCTTCCTAAAAAAAAGAAAATGGTCTGTCGTGGCCAGAGTGCCCTCCCCAACCTCACCCACCCTCTGCACACCCTACCTCCCAGCACCCCACCCCATATTTACCTCCAGAGCCTGGCGCAATGATCTTTGGTGGAGCAGGAACATGTCTGCACTCTTCAAAGCTGACTGCAAACTGAAGAAAATCATAGTATAAGCTGTATAATGGCATCAATGGGGGTTCAACATAGAGTGGATATCTTGGCCATTTTGACCTTTGGCTCAAAATTTTCAACATGGGGTTCTTGGGACCCCACCTCATGAACTCAGCCATGTCATTTTGCTATTCAGTCACGAAGATGATTTTGCAGTCACTGCACAGAATCACCTTTCAGGACTGATTAATGAAACGACAGTGCCATGGTTCATGAGGTGGGCTCCCAAAAGCCTATGTTGCAAATTTGGTGAAAAAGATAGTGTTACAGTGTGCATTGCACAGTTTCCACACACGCCGAAAGTTTGAGATTCAGAATATTTTCAACACTGCCAGTTTTTCAATAATTTCCTTATGAACAGTACAGCTGTCATTCTTCACATCCTGCCCAAAATGCGTTTCACACATCTGGCTGACAATGGCATGGTTGCTGTGGGAATCAATGTTTGGGACAGGTTAAGAAAATTACAGTGACACTGTTCATGAGCAGAGGTCTCAAAATGTCTGTGTTGAAAATCCAGTAAAAAATTCCACAAATGACTGTTGTGAGTGTGTGTTGTGCAGTTTCACACATGCTCAGTAATTTTGAGAATTTTTAATATTTTCACTCCAGATTGTCAAAATTACTATTTCTTCACACCTCCTTATGAATTGTGCAGCTGTCATTTTCACATCCTGCCCAAAATGTGTTTTCACATCTGAGCAGAATGGACAGTCGCTGTGGGAAATCAACGTCGGGACAGATTAACAAAATCACAGTGCCACTGTTCATGAGAGGAGGTCCTAAATGATTTCAATGAAGTGGGGTCACAAAAGCCCCATGTTGAAAATTTGGAGTGCAATACCAGCAAATGCCCAGGGCATTAGGGTTTCTAATCCTAGTGTCCCACCCTGTAGAGACTGACAGGCGCAGGGGTGTGACTTTGATTGTTAGCTGTAATGCTCAAGCCATTCCATATTGTTGTTTAGTTTAATTTTAATATTGTTTTAACTATTTATTGTTTTATCTTAGATTGTACAGGTGCCTTGGTTTCAGAAAGGCACCTTTATATAAATAAAGATTGAATTGAATTTAATTCCACCCTGGCCCCACTCTGCTGCCAGTGACAGGCATCAAGGTGTGCCTTGGATTCTTTGACCCCAAAGTTCACCCCATTCTCCTATACTGCACCCATCTCAATGTATTTCCTTATGGAATGGGGTGAGCATAAGGCCTGATGACCCCAAGGCACAACTCAACACTTATTGGAGTCTGCAGGTAGGGTAAGGTGAAATGACATTAGCGTATGGCTGACGACCCAAAGGCACACCTCAATGCCTCTCAGTCTCCATAGGGTGGGGTTGGCATCAGTTTCATACTTCACTGCCATTCCTATTATGCATCTCTCTAACTCCTGCACTACCAATGTCAATGCCAGCATGACAACATTCAGCATTGACAAATGCTTGTTTAATACACTACCTGTCTCCATAACAAGTATCAATAATTCCATAAATTGTTTTAGACATACACTAACAAATTACCTTTTGTTAACTGTCAGTGTAAATGCTTGCATGGCTAGAATAATCGTTTGTGTAACTGTATATTTATTCTGTTTGATTTATATATTTTATTTTTGTTTGTACATTTGTTACATGTTCAGGTCACTCTTGAAAACTGGTCCCTGACCCATGGACTTGATTCAAAATAAATAAAACAAAACCAATAGTCCAGGGCTCCCTAGTTTTATAAGGAGCCTAGGATGGAGCTGTATGGGGAGAGTTTTAAAAGGAGGAAGTGAAATTGGCCCATGAGTTCAGTGGGTGCACTGTTACTTGGGGTGCTGGTGGACCCGGTCATTTCAAGCCTCAGTTATCAGAGGGCTGGTGGGGTAAAATACTAAGCATCCCCAGAGGACACTCGCCTCCTCCGGGATGGAGGATCAATGTCTGCTGCTATACTGCCACCTGGGGATAAATGGGTGGCAATGCAGGCAGGAGTGTCTTAGAGCTTACAAACAAGCAAGAGCCATGCACACAGTCGACCAAAGAGGCAGAGATTCCAAACTCAAGTTAAACAGCACCAGAACACAACAAAATGGTGCACACTTTAAGTAATGGTATAAATAGTAATTTTGTTACCAGAATCTATGTGCAACTCCATACACGGCAAATTGCTCACATTTATAATGTTACCATTTTTTGTTTTCTGCTGCTGTTTCAGGGAGCTTGCAGGACTTATTAATGAAAACTAATTAAAAGTAAAGTAAGTAAAACTTCATGTTCTGCTTTTCTGCTTTAGTAGAGGTTTAGGGTGGGAGGACACTGGTTGCATGTAACTTTACACAACAATGTGGACACGCACCGAACCATTTTGCTGATGTCCTGGGAGGTGAGACCGGAGGTATCCAGGCCTCACCACTGATGAAGTCAGCAGTACTTCTGGTCCCCATACTGCCTACCGCCTAGACTGCCAGATTCGGGGTTAGCAGAGGGGTTTAGTGGTACCCATTTTTCACAGTATGGGAAGTAAGCCATGGGTGAGTCGGTGGCATAAGTGGAGATAGCAACAGGGTTGAAAGATAACTGAAGGTTGATGGATGGGCTCGTGGCATGGAAAAGAATAGATCCAAATGTGACCTTTAGTATTCAAAATGAATGTTGCATGACTTTCCTTTTGATAGCTGTGAATGTGGTAGGCATGGCATATATTTTAGGAATTTGATTAATTAAATAAAACAAAATGGTAACTGACTCTCCCATCTTCCACCTTTTGACAAAACAATTACCATCCCTTTTCTGCCAACTCCTGTAGTCATCACTATCCTGCCTTAAGTTTTTCTGTTTATTTCAAGTCATGGGTGCAATTTATCTTGGCAGAGAGGAAGCTGTTTGGCATGTGCATGGTGGGGAGGAACCCCATGTCAGAGAGGTCTGTTGATATACAGGGACTAGTAGCCATCATCTGACACACTGGTGACAGTTTCCTTGGTTCTCCATTGATGCCGATCCCCAAAATTGAAGTGTCACCTCCAGCACCCCCATAGGTGGACCTTGGCTGAGCAAGCATTAATACCCAAGAGGGTGGGTGATATTGGGCTGAGCCTGCCCACCCAAGAGCATAATGAGACATGGGTGCAGAGCCTTATAGCCCCAAGAAGGATGGGTATAGCCATACTGCCCACTCTCTCAGGTATTATTGCACTTAGAAAATGGGTATTTGTTGATATTTAATAAAATATTTAAAAATAAAAAAAACACAAGCAATTAAAAACTGAGGAAAAGGGCATTTACTTGTAAAGTAGTTCCTCTACTGGTACACTTGTCAGTAGATGGTGCAGATTTTTTACAAGATAGTTTTATTTTTTATTTCCATTTTGTTTCTTTATTGCCCCCCATCTGCCAGTGAAAAGTGAGCACTGAGAAGCATTTGTTTTCTCATTTGTTGTCTCTTCAGCCCCCCATCACACCCTGGGGTAGCTGTCTGTTTCTTTGAAAATGTAAACCCCAGAGCTGTTGCAGTTGCAATCCTGATCAGGGCAGGAAGAAAGCAAACACAGTCAAGAATGACAGAGTGACTGTAGTCAGGGAGTGTGCTTGCTCTGAGGAGAATACATACATATATATATATATATTTTTTTTTTACAATGTAAGTTTTTGGATAAATAACAATATAAAAATGATATCTGGGTGGCCAGTGAAGATAACATTGTTATCTTTATGTTCTATATGTCATTTCTTATCTCCATGTTCTTATACGCCATATCAAAACTTATCTGGTTGATCCTGCCACTCTGATCACTTTCTACTTTCCTCTAAATGTAAGCGTGACCGAGCGCCATCCACACTGATGGTTATATTGCCATGTTTTCTAGAGGTACCTGGGTTCAAAAGTCAGAAAATGATGTGTTTATGCACAGCTTATTGCCATTTGTTGAAAACTGCAGACTGCACACAGACTGCAGCAGTGACCAAGTCAGCGGCTTTTTGACAGTAAAGGAGTGCGGTGTCTGTTGCCAGGCAACAGACGCCGCATTTCTCTGCTGTTCTGAAGCTGTGAACTAGCTTACTGCACTCTGTATGCAGTCGGCAGCTTTTTTTCTCTCAACAATGACACTAAGCTGTGCATAAAGCACAGCGTTTTCTGACTTTTGTACCCAGGGTACCTCCTAGAAAACTTACGGCAATATAACAACCATCAGTGTGGATAGCGCCGTCACGCTACATTTAGAGGAAAGTGAAAGTGATCAGAGGGCAGGATCAACCAGATAAGCATTTAAAATATCACTTTTCACAAAATAATTGCAGGATCACCCAGATATTTTTAGTAACTTTAAATTGACAGGATCAACCAGATATTTGAAACCCTATATAATCTGTTACAGTATGTTGGGGAGGGCATGTGGAGCTGTGTTGGGGGGTGCATGGAAGGATAAACCAGATCACTCTTTTAAAACTAACCATAAATAGCAGAATCCACCAGATATTTTTAAATAATAAATGACATCTGCTGTTTTGGCAGCGTTTCTATAAGTGGGGTTGTATTGCTAGGGCCATCACCTTTATGTCACCCATTGCATTGAGAGGGGCATGTGGTGAGTTGTGTTGGGGGAGGAGGGGCAAAGCATGCATTGTATAAAACAGACATGACGTGCCTGACTGAAGATATCATATTTATCTTTACTCGAGGCCAGTGATATCATGATATCTCACTTGTGGCTTCGCCACTCGTGAGATATCATGATATCACCGCTCATGAAAATAGATATGATATCTTCAGTCAGACCACGCCCCTATCCCTATTTATATGTAATAGATAACCTACCTTAGGTGTGCAGTCTCGATTCGATATATCAAGACGCTTTGCTGTGCGCTTGTACGCACGAGGCCGCAGGCTGAGTGCAAGGCCAACCACCCAAGGCATGTATACCAGAGCACGACTGCACATCCTAGAGTGGGTTATCTATCTTATAAAATGGTAAAATTATTTTTAGGGTGGATAAAAGTGCAGGTGTGCGTCACGCTCTGATATATGCAGTCATGTGATGTCATGATGGCCAATAAATCTCAAGCAATTTCCCTACCCATTTTATAAATATATATTTTTTTATATATATATATATATATATATATATATATATACATATTTGTGTTTTTTTACCAATTTCAAGAAAAGGAATGTGAGGTGGGATGAAGTGCAATTGAGAAAAGACATTGGCCATTTTGAAATGTAGTGTGAGTGTCCATACAGTGCTGATAAGGTAAACATTTGGTCCAAGTGCTATAGGTAATGTGTTGCTGGTCAGAGAAAAAGAAAACAAGAACCAAATAATTAGTGTGCCAACAGGAACAGGATTTTACAAAACAAAGGGTACTATTTTTGGCAGGTTAACAATTAACACTGAAACTGCAGTTGGGGGTCACATTAAGCACTAAATGAGCAAAACATGCCTGCCATATAAGTTTTTAAAACTGTAGTTGAATCACAGTAATTCTCATTATGTTATGGCAGGTTGGCATTGCACTTGTTTTCACCTTGTCTATGTTGGCATATAAATGCACCTCTAGGTAAAGGGCCCAGCCAATCAGAGATGTGATTTTCTAAACAGTTGTTTAATGACATTGAGTCACCCAACTCAAGGTGGCGCTTTGATAGCACGTGTATTTTTCCTCTTGAAGTCTAAATGTGCTTCCTCTGCCATGTGCCCTAGAGTCCACTGGTCTGAGACAAGAGGGCCATTCTCATGATTGGCAGCTGTGTCTCTTGTAAGAAAGTACACACACTACTGCCCGTGCCAGCAGCCAGGGTAAATCTAGTTTATTATTTCTATCAAATGGATGACTGTGAAAGGCAACTGAGCCAAGGCTTGCACCCAGGTGTGGTTCGGGGAGGAGGGATTCCAGGAAGGGAGGAGTACAACAGAAACTATGAGCATCAACTAATAAAATTAGCACAAATGGGAGAAGGTAAATTAAAAATAAGCACAACAGGGCAGTAGGTATACTGTACAAAGAGCAAATGGTAAGTACTCTAATAAAAACAAAGCAATATAAATTGAAAAGAAATACCAGATGATAAAACAAATCTGTGGGGTGTGAAATGAACTGGTTAACTAGCACTGCTGTTTCAGCAGATGCTGGGGAAGAGAGAGAGAGAGAGACTGAGACAGACAGAGATGGAGAGAGACTACACTGAGTTTCAGTTAAATTTATTTATTTCATTTTGTTAACTAGATACTGTAGGTGCACTGATACAAGACACCCTTTTCAGGCATGACCTGGGTACTAAAAGAGTACAGTACAAAATATTACAATTTGAAAAACTAATGCAATTACAGATTCAATTACAGAAATAGTACAAAACAAGTACATACAACCCATTAATATAGAAAGTAAAAATAAAATTAACATAACATGTGCAAACATTTATTAGCTGTAAATAGTCTGTAAGATTTTCAGAAAAGCTTGGGTAAATGCAGCCCTGACCAAAGAGAGAACTGGGTTTCAGGGCACTGCAATACAATAACCAAAAGAATTCTGTATCATCTTTGTTCATGTTAGTGGGACCGTTAGGTGACCATTTGCAGTTGAACAGGAATGTGCCAAGTCAACAACATTTATTTGCTCAAGTAGACATTGTGGGGTAATATTCATGATCCGAAAAGTAAAATTGACTAGATTCCACTGGGCTTTAAGCTCATGCTGTACCCAATGTAAAGTAGTGAGTATAGAATACTAGTGTGTCTCAGGTTTAGAAAAGTTGTACATTTTGCAGCTGTGAAGTACACATTTTTCTTATCAAAACAGCTGTAAGGCTGCGTCTGTTATGACAGAAACATAGTCCACCAGAGGGAGTAAAGTGGCCTGAGCAATTTCACTTCAAATCAGCAGCTAACAAGCATTTGTCAATACCGAATGTTGGTTGCTTGTTTAACGCTGCACTTCCTGTGCTCAATTTATACCCTGCAGAGTATCTCATCTGGTCCCATAGCCTTATGTACTCTCAAGGCAGCAACTTCTTTCAGTGACATCTATTTAAATCTCACCCTCCTATCCACCCAGAACCTGCAATTTGTTTGTTTTTCTCTGCCGAAAAACAACTTTAATGGGGACCAGCACAACCCGCTTGTCTCCACAGCTGGCCTCCATCTTATAAACTAATGTAAGTGAGAGGCAGCAGTCCCAAGAATACAGAGTAATCCTCCAAATTTAAGCAAGAGGCAGCAGCACCGAGAATACAGAATAATCTCTCCCACAGCAACAAGCAGTGACCTGACCACTCCATCTGTCCATCACCCCCGCCGACTCACACCCCACACCCGCACCCAGCACCCAATTCCTCCTTATTAGGAGAAGGCACTGCCACTGACACCCACCGGTCGAAGCACAGCACAACCCTCCACCACCAAGTGTTGGTTTCTAATGAATGAAACTGTGCTGTTTATTACTATAGTACAGCAGAAGATCACATCGCAAAGAAGTATGTTAATGCATCAGTTAGGGTTTTTATTAATCATCAAACGCTAGGAAATGATGAGGTCCCACCCTCACTACCTCTCACCCTCCACACACCAACAGTGGCTCAGGTTGTGCCATGGGGTCATCAGGCTCAACCTCACCCCATTTCATATATAAACAAGCTGACGTGGTACAATACAGAAGAATGGGGTGAAAGTTAAGCTGGCGACACCATGGGACACGTTGATGCCTGTTGATTTGTGGAGGTGGTGGTGGTGGAGGATGGAACCTAATATTGAATTTCCCAGCTTTTGACAATTATAATAAAACACAAATTAATGCATTAACATATTTTGCAATAATTTTCCTTCTTTTGAAATAGCATAATAGTATCCTTATTTTACTGTGGAGTATTGGTCCGACTCAAACCTGCAAGTTATGTCGTGCATAGAATAAATTCAACAGATGCACATAATTTGGGCAGTTTTAGGAACTTTTCATCAAAATTTCAATATGGCATTTTGGGGACCTCACATCATGAACAGTGGCACTGTCATTTTGTTAATCTGTCCCAGTTGATTTCACAAAGCGGCTGAGCCATTCTACACAACGGTATGAAAACATGTTTTGGTCAGGATGTGAAAATTGACAGCTGTATACTATTCATGAGGAGGTATGAAAAATGGTAGTGTTGAAAATCTAGAGTAACAATATGAACAAGCATTTGTCAATGCCGAATGTTGGCTTCCTGGCACTGGCACTGGTAGTGCAGGAGGTGAGAGATGCATAATAGGAATGGCAGTGAAGTATTGAACTAACGCCAACCCCACCCCACCCTGCAGAGAGTGACAGGCATTGGGGTGTGCCTTTGAATCATCGGGCATAACGCTCATGCTATTTCATCTCACACTACCCTGCAGACACTGACAGGTGGGCGTTGTGCTTTGGGGTCTTTGGGCTTACCTCATTTCATTCCATAAGGAAATATGCTGAAATGGGTGCAGTTCAGGAGAATGGAGTGAATGCTGGGGCCAAAGACCAGGTACTGCGGTGTGCTTTGGTGTCTTCGCACGTACACTCATCCCATTCCATAAAGAAATATGCTAAAACAGGTGCAGTATAGGAGATGGGGTGAATGCTGGGCCCAAATACCCCAAGGCACCTTGATGCCTGTCGAGTGGCTGCAGGGTGGGGGGTGGAATGGCGTGTGTATTACGGGCAATGATCCCAAGTCACACCCCAATGCCTGTCAGTCTGTACTGAGAAGGGCATTATGGTTGGAAACCCTAACGCCCCAGGTGTTCGTTGGTATTTTCACTCCAAATTTGCAAAATGGGAGTTTGTGACCCACATCATGAACAGTGGCACTATCATTTCGTTACTCAATCCAGAAGGTGGTTTTACAGCAAGCGCCATTTGCGCCACAGGTATCAAACACATTTCTGGCAGGATGTGAAAATGACAGCTGTACTGTTCATAAAGTGGTGTGAAAAATGGCAATGTTGAAAATCTGGAATGAAAATATGAAAAATTGGCAAAGTTATGACCATGCGAGAAACTGCACAACGATGCCTGTAACACAATCATTTTTTGATTTTTCCACCAAATTTTCAACATGAGTATTTTTGAACCTCTCCTCAAGAAAAGTGGCACTCTGATTTTCTTAAGCTGTCCTGAACAGTGATTTCCCACAGTAACCGCACTATTCTGCGCGGAAGTGCAAAAACATGTTTCAGTCAGGAGGTGAAAATGACAACTGTACTGTTCAGAAGGAGGTGTGAAAAATGGCAATGTTGAATATCTGGAGTGAAAATATTACAAATTTACGGTTATGAAAGTGCGTGGAAAACTACTTAACGCACTTATAACACAGTCATTTTTGGAATTTTTCACCAAATTTGTATCATAGGTTGTTTGAGAGCCACCTCAAGAACAGTGACACTGTCATTTTGTTAATCAGTCCCAAAGGTGATTGCGCAGTGACCACGAAACCACCTTCGGGACTGAATAACACCATGACAGTGACTGAATTCATTTGAGGGGTCCCACGAACCCATGGTGAAAATTTGGTGACAAAAGTAAAATAAAATGGCCAAGATATCCACCTACATTGAAAAACACCATTTATGTCATTATACAGCTTACCAGCATTTCTTCAGTTCACGGTTGGCTTTGAAGAGTGCAGGCGTGCTCCCAGCCCACCGAAGATCGTCGCGCCAGGCTCCAGAAGTAAGTATGGGGTGGGGGGGTGGGGAGGTGGGATGCAGAGTGTGAGTGCAGATTGGGGGAGGGCAAGAAACTCTATGAGGGACTGCTTTCTTTTGTTACAAGGTTTTACAAAATAAAGGTGATGCAGGATCTTTGCACGCTGGGTGGGCTCCCAGCATGCCACCTGGATGTTTGTTGGTGGGAGGGAGCCGACGGGATTGGGCACCCTGTTGGCCATACTGTGTGCTGGGGGACACATGAACCGAGGAGGATTGGGCACCCCTTGGCACACAACATATGGGGGGGCATCATGCCGATGGGGATTAGGCTACCCGTCAGCAAATGAACTGGGAGGGGCATGCTGATATGTGGATTGGGCACCTATGCGGCTTTCACGCATGTAAATTTCATGGGGATGGAGAGGCGGTGACAACAGCCACTGCTTGCTGATGACAGCCACCGCTTGCTGACGCCGCAATATGTAAATTGCTGACAACAGCCACTGCTTCGTCGAGCGTATGTAAATTGTTACATGTTAACACCGCTGATTGCAGTGGTGGTTTCCTTCAACTGAATGCCACTGCATCTGAAGTGCTGTTATAGACAGCTCGGCCATTCATTGCGGTGTGGTCCTGCTTGCAAAATGGAGAGGAGAATTGGCAGAGTGGATGGCACACCTCTAAAAGTCATATGGTGCCACTATGTTGCTTGATCTTGCGACAAGCCAACATAAAAATTGTCGAAATTATATGCGTACATAGAACTCAAGCAACAAACGCCATAACATGGTCATTTTTTGGAATTATTTCACCAGATTTTCAACATGGGCTTTTGAGACCTCTCCTTATGAACACTGGCACTGCGATTTCATTAATCTGTCCCAAAATTGATTTCACACAGCAACCGCGCCATTCTGTGCCACAGGTGCAAAAGCACGTTTCAGACAGGATGTGAAAATGACAGCTGTACTGTTCATGTGGAGGTGTGAAAAAAATAGCAATGTTGAAAATTTGGAGTGAAAATTAGCGAGTTACAAGCGTGTGTAGAAATTGCACAATGCACCTATTACAACACAGTCATTTTGGGGACTTTGCACCAAGGAGATTCTCATATCGCTGAGCAGAATCACCTTTCAGGACAGAGTAATGAAATGACAGTGCTAGTATTCATAAAGTGGGGTCCCAAAGGGTTCCATGAGATAATGGGAACCGCATAATAGCGACCATCATTTAGGGAGTTGCATCACGAAAATGAATTTCGGTGATGTAGACTGATGGTGCAAAGCAAGACAGTACCAGACACTTGGGTTTTCTTATTTATACCCCTCACCCCCTACTAAAGGATTCTCAACTCCATGGGGTGCATTTAGGGGTGGAAAAACTATATAAAAAAAAGCAACCCTGCACAAAAAACAAGTGCACCCAGAACTGAACCCAGCACCCTTCCAACCCCAGCCTGCCACCAACCCCCACGCCCACACAGCCAGCTCAGCAGCCCACCACCACACTATGCCCCAGAAAATCTCCCTCTGCTTCTGCCCATCACATGGCGTGGTCTCTCCCCACCACCCCACACGCATGTATACATACGAAATCCTGTCTCTATAATCACTGAACCTCCTATCCTGTTGCCCTCCTGCCCGATAGCTCCTGTGTAAGCACCTGACTGAGTCACTTTTTTGGAAAGCACTCAGTCGTGATTGCTGAATAAATGGGCTACTGGTCCCAAGAACCCCATGTTGAAAATTTGGGTCAAAATTCCTAAAAATGACTGAGATATCAACATAAGTCGAAAATGACATTGATAGCTGTTATACAGCTTACCTTGATTCCTTCAGTTAGCGTTCACCTTTAAAGAGTGCAGATGTGTCCCAGTCCAGAGAAAATCACAGTTGCCAAACTCTGGAGGTAAGTATGGGGTAAGGGAGGTTGGTACGCAGAGGGAGGGTGGGAATGGGGAGGCGGACATGGGAGATGACCAGAGACCATTTTCTTTTCCAGGTTTAAAAATAAAAGATGTTGGGGACTGTTTTCTTTTTACAGGTACATTATACATTTGGAGACACTGGGAGTGAGCTACCCAGTGTCCAACACTGTCGGGGAGGGAGGCTACTGCTGTTGTGGGGACTGGGCACCCCGTTGGCAAACATAAGGGGGGAAAACATCAACACTGCTGGGGGAGATACTGAAACACTGAGTGGGCTCTCCAGTGTTCCACAACAATAATATGGGGATTTTATACACAACTAGAAATGTCAGGGGACTGTTTTTCTTTTACAGGTACATTATACATTTGGGGACACTGTCACGGGGGGCTACTGCTGACACAGAGATTGGGCACCCTACTGTTGGAAAACCTTATATGAAGAGGCATACAGCTGGGGTGGAGGGGTACTATACTGGGCTGAAGGACAACTTGGGACACTGGGAGTGGGCTACCCAGTGTCCCACACTGAGGAGGATGGGGGGCTGTTTTGTTAGTCTGGGGAGGACATTTTTTTGTTTTGTTTTTGGAAGCCACTGTTATGCAAGATTTCCCTTTCTCTCGTGAGCCAATCAGCAGTTTACTGACATGGGCTTCATGCAAGTCAAAGGATCGAAGCCCTCTCTGACTGGAGCAGCTTTAGCCATTTAAAATGCATGACCGTTCAGCCCACCTAGCAGAGAATTTCATCAGGACCACACCGAGTGATCATTGGTGCCAACTGCCAAGTCCATTACAAGCCCCTGGTTTTGTGTACTGCAATGGCTCGCAGCGACACACATCAAAGATCCCATATTGCAACAATACGTTGGTTTGCGATGTATAACCAATGTAGAAATGACTGTGTTCAATGCAAGGAACCAATTTTTAAGACACAGCAGCCATGATGTACTTTGTATGGGTGCAAAATAAAAGACAGAGGTCCAAATAAATGGCAAGATGTCTGAAGGCATTTAAAGATTCAATTTGATTACTATCTATGGTTGAAATACAAAAGTTTGAGCCTGAATTCCTAACTTTGGGGATGATCCAAACTGCAATGACTGAGTCTTTGAAACATTCAGAATCAATGTTTCATTCAAAGTCAATTCTGTAACAAGCAAAATTGCAATTAAGTGTCAAACACATCTCTGAAATGTCTTGCCATGCATAAAAAGCACAGCATCATCTGCATAGAGTGTTCACTGCCCCATAAATCCTGGGCAATTTGTTAATAAAGATTGAAAACAATAATGGGCCCAAAATGAATCCTTGAGGAACACCACACTTTATAATACTGGATTTAAAAATAGCCTTGCCAGTCTTTACAATCTGTTGTCTGTCACTCAAATAGTTTAAGAACCAAGTTGTGGTACAAGTATCAAAGCCCAGCCCTGTTAACCAACGGAGGACCATATCATGGTCGATCAAGTCAAATGCCTTGGTCT
This sequence comes from Neoceratodus forsteri, assembly GCA_016271365.2. Taxonomy (NCBI): domain Eukaryota; kingdom Metazoa; phylum Chordata; order Ceratodontiformes; family Ceratodontidae; genus Neoceratodus; species Neoceratodus forsteri. The sequence continues at coordinate 465,716,233 of JADMNL010000023.1, forward strand.
CGCTCACAAACACAACACCTTGTAACATGCCATGTTATCCATGGCTCAATAAACCACATCCAGGAACCTCCCCAAAGTTGTACATGCTCCATGGTACTTCCTAAAACCATGCGGCTCCTCATGTGCTAGCCTGTGCTGGCCTAAATATGAAACCACTTGGTCATACACACACCTGTCCTGCACCTTTGCTGAGCCAGACAAAATGGATATCTATACTTATCTATAACAATGAGGGAGGGGGGTTGCTGTCACTAAGCTGATGACTACCGGAATCGCCATGACATAAGGTTGCTATGTGAATGTTAGCTCCTGAGAAGTCAAAAGATGGGAGGGGCAACTTATACATGTATATATAAGATAAACAATAATACAAAGGAACCAGCTCACAAACTGTACTTGTCCAGGCAGACATGCCTGCAGCACACGATGAAGATCAAACCTTTGACCATTCCACTACTGGGGTCCTTCCCATATTCATTTGTGATTTATGGAACTTATAGATTATTGAGTCTCCAACTTCTGTCCTGGTGACTGAATGACCCAGTCACCGAGTGTAGGGGAGGGACTCAAACCTCGGTTCATCCACTGGATGAGCAAGCTCATCCATGGCCCCTGGCTATACTCAAGACTGTGGCTTCCCATGGCTGGCACCATGTTGGAATCCCCTGCCACACCATGCAAGGCATTGCAGAACGCCATCCTCATTCAGCCTCCAGACTGTCCCAGGCTTATGTTGTACTATATCATGTTCTTGTCTTTAAGTTCTGGCAGTATAGCCTAGAGGTTAGATGAATGAGGAATGAGGTGTGAACCGAGCTTGGTACATCCAGCAGACCAGATCTGGGTTTGATTCTCACAATCTTCACTTGCATACTGTGTGACTCTGAGCAAGTCACATAACTGCCCATTGCTCCCAGATCACCCCTGAAAACAGACACTTTTGCCTAGTGGGGCCTTACCTGCTCCAAAGACTAAAATTAATAAATACATTTTTTTTTTTTTGGAATGCCCGACACAGCCACTGAGATCCAATCCCCAGCGAGATCTCTGGCCACCCATAAGGCCTGCTCAACATGATCAATATGGCTGCTGAGAATCTCATGCCATGTGAGATATAGCTACCCAATTCCTTGCCACCTGGGATCTTGCAAAGGAGATCTGCAGTCTGTGAAATCAAACAAAGAGCCTCTGGGAACAGTGCTCAGGATTTTAGGACCATGTCGCCCAGCTGTACCCGAGACACCAAGTTCGCTGTACTAGATGCCCTGAAGTCCTGCAGACTGCCTCAGCTCAGGCTAACTCGGAAATGCTCTGGAGTGCACATGTTAAAGAGGCTGGAGGCCTAGCTCACCAACATGGTCAACCACCCAGACCACCCACCCGACTGAGGAGTTACCAACACTCCGTAAGTGCAGACATCACCCTCTTAATGCAATCAGGAGGGAGGGAGGGTTGGCTCTGGAGTGGCACCTAATCTGGCTTCAAAATTGTTTTTCGCCCCTGCTCACCAAGCCTTTACTATGCACAGCAAGCAAGGGACCCACACTGTTTCCTTACTGGTAGTTAAACCTGGGATGAAAGCAGGAGCTGATGGCTCACAAATGCAGTCTGTCTCTGCCTATAGGCGCCAAAGGGATGATTACATTGCCTGCATGTTCACAATCCGCTGGACAGAGGAGAGAGGGGGCTTTGCTGACCACAGACCAATATATCCCTCTGTCTCCTCCCTCAGGCCATTGCCCTATCCCTGATGGTAATCTATTGGCGCCCTCCTGTGGCATTGCCAGGCCCTAGGTCCATTCCAGGAGGTAGCACCCTCTAAGATAACCAGGTCCAGAGAGGGAAGGGCCCAGGCAAATGATCAGCTGCTGCTATGGTTGGGCAGCCTCTATAATACCACCACTGCCTTTTCTATGTAGAGGGATCACAAAGGCCATCTTCCATACATCAGGGACGGTTTTAGTTTCAAAGGACAAATATATGATCTTCAAAACTGGAAAAGCCATTGTGGATGCTGCGAGTGTTAGAAATTTAGGAGTAAATCATCACTTCCAGCCTTGAGTCCACAAAGTAGTTTAAAACCTCGAGTACTAACTTTTCTAAAATAGAAATTAGGCTGTGCATATTCAGTACTTTGGCTGTTCAAGTTTGTATCATTTGCATTGAAAACTGTTTTTCTACATGTTTCAAGCTCCCAGAAATGGAAGCTGAACAAGCTGGCAACTGTCTCTAAGTCAATAACTTTGACACCATTGGCCTGGAAAGATAAAACCAAAACACATACTTTAGATTTCAAAAGTGAATTTATACTACCCATGAATTTCTTTGTATTATAAAAATTTATAGCCTGTTGATGTTTATAATAAGTATTTTGGAGTTATTAACTTCACTCTTGCACTTATTTCTCAAATATCTGTAGTTGTTCCAATCCAGCTGTAAATTAGTACTTTATAAATCTCCCAGGCAGCATCCCTGTTTCTCATAAGTTTAAAAAGGTCTTTAACCATCTTGAAATCCTGCTTTTGACCATACGCCTAACAATTGGGGCATGAATAACCAGTACTCTAGTGAACTCCGAATAAAATAGTAAAAAGCATGGTACAACCAGTTTAAAATTATTTTGTTAATCTTTGTCATCACAACATGGCGTCTTTACAGTGCATTAAAGATAGGCTTGCCTTTACCTTTTCCTTTCTCAGATTATATAATTTCAGAAAACTAATACAATTGATAAAATGTTGCACTATTTGCATAACAGCATTTCCTTGTCATACATAACCTTATGTAATCACTTGCACTCGCAAGGTGTGAGACTATGCCTGTTCAATAATACCTGGGCACAGTTTATAAGGCCTTGAGTGAATGGTGCCTGGGCTCAGTTGGTATTGAGGCAAAAAAATAGCGGTGCAGTGCCTCTCCACCCATGGGCATCCTTTGACAAATGGCTGCCAGGGTACTGCCCAACAGGAATGGAGTGCAACTCCCACCCTCATGGGAGGGAAGAGTTCCAAACTGATGTCAGTTTCACAGGGACAATATGTACTAATTTAGCTCTGCTTGCAGAGCTGAGCTAGCCTCCAAACTAATGTCAGTTTCACAGAGACATGATGTATTAGTTTAGCTGTTTTGCAGAGCTGAGCTAGTCTGCTGTTGACTGGCTCTACAAAGCTAAACACAGGATCAACCAACATTTACAGCCAGGTTGTGTTTCCTCTGACCCCCATTTCAGTAGTCCTGGGGCTAGGAAAGTACAAACATTTGCTGGTTTTGTAATCGTTCACTTTATCTTTATTTTAACATGTTTCTGTCCTTGATGTGGGTTCTGGCCATCAGAATCAATACTCCTAGTCCTTGCTGTCATCTGGGAGGACTGGGGTTTGAATTGGTGGCAGGGGAGTGCTGTTGAAAACTCTAAAATCTGGCTCCCAGGGAGGAACAGTTTTATACTTTGTGCAGCTTTGAGAACTGCTTGAAGCTGAGCAACCTCCTTGCTGTGGGCTCCCCAAGCCTTAAGGCAATCCAGGGTCTGGTTGAATGAAAAGAGGTGGTGGTGCACCAGCCACTGTGAGAAGGGCAACAAACAAGCTGCAGAACAAATGATAGTGCTCAGTCTAGCTCCGGGTCCCACAGCTGCAGCCTGGACCAGGACCAGGGTGAAGAAGCGTCAAGGGAAGGTGGCAGCAGTGCTCCTAAGAGCAAAAGGTACTGTAAGTCATATTTTTAGGATGGGGTTACACTTACATGACATTACACAGATTACCAATATCCAATGAAAATCATTTGGGAAAGCTCTCCATCTCATATTTAAAGGGACTTGTCTAGTCAATAAGTAAGATACTATGATGGAGTGTATGTCTGTCATGCTCCCTACACCTGTAAATCCCAGCATAGCCCTGCAACACAGGCAACATGGGTTTTCACAGGGCCAGGAGGTGATTTGAACCAGACCCCTGTTGCTTTAAAGTTGTGCCTATATGACCTCTCCTACTTCATGCTCAAGTTGCTGGCTGTCCTTCAGGTGGAAAGGAGTCTTAACACATGACACCTGGGTCCGATAAAGGAAGTCAGAGAGAGGGAAGCTGGGGTGCTTGGTACAACCAGAGAGAAAAGTCAGTTTACTGACTTTCAAAGCCCTACATGGACTGGGCCCAGACTATCTGAAAGAGCTTCTGGTTCCTTACTTCCCCAGTCGATCACTCCACTTGGCCGACGAGGGGTTGCTAGAGATTCCAAGGGTGAATTTGAAATCATCGGGTTCCAGAGCTTTTGTAGCTCTCACCCTTTGAATTCTTTACCCTCCAGTTACGGAGTGCACATCTGTGGAGGGAGTTTAAGAAGGGCTTAAAAACCTTCTGTGGAATAAAGCATTTTAGTTAATTGACGTATTTATCTGATTGTTTATGATTTTTATGTTGCTTGCACGCATGTGCAAGAAACAGTGCCATCATCCAAGTTTTCGGAGGTGTGTCAGCCTGCCTTCCAATGCAGTCAGTGTTTGCAGGTGCGCCCCAGTTAACCAATACTGCTGCAGCTGTCTATGACAAGCTGAAAATGCAGTGGCATACAGTTCAAAGGGAGAGCTCCACTTCAGTGAGCAGAGCTCTCCCCCACCACGCACACATACGCAAGCACACATATTGCATGCTGATGCGCTCCCCCATGCACACACTGTCTGGATGACGGGGTGCCTAACCCGATTGGCTCCACGTCCCCCAACAGCTGTCCAGGTGCCATGCTGGGAGCCCACCCCAGCGTGGCAAAAACTGTTATAGCCGACGGGTGCCCAATCCCCTTCAGCTCCAAGGCTGCACGCCCCCAAAAGCTTTCCGTGCACGCTGGGAGCCCAAATCTTGCTTTGGCTGATGGGGATGCCCACTCTCCATCGGCTCCACATCCCCTGAAAAACCTTTTCCTGCTGCCACACTGGGAGCCCACCCCAGCATGGCAAACGCCCAGGCCATCTTCTTTAAAAAAAAAAACTGTGAATAAAAAACAGTCCCGCCGTAGTCTCCCTGCCCTCCCACACCCTGCACCCACCAACTGTGCACCCTGCCTCCCCACACCCCTCCTCACCCCATACTTACCTCCGAACTGAGCGCAACCATCATCGGTGGACCAGGAACACGCCTGCACTTTTCAAAGCCGACTGCTTAACTGAGGAAATGCCAGTAAGCTGTATAATGGGATAGATAGGGTTTTTTCAACTTTATTGCATATCACAGGTATTTTTGGGGATTTTGCACCAAATTTTCAACATGGGTTTTTGGGACCCCTTCTCATGAATGATGTCACTGTCATGGCATTATTCGCCCAAAGGGTGATTTCGCATTCATTGGCGTGAAGTCACCTTTTGGGACTGAGTAATGAAATGACACTGCCAGTGTTCATAAGGTGGGCTCTCAAGAAGTCTATTTTGAAAATTTGGTGGAAAATTCCAAAAAGTGACTGTTTTATGAGCATGCTATGGTTTCATTTTAGGCCTCGTAAGTTCATGAATTTTCAATATTTTCTACCCAGATTTATAACATTGCCATTTTACCACACCTTTTATGAGTAGCACAGCTGTTATTTTCACCTCACCCAAAACGCTCTCACATGTAGCACACAATGGCACAGTCAGTATGCAAAATCAATGTATCGGACAATTAAGAAAATCACAGTGACACTGTTCATGAGCAGAGGTCTTAAAATGGCTATGTTGAAAATTTGGTGAAAAATTCTAAAATGACTGTTTTATGAGCATGTGTTATGGAGTTCCTACGCATGCTCGTAAGTTTGCAAATTTTTAATATTTTCACTCCAGATTTTCAACATTGTCATTTTATCACAGCCCTTATGAGCAGTACAGCTATCATTTTTCACATCCTGCCCAAAACGATTACCCATGTAGCGCATAATGGCGCAGTCGGTGTGCAAAATCAATGTATGGGACATTAAGAAAATCACAGTGACACTGTTCATTAGCAGAGGTCTTAAATGTCTATGTTGAAAATTTGGTGAAAATTCCTAAAATGGCTGTTTTATTTAGTTTGCATTGCGCAGTTCCACGCACTGAAGTTCATGAATTTTCAATATTTGCACTCCAGTGTCTTCCAAATACCTAAACAGCACATAGAAGCAAGCAACACTCAGCATTGACAAATGCTTGTTAGGTGTATTGTACTATTACTGGATTTTATATTAATTGTTCTTAAATTGCTAGGTGCCTTGAATTGGAAAGGTGCTTATAAATACAATTATTATTATTATTATTAATATTATTAATATTAAACTGAAAGTACACTGTGTAAAGCTTGAATTAAGCCTTTTGTTTTTTGTTGCTGAATGAAAGCTGTTTTCATTTCATTTGCATTGGCGTTCAGAGTGCTGTCTTACTGAATGATCCTGAAAAGCCACCTGGTTCGCTGCCTTGTCATACACAAATAGTAACATAGCATTTCAAGGTTGTAAAAACTCAAGATCCATTGTATCCACCCTTTTCCTTCAAAGCAGAGATAAATAAGTGTGCTATTCAAACAACTACTAATTTTTAGATTCCTGACCCCTCCCCACTGGCTAGGATACCCATTGTTTGCCTTAGTAAGCAAACATTTGCCCAGGCTACTTTTGAAGGCCTCTACTGTCTACATATTATGTCTTCACTGTAAGCTGTTTCAGTGATTTACTGGTGAAGTGTCTCATAATGTTCTGATTTATTTTAAATCGCTGAGCTTCAGGGAGTCTAATTCAAAGGTACCTGCACCCAGGGTAGAAAACATCCAATGCAATTTCAAAACTTTAATAGCAAATTCATAGTCAGACAAGTATTGTCGATGCACCTGAGTATGCCAAACACAAAATAATATAAGCAGAAAATGAACAAAAGAAGCTAAAAAGTACATTACATATGATAGAGCATTTCAGTGTTTATGAGTTGATTAAATGAATATGGATACATAGAAACATAGAATTTGCTGACAAAAAGCCCAGTAGTCCATCAAGTCTACCCCGACCCTCGATGATGTCATCCCACACTGATGCTGTCCATGACTAGGCTGAACATTCTAGTAGTGGCACTGACTCATTACCTGGCTGGTCCCTTCCCTCTGCATATGCTTTCACCAGTCCCCATGTCTATCCCACCCACTCTTGAATCTGATCCCTGTCTCTGTACTAAATCCATTGCCAGGCAAGCAATCCCACTTATCCAGAGCTCTCTCTCTCTCTCTCTCTCTCTCTCTGTATAAAGAGGTACTTTTTAATTTTTATTTATTGAAGTCTCAGATTACAACATTTGAGCTAAAAGTTCATTTACAGAGGTTCCACATCAAAGACAGTACAAGTATAATAATAGGCATTACATACATACAAAGCATTGGAAAATGTATACAATAATTAAGAATACAAAGCAGGTTCTGCTAATTAATCCTAAATGATAAGAGAGGGTACAATATAGAAGAAAATAAACTCAATGAGAAGCCAGATTAGAGGTCAATTGCAGGAAACCAGCAAAGCTGGGAACCATTGTCAAGGGGAGTGGAGGAAGGAAGTTGAGGTAGGTAAATGGATAGGTAGGGGATGACAAAAAGGATCGAGTGGAGGGAGAGAGGTTTGGGAAGGAAGGGAAGAGGCAGGGTAAGACTGAGAGTGTGAGAGAGGGAGGGAGGAGGGAGAAGAAAAGGAAAAGAATAAAGCAACTTGACAGGGTGGGATAAGTGCTAAGAGTTTTAGCACAAACTTGTGAACCAATGTCAGGTCATGAGAAGCAGGTACAATTCATCCAATTAGAGAGGTATGAGCAGAGTTTTGATTTTAAAGGACCAATTTGGGGTTTGGCGAGAAGATCCATGGGAAGCAAATTTAGCCAGAGGAGCCCGTAACTGAAAATCTCTGGCCTCGTGACATATGGTGGTATAGGACATTATAGGGATTGCTAGTAGTTGTTCTAGTTGTTCTAGCAGTTACAGCAGGGCAGAACATGGTCTGAATGCTAGGCAGAACCAGACTGAGGATGGTGTTTTGGCAAGGAGACATGTGTGGTAGTGAGTCCTGCTTTCTAGGTCTTGCCAGCCCATTTGAGAATAAAGAGCACAAGTGTGGGTCAAGTATGGATCACCAAGGAGTAATCTGTATGCTTTATTCAAGGTGATGGCAGTCCTTTTAGGGTTATGTCAGAGGCCGCACTGTATATGACAAGGCCATAGTCTACTGGGAGAAGACAGTGCTAGTGATAGCGAGTTTAAGATCTGCTTCATTAAGGCAGTGCCTGTGTCTGTAGAGCTGACTTATTTTCCAGCTTGCATTCCTGGTGACCAGGTCAACATGTAAAGAGTAGGAAAGGGTGCTATCAGGGTGACACCAAGGTATTTAAAGTGTTGGATCATCTCAGGAGGTTCATTATGTATATTCTTTATGGATAGTGTGTAGGATTTGTATTTATTATGTGTTGAGGTGAATAACATTGTCTTAGTTTTTAGTGGTTTAACAATACTTTTGCATTGAGGAACCAATTTTCAACACTTTTGAAGTTTGCCTGCAGATGTTGTTCTAGGATTGTGGGGTCAGGGTGGCTGGTGTATAAAACCGTATCATCTGTGTAGAGGAGGATTCTATCACTGCACACTAGGGGAGTTGATTCAAGAAGAGACTAAACAGCATGGGTCCCAATATTGATTCCTGGGGACTCGTGTTCATGTGTTGGCTATCTGAGAGTGTGTTTCAATTTTTTTTTTTGTTCCCCCGACAAGTAACGCTTGAACCAACACAATGAGTTTGTGGATATGCCTGTGTTACCTAACTGGGCCAGAAGGAGCTCATGGTTGACCATGTCAAAGGCCTTGGTGAGATCTATGAAGGTAGCTTCACCAAGTGCCCTCAATCAGGGGCATCATGAATGTATCCCGTGAATTCAGTCAGAGCAGATGTAGTACTGTGATGCTTTCTAAATCCACATTGTTGTTGGCATTGCAGTTGATGCTTGTCAAGATGGTCTGCAAGATTATCACAGATAATCCACTCAATGGCTTTGGAGATTAGAGTAGAATGGAAATTGGTCAGCAATTTGTATGGAGGATCTTTTCTCCATTTTTGAAAACTGGGGTTACTACTGCTGCTTTCCAGAGTGTTGGGAATTTACCAGAAATGAGGGATAGGTTTTGAATTTTTGTCAGTGGAACCAGCAGGACGTCAAGGGTTAGGGATATAAGTTTCAGGTCTAGACTGTTGCTACTATGTCTAGGTTTTCTGAGTACTTGTGTGAGGTACTTTTGGCTTCTGATAATGTAATTACCCTAAGGTAGAAAGGTGGGGCTTGAGCTAGTGGTGTGATAAGTGGTGTGTTAAGTAAGTCACCATTAGTAGGGTTTTGGAATTCTGGGGAGCACACCACTTAGGTACGTGAACACTTTGTTGAATATGTTAGATATGGTCTTTATGTCCTGAGTTAAGGTCCTGTCCAAGTTAAGCATTGTTGGGGCTGTTTTATCTGGTTTTCCAGTTAGGGCCTTAATATTTTGCAAAATTTATGACTATCGCCCCAGGAATTGTCCAACTCAGCTCTGAAGAAGTGGACTTTCACCTGGCAGATGGGCTGGGTACACTCATTCCACGCCGCCTTGTAAGTTTGGATGTTAATATGAGAGTCTGTACTTTTGCCCCATGCCACAGGTTATCTCTAGCCTTTAACTGGTCTAGGAGATGAGGAGGATCCAAGATGTATGAGTTCTTTGATCTTTCTTTTGGTAGTAGGTGCAAAATGTTACAGGTGGCATTAAAGGTGTTAATGAAGTATTCAGGCGATTCATTTACATTCATAGCAGAAAAGATGATGGACCAGTTCTGCTGCTTTAGGTGTTCTTTTAGGTGACACAACTTCCCTTTAATTTGCCTGCAGGATGTAATTACATTTGATGGGATTCTAGGTGACTTACTGTATTTGACCACATACAGAGAATAGGGGAGTGGTCACTTATTGTGTCTGGGAGCACGGCTGTATAGGTGATCTGCCCAGGGTGATTTGTGAGCAGTCTATTAAGGTGCTGTTCCCTGTATGGTAGTTAGTGTGCATAGGTGAGTCAATTAGTTGTTCTATGTTTAGTGTAGAAATGGTGTCCCTGTAGGGGCGGTGTCAGGAGACAGCCAGTTAATATTAAAGTCCCCATTACAAGTACCTTTTCACATCCCTTCTTAATTCTCCACATTACAACTCCCGTACATCCATCTGCAGAACTGGCTGCCAGGTGAGGGGCAGCTAACAGGGCACTGAGTCAGCATGGAAGGAGGGACAGATTGTTTGAAAAGACTCACGCATTTGAAAAGGCTCATGTTGCTGTTACAGCTCAGGTACCCATACTAACTGTGATTGTGAAACAGCTTGTACTCTGCTAGTCTGTATTGTGGACCTAAAAGAACTGTGCCGTTGTCTTCTGCTGCACTGAATCTCTGGTTACAACTTCCAGTACATCCATCAGCAGAACCGCCCACCAGGTGAGAGAGGAGGCTACCAGAACACTGTGTCAGCAGAAAAGGAGGGTAGATTGCTTGAAAAGGCTCACGCTGCTATTGTGTAAGCACGATAGCACCACTCTATACAAGAAAATCTAATCATTAAAGTTTGTTATATCAGGGTAACTTGTTTTAAAAGTAAGGGATAAAACTTGGACTAAACTAGTATGTGTATTACAGAGATTGAAAGTATATTTATTGAGTATTTTCAAAGTTTAAAATACAGTTTTAGTAGCTGCAAACATGTTGAAATGTTTGATGAAATGTGTATTCTTTGGCTTGATATTATACCAATTACAGTTAACTGAAATCTCATTAAATAAGGCTGTTTCATCTCCTGAAAACTGCAGCGTGAGTTGCAGTGTGGTTGATATCAACACCTTCTGTTCTTGAAACTGCATATAGAGTAAGATGTAATGCTTTTATGAATAATTGGAACCTGTTTCATCATTGTAATTATTTCTCCCAGAGATAAAGGTTTAAATCTGACTAATTGTAGTTTAGTTGATTCAACTGCATTGTACTTTGCTTTGCTGCAGATATTGAAATTAACCCAGGTCCCACACTAAGTCAAAGTCAGACTTAAAAATAGTATTAAATAATGCTAGAAGCATTACAAGTAAAGTACAGGAATTTAGGATGTGGGTACAACAATCAGAGCCTGACATAATTGGTATAACAGAGTCTTGGTTAACTCAAAAGTACAGGATAGTGAGGTTGAAATTGGTGAATATGCACTTTTCAGGCAAGACAGAGGAAATGGGGTGGGTGGGGTTCTTTTATACATCAAAACAAAACTAGATGATTTAAATCTGTATTTCAAGGAATGATAGAGGACATTGAATGCCTTTGTGTTGCATCAAACCAACTAAAACTTCTTATCGTGTAGTTTATTCCCCACCAAAAGTACACGTGAACAAGTTTGAGATTTTGGCAACAAAGTTAGCTTCTTTGGCAGAGGGAAAAATATTGTCTTAACTGGAGAGTTTAATGATGCCTGGGGTAAGTTAGGGGTTTAAAACTGGAGAAAAGTTTTTAAATTTTAAATCTTAAGCAGGTAGTGAATCAAGTTACAAGAAAAATGGCATAAATAGTTAGGGTAGTATTCTTGACCTGGTATTTTGTCAAAGGGACTTCACATTAATAGTTGTCAAGTCCTGCCTCCTAATTTAGGTGACCACAATTTGGTATCATATATAATGACACAAAATTATATCATTAAAGAACAGGAGAAGACTGTGGTTAAGAGAGATTTTGCAAATTATCATCTGGAACATTTTGTCAGGATTTGGGAAATGAAAACTGAAAGGTAGCCTCATATCCAATATTAATTTGGGGTTGAAGAGTCTACAAGAACTTTTTGAATATTTGTAGCAGACACTCCCTTTAAAACTTAAAAGTTATGGAAAAACATCTCCCCTGGGTTAATGAGTATTTAAAGAAAAGATATGTATCAGGGACAGGATTTGGAAGAAAACCCATAAAAACAAAAATAGGGCAGATTGGGATGATTATAAATTAAAGTGCAATGAATGTCAACGATTAATTAAACAGGCCAGGAAAGATTTTACAATAACAAAATTGAAGTGACGACAGATACAAAACAATATTGGGATATAATAAAATATATGGATAATCCATTGAGAACTAAACAGACAATAAAAATGGTAAATGACGGGGTGAATTATTAGACAAAAAACAATAGCACAGGTCTTGAATCATTATTTTATCACTTTACCCTATGTAGATATTCCAGTCAATGTCCATAAAGACCTTTACAGACCTGGGGATATTGTGGAATGTTCTCTCAGTTTTATTTTAGAAAAATTACTACAAACGAAGTTAAGGGTGAAATCAAAAATTGAATATTAGGAAATCATGTGGTCTGGACAAAACTGATTAAACATTTATCAAAGATGCAGTGAATTTATTGACACCGATAATTACAGACTTATTAAATCAGAGCTTATTGAAGAGTACATTCCCTGAGATTGGGAGGTAGCAAACATAGTACTCATTTTAAAAGGTGAAATGTTAATGATCCTCTAATTATAGGCTGATAGCGGTCCTCCCAGCCTCTCTAAAGTAATGGAGCAAATGGTGTACATTCAATTGTATGAGTACTTGGAAAAGTACTCTAAGCTTACAAAATTTCAGCATGGTTTTAGGACAGGTTATTCGGCGACCACTGTGCTCAGTGGACTTGGTGGACAAGGTGGCCACTGCCTTGGATGGGGGAGTCCGTGGGTGCAGTGTTCATCGACCTGTCCAAAGCCTTTGATTTAGTGGATCACCAGTTGCTAAATGGGAAGATGGGGAGAACCGGATCACTCCTAGGACCTTGAAATGGTTTGACTCTTATTTAGGTGATAGGAAACAATTAGTTGAAATAGACAGTCAATACTGGAAATAGGTAAAATAACAAGAGGCATGCCCTGGATCAATCCTGGGGCCACTGTTGTTTTGATATATGTGAACAATTTGCCATTACAGCTAAATAAAACTCATATATGATTTTAGCGATACTGTATTGCTGGCATCAGCAAAAACTCAAGAGGAAATGTTGGTTAAGCTGCAGGCTGACTCTGATGTCCTTCAAGATTGGTTTTCAGTTTCTAAATTAGTATTAAGTGAAAAGAAAACAAGTTATGTATTTTAGTAAAAATACACTAAGGTTAATAATAAAACAAAAATTGACAAGGGAATACTAACAAGAGGTGGGGAATAATTAACAGTCACAAAACAATATACTTACCTGGGAGTATTAATTGACAGTTCTCTTACTTTTTCTGATCATATTGATAATGCGTCTAAGAAGGTAAATAATAGAATTGGAGCATTCATGAGATCCTCTCAAATATTAAATATTCAGTTACTTAAAAAAATTGCTGCACAACTAATATTGCCTGTGGAAATCTAGTGTATAACCTTGCTGAACAAATACATTAGGATAAATTAGTTAAAACATATAATCAGTTGGCAAGGTTCTCTTTGAAGTGTAAATATAAATGCATCATTGTTCTATGTATACAGAGTTAAAATGGGATAGCTTAACTACGCGATATAAAAACAATTTTCCATTTTTATTTTAAGGTTAATAAGGGAATAATAAAAGGAATATGGACATCAAATTCGGTTATGAAACTAATCAATATGTACTCAGGAAGTGAAATTTATGGGTCTAAACTTTCCAAAAACAAATACCAGATATGGGAGCATGATGTTACAAGCGTGGCTGCAAAAGTGGGTTTCAGTGTCAGTGGCTCAGTAGATAGCACACTCGCCCTGAGGCCAGGAGATCAGTAGGCTGTGGGTTCTATCCCAACACCAGGCACGTGGTTAATATCCCAATACTGACACTGTAGTGCAGCATGAGGGGGTGCTGCATTCCTGAGGTGCCGCTTTCGGATGAGACGTTAAACCAAGGTCCCATCTGCCTGTTCTGGTAGTAGTTCAGGTGGATGTTAAAGATCCTATGGCACTTCTTGAAAGAGTAAGGGAATTTCTGGTGCCCTGGCCAATTTCCTCCATTCATGAAGAATACCACCAACAGCTTAATCTGGTTCAAGGTCAGTTGGCATTCATCTGTATCCTCTCCCGGTTGTGCCTGAAAATAGGCAGGATTTGTCTAGTGCACTTACCCGGTCAACAAAACGAAATTAAAAAATAAAAATATGGAATGATATCTCATCTCAGACAAGAAATCTTGCAAAATTGTCTTTATTCAAATCTAGATTGGATGACAGTTACATTGAAGAATGTACCTGTCAGTAGTATTTTTAAGTTAAGGGTGGAATGTCAATTTTCTGTCTGTCTTTTCTCTGGTAAATGTATTGACCATTATAATCTGTTTGTGTCTGCACGTTAGATATGAGTAATGAAATGTAATGTTGACATTCGGGTAGCTATGGTTATGATAGGAAGTTTTAGGATTTTGTATGACATTTGTTTATTATAATTGTAATTTGTAAATGCTTTGTAACTTGTACTGTATGAATGTGAAACAGGATTACTTTGTAAATAGGTCTTAGGACCTAAAGTACTACCTTGTCATAAAATAAATACTTTCACTAGTACTACATTACCAGCTTATAGTCGTGTCCCTTGCTGTCACAAATAGCATGTATACTGAAGCACACCCTTTAATACTCTGAGGCCTAGTATGCACACGTTTCTGTCCAAGAGGGTCAGTTTATAGGCTGTAACCCCCAATAGTGGTGTCGCAATGAGTTACCTAGAGAGCAATTAATAGCCATCTAACATGGGGTTGAGGTCTGGTTTCCTGCATCACCAGGTAACTTTGAGTACCATTTAGGGAAGCAATGAGGTGTAGTGGTTAGAGCATCGGCTTGAGAACCAGGAGATCCCTGGTTCAAATCCCACCAGAGCAAAAACTCACTGTGACCCTGAGCAAATCAAGTAAAGAACAATTGCTATCTCTGAGAAAAACTTTGAAAGACATAACATGGACACACAATTCCAGTTATATTACTCATACTGGGTCATATTCACTATGTCTATATTGCAGTGCATGGGAGGGCAAGTAACAGTGTCATACATGACTCTACAAACCATGGGTCCACACCTCCCCAAAATCTCTGCCAGTGCACAAAGCTCCACTCATGGCTAGGATGGAGGCACTGCGGGGGTGGATGCACAAGGTGGGATGTACATGGTCAACTATGTGAGGTGGAGGGTAGCAAGGTGGTGCATACACTATGTCTGGCAGACATCAGCCATAAGTCTTCCCACTTCCTCCACTCCCAGAGGTTGGGCAGCCTTGGCCAGATGGCACAGGCCTGTGACTGCCCAGTCCTATCATTCCATTGCACCATGGGGTGCAAGTCCTGAGCCAGGGATAAACACAAACCTATTTTCCATTGTGAAGGGATTTGGCATCCACTGCCTGGATATCCCAGGATCCCCTGAGAGAAAGCAGCAGAGATCCAGTGTGGCCAAGCCAGGTGTCCAATTGGAAACCTGGTGCCCAGCCACACCACACCTCCAAGTCTAGCTCTGTTCCAGAGCTCTGTGATGGCATGCAGGCAGACCCAGTATTAATCAATGCCACTGGATCCCCTACGTGTATGCTGCAGCATCCCTGTGTAGACCACCTCATACCATCAATGCATGAACCATGCATTAGTAGTGAATAGAGCCCATTTTCTGCATTATGCTTCATCTCTTTATTACTAAGGAAAGGTGCTCAAAAATAGGATCCTTGTCCCTTCAGACTATTTGCTCCTGCTGCCTGTCTCCATGTCAAGTCATAATGCTATTTTTAAGAATCACAATTAATTTGGTTGCCATGGAAGTGATCATACTGGGTCAATATGTTGTATGGAGAATGCCACAGGGCAAAACCACACAACAGTAATAGTGATGGAAGAACAGCTACAGGCACACAATGCCGCATGGCACAAATAGTGTGGAGCCGGTAGCGTGACCCTGTAGCTGTTTCCAGGAAAGCTCTGCTGCAGAGGGTAAGAGCTCTGCTGGAAGGGTCTGCCAAGCAGCTGCTGTGACTCAGGAAGTAGAGCCATCAGTGCTGGAGGACAATGGAGTGGCTGTGGACCAGGGTTCTATTCCCGGTCCCAGGTTAGGTTAGTTAATTTTTTTTCTTGTCTTTGTGCGGTTTGCCCAAGTTTCAAACTGTCCCGAGTTGCCCCTGGAGGAGGTTATTTTAGAGGGGTTTGGGAGCACAGCCCCCATAATGGGGGATGCAGGGGTCAGATCCCCTGCAGAAAACAAGTGTTTTTATTTTTAGTCACTGTTTTGACAGTGTGGTATAGTGCGTGCTGTTTTTGTATGCAACAACATGACCTCATGCTGAAGTGATTATGTCACAGTCAACAAATTATGACAACATATGTAGATAAAAAGTAGTAGAAAATGTAGTCAAAAGGAAGGAATCCTGTTTTCATACACATTTCTTTAGAAATAAATCTTTATAAATAAATAATATTATGATGATAAAACAGCATAAGACAGCAGACCATGGAAATTCAGCTTGAGATGGGACCCTGAGATTGAAAAAGAAGCATGCATTTGTCAATGCTGAATGTTCACCATTTGCATTGCTGTTGTACTTGGTATTGTTTGTACACATTTGTGCTATATATTTATCCAGGATAATCCAAATGAGATGCAATATCTCATTTTCAGTGGTGTCCTGCTTTTATTTATTTCAGATTCAGATTAATACCTTTGAGCCATGGAGCTCTTTACAAAGATTCCAAGTCAGTTATAACGCAGTACAAGACATTGGGTACAGGCAAGTTCACAAGACAGTGCAGCAAATACTCAAGGATACATTACATTGGCAGTTTCTAGAAGTGTGATGTGTTAACAATAGCAACCATATGTGCAGTATAGAGAGTTTTGAGGTGAAAATACACCATTTTTATGCTATGAAAACACTTGAGTTACTAAGTGCAAGACAATCAGGTAGTGGCAGCCTGAGTAGGCTTTGTCAGGATGAAAGATAGGGATGGGGGTGTCGGGGATAAGATGATTGGACAGGAGTGGGTCAACTAGTTGTTGGGCATGTGCCAACGGTGTGTCTAAGTGGGTCAATCACAGTGATTTGCTTCAGCTAGGAGAAGGCGGAGCTCTCTTTTGAAGGACCATTCCTTCCACATTCTATGAGGGAAGCTGGGAGGTCATTTAACCACTGAGCTGTTCCGTAGGATAGGGCTCGCTGGGCAAAAGTGGTGTGCTTTACAAATTTTTAACTTGTTTACCCAGGACAGGCCAGCTGAGAGGCAATATCTAATTTTCAGTTGGCTCTTATATTTTGACCCTAAATTTCCAACATGCTTTCTATGACCTGACGTTATGATCAAGACAGGTGGAATTTTTTAAATGCCATCCAAAGGTGATTTTGCAGTGTGACTGCAAAAACAAGTTTCAAAGGATTTTAAAAATTACACCTATCATGTTCAGGAGGTGGGCTAACACAAGGGATATTTATTTATTTGTTTTTGTTACCGGTAGGTGAGTTAGGCAAAAAATGCTTATTTTCAGGCATGACTTGGGAGAGTACAAAGACAAATACAATTACAGTCCATACAGAGTGATAGAGTACAATGAATGCAAAACAATCATCATAGTCAGTAAGATACATTAGTAAATACAAAAATTGGGGGGACAACAAAACAGAAACAATAACAATGATATCAATACATAATTTAGGCAGAAGTAGATTAAAAGGGTATATTTGCTAAAACCAAAAGCATGGCAGTAGGAAAGATAAATCATCAGGTAGAAAGAGTAAGGGATAGTTAGGTAAAGTCTAACAGTACAATATTGACAAGAGCTAAAGTAGGTATCTGGTAGAAAGTGCATAAGCAGGACAAGGCTGAACATTAGGCCAAAATCTGAAAAAATAAAGTTATGAGTAAATGTAGGACAATTCAACCTTTCTTCATAACTTAGTTATTTTTAATGTTTTGACCCCAAATTTTCAACATAGTCTTTTATGGTCACTTCTTCTGAACATGGCGATGTCATTTATAAAATAGTGGCTGAAACATCATTTCATGCCACAAGTGTGAAAATGCATTTTGACAGGATTTGGAAAATGACAGCTGTCATGTTTATGAAGTGGTAGAGAAAATGACTGTGGTAAAAATTTGGGATCCAAATATTGAAAATTACCAAAATTACAAGTGTGCATTGAAAATTTCAACATGCTCATAACTTTGTTGTTTTTAAGATTTTTACCACAAATTTTAACATACACTTCTTATGACCTCACCTCATGAACAAGGACAGAGAATTTTTCAAATCCTGCCTAAAAGTGATTTCACACCACAAGTGCAAAACACATTTTGTCAGAATTTGAAAAATGACAGCTGGTGATGTGAAAAATTGCTATACTGAAAATGTGGGATCAAAATATTAAAACTTATCAAAGTTATGAGTGTATGTTAAAAAATGTCAATGCAAGCTCATAACTTTGTTGTTTTTTATATGTTTATGCCAAATTTTCAACATAGCCTTCTTACGACCTCACTTATGAGCAAGGGTGGAGATAATTTTCAAATCCTGCCCAAAAGAGGATTTTGCACAGCAACCACAAAATTACCTTTGGAATGGATTTGCATAATTTCATTGCTCTTGTTTGTGAGGTGGAGTCCCAAAGAGGCAATGTTAAAAATGTCTGAGTAAATATTTTAAAATGACCAAATTATGAGGAGAAGTTCAAACCAGTGAAATACATTGAACTGCATACCTGATTTCCTCAGTTCCTGGTCCGATGTTGAATGGTGAAGATGTGTCTGTGGTCCAGACAGAGTTACAGCATTGACTCCGGTAGGTAAATAAGGAGGAAAAGATGTAGGGTGGTGGGTGCTGAGGGGAAAGTTGGTGGGGTGAGCATAATGGCAGTGGTGAGCCAGCAGTGGCAACATACATTGATAGATGGTTTCTTTTTCAGGGTGTAAAATGAAAAGACCAGGAGGCATGGGTTTCTTTATTTCAGTACTGACACTGCGCATGGGGCACTCCACAGTGAAAATGGATGGGTTAGGGCGTGCTTGACAGCATCGGGTATTGGGCACTCCAGTGTCTGAATATTAAGGTGGAAGAGGTGGAGATATTGCAGGATGGTCTTCTTTATTTCAGGTACTGACAGTAAGGATTGCACACCCAGTGTCAATGTTATGTTTGGTGGCACCAGGAATGGGCTCCTCAGTGTCGTACAGTGAAAATGGGTGGTGGGTGTGCTAGCTGGCACCAGGGATTGGACACCATGCTCTCAGATTAAGAAAGAAGGAAAGGATGGGATGGATTGTTTTCACATTGGAGAAGAGGAGGAGGAGGACCACTAGGCTGATCATGATGCTGATCAGCTCTGCTTGATGGGTAGCATTATGCAGATCAAAGGAAGAGCCACCTTGATTTAGGTGGCTCTTGTTTTGAACTACACAAAGTTTCTGCCCAGTAAGACCAAAAGAGTGCCATGATCAGTTTGGCTTATGATTAGGCTAACGCTGTCAAGCCCTTTAAACTGCTCTGTATTGGACCAACAGTGACACAACAGTCAAAACCCACTATCATACCAATATGTTCACTTTCCTTAAGCCCAAGGACAAACATAAAAATTATGAAGTCTATTGAGCAACAAGTGCTGGACACAGCATTTGTAAATGAAATGTCACTCAAAGGCCTGCAAGCAGAATTAATGAAACAGCTGAATAAATGTGATATTGATTCCAGAAAAGAACTGTTGATAGAGCCAGTGGACTACTAATACAGGGACACCAGTCCCTAATGAAGCCCTCTGGGTGAAACATTGGAAGAAGGTGGAAAGACAAAGCAAATAAAGTAATTATAGAAAAACAAAGAATTGATTGTGTGGAGATTTTTGTTGGATGATACAAATAGTATAATAGGTGATCTCTATCTATTATGAAGCAGTAACTCTGTCGAGGGATTCTTTTTTTTTTTTTTTGACTCTGTGCTTATGCTCCTACCAGTTCCCACATTAGCCCCACACTCAGGACTCCTATGGCAACCCACGCCGGAGTTTCCTTCCAAGGGTCATCAGCGCATATGGGTGCCCGCCTGTGGACCCTTGATTCCTGGATTACCCCTGGTTGGGTAGAGGACCCTCCCATGCTTCCAGATCTGTTATGGAGCATACATCTTGGCGCTTGGACCCTGGATTTCTCTGATCACCATTGCCTGGAGTCCATCTACCAGCACCAATGTAGGGAGTTTTTCCTGTGCTTTCTCCCCTGGGCATTGGCACACTAGGAGGGACATAGAGCCAGAAACATGTGGAGGCATGTCCTGCTCAGGCCCCTCGCCAACATCCAACCCCTGGCAATGCTGCTACCTCTTTACTGCACCTTCCACCCGAGTTCTCCCAGGTGGCAGTGTTGCAGCCGGCTTGCACCCTCCTAGAGAGAAGGAGAGCGCTTATCGGTGCTCAATCGCTCTCCCTCCCCGACCTCCGTGGCCCGTGGCTGGTTCCCCCAACATGGGTCACTGGCATGGCATGAGATGTGGCGCCCAGTGCCTGAACCCTCAGTGCCACCAGGCTGCTCTATCGAGAGATTCTGATGACATCATAAACCTCGAGAGTGAAGTTTGAGAGGTTTAAGGAGTCATCAGAATCTTGAGGTGGAGTTACTCCAATGTAAAAGATATTGAGCCATCTGTTGTTTTGTAATACATGGCTTTCTATCTTGGATTACTTGACTGTTTTACAACTGTTTTCTATCTCCAAACAGTCAGAAAATTTCTTTTACTCACTCATTCCATGTTCACACAACTCCAGCCTCTTTCAGCTTACTCATTCTGGACCATCACTCCAGCCTCAAATAGATGAAAGTGAAAGTTTCAAACAGTGTGCCATCCTCCCCCACCACCATCTTGACTGTGGACAGCTCATTTTCACTCCTACCAACAGCTCCCACTCCCCACCCACACACACACACAATTTATCTTACAATACACAGCAATAATACAACTGACCCAGAAAATGCGGAAATTATTTAACTGTGTACTATTCAATTTTACTCTTGCTGGCAGCTTTACCTAATGTCTCACCCTGCATTTCTCTTACCTGCAATTATGACAAATGTGAGCAAGAGTAGTTGTAAAAATCCATTTAATTCATAGGGGAAGGGAAAAGTTGGGTTAATAAAAGAGGTAGACATTAAAAGCCCTGAAACTTCTTCATCAAGGACGGTTAAATCAGGGTTGCTGTCAGAAGAGATCACTTGAGGTTGATGTTGTCTCACTAGTGATGGGGTCAGTGGAAATTATTCGCCCATGATTGCAAACAGTCACAAAAGCACACAGTAAAACAACATCCGAAATTGTAATAACATTGGTCTGATGTCAGATCAATACTATTACAAATTCTTGATGTCAGAACAATGCTATTATGGCGTTTCCAGTGCTGTAAAATTATTATGGCTAAACAACAGCACCCTTATATTACAAATAGGCAATGCGAAAATTCAACTAAAATTATGTAGAATGTCCTAAGTTATCCAATGGTGTTACCCACTCTTTCACCTTTCAGTGCACCAGTTCACCCAGCTGCAGAAATGGGTAGAAGTAGGACCCCAGTGAAAATGAGATAGTTGCATCATAGCTAGGCTATCCTGGGTATGTAAATGGTAACAAAAAAACATGCAGGTAGATTCTGCTGACTGCATCCAGAAAGACAGGGACATCAGTAAAGATGTGATGCCTGGCTCAGTGAATGCATTCAAGTGAAGGATATATACTGTATGTATATATATAATATATGTATTGTAATTGGATAGCAAAAACTATTGATAGTAAGTCTACCATTCATGACTAATTGTACGTTGAATACATTCACTTTACATTAAATGCAAATGCAGCATCTTGCAGAAGTTAAAGCTTGAGGGACATCTCTTGACCAATCAAAGTGCTCCTTCCTCCAGCACAGAACACACTTATACAGTAAAGAGTGCTCATGTCTCAGTGCCCTGGAAATAGGCACACTCATTTTTTTCATTGTTTAATTTATTATTAATCCTCTATAATATATGGATGGAGTTCACTCTTATGGTTGTAAGAGTGTCTCACCAAGGATGTATGAAATACAACACACCCACAGGCAAGGAAACTAGCTAGAGGCAGGCAGGTAGGCCACACCATCATAACTTATTCACAGAGACATATGGCATATATACCTTGAGTAGTTACTTATCTTACTCATATACCTTCCCAATCTTGTTCATCAAACATTCTGCTTTGCAAGAAAAGTATGCTAAGAATTCTACCATAAATATTGTAAACAGAAAAATCAAACCATCAATCCTAGTCCTCAAAAATCTCTTAGGAGTCAAGTTATCCATTTATTCTGTAACCCTTGTGCTGCAGACAGAATTAGAATGTACTGAAAGTTTGAAATGATACATCAGTCCACAGCACAGCAAGGGTTAATTGTCTATCTGGATAATGGAAAAGACTTACCGTATATTCTCGAACATAAGCCACCCTCCAATATAAGTCACCCTCTAATACAGGTCACATCAACAAGATGGGATTCTAATATAAGCCACCCTCTATTATAAGCTATGGCCAGTGGATGTGGCATCTTTGTTTTCTTTTTCACCCACCAAAGGTATAGCCTAGGTATTAGCCCTTGTACCGTTTAGCTGGTGTCCGTGGTCTCCATTTGTTTCCTTGCCAACTCATGCATGCAAGATTGATGCTCACAGACTTTATTCCATACCATAAATTGTAAATAAATCAGGAAAATCAAGAAATCAATAACATTAATCATACAAAAAAATACAGTGGAACAGTGCTGAATGCCAAATGCTGAGCACACCGTGGTGCATGCAGTTACCATGGTAGCCATACTGCTGCTAGGTTACAGGTTGCTCACAAACTTCACTGCTTGTCATGCCTTTTTACCCATTGCAGCATCTTTTTCTTTGATGGGGCACTAGGGTTGCTTTCTTTAGTGAATTCCCTTCCCTCCACAGTCAGCCAGTTGTCATACCATTCTCTGTAGACATCTTTAAAAGGGTTTTCCATGATTCTTCAGCTGTTTACAGCCATTTAGTGCATCAACTGGGGACAGTGGCAATAAGAGTTTTTCTATGTTTGGTTGCTTTCTTCATGGCAGGTGAGATATGACATCAGAAGGTGTCCCAAACCAGCAGTCTTTGCTTGGAACTGATACTACCCCCGACTCTGTCCAACCACTCAAGCATAAGCCATTCAATCATTCACCCATTTTCAGAAATGTCAATGCCACACCAGGATCCTTTTTCCTTTCAAAACAATAAAGGGTAGCAACTTTCTCCCATCTGCAAGGGCAGCTAAACATGCTGCAAAGCTAAATTTTTCATGGCCAGTTGTCATAAAGGGAACAGACATGGTACCTTTAAGGTCAGTGGTACTGTTCCTAGACATATTGGCCCAAATGACCATCTCATCCATATTTCCTATGGCTGTCAGCTTTATTTTCCTAGCCTCTATTTGCCATGTACAAAACAAATGAAATCAGCCACCATAGGCTTGTAGTCTTTGGGTAGCTTCTGTCCTACTGTGGTACACTGCCTCATAGTAAACCTCCATCTTCACAAAAGCTTATCAATCCATCAATGACTGGCTTTAAAGGCAGGGTCTTGTATGAGAAAACTGTTTTTTTGCCATTTTTTGCACATAACTCATAGATGTTTATCTCGCTGCAATATATCCATGCTGCCAGGCACAGCTGCCGACTGAACTGTGCCAATATCATGTACTGTAATTATATGTGCTTTGTGAATGACAGCCACTATCATTCACAGAGCGTATACGATAAGTGATCTTAACACAGTTCAGTCAGCAGCTTTAACCCTGATGGTAATGAGCGCTGTACCAGTCGCCGTGAGGTATTGGGGTGTGTGGAGGGGACCACTGTTGGGTGGGGGGTGGGGGCCACTAGACTACCTGGGGGTTGGTGGGGCAAAAGGGGGGATCTGCCCTTGTGGGCTATGTGGGGGGTGCTCTCAACATGTGTGTATGTGTGGGGTATGGGCATTGGTGGTGTTCCACACACCCATGCTGTCACAGGTGTGCCATTCCTGGGACCTGAAGCCTATGGGGGCTGCAACTCACAGGATGTGGAACTGGGGCACAGTGGCAACCTCCAGTGAATGGCAAAGACCGCTTAGACCAGCTTTTGTTATCATAAATGGTCTTTGACAGATGTTCACTGATGGTTGTCTCTGAATCCCGATTTGTGGATATAGCAACCACCCTACCTGAATAGGGTGCAAATGCTGCCATAAACCCACTTTACACCATGTCACAAGGGGTTTATGGTGCATAGGTGCAGTTGGGCAGGCAGGCCTGCAGCATGCTGCCCTTTTCTCACCTCCTCGACTGGCCACCATCTAAAATAATGGAATAGTGATTGGGAACAGCTAAATTACAAACCATTTTATTCTGTATTACTAACTACATCCTAGCAGCTAAGCTTTAAAAAACACACAACTGAATTGATGAGCTGTTTGATAATCCCTATATGGCAGGTAATTAAAGTAATGCCTCACTTACCATGCAGTTTAATTTCATTTCATTTCATTTATTGCCTACCCTGGTAAGGCACATTGAGCAAATTGCCTGTTTTCATGCGCTACCAACATTTACAAATTTACAATACAAAAGAAAACACATATGTTACAATAAAATTAGTCACAACTACAACAAGGCTGTTATTTAAAAGGTTAAACAGCCATTTCTTAAAAGTAGGCATTAAATAAATTAACAAATCTGTCAATCCACCATATATGAAACAGAGTGAACACTATTAGCCTATTGTGCTAGCAACATGTTGCAGTGCTGTGGATTGCTTCTTCATGGTAGACAGGAACAAATTACTGGAGACAGTGATAAGTTCATCACAGGAAAACACAGATTACTGTATTCGATTGCTTGTAAATTCTGTACCACCATAAAGATGTTCCTAGGTACCCTTTATTTTATATTCATTAGGCTTAAACGTTTTTTAAACTTTGCTGTGGCAACTGTGGCATGCTTCTGCTGGTCAGTCCCTTTTTATATAGGTTCCTTCTACTCTAGTCCTCCCTCCCACCCAATATTCTTGCTGCCTTCTCCCCTGCATTGGAAGGCTCTTCTCCATACATATACCACTCACACATGCACTGCTCTTGACTCTCTCTGTGGCATTCCCTCCCTTAATAATTGTTAACTCTACTAATGGTTACCTACTGGCTGCACTCCCATGGCCTGTGTAACCTGGCAATCACTCTTTTGGTACTCTTATCCAATGAAGCTACACTGTACAGTACAAATAATATTGTAAATCATAAATTGTAATTGTAGTTGTTGCATAATCTTTTTTATTCCTGTTTCTAAGGCTATTGCTATTCTGGAGTGACACTGTCATTTTGTCTAGTGCTGCTGTACTGTCTCCTGTACCCCATCCCAACATGGTGCCTCTAGAAACTAGCTAGTATGGCTCAGTAGGCCTTTCATTGTAAAACTTGTTCGATAAATAAATTCAACCAACTAGTTCCTCTCTCAGAGTTACTCTTTTCTAGGGTTCAAGAGCAACACTGAAGTTCTGCTGTTTGGACTGTTTGATACCCTTGTCACCATCACCCTTGTATCCCGTTGTTAGCCTCTCACTCATGCTTTGCCTTACATGATGGAACAGCTCAGCTTATTCCATGTAACTGTAGGCCAAGGTGATGTATGTGAGCCATCATTCCCATCCCTAGATTTTGCATGTGTCTTTTGATCCTTCATGGTTTCTGGGAGTGTCACACTTGGACAGCTTGTTCTGATCCCTGTATCATTTTTGTAAATATAAAAAATGTGTGATGGACTGTCTGTTAGGACAAATGCTGTCTTGCTGAAGCTGACACATCAACCCCACCCCCAGGGATAAGTTCAAAGGACAGGACATAGCTTAAAACTGCAACTATCTGAAATGCAATTACTTTTATAGTGTATGGTGGAACGTCAGTTTCCACCGAAATCGATTTTTTTCCAAACCTTGTAGTCACACAGTAGTGATGATCACAGAACAGCAGAACTATTAGTCTCACTGCACTGCGCACATCACAAACCATGTCCTCGAGCGCGATTTGACAGTTAGGGTTCATTCATTTGACAGTACAGATAGCGTTAGCAGCAATGTCGGCGGCGGTATTTCAAAGCCACTTTCTGTGAATTGCTGTGCTGTTCCGGGTGCTGCTGTATGTGAGTTTTCAAAAGTTTAAATGTTAATCTAAACATTTCAAGCGTGAAAACACAAAGAATGTAAATTTAAGTTGTTCCAGTAACCAAGTAAACATTTTTAAGCAGCAATACAAAGTAGTGATTGTTTTTGTCAGAAAATGCCGTTTCACCATACACTATAAAGAAAGTGCATGGGGAACAGTTGACAACGAGGATTCTTCCACCTCATTGGCACTATGACAGCGGCTTACCTCTTTCGAGCTGTGCTCGGGTAAGCCGTTGTCATAAGGTGCCAACTCAGTGGAAGAATAACTCTGTTGTCAACTGTTCCCATGCACTATCCTTTATGTTAAGTTTTCTTTGAAGGCAGGAGCCAAGATATCCATTTTAGAATGCCCTCAGGGAGATCCTTTGATGTACACTAGCTGTCCTGAAAAAGTGACACCGCCAGTGTTATGGGTATCCTCCCAGAAAGCCAGCTCATTTCATCAAAGAGACCTTTCATGTCTGGGGATACCAGGTCTCAGACTAAATTAAGGAGTGCAATATACATTTGCTTTGAATATACAATGACTTACATCAAAGAGACTTTTGATGTCTGGGTAAACAGAGCACAGACTGGTTTGGACCAGTCACAGGAAGAAAGATTATCATTTCGTCATCTATTATTTTTAAATATCTTAATAGGACATCTGTGTTATAAAATATAAATTATAATACACCAAAAAGGCAGAGTTAGGTGACCTTAGAGAAGGCTGGCTCAAGACTGTTTTAAACCTACTGAGCAAACCTTAGAGGAGACATTCATTTTCCATTTCCTGACTGGGAGAAGAGAGACCATGAAGCACTGAAAGATTAAGAAGTAAGGGACCTTTGACAAGACCAGTTTGAGTGTTATTATTTGTAGGAATCTGCACTTTTAAACCTGTTTGTTTTAAGGCTGTATGTGTTGGGATATTTTGTTCTGTACTTACTGTTTCCTATTTTTTTATCTATTTTAAAGTAAAGATATATATTTTAAAACCAGAAACTGCCTGGTGTGCCTTGAAACTTCTTTTATATAAGTGGAGCTTGGAATGGTTATAGTTGACACTGTGCATGTGCTTACTGTGATACCAAACTGGGAAACAGATAAGAGTTCTCTAAGGTCTTGCATAGAGTTCTAAGGTTCATTTGAAATACCTGATTAGGTGCCCGTAGGCAAATATATTTGGCCCCCAAAGACAGAATTATTTGAGGCTGATAATTGGGTATGCTAACAAGAGGTTATCAGTTTGAATCCCTCCAGAACTTGGGACTAAGGTGACTTGAACCACAAAACAGACAAGAGGGTTATCTTGTTCTGTTAAACTGTTCACAATTCTATGCTCAGATGCTGGCACTTTGGGAGTAGAGGGTTGACCTGCTGAGCAAATCTGTGACAGGGAGTACATCATGGAAACAGATATTGCAGGCAGAAAATGGCCAATGATCCACCCATTTTGCTCAAATACTGAAGGCATCCTTACTTCACCATCTGACCAAACGTCCTGAAAGAATCTTTACCTCACCCTCCACCTGAATACCTCACCTTGCTAGTGCTCCTTGGTGGAACTATCTGACCCCTTACTCTGTCCCAGTCATGCCTGAACCCATTTTCTGTCCTTGCCCCCACCACCTGTGCCAGTGCCAGTAGACTGTTCCACTGCTCAACCACGCCTTTGTAAAGGAAAACTTTTCACATCCATCCTCAACTTTTCTCCTGCCATGCCCTTTGTTAGTGCCATCTTATTTCTCTTGACTACCTACTCACTGTTCCCTCTGTTACTCATTGGAACTTGTAGGACTCTAGCATGACTTTCTCACTTCTGGCTGCCAGCAAGTACATGTTCAGCACCTTCAGACACTCTTCATAGGAGCGCCCTATTTAAACAGAATCATTTTGGTGACCTGGAAGGGGAGCTCCAAGCATTAGGAAGGAGGAGAGCATCATAGCACTAAATCTGAAACACCAGGAGTGCTGAATGCTGGGTTCAACCTCCCTTGAGAGTACACACATCTGGCTTAGTGAAGCAACAGTAAATGCATTCATTTTTGGGTAGGACTCTATGCTGCGCATCTATGAAAGCCAGTCTCAAAAGAAAATTGTTGAAGATTAACTGGATGCTTGGGATCTTTTTCCATGTCTTGAGAGCTGAAACACTCATCAGTCTCTGTGAGGTATGTTAAAATTAACAAAACAACTCGGCTTCCACTTGCAACGTGCTGCTAGGAGATGCAAAAGTAAATCAGACAAATTGCTGATTCCAGAATCTTTACCTATAGAAAAGAAGGTCAGTCAGCGATGGTGCATCTTTTCCCTGCATTCCAAACCATAGACCCGAGGCCAACACAGGTGGAGGCTCCAGAGATGAATAATCTCCCAGAGTGTCCAGTTGAAGGGTTTCAGCTCACAATGCCTGAACAGTGTGCTGGTACACCTCAGTCAGAAAGTGAGGCAGCCTGAATATGCTCAAGAAAAAGAAAGCACAGGACCAGTTACCAGAAAATACAAGCCAACCCTCTATAACGACTCACTTGAACCTGAGTTGGTGGGAAATGGAGAAAAGCCACAACCTGAAAAAGTGACATTGAACTAATGGACAGGAGTGGTGAGGGTAAGCAAGCCATTTAATTCTACCTATACTTCAAAGAAAAAGGACTATCAAAATGTACAGATACAAGACCGTAACTCTGTTGAAATTGCATAAATGAAGTTAGTGTAAAGAGCTACCCCCTTCCAAATATCTCAATATCTGAGAAGGCCAGTTGTTCTATATGGGTCTCTGTAAGCCCTAGTAACTCAGCAGAAAAACTAACTAAACTACAAGAGCAAATGTTAAAAAGAAATGTAGATAGTAAAATACAAGTTCCAAATCAAAAATGACTCAGAATCTGAATTTGATTAAACTGATGGAAATGGGTTTGACACTGAGAAACCTCCATTATGGGCCCTCTCACTCCTTACAAAAGTAAACTCTATTTCTGAAAATATGGAGCGTATGTTAGCCACTCAGAAAAATCTGAACAGTATTTCACTACTACCCAGTCACTAATTAAGGAGAACGCTGCTCTTAAGCAAGAGATGTCTGAGGTTAAACATAATATTAATGCTCTTCAAGAAGAAATGTCCACAGCTCCAAGCAAAATTAACACCTTGTAAAAACAACTAGAATTTCAGGGAAAATTTTAGATTTTGAATTGCACTCATGGAGGAAGAATATTAGACTAATTGGTGTACCCAGGTTTGGGACAATACAAAATCACTGAAAGACATTTAACAAAATAGCACTTCTATTTAGACAATTCTCAAGAGAACATTAATATTGAGCTTAATCGAATACACAGAGGCCTGAGACAATGCCCTGATGATTCTGCCTCCCAGACCCATTATTATGAAATTCATGCTTCCATCTGAGAAAAGACCATTTAATGACTGCTGTATATAAAAAGAAGCATAAACAGATGGCTGGGCACAGATAGCCATTTATCACGATCTTACGCATGAAATTTGGCACAAAGGAAAATGTTTGATGGTTTGAAATCAAAGTTGTGGACTAAAGGCTTTTGGGCCTCAATAAGAATGCCAGCTAAGTTGAAAGTGTTAGTTAATAATGAGATATATATTTATAATTCAGTGGAAGAAGCTACTAAAGAACTGATGAAACTTATTCCAAATATTTGCTTAATTTCTTTCTTTCTTTTGTTTTCAGCTTTCAAGAAGGCTTATGAGATGATTGATTAAGTCTGTTCTTTTGTTAATATACACTTAGTTTCTTTTTCTACTTTTGGGTATATGTGTGTGTGTGGGGGATACAGCTATGACACAAAATAGAGCATGCTTCCTTAACCTTGATGTTTTGCCTTATTACCAGTGGATAGGTGCTTTATTTGTTATTTTTAATTTGATCCAAATTTATGCACCACCCTGGTTGACTTTGACAAGATTATGTAATTTTGTTTTGTTTACATTTTGATGGGGAAGAGGATGAAGAATACTAGAATAGAAAAGTTAATGAATATAGTCCACTTTAGCATAATTATCACTACTAGAATAAAGAATCAGCCAGAAATTAAGTATAACTTTTTACTGCTTATCAGCTTTCTTACAGCCTATTAGAGTTTACTTAAAAAATGGCATTCAGTAATATTAGAGTGGTATCTCTAAATGTAAATGGACTTAAAACCCCATTCAAATGAAATAGAATATTCATTTATATGAAGTAATCATCTGCCCAGATTATATTTTTACAAGAGCACATCTTGACAAAAAGAAATTGAGAAATTAAAGAAAACTGGTGTAGTCATTGTTTTTCTAGTGTGGTTCAAGGAAAAGCAGGGATGTGGTCATAATTATTAGGAAGGATTAGATATAAAAATAAAATATATTTTTAGGATGGAGAAGGTAGCATCTGTTTGGTTAATGCGGAAATAAATTCATATAATATTATACTGGGTTCAGTATATGCACCTTTCTCTCAATATGATGAATTTCTGGCCAAGATCTCAGAAGACCTTCATCTTTTGCAGGCTGAAGGAATCATTATTGCAGAGGACATGAATGCAGTACGTACTCTCACTTAGATAAATCATCAAAACCATCTGCAGGAAATATATGTATTGTAAAAGTATTTCCTTTTCTACAGAATGAATCTTTATAGATCCATGCAAATTAGTAATCCTAGAGTTAAAGATTTTATTCATTTTGACAAACAAACTCATACATTTTCCAGAATTGATTATATATTCATTTCAAATAACATTTTCAAACATGTTGAAAAGATGGAATTGATTCCATCTCCTTTCTGACCATGCCATGGTAAATATTAATTTAATTTTGGAAAACCCATGTAGAAAAAGAGACTATCAGTGGAGGTTCAATAACAGCTCACTTAAAGACCCTCAATTTATGGATTTGATAAATAATAGAATTCAGGAATACTGGACTTTAATATGCTGTAAATGAACAAACCAACCTGCTAGCTGTGGGACGCTCAAAGCCACAATTTGGGGGATAATTTCAGCTTCAGATTTAATCAAAAAGCTAGAATGAAAAAGGTCTAGAAATAGATATGAGACTGAAACAATTAGATAGATTAGTAATAGAAAACTGCTACACTTATTGTCAAGAATGAGAACAATTAGGAACATTAAACAAGAGCTTAATATATCAAGAAATGCCCAAACTATCTAAAGCTATCAGGAAAACTAAATATCTTCATACAGATAGTGCAGGCAGAATTTTGGCTTCCTTATTGCACCAAGAAAAAAAACAGTATTTCCAGTATAAAAGATCAAGAAGGAAATATATGTAACTCAGATTCCCAAATTTCAAATATTTTATTGAGTATTATAGAATGATTTACCAAAATCTTCAATTTAAATTTGTACATGATTGGTAAATATCTACAAGAAGCAAATATAAACCTTTTCATTTTGACTTCTATCATGTAGCACAGAAATAAATTAGTGATATAGTAGTAGCACTGGCTTTGTTAAGCAATTTTGTAAGATTTCCTATTTATCCTTCACAAAATTTAGGAAAAAAAATCCTGTAAATTTCTTTTGTTATACCTACAGAAAGAGGCCAGTTCCTATTTAGAGATGCAGCGAAGTTTAAATCTGGTTCAAAAGAAAGCTGCAACTCAGCACTTACAAGTTGGTGCTCACCGCTGGGCAGCCAGACCACAATTTGCTTGAAGGACCAGAAACAGTGTCACACTCAACTGAACTTCAAACTCCAGTACAAATACATGAAAGCACAAAATGCAGAAATAAACTTTTTAATAAAGTAAATGGCTTGTTGCACAACTCTGGCATCACAAACTGACCACCCAGCACTTCGACTGCGTGAGTTCACTAGGTGTGGTCAGAGGTGGAGAACACATTTAAATACAAACAAAATCTTAACGACATTCATGATGTCATGATGACATCAACAGTTACATAAATAACAATGTATCACAATATATATCAAACAGACAGGTATCAAATATACAAATACATTTTCACTTTCTCAAACATTGCTAAAGACAAAATTTAGCTTAAAGCAATAATGAAGGCTCTCACTATTAATTCATAAGCCTCATCAATTAATCTTAATGGAAACTCAAGTATTATGTAGCAGCAGCTCTGTTCAAGTGCTCAGTTTTACAGTTTTAATTCTACGTATTTAATATTACATACTCAATTCTTTATTGAGGCAAAAAACAGTAGGGAGCCGGAGAAAAAGTTTAAATCCCTTAGCGAAGTGCAGGTGAAGTGTCCATTTCGCATTCGTGTATAGTTTTGCTGGCTCATCATAATGAGTGACTCGCATTGCCAACTTTGCATTGACTTCACCTTATTTTTACACAGAGGCAAAGTGAGTGATAATGAAACAGCCCACAGATCACATGAGTCACAGACTCACAGTCTGCAGGTCACATGCTGCAGGCAGGAAGTTAATCCAGCCAGACAGTAAAATAATTTTACTTTGCCTTGCCCTGAACTTGGTGAAGGAGCTTTGTCTGTAGCAGACCAAGTGAGAAAGTTATATCTTGAATATTTCCTTGAATTTAGAACTTTTTGGTAGTTTAATTGCCTATTTGTTGCTTTTAGTTGTGCCCTTTAATTTTGCTTCCTTATTCCACGTCCTGATTCCTTAGTTCGCGTCTTTTATTTTTGTATTAGTAGTTGATCTTAATTGTGATTTTTGTGTTTGCTTCACAATGCGCAAGAAACATAGTGCCACCATATCGGGTTTTCGAGGTGTGCTCTCACCTTCCAATGCTCTGCTCCCTTTTGCAGGTGCTGTCTCACCACACCAATACATGTCAGAGCTGTCTATGACAACAGTTCAGATACAGTGGCGTACAGTTGAAAGTGAAAAAAAGCGCTAATCAGCGGTGTTAGCGTGTAGGCAATTTGCATACTGCCGTCCTCTGCAGTATGCAAATTGCTCACGCACGCTGTATCTAAAGTGTCTGTCATAGACAGTTCTTCCTTCACCCTGACCAGAACACCTACTAGCATGCTGGGAGCCCACCCCAGTGTGCTAATGCACTCCCCACCTGCACACTTTATGGCCGATGGGGTGCTCAATCCCGCTGGCTCCACTGCTCCCCAAAACTGACTTCCAGGTGCCATTCTGGGAGCCCACCCCAGTGTGGCAACAGTCTGACATCCATGTGGCCAAAGGGGTGCCCAATCCCTGTCGGCTCCACTGGCCCCCAAACAACCTTCCAACTGCCATGCTAGGAGCCGCCCCAGCGGGAAACAGCACGCATCCATATGGCCAATGGGGTTGCCCAATCTCGTCAGCTCCACTGGCCCCCAAACAACCTTCCAGAGGCTATGCTGGGAGCCCACCCCAGTGTGGCAAAAGTCCAGCTACGCCTTCCTGAAAAAGGTAAAAAGAAACCTGGAAGAAAAACAGTCCTCGTTGACTGTCTCATCCCTCCCCAATCCGCGCCATCCTCTGTGCACCCACCTTCCTCCACACCCGCCTCACCCCATACTTACTTCTGAGGCTACGGATGATCTTTGGCGGACCGGAACACGCCTGCACTATTTAAAGTCACCACCTAACTGAAGAAATGCCGTAAGCTGTATAATGGCATAAACGGGGAGTTTTCAACTTTGATGATATCTCATTATTTTGGGATTATTTCACCAATTTCAACATAGTTCTTTGGGATTCCCACCATGAACACAGTCACTGTCATTTTTGTTATTCAGTCCCAAAGGTGATTTTGTGGTCACTGCACAGAACCACCTTTAGGGACTGAGTAATGAAATGATAGTGTCACAGTTCATGAGTTAGGCCTCCTAAAATCCTATGTTGAAAATTTGGTGAAAAATTCCAAAAATGACTGTTTTTATGGGTGTGATTGGTGCAGTTCCTACGCACCCTTGTAACTTCCAAATTTTTAATATTTTCTCCAGATTTTCAACATTGCCATGTTATCACACCTCCTTATGAGCAGTACAGCTGCAATTTTTCACCTCTTGACCAAAATGTTTTTCCCACATGTAGCACACAATGGCGGTCGGGTGCGAAATCAATGTTCGGACATATTAAGAAAATCACAGCAACACTGTTCATGAGCAGAGGTCTTAAAATGACTATGTTGAAAATTTGGTGACAAACGTCCATAAAATGATTGTGTTATGAGCGTGCATTGCCAGTTTCCACACACCCTCGTAAGTTCACTTAATTTGTAATATTTTCAGTCCAGATTTTCTACAGTGGCATTTTTCCACACCTCTTATGAACAGTACAGCTGCCATTTTTCACACTCTGGCCAAAATGTGCTTTCACACTTCTGGCACAGAAATGCGTGGCCGCTGTGAGAAATCAGTGTTCGGGACAGATTACAAAAGTCACAGTGACACTGTTCATGAGCGGAGGTCCCAAAATGCCTGTGTTAACAATCTGCTGTAAACAGTCCCCAAACTAATTACAGTTTCTACGCATGCTCGTGGACTTCACCAGTTTTTATATTTTCAGTTCAGATTTTCAACATTGCCATTTTACACCTCCTCATGAACAGTACAGCTGTCATTTTTCACATCCTGTTTGAAATGTGTTTTCGCACCTGTGGTGCCAAATGGTGTAGTCACTGTGCAAAATCAGTTTCGCCTAATGAACTGATATTGCCACTGTTCATGAGGTGGGGGTCATAAAATCCATGTTGAAAAATTGGAGTGAAAATACCAATGAATGCCTAGGGCATTAGGGTTTCGACCACAACACCCCACCCTGTAGAGACTGGCAGGCATCAGGGGTGTGACTTGGGATTGTTGCCTGTAATGCTCATACCATTCCACCCCCACCCACACCCTGCAGCCAGTGATAGGCATCGAGGTGTGCCTTGATTCTTCGCCCCAAAGTTCACCCCATTCTCCTATATTGCACCCATCTCACCATATTTCCTTATGGAATGGGGTGAGAATAAGGCCCAAAGACCCCAAAGCACACCTTGATACCTGTTGGTGCCTGCAGGGTAGGTGTGGTGAAATGGCAGAGGCTGTTATGCCTGACACCCCAAAGGCACACCCCATGCCTGTCACTCTGCAGGGTGGTGGTGGGGCTGGCTTCAGTTCAATACTTCACTGCCATTCCTATTATGCAGCTCTCTAACTCCTACACTACCAATGCCAATGCCAGCAAGCAAACATTCGCATTGACAAATGCTTGTTCATTGTGTGTGTGTGTGTAAAACGAGAGAGGTGGTTTTGTTTTCTCTGGGGCATGCAGAGGACAGCATGGGGGGCCACTTATTCGTGGTGGCATCCCATGTATCAATCACAGCACTGTATTTAGTGCTGCTAGTAGTGCTTCCTTCCTGAAAGAGGAGGCACTGGTGCAATGCAAGCACCCCTGCCAGTGGCCTCTACCACTGCTGTCCCACCACCTGCCATCACCCCTGTGGATCAGCAGCAGCAGGAGCTGGAAGTCATGCAGGAGCCACAGCAGAAGCAGGTTGTCCCCCAATCATGCACCAGCAGCAGGCCATAACTGTAACACCTGCCCCCACCTGTGCCCAGTCCTCCCCGCAGCTCTGTTGCATGGGAGTTCTTCACGCCACTGCTCAGTGACCCCAGTGTTAGAGGTGTAAGATATGCAATGTGCTTGTGCATCATGGGCCCAGGGTAGTCTTCTAGGGACAGGTGGGCAGTGCACGCACCTCGCTAACCACCACAATGTGGGAATGGGTGCCCAAGGCAGAAGAACATCGAGGGAGTGCACCTGCTGGGCAACAGGTGGCAGCACAGCCTTCACCTGCATGGGGTGCAAAGTGCAGAAGAACCAGGGAGCAAGTTTCTGCTCCACAATCTGCACCTGCACGTGATGACTCTGGAGGAAACCCTGACAACGCCTGCCACCCAGGCTGATTTGGGTGTTACGAGTATAGTAGACCACCTTACCAACAGGGTGGAGAACCTTGAGGAGCAGTTGGAGGGTATGGAGGGTCACCAATTGCAGATTATGTCCATGCTCCAACTGCTTCTGTCTCACCACAACCTAGAACCTTAGAGTTCTTGTTTGCTGTATAATTTTCATTTTGTGTTCTGTCTTTCTTTCTCAGTCCTAACCTTGTTTTCCCCAAAACATTTTAAAAACATCCCCTGAAACCAGTTTAAAGAAAGTAATAAAAATTGCTGTCCTTCCTTCCTTATATTCTAATCCTAGTTAATAATCTCTGTTTACAAACAGGAATTATTTTTTGGCAGTAGTGTTTTCTTCCTGTCGTATTGTTTGTGTTAAAGCAACAGTACAATAATCTGTCAAAGAACAGGTGTGCACTCTCAGGTACCCAGCCCCTGCAAAACATATATGATAGATGACTTTGACCAGTGTTGATGATATTAATAATATACCATGCGGTCCCATCTATTGAAGTATGAACAGTCAGTACGGCTCTCAGTCCCCTATCCACAGTTTTATTTATTTGAGTTTTGGTAACCAGTTAAGTCCACTGAGACAATTAAAGTCCCTTTTCAGGGTCGACCTGGGGTTGAGAGTCAGCCACAAAGGTATAAGTGCAACAAGCAATACAGTTCTCATGTTACAGGGATGTCATTAGGCAGAGTACATGTCAAGACAAAATGTCACAGAGTACACATAAGCATTAAGCCACGCGCGAAGGTGGCATCTAATGCTGGAATGATGCATGGTTGGAGGAGGTTGTAGCCCTGGGCCAGAGGCCGAGGGCGAATCATCGACCAACCGATGCATCAATCGTGATTAGATGCCACCGCCGAGTGGCTTAATGCTCTTGTTACATGGGCCGACGATGATAGAGTCGCCAGGAGCCTGCCTAGTGTGCATTGAATAACATAAAACAGGGAGTCGGAGCTGTGAGGAAAGAGTTTTACTGCACTTTCAAATTTTCATACAAACCAACATTTACATATTGATGCAGTCAACATAATTAGTAGGTGTAAGTAAACAACATAGTGCGGCTCACATCACAGTCCGGAAAATCTGCCGATCTGCATGGGTATTTGCCTCATACCTGGCGCTGGAGGTCTCCAGTGCACTGCTCACTTGCCGCGTGTGCGATCGCATCCAAATTTACAATGACCCCTAGTCACTTCCCCTTGCCTCTCTGACTTGTCCGTCCTCGCACTCGCTATCTCTCAGTTCTGTCGCCACTAGTTCTTGTCCCCTGCCCGTTCCATCAGCATCTAGCTGGTCTGCTGTCGCTGTGCCAGTCTTGTGTTCAGCACTGCCTCCCACCTGTGCCCAGTGCTGCTAAGCTTAGGGTCTGGCCTCACTTTGTACTACCATTTTGAATACGGCATCTATTGTGGATTAATACCCACTCCAAGTTGTTCCCTGTGATGCCGTTTCACCAATCGCCGTGCCCATTCCAGCCTTCTGATTATTGCCATGTAACAAAAACAATTGACAACAGATTTGACAAGTGATACATGAAATTGAGTGCCTGATGGGCTATACAGAGCAGTTATAGTACAAAACTTCATAGCAAACATACTAGTAATATACATGGGAGTGGCTGGGACCAGAGAATCCCACACACATTAGTTTCCTATTATGCTAGGTGCATCAGTAGGCACCCTTTAGCCAAAGCAGGAGCAGGTAGTAGAGGACAGAAAGGCAGACAGATGTGACTGAAATTGTGAGAGGTAGGAGCAGGAGAGAATGGAGGGAGGGAGGAGTTCCAGTCAGTTACAGCAGCATATGAAAAGGGCGTCTAGATACAGCAAGATGTATTTTTGGGGATAATGAGGAGGGCCGAGGTAGAGCGAGTATGTGTGGAGCTGATTTGAGGCATGTAAGTTCCCTGAGGCAGGGACGGGTGAATTTGTGGACAAGCTTGAACATGAGGCTCAAGGTGGAGTATCTCAGTTTTGCCCCATAGGAGGGCCACCCCAGTGAGGCAGAACATCACAATGGTGAGAACGGTAGGTGCTCCACGGCAAAGCGACCAATCCTATTGTATGCCTGAGAGAGGAGGGACATTGAGGAGGAATTAATGAAGAGAAGGAGGGGCAGCATAGGATAGTAGGGGAAGGAGGATCCAATGGCAATTTTTAGCAAGAGGCAAGTGTGAGGTGGGTGCACGCTGATATAGGAGTCCAATTTTCTGATTGAGATTTTGATAGTGTTAGAGACATGGGGATTGAACGACAGTGCAGGATCCAAGGTCACACCCAGGTATTTGAAGGAGTGAACTACTCTAACGGGTCACCCTTGTTAGTGGAAATACTAAGGGTAGGTAGGTTAGGCTTTTTCCAGGCGCATGGGTGAAGACCATGCATTTTGTCTCTTTGAGTTGAGAACAAGATGATTACATTGGAACCAGGCTTCCAGGGAGGTGAAGTCCGAGGCAAGGTTCTGGCTGATTTGGTCAACATCTGGTGAGGAGCTGTATGATGGCATTGTCTGCATATAGGTGGACTGTGGCACCTTCGCTGAAGTTGGGAAGGTCATTGATAAAGAGCAAAATAACATGGGGCCCAATATTGAGCCTCCTGGGGACACCATGAGAAACTGTTTTTGTCCCGACAGGGAGCCATCCCACTTAACTTTTGGGGAACGATCAGACAGATAACTCTTCATCCAGTGCAGCATTGTAGTCCAGGCCAAGTAGATGCAGCTGTCTAAGCAGCAGCCCATGATTCACAAGGTCAAATGCTTTGTGAGATCCATGAATATGGCTCCAGTGGCCTGGCCCTTATCCATTGTGTGGAAAAGTCAGATGTTACTTTTATGAGTGCAGTGAGGGTACTGTGGTTCTTTCAAAAACTGTGCTGGCAGGGTGATAGTAGCTTGTGGAGTCAAGGTAGTCTTGGAGATGATTATAAACTATATGCTCTTGGATCTTTGCCAAGTGAGAAAGTAGAGATATAGGGCAAAAGTTTTCTATGATGGAGTTAGGTCCTCCTTTGTGGACTGGGACTACTACTGCCACCTTCCACTTCTCTGGCACTATGTTAGAGAGAAAGGACCAGTTAAACAAGTTGTGGATGGGGTGAGCTAAGGCAGAGGCACCCAGCTTAAGAAATTTTGGTTCCAGCGAGTCAAATCCGGGAGAGCCTCCAGTTTTAGGTTAGATAGAAGTTGCTGCACCTCTTTGAGTGTGGCTAGTTTCAGATGGAATTCAGGACGGCCCCTAGGTTGGGCAGGAGAGTTGTGGGAGGAGAGGGAGCATTGTGGAAGCTCGAGGTGTATCTTTGGAGGTCAGTAAAGAAGTTGTTGAAACCAGTGGCTATGGAGAGTGGGTCATCAAGGGTGGTGCCATTGACAGAGATAAAGCTTGATTTTCAGCAGCCCTTCCTTTTACTAAGGTGTTAACTTGTCTCCAGAATTTCTTTGGGTTATTTAGATGCTCTGTTTGAAGAGATTTGAGATGGTATTCTTAGCTTTTTGTACTGCATTTTACACTGATTCCTGAGTTGTCTGTAGATAAGCCAGTCTGAGAGGAGTCCACTTTGTTTGTACATTTTCCATGCTTTATCTTGGAGTGCCATAAGAGATCTAATATCCCCAGAAAGCCATGGGGCTTTAACATCCTTGGATTTGCATTTTATGAGGGCATGTTGGTTAATTATTTTGGTGAGGTGGAGATTAGAAAGTCTAGGGCTAGGTGTATGTCAGGGAGTGTATTAATGGGGCCCCAGTCTGTAGAGTTAATGGAAGACAGGAACCTGTTGGTGTCAAACTTAGTCATGTCCCGACCAGGGAAATCTTGGGAGGAGGGTTGGTATAGTTGTTTCTCTATACACAGAAGGTGGAGAGTGATCACTTATGCAGTCAGAGAGTGTGCCAGCAGATTTGATTTTGAGTGGGCAGCTGGCAACTATCCAATCTAGCAGTGTGTGATTGCCCGATTTTTGGATTGACTCTGTGTGTAGTCATGAATTAACTGGGTAAGGTTGCTATCAGCAAGTGAGTCACAGACATTACCAATATTGGGGTGCAGCCAGTCAATGTTGAATTCCCCACATAGGATGAGGTCATGTTTTGGGAGGCTGCCTAACAATTCAAGGAGAGGGCAGGCCAGTGGTGGCATGGTTGAGGGACATATAAATACACCCTATGATGATTTTTTAACATTACCAAGCATAGGGTGATGTAGAGGGACTCAGTGAGAGGAGGTGAGGAGACAGGTGCGGGAAGATAGTGACATTGAGGCCTGTCCTATAGTAGATCATTACCCCTCCTCCCTTTTGCCAATCCTATCACGCCTAAAGAAGCCATAAGCCTTGAAGGGACACCTCATGCTGTTTGATAGCAGGTTTTAGCCAGGATTCAGATATGCATAGGATGTCAGGAGACATTCAGTATGGTCCAGGCTTCCAATTCAGCCATTTTGGGGTATAGGCTGTGAATGTTAAGGTGTACTATTTTTAGCCCTTTCATAGTTGGTAGTGTGCTGCAGATTGGGTAGGGAGAGTGAAGGGCAGGTCCAGGGTTGGTTTCAATGTCCCCAGCCTGGAGCAGCAGGAGGAGAGTAGAGACAGTTACCCAGTGCAAGGTGCCAGAAGAGACGATGCCATGGACAGGGGCAGCACTGGTAGCAGGGAGTCATTTATGCAGCCAGTGCCCTAGTAGAGCTGTATCTTGTTTAGGCAGGCAGGGATGTAGAGAAGGATTGTCAGGATTCTGGTCTCAATGTGGACTGAAGGGGAGCTGAACTGTCACCTGCAATGTGTTGAGGGCCCCAGCTATCACCCCATCCATATACCAGCTTAAGGCAATGAGCCAAGCCAGGATACTGACCAATGTAGACTGCCCATTATGGCAAGTTGGGCAAACAGACCACAGCAATTGCAGTAGAATACATTTCTCAAATGTTTATTTTACCAGCACACAGATGGAGGTGCCCTCACCACATAGCAATCTGAACCTTGTTGCACAGTACCCACACTGTGTCAAGGCTGAGGTGGTAAATAATGTTATGTGGAATTTATATTACTGCAATGATTGTGGATCATTAGCCATGGACAGTGACTGAGAGCTGTACTGACTGGTCTTCCTCTTCCAGTCAAACAGTTCCAAGCACCTCAAATGTGTACCCACAGAAAACAGAAGCATTTCCAGGACACTGCTGATATACCACCATGCAGGCAGGCATCCCGTGTTAATTCTGTGACATTAGAAAATGAATGGTGAGTGAGCACTCACCTGACCTGTATGGGTGCAATCTTCTGTTAGTGCTATTTTAGCTGCAATTTAGAAAACTGAAAGTGACTGCTGTAGTAACAGTGTCTGTTACTCCACTCCTGGATTTTTTTTATTTCTGTAAATTGCAATATTAAGTAGTACGAGACGCCTAGAAAAATCATGCCCATACATATCATTGGAGTGCATACCTTCAAAGTCCCAATTCATTTACTGACATCCCCAAATTAACATTGGTGTGCCTGCCTGGGGTTGTGTCGTTGGTTTTGGACACTGCTGTGTTTTTCTGTGGGTACACATTTGGGGTGCTCTAACTTTGTTACTGGACAGGACCACATGATATTAATACCCTCAACACTGGAGCATGTCAGCTATCATATATGTTTGAGGGTGCTGGGTAATAACTATCTGACAATGCGCACTCAGCTCTTAAACAATTTTGACCTACACAGTTTTATTCTATTTTCAATTGTCCCTTATTTACTGACTTGTTTGTATGATACCATTACTTTTCTCAGTAGTGCTCCTTTTAATCTTGCTTTGAACCTTTGTTTTAATCAGTTTACCCAGCTATTTTTGTACACCTACTGTCCGTGATGTAATGGTAGTATATCATGTCCTACTGGATAGCATGGTACTTTGTTGTAGTCCCAACAGAAAGGATTTGAAATGATAGATGTACAAAACTGGTGTGAATACTGATGAAAAGCCGTCAAGCAAGATTAAAAGAAGTGCTGTTTATTCTGTCATATGGTAAAAAACATAGTCCAGCAGATGTAAATTGTGAAAATAAGGGCATCTGATAGACAAGTCAGTATATAAGTACTAGCAATCGAAAATCGTATAGAAAAGTACAGGTACACTTTTCAACCGATTATTGCACTGCTGTAGTAGTTGTCACGCAATATAAGATTTTGGTTACTGTTGTCTGTGTTCTGTTTTCTTAGAATACCCACAACAACCACAATCAAAATACCATTACTGTCCCCCACCAGAAAAATCACTATGATATGTGAATATAGCATGCTTATACTGTTATCTTGCTACATCATTAGGCATGCAATATTATTGTCCGACCCCAAATGAAGAATAATCACATGAGAAAATGTGCTGAAAAGTCACACTTATTTCAGGACTCACTGATTAGAGCATGCACTAACAACCACAACTCTTGTTCCTGCTGCTGCTGTCATACTTCTGTTTCCTGCTGCTGCCACTGACTGAGCTGATGCACAGTGTGCTGCCGAATGATGACAGCCAAAGATGACAATTGGGTGAACCATACTGAGATGTTCTAGAGGACCATTAATCTGCTGCACCGACTGAAACATACTGCCCTATGTCATGGATTCATACCACCATTGATAAGTTACTGTACATTTCATGTTCATGTTTATATATATATATATATATATATATATATATATATAAATATATATATGTAAATCTTTTCTTTGTTTCTCTCACAGGTTATCGAGTCCTACTTTTGTTGCAACATTCTGGCTTGCTGCTGACTTTGCTCTATGAAAACTAGTGTCAAGCCATGAAAGGTAAGTATTTTTTTTTGAGGGGGGTATAATTTGAAAACAAGTTTCAATAATGGTTTTGTCTTCTTTGCAGGTTTTATGTGTATCCCAGATTCATACAAGTTGCACATGTTCTGATTTGAATAAAGCACCAATGGCAGCACACAGCACTTAAATGTTACCTACAAAAGATCTAAGAAGAAATTATTCAGACTTCATTGAACTAAAACATTCTGTTACAAGTGTGGCTGTTCCTATCTGTTATATCCAGCTTAAAATACCAAACTATTAGTAAGCCACTACAAGACCAACTAACAAGTTTAGTGCGATGACATGCACTGGCACACTGTATTAAATTAATCTAGATTACATGACGTGTTGTCATGATGACCAGGCTAAAATTTACAGTAGTACAACCATATTGTGCTGAAGTAAGCCAGTGACAGATGAGATGTGCATGAAAATATATTATCTGGCCTGTATCTCACCTCCATTGTATGCTTTATACTGGCTTTGAAAATGAAAGACAAAATAGAGCAGATGACACACGATTGATACTTATGTGAAAATGGTATCCTTTAGGTGGTTGTTCTGTGGTACTACAGTACTCCGAGTCCTGTCCTGTTGCACTGTTTGTATGTC
This sequence comes from Neoceratodus forsteri, assembly GCA_016271365.2. Taxonomy (NCBI): domain Eukaryota; kingdom Metazoa; phylum Chordata; order Ceratodontiformes; family Ceratodontidae; genus Neoceratodus; species Neoceratodus forsteri. The sequence continues at coordinate 465,759,739 of JADMNL010000023.1, forward strand.
AAACCTGTGGTAAAAAATTAATTCGCTGTTATTTGGTGACAAAGTCATCTATAAAATGGTTAAGGAAGCATTTACTCATTTCTTGGAAAACCATAGTATAATGAATTAGTACATACTCACTGTAAAATAATGATTTGTGTCAGCTGTGGCTGACTGAGCTCTGAGGTTCCTTTGGGGCATGAGCACAAGTACAATCCCTGTCTCTCACTCTCATCAAGATGGGTGGCTGTGGCTGGCTGCAGGATCATTCATTGGGCATGGTCACAGGTACACATTCTCTGTCTCTCTCTCATCAAGATGGGTGGCTGGATATGGTGTGTTACGGTCTTGAGTACTCAGTAGGAGGATGTCTGTCATTTAATCAGCATGATTTAAGTGGTTACAAAAACTGGACAGTTGTAGTTATGATGCTGCTGACTGTGTTTGCTAATGACAGCAGTGCACATTCTGTTAACTGTACTATGAAAATCTACCAATGGGAAGGTAAAATACAATGATGGGTCATTATTTGTGCATATCTGTCATATGGAATTTGAGTCAAGGACACTGTTTTCTTTTATAAAAAGAAAAAAGGTAGCATTGCAGAAATGTGACAGCCTTTAAACCTTTTACACAGTAGTAGCACCATCATCCTCACCCTCCTGATCAAAGAGGAAGCTGCACTCAAAGTTGACAAGTTTGGAATTGTGCCCACTTGGGAATTTCTTTTTCCATGACTGAATCATCAACCTCAATGATAGACCATTTGATGCTGCTACCAGGATGGTCTGCTTCACCGACATCATCAGCACAACCATCATCATGGCGGGTACAAACACAGACGTGGTAGTTCAACTTGGTATGTGACTTGATTCATTTTATGTTGGCTTGCACCTGCGTTTTAAGCTAACATCTTGTGGTAGTAGCACATTTCAGAGTGCGTTAGTGTGGGCAGATACAAGACATGCTTTAGTAGGTGTGTCCATCATTCCCCAATAGCCAGCTTGCAGGCGCCACACAAGAAATATGTGTAAAGTGGTCAAAACTTGTAAAGAAAGTGCCACTGCAATGAGAGACAAGCTCATCATGCAGCAGCACAATAACATGCCTCCGGCGGTCTTTTCCTGGTGAAGTATTTCAATAAACATGGCGGCAGTGGCTGCTGCCACCCTGTTGTGCAATGCCTACAAAGCTGACTTTGAAATTGCCAATCCCCTGTCGGCATGCTAAATAACCCCCTCAAGATTGCGTGGCACACTGGGAGCCCACCCCAGTGTGCCTTCCTATAATTGTCAGCATTTTCAGCCCCTGCCCCATTCTAGTGCCACACTGGGAGCCCACCCCAGTGTGGTCAACATCACTTCCCCAAACATGGGGCACACTGGGAGCCCACTCCAGTGTGTACATCAGTTTTATATACCCAGAAAAAAGAAACTGTCCTCAGCACTTTTTTTTGTAAATTACCTGAAAGAAAGAAAACTGTCCTCACCGTGGGGTCCACTCCCCAACCCACAGCCAACCTCTGCGCACTCCACCTCCCACACCTTCCACCCCATACTTACCCCAAGCCTGGTGCGACAATCTTTGGTGGATCGGGAACACATCTGGACTCTTCAAAGCCGACTGCTTAACTGAAGAAATGTCAGTAAGCTGTATAATGGCATAAATGTTTTTTTTCAACTTAGGTGGATACCTCAGCCATTTTTGAATTTTGCCTCCAAATTTTCAACATAGGGTACTTGGGACTCCCCTCATGAACACATGCACTGTCATCTCATTACTCAGCCCTGAAAGATCATTTTTGTGGTCACTGCATCAAATCAGCTTTTGGGACTGATTAATGAAATGACAATGCCACTGTTCATGAGATGGGGTCCCAAAACCCTATCTGGCAAATTGGTGGAAAATTCTAAAAATACTATGCTACAAGTGTATTGCGCAGTTTCAACGCATACTCATAACTTTGACAATTTTTCATATTTTCATTCCAGATTTTCAACATTGCCCTTTTTTCTCACCTCCATATGAACAGTAGAGCTGTCATTTTTCACATTCTGCCCAAAATGTGTTTTCGCGCATGTGGTGCACAATGGGCTGTTGTTGTGCAAAAAATCAATGTTCAGGACACATTAACAAACTCACAGTGACACTGTTCATGAGTGGAGATCCTAAAATGCCTATGTTGAAAATTTGGTAAAATTATATCCCAAATAATTGTGTTACTGGCGTGCATTGCACAGTTTTATACACGCCCATGACGTCACCAATTTTTCATATTTTCACCCACATTTTCACCATTGTCATTTTTGTACACCTCTTTATGAACAGTATAGCTGTCATTTTTCACATCCTGCCTAAAATGTGTTTTGCATGTGTCATACAATGGGGCTGTTGCTTGGGAAATCAATGTTCAGACCAGATTAACAATATCGCACTGACACTGTCCATGACTGAAGTTTCCAAAATGCCTATGTTGAAAATCTGGTTAAAACAAATCCCCAAAATAATTGCATTACAGGTGTGCATTGCGCAGTTTCTACGTATGCTCGTGATGTCACCAATTTTTCATATTTTCACTCCAGATTTTCAACTATGCCATTTTTACACCTCCTTATGAACAGTGCAGCTGTCATTTTCACATCCTGGTTGAAATGTGTTTTCACACCTGTGGCATCAAAATACACAGTCGCAGTACAAAATCACCTTTGGCAAACAAACTCATAGTGCCACTGTTCATGAGGTGGGGTCACAAATGGCCCATGTTGAAAATTTGGAGTGAAAATAACACAATGCCCTGGGCATTAGGGTTTTCAACCATAATGCCCCACCCTGTACAGACTGGCTTATGTCATTCCACCCCTTGCCCTGCAGCCAGTGACAGGTGTCGAGGTGCCTTTGGGCTCTTCGGCCTCAATATTCATCCCGCTCTCCTACACTGCACCCATGTCAGTATATTTCCTTTTTAATGGGTGAGCATATGCCTGAAGACCCAAGGCACATCGCAGCACTTGTCAGTCTCTGTGGGTAGGGTGAGGTGAAATGGCATGAGCGCTTATGGCCAGTGACCCAAAGGCACATCCCAATGCCTGTCACTCTCTGCATGGTGGGACTGGGGATGGCGCCAGTTCAGTACTTCATTGCCAATCCTATTGCGCATCTCTTTAACACCTGCACTACCAATGCCAGTGCCAGCAAGCCAACATTCGCATTGGCAATGTTATTATAAATGTCAGCATGCTGACATTTGTGGGTGAGAGGTTAGTACGACGTCATGCACTATTGACCCCAGAGAACTGAGTACCCTCTTCACTCTTACACTGGAGGATGGGCTGGTGAGGTACTCAGTGCTACTGAAGTCAGCTTGAGCCATTCACTGACCTTACCACTCCAGTACAGCAGAGGATCGTCAAGTACTGACAGACACATTTTCTGCCAAATAGGCACCAACCATGTTCTGTGCTGCATGCAGTCCTGATAATGAGTCATCCATTAGTTCCCAGGCTTCATTGAGGTTACAGAGTCCTACTTGAGACAAGGCACCCTAAAGTGGGTTAATGGCAACCTGTTTTGCTGAAACCCTCCCCTTGTCCGCGGCCACTTTACTGGATGAGCTCAATCCACAGTGACCGCTAGTCTTATTTTGATGTGGTTTGCCAAAATTTGCATGTGACTTCTGTGCTCTATGAACCAATCACATAAGCTGTCCAGAAAGATTTTGAATCTGATCAGGCCTTCCTCCAGTAAGGATGCAATGCCATGTTTGTATCATGTGTCCAGCATTGTTGCTGTTCCAAATTCTGCACTTTGCTGAATAGTGGCAATTTGGTGATTACAGTCAAAATTGTTAGCCTGTGTTTAAGTAATGCGCTGCTTGACCTATCTTTGGAACATCAAGGCTAGGCTGCAGATTCAACACAGTCTGTCTCAGCACCCCAGCAGTGGAATGGCTTGACTAATAGATGCAGTGTCACCATTCACTGCCTGTGTTGTATGTTCAAATGGCCTCAAAATTGACAACACTGAGTCCATGATGCTCAATGTTCAGTTGTCATAGACACTGATGCCCCTGAACTGTCATGGCTAGTGTGCATTACTAGGTATTCTGAGATGGCTTTGCACTGTTCACAGAACCACTCTGTCATGTAAAGTGTTGAGTTTCAGTGCATGACAACTTCCAGCTTGAGGCAGTGCTGAGGGAGGCTGTTTTGAACTTGCAGCTGCCTAAGCTGGTCACAGGCCATTCCAGATCATGTAAAGTGTGCACCGATTGTGTGCAACTGTTAGCATTTGCTTGATGTCAGAGTGCTGCAGAAACTCCTGTACCACAAGATTTAAACAGTGAGCTATGCATGGAACTCTCACAAAGCCACCATTGCTGATACATTTAATGATGTTTGATCCATTGTCACTAGCTATAAAGCCAGCTTTGAGGGACAGGGGTTCAGCCACTCATCAGTTTCTGTCAGTAGCAAGTCTAGCTTGATTTCACCTATGTGGGACCCTGCAACACTGTGCATTACAAGTGTCGCATGCTAATTCTCTGAAGGTTGCTACCATGACACTGTTTTCCAATACCAGCAGCATGAGAACCCCCAGCACCTGCTGCCAATGTGCAGTAATACACAAATAGGAGCTACCAGCAGTTTGGCCACTTGTCCACATATTCATACTTAAGTGAATGTATGTTGAGGAGGAATGTTGAAGGGCATGTCTTACAGACTCTGTCACAGTCTGGTATAACTCAGGGACAGCATGGATGGAAAAGTAGGTCCCGGACGGGACTTTCCATTTGGAACAGGTGCATGCCGCACAACACCAGACTCTAGAATTCTCCACAAAGAAGAAGGCAAAAGTCAATTGCCAACTATTCCAGCAGCAGCATTCAGTTCACATGACATCACATGATTTGGTGGGTATTTCATGTTCTGGGCAAAAGACTGTTTAACGGCACTGTTGTTACCCATTTTGCATGTGGCATGCAAAATGGCTCTGCTCTGCTCTGTGAACTGCCATGGGTGTGGTGCTTTTGCTGTGTGATGCTGAGGGGTACAGGGACAAATCAACAAATGATGTTATTTTCCCGCTTTAAGCACAGGGTTGATGTTGGATTAGAAACTGCATGGACCACAGCCAGTGCTACTCTGACCACTACTTGACAATTCAAAATCCTCCTCCTCCTCCCGCAGCCTGTAGTAACCTCAGAAGTAATTTCACCACTACTACAGGCATGGCTACTTGGGCTACTTCCACTCAAGGAAGGGGAGACCATGCTCAATAAGGTGAATGAGGATAAACGACCCACTATGGCATTAGCTCCCTTCTAGTGCCGAGTCCACAGTGCCATGTGCCTGCCCTTCAGATGTGTATGCTGGCCCACAGTGCCCAGATGGCTAATCTTTTACCATGGCTCACATGCGCTTGGCAAAGCTGGCAGATTGCCACTGTTTCATCACTTGCATTTTGTACAAAAAATCCCAAACGAGGGATTTTGAAGCCCTACTTTCACATGTACATGATGCTGCATATTGGACTCCAGTTTTTAGACACTGAAAGAGGGGTATACTGCACGAATTCTGTTGTTGGGCAGACCTGAACTCTACCTGACCATCACAATCTATGGCTATTATGGGATCATCATCAACACACACAGCTACAGCACAGCTTTGAGGAGGGGTTGATTTACTAACAGACTGTTTGCACATAGTCACCTTTACTTTTGTTTTCTCCAGTTCCCAATTGGGGGTTGCTGAAATCATCATAATCATCTTCCGCATACACAATTTCAGTTTGATGCTGTCCTGTGGAGAACATGTTCCAACCACAGTCTCATTATGATCATCCACTAGTTGTTCTTCAACATTTAAATCAGATGGCCTCAACAGCAATGGAAACATTACATTGTGACTGTGAGTCATCATCAAGATTAGAATTAGGTTCAACTACTGTGGGACGGGACGGGACGGGAGTGTGACATCAACTACAGCCTGACTAGTCCACAATATTTTGGCAACCTGTTAACTTGTCACAGGTTGAACTTTGGCCAATAATCATGCCTAAGCAACTTCACTACCACCACCAGTGGAGGCAGAGACAACAGCATCTCCAACCATCATTGAAGCAACTGATTGCGCTTGTGAAAACATACTCAGAGAAATCCCTTTATTGCCATCAACTATGCCCCTATGCTGCATATTACCATGCCACGACCTTGACCACTCTTGCCACTGGCAGCAGTGCTATGGCTAGAAACATCTTTGCATGCACATCTCTTTGCAGGCATGTTTTGGATTACACACAAAATTAACATCAAATTCAGATTTCTGAACTTTGGCAGGATGGGAAGCCAAAACAACTGTGGCTTACAGATGGAAATTGGGCCCTAAACAGATGCAGATGCACAGACAGATGGAGATTGCACACTCAAAAGATGCAGACACACAGGCACAACAACACCTTAACCAGTGGTCACACAAAGCAAAGAATGGAAAAATAATACCGCTTATGGGGAGGGGCTGCAGTACCAGTCCACTAAGTAGATAGAATGAAGCAGTAAAAATACTGCAGATGAATAAGAGACTCAGAGTGCTACATTACAGTGTGGCACAACAAATTGTGTCTGGCTTGACAGGATACACATAAGTACACACAGACTACAGATAATGCAGAAAATTTAACAGTTCAGTACACTATCACCAAATCTTTTAAACCAACTGAAAAAATCCACTGCACAACAGCAAACAGCAAAAACTCATCAAACATTTCTACAAGTATTACTTTGTGTACATGTACACACAAATGGTAACACACTAGCTACCCAACAACAGTTAGAAAGACTGTCTTTCTCCTACTGTGAATCTCCTTCACCACAGATACACTGCCTCAAGTACACTTCTACAGTATATGTCAGTACAGAGACTGAATGGACTGAATTAACATTCAATATGCACACAAAATCAATAAACACTGATGATATCAACACACAAGGGTTTCCTGCAATTGATGTACTAAATTTTGACATAAACATTTGTGGCAAAAGGTGTTTTAAAGGTTTTTAGAGTGTTTGAATCTCAGAGCTCTGACAGCAAACTGTCTCCAGCTTTCCACTACACACACTACACTGAACTGAGGCTGTGCAAGGCAATATACAGCCCATGTGACCTGCTATTCCATGAATCAATGCAAAATTCACCAATGGGAGTTTGCATCCAATAAGTAAGGCAATGTAATATGCTTTGCAATGCAGAGTGCTATGTGAATTCTGCATTTATACATGAAATATTCCACGTGAGTAGTTTGGGGACTTGCCACAACTATTTCTATTACATTACTCAAGTGCCATCTGGTAGATTTTAAACTAGACTGTCAGATGGAAGCACCCTGTCCAAGTAGTAGTGAACACACTAACAAAAAAATCCCTAACAAAACGTTTCATTATCTCAATAGGGATTTTTAAAAATCTTTAAAATCCCTTGACTAATTCAATGCTACTACTGTACTATTAATAAACTCCCTAGAAATAAAAATTCCAGGGCTAGATGGCTTCTCCAATGAGTTGGATATGACTATTGCCAAAACTCTTCAGGGCATATTCCTGCAGCAAAGGGTCAGTGAGCCCACTAGGGTGTAAACCTGTTGGATGTGGTCCTCATAAATGGGGACAGTGTGGAGGGAGGTGGAGGTGGGGAAGAGCTTGGCACCAGTGACCACAGGGCTGTCAAGTTCAGGGGTGAGCGACAGGGTGAGGGTTAGGACGAGAACCAAGGTAATGGACTTCAGTAAGGCTGACTTTCATGGAATGAGAAAGGTAGTTAGAGAAGAAATGTTGAGGAGAGGGATGTGCAGAGGGTGTAGGAATTATGGGCAGCCATCAAGAGAGGGGTATTTAAAGCCATGGACTCACATATAAGAAGGGTAAGAAAGAATAGAAGACAGAAAAGACCTCTATGGTTCACTAGAGAGGTGGCTTTAGGGGTCAAGGAGAAGACTAGAGCATTCAAGAGGTACAGGAGGACACAAAAGGATGAGGACAGGGAAACCTACAGGGAAAAAAAAAGGAGGCAGGGCGAAAGATAAGGAGGGCTAAGGAGGCCACTGAGGAGAGGATAGCGAAGCAGGCAAGGAGAGGGATAAAACATTCTTTAGGTATATTGGAGAAAGGAGGAGGGCACAGCATGGGATTGGGAGGATAAGGGGAAGTGGAACATTACTGGAAAGGGATTTCAAAAGCAGAGGCACTAAATAGCTATTTCACCTCAATCTTCATGGAGGAAACAGAGGCAGGGGACCAGGACGGGTTGGGAGGGCGACAGCCACAGGCAGGTGGGTGTGGCAGAATTCACAGCTGAAGGAGTAAGGGAAGAGCTGGATAGACTTAGGGTGGACAAGGCAATGGGTCCTGATGGAATACACCCAAGTGTTCTCAAGGAGGCGAAGGATAAACTGGTGCCACATCTGGCAAGGCTGTTTAACTTGTCCTTGGTCACAAGGGTGGTGCCAACAGACTGGAAGGGGAAGAGGTGGTTGCTCTACATAAGGAGGGGTGGAAGGATGAGGTCAAAACTACCATCCCATAGTCTTACCTCAGTGGTGGGAAGGTAATGGAAACACTACTTAAGATCAGGTTGATAGAATACTTGGAGATGAATGGCTTGCAGGATGACAGGCAGTATGGCTTCACCAAAGGAAGGTCCTGTCAGGCTAACCTGATTTTTTTTTTGATGGGGTGACACAGATAGTGGACCAGGAAGGAGCAGTGGATGTGGCCTATCTGGATTTCAATAAGGCCTTCAACATTGTTCTGCATGGTGGAATGGTGCATAAGCTGGACAGACATGGGGTGGACCTCAGAATCACCAGGTGGGTGGAAAACTGGTTGAAGGGAAGGAGTCAGATGGTGGTGGTAAATGGGACACATTCCAGGAATGGCGGTGACCAGTGGGGTGCCACAGGGTCAGTGCTAGGACCAATACTTTTTAACATCTATATTAGTGACCTAGCAGAGGGTCTGGAGGATGGGTGTACCTGTTCATGAGATGAAACAAAGGTCTGCAATAGGGTGGATTTGCCTAGTGGGGTGCAGCCATGAGGCGGACCTGAGAGGCTGGAGAGATGGTCTGAAACCTGAACTTGAAGTGTAATGCACAAAAGTGCTTGCTGATGCACCTGGAGAGGAGAATAGGAGGGAAACTTACTCCCTTGGGGGTGGTGATTAAGGAGAAGGAAGCGGAAGAGACCTGTGGATTATGGTATGATGTGACCTCCAAGGTGGGCAGCCAGTGTAGCAGGGGTGGTGGGGAAGGCAAATAGAATGTTGGCCTGCATTGTGAGGGGTTTTAATAGCAGGAAGAGGGAGGTGCTAATTCCATTGTACAGAACCATGGTCAGGCCACATCTGGAGTATGGGTGCAGGTCTGGAAGCCTCACCTATGAAGAGATGTTGAGCTGATGAAAAGGGTATGGAGAAGGACAATCAAAATGGTATGAGGGATGCAGGATGTACCATATGAGAGATGATTGAGAGGGCTGAATTTTTACCCTCTGGAGACTAGGAGGGAGGGGGGACATGATTGAGGCCTTTAAGTATCTGAAGGATTAAATAAGGTGGAGGGTGATAGCTTGTTCAAATTGAAGAAGGGAGCAAACACAAGGGACATAGCCTCAAACTGGAAGGTGGTCAATACATGGAGAGGGTGGTGGAGGCTCGAACAAGCTGCCGGAGGAGGTAGTGGCAGCTGAAATGGTGGAGGGTTCAAGAGGGCTTGGGATAGATTTAAGGGGTTGGGAAAAGAGGGTGGAAGCATAACAGAAGGGGAGGTAGGGTGTTGGCAGACTAGACGGGCCGTGGGGCCATTTTCTGCCATCACATTTCTGCATCTGTGTATAATCCTGAAAGCTACTGCCTCATAACCATATTGAACTCTGATTATAAATTAATAGCAAACTGATTAGTAATAGAATACAAATGTTTATTCAGAATTATATACACTTTAGTCAGTATGGATTTATTTCTGGAAGTAAAATTCTCAAGTTAATAATAAACTACAGGCAATTATCAAATTAATAAATACAGACAAACAATATGAAAAACACACCTTTATACAGTTGCAATTGATGCCACTAAGGCATTTGACCTAATTGATAGACATTTAATGTTTGAGGTTTTATTAGTTTGGGCTATACCAGAAGAACTGATTTTATAATTAAGGAAATATATTATAGCACTACAGTCAAAATTCAGGTAAATAATTAGTTGTCTGATGAACTTGAGATGTTTAACGGGTACATCAGGGCTGCCCCTCTCTCCAACCCTTTTATTCTTACATTGGAACAATTTCTAAATTCTATTAGATTAAACCCCGTTATAGAGGGAGTCCTAATACACAAAGAACATGTAAAACTTAGTGTCTTCGTGGATGACATTCTGTTAATAATGAAAACATCTGTCAATCTTTGGAAACTTTCTTATTCGAGGCTCAAAATACTCTCAAATCTCTGGATATACAATAAATAAAACAAAATCTGTAATAATGAAAATATCAAATCATAATCCTGATCCAGAAATACATCTATTTCAGGACTTTAAGTTGCAGGATTATGTAAAATATTTTGGTATACATTTAACCTCCAACCAAGATGTTAATATCAAAATTAATTCAATAAAGCAAAAGAAAAATGTCATCATTACTGAATAGTTGGAATAATCTATTGCTTTTATGGGAGCTCATAGACACAATCAAAATGATGGCTGTTCTCCATCTAATTTATATTATCCAAAATATTTTAGGTGTACCTTCAGAGAAGTGGTTCCAAGAGGTGAAGAGGATATTTAGAAAATTCATATGGAGAGGGGCAACCTAATAGCTTGGAAAGCTCTGATAATTCCCAGAAAGATGGGTGGAATTGGCTGTCCAGACCCATATAATTATGTAGTGGCTCATACATTGTCCATGGTTTATCAATGGACATTTGTCCTCGGTTCAGACCAAACACTTTAAAACAAGTTAATTTTAAACAATGTTCGTGGTGATAATGAAGGGAATTAGAAGATCTATACTTAAGCCTTGAAGTTTATAAAGGACAAACTGTGTTTTGCCCAACTGGTTTCAATCTATTTACAGACTGGTTTAAAATCCATCCTGCTTAGAGGCCATGGTTGTTCTTCAGAATAACAAAGGGAAGAGAATATGGGGTAATAATAAAGAAAAGGTGAATCTCAATATCCTGACAAAGAATAACATAATTTTTGGAAAGGCATTTTGGTGGATAATGAATTTCCTTCTTACCAACAGCTATTGAAACTTTTGCATCTTACTTCATGGAATATTCTATATTATTATATTCTATGTAGGAAATTCAGAAAATTCAGGGAATTGTTAGTAATCTGAAGAACTCATGGGTTTCTCTGATGAAACAACAATCTCTGTTGATATCACAAAATCTAAAAATTACTGGCATATTTTATGATAAAATTATGGGTAAAACTGCCTGTTAGGTTATAATAATATTAATATGAAATGGAACCCTGAGGCCACCATCTCACTTACCCATAGTCAATGGGTTCAGTTAAGAACCAATGTAAATAAGATATATGTCTCTGCAAAGAATAAGTCTATTCAGAGAAATATAGTGACTGGGCCTATTATACACCAGCCCAAATTAACAAAATCAATAATCAGTATTCTGATCAATGTTGGCATGGTTGTAATCACAGAGCAGATCTCACTCATTGTCTGTGGGCATGCCCTGAAATTCAGCCATGGTGGCAGAAAGTGAATGCAATTATATCCAATTGGCTGGAAGCAGAACTTCCATACACACTGGAAATATATATTTTAAATTCCTTCCTAGCCAGTACCCTAGCTCCTTTACAATAAAAAATAATGACATTGGCATAAATGGCCCTTAAATGTGAAATTCTGTCCAATTGGAAGGAAAAGACACTTAAAAGTTTCTCCTTTAATGATTGGTGGTATGTATTCCACAAACCTTACTGCTTTTAAAATTAATTTATAAACATGATGAGGATTGTGATGACATTTTTGAACCAAGGAGAAAATTGAATTAAATATTCCTCCACTGTTGAGAATAGATATCTAATATATTTTTTCTATATTATTCTAGTGTATTTATTATATCCTATGTGTTTCTATTGTGGACTATATCACTGTTAAATGAGAAGGTGGTGGGTGGGATATGTGTTATAAGTATTTGCATGTTGTCTATTATTAAAGTATGTAATATCTATATGTATGTTGTTATTTGAAAAGTCGACCCCCATCCAATACTCAGTCTTATGGTTCCTCTTCCCTATGTGCATTACCTTGTACTTCTTGGCATTGACTCCTGATTGCCATACTTTTAACTATCTTTCCAGTCTTTCAAGGTCCCTCTGCAATTCCTCACCCTGGGCCTGATTCCAAAACTGGAGTGCGCTGGGTAAGCTGAGATATGCCAAACCCTTTTGCGTGACTCATGACTTACGCCAACGTTATGCCAGCCCCAATTACAAGAGGCGCCAGGCACCATGGCAGCTGCAGGCTATGACAACCATGGGATTTCACCACCCACTATGCTGCAGCCTGCAATGCCATGGTGCAAGTGCAGGTTTAACAGCAACGTGCCCTATTCCAAGAGGCGGCTGCCATAACCGCTGGCGTGATTCTGAATGCTGCACTGGCAAAAGTAAGTTAGAGCAGCTGAGTTGCTCTAGTGGGCATCTGACATGCCAGCCATTGGATGCCCACCCATAGCACCACGGCATACCACTGATGTGCCCCATGCCCCCACAAGCACAACCCCTGCCCCACCCCGAAAGTCAGGGACCCCAGGGGTCCGATTTCCAGTGCACCCCTGGATTCCTTTGCCACCTGTCTTGCCCCCATGCCCTCTGGTATGTGCTGTGGTTCTGGGATGGGGGATTCTGGGGCTGCCAGTAGCAGCAATGACTTGTGACATGTGGGGCTTCTATGGCATGCCATTCGCATTAGCCGCCGCATGGCGTAAGCTGCATGGCACAAGTGCTGCTCTTGGAATGCAGTGCAGGGTCCCTGTGTAGCAGTGAATGTCGCAAATCACATATGCTGGTGAGTTGCGACATTCGACTGAATCGGCCCCTGTCCTTACTCTTCACCCTGTCGCAAAGCTTTGTGCCATCTGGAAAGAGACACATCTTGTCCTGTATACATAGAAACATAGAATTAGTTGGTAGAAAGTACCTCTTGGCCCATCCAACAGCCTAGATACTGCTTTTTAATAGTTCCACCTAGATGCTCTCTCCACCCACATTTTTCTACTCCAAGCTTTTCCCTAACTTGCTACTGTCGTATATCTTGGGGTTAATCTGAAGTTCCTCCTCTTAGTTGACCCATCTTTAAGCTTTAATATGGTGCTTCATATTGTTGGCTTGTACTTATCTACTTGTAGTCCTGGGCACAGACCATTGCTGTTCACTCTCAGGCAGGACACGAGGCAGCCCACAGACCCTCTGTACTCCAATGTCTGGTGTATCATCCCCAAGCCAACCTTAACCCTACCCTTATCACCATATACAGGTTTAGAAAAAGGGGAAGCTGCTATGGTTATGGAATATCTCAGAGTCTATAAACGCCAGATCTTCTTCCCCTTGGGTCACTCCTGAAAATCCTGCTGACCATTAAGTTGTTACTCACGGGGATATTGAATCTAACCATGGTTATCCATGTCCCAATGTTCCAACTGTGTCACCGTCTATGGCTGTCTGGACTAATGCCAAAGGTCTGAAACTAGTCCACATGAATATTAACAACCTCTGATCTAAAATGCATGAACTTGAGGCATGGGTAAATATGCACTCCCTGATATAATTGCCATTTCTGAAACCTGGCTCAGGCCTAGTATCCTAATGCATGAGGTTGAGCTCCAGGGTTTAAGTCCTTTAGACATGATAGATGTGGTAGGAAGGATGGTGGAGTTGTCATCTATGTAAAAACTCTAAATGCTTCCCTGGTGGCAACGCCAGACCATACCCAATCAGGTAGCGGGCGGTGTTCATCAAAGTACTGCTTGGCAGGACTAAGCCCCTGCTAATAGGCTACATCTACAACCTGCCTAAGACTGCAAAGGATGCCTTAAACAGCCTTCTGGCTCTAATGCCAGGCTATCTTAGTGGAGAAAATAATCCTTGGCGACTTTAACCTCCACTAGGGTCAGCACACCATTAGTGATGTAAAATCCAGCTTGCTAGAGGCCAACTTGACCCAATCAACCCAAGGACCCACTAGGTTTAACATTAAATCAGGAAGCCACACCACATTAGACTGGATTCTCACTTCCATCCCCAGTAGTTTCAATCTGGCTGGGACATTTGTGTACTCTATAGTGACCATGCCTCTATAATCGCATCTGGAAAAATTACCAACCCAACCCTCCACCCAGAATTTTTGGGCTTAAGATTATTCCATTTGACACCTGCTGCTTTCTTGAAAGCCTAGCAGTGGTGATTGAACTCAAATCAAGCTAGCCCCAGTCTGGACTCAGCCCTTGATTTTTGTCTTCAATAACTTCCTCTCAGCCACCAACAAGCATGTCCCCTAAAACAAATCAAAGTCAAGTGAAAGCACTCAAAGTGGCTGTCTAGAGACCTTAAAAACAAATGAGGGTGAGAGACAAAGCCTGGGAAAAATCATATCTACAAATCTAATTAAGGATTGGGTGCATATAGAAAATTGAGAATCAAGTGTAAAAGAAACTAAAATCAGCTAAAAAGCAATACTTCCACAACCTACAAACTAAAAACCTTTCAGACACTAAAGAATTTTGGTCCCAAATTAACTCTCCTAAAGGGGAACACCACCATGAGAAAAAGTGACACAGTAGCGAATGGTGTCTACTATACCAATCCAAGATGCTGCTATGCACGTAAATGCATTCCTCACTGACCTGGACAAATTTAAAACTAATCCCGCTGGATCCCTCCTTCCCTCCAGAATCATTTACAAGAAGAAACCCCTCACCATAATTTTCACTTCAAACTTGCAACTAAATCTGAGGTCCAGAAATTACTAAAAAATCAAATACTCTGTCCCTGCTGGGTTTGAGAGTTGGAGCCCAGACTCCTCAGAATTGCAGCCACGTCATTGCCTTTCCAATCACTTGGCTCCTAAACAGATCGCTGCTTGAAGGCAAAGTCCCCACTGTGTGGAAAGTTGCCTTGGTCACTCCTATCCCTAAAGGTGGGATATTGAGCTTGTTGAGAATTACAGACCAATATCCATCCTCTGCACTCTAAATAATGTGTTAGAGAGGATTGTATACCAGCAGGTCCAGTAACATGTTTAACCCGAGCAATTTACAAACTGAATTACAACATGGTTTTAGAAAATCATGGTACCAACACAGCCCTGATTAGCCTTACTGGGAATATCTTCACAGCTCTAGATGATGGCCTTCCAACTGGTGCAGCCTTTATAGACCTCACCAAGGCATTTGACTTGGTGAATCATCAACAACTTGTCACTAAACTAACATCTCTCAGTCTTGATCGTCTCTCTACTCAGTGGTTCATGGACTACTTGACGGCAGATCACAAACCCTTAGATGGCATGGAGCTAAGTCCGACATACTCCAGTCAAGGATGGCATCCCCAGGGTTCCATATTGGGACCTCTCCTGTTTTCCTTATTTAGTAATGATTTGCCTCAATATTGTGGAGGCCAAGGTGACCTTATATGCAGATAATGCCGTGCTTTATAGGTTCTCCGAGACACTGTCCAACTAAACAACCTTCTTGGTCAAGACCTTTGTCTACTTGAGAATTGGTTTTACTAATATATTAGTTCTAAATAGTAAAAAGACCAATGCCATGCTATTTGGCCTTAAAAGCCTGGGCTCAACCCGTCCCATTTATTGCCCCAGCTCTTTCCAGTGGCTCAAAAATTGAAGTGATTGTATCAAATACCTAGGTGTATACTTAGACCAAGACTGCTCCTTTAAGGGCCATATCAACCATCTGATCAAGAAAGCAACCAAAATTTAGGTATATTATAGCACCTGGAGCTCCTTTCCTCACTCATGAATCAAAACCGTTTCCACTTGGATACTCCTTCCAACCTTGCTATATGGGGGCCCCCTTTACTACATTCTGTAAGAAGCTCTGAAATGCAAAGGCTAAAAACACTGTATCACAGGATAGGGCACTTCCTGCTGGGGTGCCACCATGGGAGCATCACTGCAAGGTACTATTATATTTAAGGTGGCCTTCTAGATGGCGGATTATCGTATCCCTCTCTGTGCCTTGCTTTTAAGCTCCAGCAAATAGGCCCTCCTAGCCTAATTCACACATTAGCTCCCAAAAGAATGGGAGAACACTAAGATCCTCTGGTCACCAGCTTCTCAAGTCCCCAGTGTTAGGACTTCCCTAGGACTCTGGTCCTATGCTGCCTTCATCCCTCATATCTGGAATAGTCTCCTAGCATTCTCCAGGTATGTACCTTCCTTGGGGCTTCAAGAAGGTCTTAAAGCCCACCTGTTGGAACTGAGCCTCTGCAACTGCTACCGCTGAGTCAGCCGACTCCCTGCTGCTGATCTAACCTTATTGGGGCATCAATCTGACTGCTGTCTCGTGTATAATAATACTTTTCTCCTGTTGATGTTGATCATAATTAACCTGCCACTGTATCCTTGACTGGGCCAATATGTCTATATTGAATGTTAATCGTGAAAAGACATGTATGTATTTTGTTATGTTTATAGATGTATGTCATTAATTCCTGGTCGCCTGAAAAGGGACTGTTTCAGTCTCAGTGGGCTTACCCGTCACCAAAATTTAAATAAAATAATAAATAATAAGATATTCCTTGACTAATCTGTCTCTCATGGAATCTAACTGGTCTCTATCGACCCTCCCCGCTGACTATTTAGCAATATTCCCTATGCCTATCCCATGAATGCTTTGAAGCCTTTCACTGTTTTCACCTCCCTACTTCTGCTGGCAGTCTGTTCCAGGCATTTACCACCTTTTCAGTGAAGTAGTACTTCCTCACATCCCTCTTAAACTTTCCACTAGTTTCATCATATGCCCCAGTTCTTGGTGCTCTTTTCATTTGAAAGAGACTCATCTCTTGAACCCAGTTTACCCCTGTGAGGTAACTGTAGGTCTCTATCATGTCCCTCTCACACGTCTCTCTTCCAGGGTAGACATGTTGCGGTTCATCAGTCTCTACTTAAGGGTTTCCTATGCAATCCCTGTACCATTTGTTTTGCCCTCCCTGGACTGCCTCCACCCTGTCTTTCTTTGTCCTTTTCTGAGGTGTGGCCTCCAAAACTGGACACAGTACTCCAAGTAGGGTCTCATATCAGTGACTAATAAGGGATTGCCTCCAGCTGGATAAAGATGAACCTAGACAAAACTGAAGTGATGCTGGTGGACTCAGGTATCTGGAGGGCAGCTGGACCAAGCAGAGGGTGGCAGGATTACACCTCGGGCCCACTCAGCTTACAGCCAGAGATAGGGTGAAGAATCTTGTCATCATTATGGACCACAAGCTGAATACTGAATACCAGGCATCTGCTGTGGTCTGTAGTGGTTTCTTTCATCTTAGGAACATTGCCTGGTTCAAGCCCTTTCTCACCCCTCAGAATATGAATTTCTGGTGAATGCTTTGTGACTTCTAGGCTGGACTATTGTAATCCTCTGTATCTCAGGCTATCTGGAGGTTGGAATCATTGCTTGCAGCTGGTCCAAGCTGTTGCTATATTGATAGCTGTAGTTTCTTGCTCGAGCATATCTTTCTAACTTGCAAACATTGCACTGGCTGCCTGTGAGGTGGCACTTTCATCCAACATAAGTTTGTTAACATACAAAGCTCTACATGAACTGGGTCCTGGCTACTTAAATGAGCTCCTGTGTACATATGATGTTGACCTCCTCTTCACTTTTCTGAGGTGGGCCTCTTGAAGGTCTCAGATCTCATCTGAAGCAGTCTGGGGATAGTGCCTTCACAGTGGGTGCTCCAGTTTTCTGGAACCAGCTGCCATGAGAGCTTTGGGAGGCCCCCTCGTTGCCCTCAGTTGAAAGGTTTAAGCAGGGGCTAAAGCACTATCTTTTATAAGAGCTTTCCTGCTGATTCATCCTAACCTGTTTTTGTTGGCGCGTGTGGGCAGCCAGCATCTTACTGACAGTGGGGATTTGGAGGCACGGTCACTGTTGGGCGAATGCAGGGCATGCACCAGTAGGTGCGTCCCTAATTCCCCAATCAGCGACACCCACCATGCATACTAAGCTGGTGAGCACATCTAAGGAAAGGCCCTCTACAATCCAAGCAAAGCTTGTCACATGTAGCGGTCCTTGATACGTGTTCGCCAGCTAGTAGCATGGCGCACAGTGGCACGCCACTTGCCGACAGCGCCAACTTCGGGTGCCCAACTCCCAGTCGGCTTCCCTGCCCCTTGAAGTATGTGCTGATGGGGATCCCACTCCTGTCAGCAGAATGTGCCCCTCACCTCATTGTTTGTCAACGGGGTGCCCAATCCCTGTCGCATCTGCCCCCTTCCCAATGTACTATGCCGATGGGGGGCCCACCCCCGTCGGCATCATGTCCCTCCTTCTTCTGTGCTGATGGGGGTGCCCAATCTCCCATCAGCTACTATACCCCCAAACAAAAGAAATGACCTGTAAAAGAAAACCATCCATGTTTTTTTTTCCTTGGTCCCTGTAAACTGAAAACGGTCCCTCGTAGTCTCCCTACCCACCACCCGACCCACCCACTGCATACCCTGCCTCCTCCACCCCCCCCACCCCACCCCCCATACTTACCTCCAGATTCTAGTGCGATGATCTTAGCTGGACTGGGAACACGTCTGCACTCTGCTAAAGCCGACCACTGAACTGAAGAAATGCCGTAATCTGTGAAATGGAATGAATAGGGTTTTTCAACTTTGCTGCATATCTTGGGCATTTTTTGAATTTCTGCACCAAATTTTCAACTTGGGGTTTTGGGATGCCTCCTCATGAATTCTGTCACAGTTTTGATGTGTAATCAGTCCGAGAAAGGTAATTTCGCAGTATATGAAATCACCTTTTGGGACCATTAACACAAGGACAGTGGCAATGTTCATGAGGTGGGCTCTCAAAAGCCTATGTTGCAAATTTGGTAAAAAAATCCAAAAAAAGAATTCACAATATTTTCACGCCCAGATTTTCAACATTGTCATTTTTCTACACCTCCTTGTCAACAGTACAGCTGTCATTTCACATCCTGGCAAAATGTGTTTCCGCACTTCCGCGCACAATACCGCAATCACTGTGGAAATCAGTGTTTGGGCCAGATTGCAAAATGACACTGACACTGTTCATGAGCAGAGGTCCTACAATGCCTATGTTGAAAATTTGGTGACTATACTCATAAAATGATTGTGTTATGAGTGTACGTTGCGCAGTTTGCATGCACGCCATAACGTTGTGCATTTGTGATATTTTCACTCTGATTTTCACCACTGGCATTTTCCACACCTCTTGATGAACAATAAAGCTGTCATTTTATAATAACCTGCCCGAATGTGTTTCTCGCATCGTCTCGTGCAGAATAGTGCAGTTACTATGCAAAATCACTTTTTGAGATGAAGCTTGAGGTCATGACAGTGGACACTGTACATGAGTAGAGGTGCTAAAATGCCTATGTTGACAATTTGATGCCAAAACTCCATAAAATGCCTGTGTTACAAGTGTGCATTGCGCATTTCCCAGCACCCTTGTAACTTTGCATATTTGCAATACTCACATGCCACATTTTACCACTGCCATTTTTACGCCTCCTTATGAACAGTACAGCTGTCATTTTCACATCCTGCCAAACATGTGTTTCCACAATGCACTACCAAAGGCAATGCTAGCGCCATAACATTCGCATGGACAAATGCCTTGCTTATAATGTATTATTTATAGATGGTAATTTATTATGCTGATGTCACTTCCTTCATACTGATATATAAGCACCCACAGCTTGTGGAATGGGCACCTAAGAAATAAATATACTACTATTACTTGTGGAACAGGATTATGTCTGAAGTCCTCCAATCCCTCAGAACCACACACAGATGACAGCGAGCTACTAAATAGCTCAGCTAGTGGCTGTTGAGTTCTGAAGCCAGTTCCCTGAGCACTCTCTGGTGTAACCCATCTGATTCTGGTGCTTCATCTACTCTCAGGGCAGTGAGCCCTTTCTAACCCTATCCACTATAATCTATACCTGCCTAAATCATTCAATCCTCTTGTTGATGCCATTATCCCATTTTCTGATAGAGATCCACTGTCCTCCCTTGTAGAATACTGGAGCAGAAGTAGTTTAAAACAGTTGCCTTCTGCTTGTCAGTTTTTCTACCCTCTTCAATCAGCAAACTCTAATAATTCCCCACCTCATCTTTTCCTGATACACTGGCAGAATTCCTTTCCTTTCCACTGAAACACTCTGTAATTCATAGCTCTGTGTCTGCCTTTGCCTCTGACCACTTTCTTGGCTTCATTCATCTTGCTCTGGTATTCCTCCACTCCTTCTTTCCTTGGTTCTTCTTGTACTTAGTAAAGGCTCTTTCTGTTTGCCCTCAGTAGCTCCCATACTGTCAAAGAATCAGGTCAGTTTCTTGTACTTGTACCCTTGGTGACCTTCCCTCAAGCATGAGTTAGTTTTTCTTTTTTTTAGTTAATTTCCTGTCCCACCAGCAGTCCCAGAACAACTGAACACTCCAACCACACAAGCCCCATCAACCCGGCTTTCTGCCAGGACTTACGGTTGAGCATCCCTAAGCATGGCCTGGCACTCACCATGTGGGGCCTGCAAGGGCCATGTTATCCAACTGAACTGGGAACCACCATCTTTTCCTCCATTTTGTCCCTTTGAGGAGCGGGCATGCAATGCCACTCAAGATGGCCAAGTGCATACTTTTGTGCATGACCTCAACAGTCACCTCTCTCCAGACCCTGCATAATGGTCCCTGGCTGCTGTGGCCCCAGCAATTTCTAGTGGCCAGGCTTGCACTGGACACCATATCCCTCCCATGAAAGGAGAGCTGTCACCTGGATGCTCAATCTTCTCCTCCTGGTCAACTGTCAACAACTCTGGTTCACTCCATAACCAGGTTTGCAAGTGTGGTGCCAGGTGTGGTGTCCAACACCTCAATCCTCCGTGCCACTGGACCACTTAAGCATGAGTTATTCTTTGAGAAAGGCCCTTTAGTGTCTCCTCACTTTCCTCTACCCCTGGCCTTACATACTCCAACCACTTCCGACTGTTTCCCTAATCTGGTCATAATCTGTCCTTTGAAATCCAGAAACACAGATTGTTAGTGAAAGTGTGCCTTTACCTAGGGCCAAATAAAACAATACAGTAACATCATCACAGGATCCCAGTGGTTCCCCAACCATCATGTCACTATCATCGCAGAGCCGTAAGCACCATATCAAGAATGGCAGTTTGCCTTTGGGGTTCCCTGACCAGCTATTCCAGTAAGCAGTCCTGCTGCATGTCTAGTAAGACTTGACTTCTGGTGCTCTGCTGCTGGAGTATCCCAGACTATGTCCATTAGTTGATATCCCTACAAGCACTACTGTACCTCCACTTTTTGCTGTTCACTTCCTAATTTTTCCCTAAGTCCTTCTCTTCTTTAACCCCTATCATGGTGGACCCCATTCTTTTCTTACTTACCTGAAGCAGTTTTTCAGCTGCACTCAGTGTGATTCCACTTCTTTGTCCTCACTTTTGATGGACCAATTGCTCTTGGTTTCTAAGCCATCCCCAACATGGGGGCTACTTCTCCTCCTACCTGCATAGCTCTTCTCCCTCTGTACAGGATATACCCTGGTACAACCAGGTCCCAGTCATTTTCTTAGTGGCCCAAGTCTTAGTAATGACTGTAGCTTGCTGGTTACCCAATCTCCTGGCATTTAGGCAAAACATTTCAGATCACCTTCTAGCTCCTGCTTTGTACCACCCTCTTGTTTCTGTGCCCCACCCCTTGTTCTCTCCCCACTCCTGTCCTTCCTATTGCTCCTGTGCCTTGCTGATTTATTGCCCCTCGCATTACAGTACCCATACTCCATCTTATTGTTTTTCTTCCCTATGTACATTACCTTGCCTCTGCTTTTAGCTGTCACTTGACATACTTTTGACTACCTTTCCAGTTGTTCCTGGTCCTGCTGCACCTCCTCACCCCTCCTCACTCTTCACTCTGCCACAAAGCTTTGTGCCCTCTGCAAAGAGACACATTTTGTGCTGTATACATAGAAACATATAATTTGATGGCAGAAATGGGCTAAGCCAATCCTTGACAATGCCATTCCTAGTCTCTCCTAGCCCACTCCCCATATCATTGGAAAAAATAACTTGGAAACTGAAGAATATTCAAGTGCATTTTATTTCTATCACTAGTTTATCTCCTGTTTCACCTGACCTTCCCCAGCTGGACTGGTCCCCCAGCACTATCACCTGGCTTTCCTGGGGATTATCATCATGTCTGGTTATCCTCTGCCATAAGACCTTTGGAGGTGCCCAGTGGCTGGCGTGGGGCCTGCAGGAGATTAGGCCATCGTCCAGTTGCAGTAAGGATTTTTCCACGATTTTATTCACCTTTGGGCCCACACATGCAATGACACATTGTGCATACACTACATCTACAGAGACACCTCTCCCCGGAGCTAGCTGGTAGGATCCTTTCACTTAAGCGCCCTGCTGCACTGCTACCTAGAGTCATCCAGGTGGCAGCCACTGAGCAGGACCTGTAGACACCTTCACTAAGGGAAAGGAGCTATCTTTGGGCTGCTCAATCCTCCTTGTCCTGGCCAGATCAGAAGCAACCCCGTTCATTCTTGAACCCATGTCACTGCTTTAGTAAGTGGTGTGGCAGCCAGTGCCTCAGCCAGACACGCCACTGGGATGGCTATTTATGCACATTTTCAGTGGTGTCCAATACAATTATGATGACTTTACAAGGTTTTCTATGGTCTGGATCTAGGGACAGGCTACATACTACATAGAAGATACTTTTATTTTAGAGGAGCACACATACAACGTTTAGGAAGGTGAACCGTTATTTGTCTGTGATCCAAAGTGATGGATGTAAGAATGCAAATGGGTCCTATCTCTATGAGGAGGCAGACAGGGACAATGAAGGCTGAGTTGCTGCAAATGTGTGTACTAAATATCTTTTAACAGCTGTGCTGAAATCAACAAAGTTTGTTACCATTCTACAATGACATCAATTCAAGTGGTTTGTGCAATAGGCACTAAGTTTTGGGGAGGAGCTGTGGTTCTTGATGCCCCAGTCTGTTTATTTTACCACAGCTGTTCCTCAGGGCAGTTGAGGATAAGTGTCCCATTTGTTAGGTCTCATGAAACATGGATTATTCATCAAAATAAACTTTAGCAAAACTTGGAAGTTGTACCAGTTAGCATTCTAAATGTCAGCATTTTTAAAAGATTTTCTAGAACTGGAGGTATGCTTTCAGAAGTATTCACAGTCACTGGTTGAAGCAAAAAGCTCAAGATGATTACTGAGTCAGTTGCTATAAAAAATTGGATTGCCTACTGCCTGAGTTTGACCAAAACTGTCCCTTTGCATCAGCAGAATAGTACACAATGTACAATGTCCTATTTTCAAAGCATAAATCTATGTAACATGGGTTGCTGCTGAATTTGAAGAAAACAAGCACAGAACAGATGTTAATGCTGAAATATCCTTGGTCCACAGGGTTGGCTAAGCCCTGGAATGGCAGGCTTCATAAGGGACTTAGTGGGTCCATCCTTTGGGTAAATGGCCATGCAGGAACTCAGTGTGGCCCTCCACCTGCAACAAAAAGAAACCACAGGAGGAGTTTTATCCCTACAAAGCATGCCTCTGTCTCTACCATTTCTAGAAAATGAACTCACTCACCACATATATGCTTCAATTTTCACATTTTTATTTAATAACCATTGGTCACAGTACTGTTAAAATTGCCTGCCAATGTTTCAAAGAAAAAATCCTCCTCCTCAAGGCAACAGTTACTAAAATATCACATACATTAAAAGCTTATTTAGTAAACTATTGGTTGCTTAATACCTCATGACTATGTCACGGAAACCTCATTTTCTAACTTATACATTTAACTGCAAAATCTTGTTACTCAGAGATTAACCATGTCATCTGTTACACACACCTGCCACTAGAACAAACTGATTTCTTAATAATCACCAGCTATTCCTATTAAGTCATGTAGTGCAACTCTATCTATTCCATAATATCAGCATGTTAGTGCATATTCTCCCCTATTAAAAGCACACTGAATGGGTTAGCAACAGGTTCAAAATATACTCATACCTGGCTGAATGATTTTTCTGAGCAAAGCAAACAGTTTTCATAAAATCATCCTAATTCCTAAAGAAAACAAAATCTGGTCAGAGACACTACAGCTGCTAATGCAGTCCCTTGATAAGGACCATTTCACAGATTTTTTCTAGTATCAGCAGTCACACATGTCAAGTTATAAAATGTTGAGATCATTTACCCCATTTACATGTGGGGTCAGTGATGTCAGCATTTCAAAACTTGACACACGCTGATTCCCAATACTGAAACTAATATTGTGAAATGGTCCTTATCAAGTGACTGCATTAGCAGCCATAGTGGCTCTGACCAGAGTTTGTTTTCTGATGGTGTCTGTAGCTTCAGATTTTGTTTGGGACTATAATGGAATCTGACAAGTATTTCAGACACAATTGCACAAATGGCCACCATTTGGAGCATACTCTTAAGAGCCCTGACTTCATTTTACATCAAAATATCCTTAGACTCTTCTAAAGATGGCATTTCTATCACGGATGAGTAAGGATTTAAAACATCAAATAATGCCATACATTAATGGTCCTTTCTAGTCATCCATCGGAAAATGCTTTTCTCACTATAGGTTGTAGCAGCTCTTGAAGCATATGATACCAAAGCATTTTACAAGATATGTGTCCTGACTGTGATAATTTGCCAGTTTTAAAGCCTTGTCCTTGATTTGTGATGGAAGAGTTTGAGAGCTAGGATACAGAGCCAGGCCATATGTAAAGAATAAAGGCCATTAACTTAACTGTAATTCAGGCATTTGTAATCATCTTGTACAACACAATATTTCCTTTATTTAAATAACCCCCACCTTGCAGAAGGCAATCCACCCATACAATACCCATTTATAGCGGGCTGTGGCGGTCAGCCACCCAGGTGGGAGCAAGTTACAAACTGCAGGTAGCCGCCAGCAGTGCAGAATAATTGTTTCAAAAGCAACTGAAACAGCTTATAGGAAAACATCCTCACATCATTTAAATATTTATTTTATTTTGCTATTCTGTGTCAGGGATCAACTGTTTGCGAGTAGTGTGGCTGGCTGAGCTGTGTCAGCTTTGTGGTCAAAGTGAAAGTAAAATGCACTATTTTTTTGTTTGTTTGGTAAAACAGTTTGAGTGTAGTTACGAGACCTTTAAGAACCTTAGGGACTCATTACACATCACCAATGTACAAGTGTTTGTCTGTATTATATTTAACTTTCAAGGCTGTTTTCATTGTTTGACATTTTTCTGGCTCTAAAGTGATCCAGCGATCTGTCTGTTAAGAAAACTGCAGACTTTTTTTTTATTTAGAGGATGCTGTTCAAGTGAATTTACAACTGTCAGATCAGATGGAACCATCCAAGCATCAGACTCACACAAAGAGTATTTCTGTATGATGATAATAAGCATTAACTGATACTGTAACTGTTACCTTGCAGGACATTTGTTGGCTGTACTGTGATTTTGCAGTTTGAATATTGATTCATAAATATCACATACAATCACTGTTTGTTTATGTGGGCTGTATGAATGTGGCCCTGTTTAGATGACAGATAATAACTGCACTCAAGCAGTGTTTCAGTTAAAAAATACAATACTGTTTATATTTCAGTCAAATTGCAAAATCACAGTATGACCAGCAAATATCCTGATGTATGGATGGTTCCAAAACTGATCTGATAGCTCGAACTTCAATCAAACCGTCTTCTTTAAAATGAAAAAAATAAAATAAAAAACTGTTTTTTTACAGACAGATTGCTAAATCACTTTAGTGCCAGAAAAATGTCAATCAATCAAAACAGCCTTAAAAGTTAACTATAACACAAACTCTTTGTACGTCCTGTGATGTGTGGAGGGGTCTGTAATGATCTAACAGCTATTATAACTCTTATAACTGCACTCAAACAGTTTTCAGCACAAAAAAAAACATGTGTTTTATATTCACTTTGACCACAAAGCTGACACAGCTCAGACAGCCACTGCTATTCAAACAGCAGATCTCTGACACAATATATCAAATACAATAAATATTTAAATTATGTGAGGATGTTGTCCTATAGACAATTCAGATGCTTGTGAAACAGCTGTTCAGTGGCTTCACATTGCTCAAAAGGAGATCAGCATGAGGGGTTCCACGTCAACTGGGCGAAGTTTCTTGAGCAATCACAATTTGAGTGAAAGCATTACGCGACTTGTCATTTGTTTGATGGTATACTGCAGCAGGCAATATACAGAGACTACATTACACTGCATGCAATATCAAGCAGGAGGAAGGCTACGGTTTGAAAACTGTAGGCAGCGGGGTACACAGGGATATACTATGCACTGTACCCAAGTGTCCCAAGCTGCAAGTTTCATCTGTGTGGTGAGGGCAGAGGAACTAGTCCTCATGACTTTAGCCAAGCAGGAGTGACAAAGTCCGAAAGAGATGGTGCATGTCTGTGTTTTGCAGGGGCTTTGCCCCTGCACCTCCTATTTTTTATATTCTAACACCATGCCATACTTTGCCAATGGAGCCCACTGCATCAGAGGTGTTGTTCATATTGTGCGGCCACTGTGGTGTGGTGGTCACCAAAATTGCAGTCACTCAAATCTCCTCTCCCAAATTTCTTCACCCAAATTCCATTGCTCAAGTGATGTGCTACGCTGAGAGCAGACAGACACACACACCTTTGTGCTGAGTTGAGGGAGCAGGTTTGTTCTTCAGTGGCTTTAATTTAGAGCAAATGGCAACTTATAAAGTAACAGTTGTGACCAGGACTTTGTTGCATGCCGCACATTTCATTTGAGATATATATATATATATATACATTCATTGCAAAACTCCATCAATGCATCAGATAGGGTTGATATTACAGCGACAAAAGTTTGGAAATTCAGTGTTAGGGTTACTAACCTACCACCCACCCCACCCCACCCCCACTCTCCACACCAACAGGCATCGGGGTGCCTTGGGAGTCATTAGGTCTAACCTCACCCCATTCCATGTGTAAGAACTGACATCACAGTATAGAGAATGGGGTGAAAGTTAGGCCCGATGACCCCAAGGCACACCCCAGTGTCTGTTGGTGTGTGTGGTGGTGGTGGAGGGTAGGGCTGGTAGCCCCAACCCCAAATTTCCAAACTTTTGTGACTGTGATGTCAACCCCAACTGATGCATTAATGGAGTTTTTTGCAATGAATTTCCTTCTTTGAGAAAGTGTAATGTTACTCATATGTGGTTGTGGGAATGCATGGCAAGAATTTTGTAATTGTTTTGATTTTCTTGTGGGAATGCAGGGCCCTCTGGATCCTGCACTCCCATCCATACATAAGTGTAGATACATTTTACTGATCTTGCATCTCCCTGTGGGAGTGCAGGGCCCTCTGGGTCCTGTGCCAGTACTGCATAATGGAGTGTCCTGTGCATAGAATCCATATCTTGAACCATTTTCGAGATATAGCCATTGAAAGGTGGCACTTGCTACCACAACGCTATCCTATGGGAAATTTCAAAACTTCTGAATGTTATAACTATGGAACCATTGTATATTTTTCATGAAACCAGCAAAGGCACATCTTTTTTCCATATTGAGTAAACATTATTGAAAAGATAACCAAAAGAAAAACAGAAATTATATCACACCAGTTAACAGGTCCTGGGTGTACAAGCAAGGAAAAGTGAACCTGAAAAGGCCAGGAGGTATCCAATTTTAGTATATAACACCCTCTACTATCTCCCTCCCACCACCCACCTAAACTCCAGCCCCCAACCCACCACCAGAGAAACCAGGGCAACTTATCCACAACACATGTTACGTGAGTGCAAGGAAAAAGCAGTACAATACTTTGAAAAAAATTTATAGGGATAACAGAGGGTGTAATCATGTCATTAATAAAACTTGTAAGGCTTCTCAGGTACGAGTATATTTAGATATTTGGCCAGCCATACTGTCAATCAGATGTTCAGCCTGCAAAGCAAATAGGATCTCCTATGCCATACCAGATATTGGAGTACACTTTGGTTGAGTCAGTGCTGAGGATCACTTTCTTTGCACACACAGAGATTAGGGCTATATGTGCGCTAGTTTCCAACCATGGCATCAGTGTAGTCTTCCAGAATACATATTTCAGGAAAAAGGCATCCGATAGTCCCAGGAGGGATCCAAACATGTGCAAATTGAATTTCAAAAGGAACCACCTTCTTACAAGACCACAGAATAAAGTACCAGATTCTTTACCACATCTGGAACAAAGAGCTACTGGGAGTTTACCCATTTTATGCAGCCAAAGTACACAGGAGTGGAGGGGTTTATATATATGTAGATGAAAAGCTAAAATGTGAAGAAATTCTGGTAGATCAGGCAAACTTGGAACTTTTATGGTTAAAATTATTACCTCATGCAGCAACTAAAATAAACCTTGGACTACTGTACAGGCTCCTCTCAATTTCACTTGAAGATTACACTCACTACTTAACCATATAGCAAATATAGACCCAGCAGACAGAATATTACTGATGGATGGTTTTGATCTGCCTGAAATTTTATGGCAGGAGTTAAAGGAACCTGTAAATGGGAAAACATATCTGGAAGTTTTTGACCAGACTGGTCTTCAACAAAAGATGCAAGAACAAACCAGGGAACAATACCTTAGATATTATTCTGACTAACATGAGGGAAACAGTAACTGAGGTTGTAGAGGATTGCCACTCAGAAACAGTGACCATTATATGGTATATTTCCAAATAGATGAGGTACAAAATAATACAACAGTAGGTACAGCTAACACATTAAATTTCAGCCAGGCCATCTTCAAAGCTATCAAATCTGATATTTCACAGTGGAGGGGAAAAGACTTTGAAAATGAGTCAGTAGCCAGAATGTGGGACATAATGATAAATAAAATTAATGAAGTGGTATAAACATACACCAAGTAAAAGAAGTACAATAAAAGGAAAAATGCACCAGGATGGTTAAACTCTAGTATTAAGAGCATAATCAGAAAAAAGAATAAAACGATGAAGAAATAAGAAGCAGAAATAATCATGAAAGCAATATAGCTTACAGAGACATGGTCAGAAAAGTTAAAAAGAAATAAGAAAAGCTAAATCCAAGTATGAGATCCAGTTGGCTTCTAAAGTAAAAGACAATTATAAAGTGTTTTTCACTTATATTAACAGCAAACAAGAAAGGTCAAATACAATAGATCCCTTTGTTAATGAGGAAGGTAACACAGCAGACAGTAAAGAAATGGTAGATATTTTCCGAACACCTATTTAATAATAACATCTCAGATAATCAGAAGGGCAAAATTAAATCAAATCCTGGCCAAATAGAGATAAATCAAAAAGTTGTATTAGAAAGACTGCAAAATTAAATAAAACAAATCACCAGATCTGGATAATATACACCCCAGGGTGCTACAGGAGCTTTCAGAATATCTAGCTCCACCACTCACCTACATAGTTCAGACCTCATTGGACAGAGGGAGGTATCACAGTGGTGGAGGGAAGCTACAGTACCCTATTGAAGAAAGGCCCTAAAACAAAGCCCGAAAATTTTAGACCTGTAAGTTTAACTTCAATATTTATGTTACATCACTCAAGAATGACCACCCTAACATTTGACTAGCAAAATCTGCAGATGATTGCAGAATATGGGCAGTCATCAATAACCAAAACAATGGTGTTAATCTGCAAGATCCTCTGAAAATATCCATAGATGGACCATCACAGGCAAACTAGAACTCAACTTGGGGAAATGCACAGAGATGCACATGGGAAAGCATAATAGGAAACATGGGTACAGTATGGTATGCCATAGTCTATTAGAATCAACAGAGGAGCTAGATCTAGGGATCAGTATCAGTGCTGACCTGCAATTCAGTTCACACTGTGAGAATATTGTGAAAAGGCAAATCAAATCCTGAATTGCATTTTGAGACATATAGGGAACAGAGATAGTACAGTGCTGTTGCCGCTGAATGGGTCTTTGGTGAGACCACATCTGGAGTATTCTGCACAGGTCTGGTCACCATGTAAAAAGGTGATATACAAAGATAGAAGGCATACAGAGAAGGGCTACTAGATCAGTAACAGGCCTTAAAGATGTCCCATATGAAGAAAGACTAAAAGGCTAGATCTTTGTACACTTCACTATAGGAGGATCAGAGGGATGTGTACATGCTGTACAGTGCCTTATATGATAACTCACTATGGAAGATCTAGGTTGACCCCACAATACTGCAAATATGAACCTACAGGGCACCATCTGCAACTGTTTATGGGAAGATGGAACCTGCTCAGGAGAAAGCAATGGTTTAGTCAGTGTGTAGTCCCCTGTGGAACAGTCTCCCAGTGGAAGTAGTGACAAGTGAGACAATAGATACTTTTAGAAAGAGGTTTGACAAATTCTGTACAAACAAAACCACACCAACTTAAACCTAAATTGGCAAGCATTAAGTATGAAAGTCTATTTAGCTTGTATTTACCTATGTTACCTATGTTAGCTTAACTGGGGTATAATAAAGGTTATGTATGATTTTAAACTGCATAAGGTGGTATCTATCCTATTTTAGATAAGTATATAAGTGTTTCCATATAACAGGCCAGTTTCTGGTATTGTTGGAGGGGAAGGGATTGGTCCCAACAATAAAATCTTGAACCTTCAGCAGTGGCCAGGAAATCTTGAAGGGACCGGT
Source organism: Neoceratodus forsteri (assembly GCA_016271365.2). Lineage (NCBI taxonomy): Eukaryota > Metazoa > Chordata > Ceratodontiformes > Ceratodontidae > Neoceratodus > Neoceratodus forsteri. Next base: position 465,790,712 of record JADMNL010000023.1, read on the forward strand.
AGTAATATGATACATAATGCGAGTGGGAGCCTTAGAAACAAGAGGAAGGACTGTTACCTAAGGGAGTAAGTCATGGCCAGTGCTGAAATATTGCAAAAGCATATGTGATAACTGAAAATATTGCAAACAGAGGGAGGCAGGCCAGTTATATTTGGCACAGGTCTCCTGGAGTGATAATAGCTTGTGGTTAAAGGTAAGATCTCCAATTGTTTTTACTCTCATATCAGGCCAGAACTCGGAGAGAAGCTGTTCAGCTATTTGAAGTTGGGGTTGCCAAACAGTGGTTGAAGTACATTTATATAAGGGCAGATTTAAAAAAATGAGCAGAGTTGTTGATGACATTGGAGGGATGCGTCCAAGGGGTCTCTTAGTGTGCGGGAAGTTTCGTCCTGGGAAGAAAGGGAAGCGACTTTATACCTATGCCAATGGTAAGACACAGGGAACTCTCTATGTCCACCCATTGAGTGATATAGGGTCTAGGTTGATCACCTTCAGCTCTCCCTAACCAGTGTGAAATATGAGTAAGATGCAGGGCTAAATAATAAATGAAGAAATTTGGAGTCTGCAGTCCCCATCTGCTTTGTATGCACCTAGTTTAACTAAAGCTCTACATGCAGTTTTGCCCTGCCACAAAAGGAGGAACTAAGTCTATTATGGAGGGAGTAAAACCATGACTGGGCAGGAGTAAAGTTGTACATTTGGAGTGGATATAATAACCGCAAATATTAATTTTAATGATGTTTAACCGCCCTACAGTGAAAGGGTAACAGTGACCAACGGTCCAAATTAACCTTATGTGAGCTAACAATGAGTCAGGGTTGAATTGTTGCATTGTAAGGGAAGACGTACTAAGATATATTCCCAGATATTTCATTTTTCTTTATGCAAGACCAGACCAAGATGTGCAACATCTGCCTTAAAAGTAACAGTGTCAAGGGCATAACTTCAGTTTTTGCAAGGTTCAGTTTATAGTTAGAAATTGCGCCAAATTGGGATATAATGTAAGGTCATAGGCATGGATAAAGCAGGGAAGAAATGTGTAACATAATGTTTTCAGCATATACTGACAATTTATAATTGGTTTGGCCAATTGAAATGCCTGAGACCTGGGGAAGTATTAATTTTCCAGAGAAGTGGTTCCAAAAGATGTTGAACAAGCAACAGGCACATCTGTGGTGCAAGCCCTTGCTACCCTGCAAATTTCAGACCAAAAGTCCTATCCATTTTTTGCTATGAAGTGGCAAAGAAACTTTTTTGGGAACTTTTGCAACATTTGCAAAGTTTGACAAAATTTTGCAAAGTTTGTGAAAGCTCAGTAGTTTTGCAAAAATACTTCGCAGTTTCAAGAAAGTACCAACGGAAAATTGAGAAAACATATTTCCAGACATTATTTTAAAAACTAATGTCAGGATCATGTTTTTCAGGCATGATACATTAGGTAAACACAATTGTTGGTGTTTACAAAACTCATTTGTGGCAGTAAAAGTGCTTTTGAAAATGTTTTCATACCCAGCATATATTTTTCCCATAGGCTAAAATGGGAAACTTAAAAGTTTAATAACTTTTGAACAGATTAATATTTTTCACCAACCATCAAAAGGCAATTCAATTACCCAATCCCCATATACCCTGAAAATTTCAGACTAGAACTACAAACTATTTGAACTGTAAAGATGAGCAAAGAATTTGACAAAAGTGAGGATTTTTCACACTTTTGGCACTCTGCAGCTCTGCAACTGCACATCCGACCAGAACTAAACTTGACAGATCCAGATATCTGTGGTACCAGACAGTGCATGCACAATTTCAGGAAATCGAATGAATGATTGCAAAGTTATTAAAGAGCAAAAATTTGGGCTTAATATAGAAGTGGCTGTGCAACCCAACTATAGTGACACTACTGTGGCATTATAATATATATATCTTTATAAAATGGTAGGAACATTGTCGCTTTTATTGGATGAGCACCACCACATGACCTGCAGCATATATCAGAGCGTGATCGCACACCTTCACTTTTTTTTACTCTTTGTTGTGCTCTGATATACGCACGCTTTGTGTTGACGACTCGCCTGCAGCCCTACGCGCGTAATCGCATCAACTACATGCGGCGTGATATCAGAGCAACGACCGCGACACCTCAAAGTGGTTTATCTATTACATAATTAAGTGTCCTTTATGACTATCAGCAGGAATGCCAACAATGGCATTCCTGTAGATTTGATTCTGCTTGATATTGGCAAAGCCTTTGACACAGTCTCGCATGACCTTTTGGTCAATAAATTATCCACAATGGGTTTTAATAATTATATGACAAGATGGATTAATAACTGATTAGCCAACAGGACTCAGTCAGTTAGAATAAATGGCATTATGTCACATGAGGAACCCGTTAGTAGCAGTGTGCCTCAGGGATCCCTGTTGGGGCCAGTGTTGTTAGGTTTATATGTTAGTGATATATGGGCTTAGGTTTAGCAGCCTTGTCTCAAATTCGCAGATGACACTAAGGTTGGGAGTGAAGTTGATTCTCAGGACAAATACTATTCCTTGTATCAAGGCTTAAAACAAATTGAAAACTGGGGACTTGGAAACAAAATGAAATTTAATACATCCAAATGCACTGTTTTGCATTTTGGACAAAAAACCTGTGTATGAATATGTATTAAATGGAGGACCCTGACATCATCCTATAAAGAAAATCTAGGTATTTGAATGAATAAAGATATTTCCTTCATAGATCACTGTAGATATGTCACACAGACTACAAATAGATTAATTAATAGTTTTAAAAAGGCATTCATCTCAAGGTGCAGTGACTAAATAATGAAATTATATAAAATTTATATAATTCCCTATTTAGATTATGGCTCTCGATTTGGAGCCCATACCTGAGGTGAGACCTAAACTTAATCGAGAAACCAAAGAAAAATAACTAAGTCGATTAGAGCTTTAAAGAATGAAAGTTACACGACTGCTTTAACACCTTAAAACGTTTCTCATTAACTATTAAAAGAATAAGAGGTGACTTGCTATTATTTTACAAGATTTTGCACAATCAGATACTGATGAACCAAAGTGGCCTTAAATTTAATATAACAGAATATGCTCAGATGTCATCCAAAGCAATTGTGTATACCAAAACCAAAACTGTCAAAATACTTAATTTCTTTCAAGTAAGAACAGACAGAGCATGGAATTCCTTACCTGGCAAAATAGTACAAGCTTCTAATTTTGAATCTTTTTAAAAATGTGTTTAATGCCTACCTCGGTCAAAACAATACTTCTAAATAAACCCACTAGGAGTGGAAGACAATTTAATGGGCTTTCAGCCTACTTTGTCTTATTAGTTAAGTAATACCAAGTAGTAATACCAAGTATATCTATCTATCTATCTATCTATCTATCTATCTATCTATCTATCTATCTATCTATCATCATCTCTCTTGCATCTATATATCTATCTCTCCTCTCTCTCTCTCTCTCTCTCTCTCTCTCTATATATATATATATATATATATATATATATAGTATATGAAAATCTGTGTTAATGCATCAGTTAGAGTTGAAGTGAGAAAAGTAGGAAATGAGACATTAGGGTTGAGCTCCTAACACTCACCTCATTTACTTCAATAGACACTCATTCTCCATGGACCAACATTTGTCAGGGTATGCTTTTGGAAACAGTTGCTCAACTCTCACCCCATTCCATGTGTAAGAAAATTGACTGGTACACTATAGGAGAATGGGGTGAGAGTTAGGCTCCAATGACCACAAGCACACCCGACACCTGTTGGTCCATGGAGGGTGGGTGTCTGGTGGGCTGGTGGGGTTGGGTGGGGGGTTAGGGGCTCAACTTAACATCTTATTTCCTAGTTTTTGTCACTTCAACACTAACTGTGCATTAACAAAGTTTTGCAATCTATTTCTTATGTTTTGAGATAGTATAATAGTATATTTATTTTATTGGAGCGCAGGGTCCTTCAAACCCTGCACCTCATCCCTCCACAGATGCACATATATATGAAGCTTTGGAAACACAGGGGCTCTGGCCCCCGCGCCTCCACTCATTAAGTTACAAGCAGGTGTATCAAAATTGCAACAAATAGTCATAACTGTTCCATCTTAAATAGTTTTCACCCCAAATGTTCAACATAACCTTCTTATCACCTCACCGCATGTACCCAGTACAGAAATGTTTCAAATACCTTTGAAATGTAATTCAGCACAACTGAACACTCATTCTGCACCACAGGTGCAGAAAATAATTTTGGCAGGATTTGAAAATGACAGCTGTACTATTCATGAGATGGTGAAAAAATGGCAATGTTGAAAATTTGGTGTGAAAATATGATAAATTGGTAAAGTTACGCTAGCATAGACTAAATTCCAATGACTGTGCATCACTGGGGCATTTTAGAGTTTTAACCAAATTTTCAACATGATCTTTTGGGATCCCACCTCATAAACACTGCCACTATCATTGCATTACTCGATCTCAAAAGGTGGTTTTGTCCAGAAACTGCGCCATTCAGTGCTAGTGCTGCATAAACACGTTTGGGCAGGATATGAGAAATGATAGCTGTACTGTTCATGATGTGGTGTAAAAACTGGCAATGTTGAAAATTTGAAGTGAAAATATTAAAATTTACCAAAGTTATGCACATGCATAGAGAAATTTTAATGACTCGAATATATCTTGGGCTATTTTGGGTATTTTTCCATCAATTTTAAATGGCCTTTTGGAACCACACCTCATGAACAGTGGCAATGTCATTTCATTTATTGGTCCCAAAGGTGATTCTGCAGCCACTGCAAAATCACCTTCAGGACTGAGAAACGAAATGACAGTGCCAGTGTTCATGAGGTGGGGTCCCAAAAGGCCATGTTGAAAAATTTGGTGACATAATACCTTAAATGGCCTAGATATCAACATAAGTTGAAAACCCTATTGACAGCTATTATACAGCACTTACCTTGATTCATCAGTTCAAGGTTCAGCTTTGAAGAGTGCAGATGTGTCCCGTCCAGAGGAGATCACAGCCTCTGACCTCAGAGGTAAGTATGGGGTAAGGGAGTGTGGGTGCTCAGTGGGAGGGTTGGGATGGGGAGAGGTACAGGAGACAATGAGGGACTGTTTTCTTTTTCAAGGACATTAAAAAAACAGATTTTGTGTCCAAAACTACAGGGTGGTTAGGGGGTTCAAAGCCGACACAGGATTGGGACCCCGATATTGCAGATCTAAAAAATGATGGGGTCTGGGGCAGGGTTTATCCAACACCAGGTGGGCATCTCAGTGTAGGAGTATTAAAACTTTGAAAATAAAATAGCAGGGGAGAGCGAGCAGAGGTGGAGGGACACTAGACACCAGGGAATGAATTAAACAAGTGAATTAGGGTCCCACTAGACACCAGGGAAAATTGCACAGTGACCTTTTAAAATCTCTTTTCATTAGTCCTTTCACCAGCCGATCTGGCAAAAGGGATTGGCTGGTGAAAAGGATTATGGTAAGGATTTTAAAGTTCAAAATGCCATTTTGAACTAAAAAAACAAGTGCTTGGGCGGTAGAGGATGTCTCCTAACCAAATTCCATGGCTTGGTTTTTAGAAGAGATGTGCCTGTGGTAGTTCAACATTTTGTTTTCTTCCCTCCCTAAGCAAGAAAACAAAATGGCGTGCCAGAGAAGATGGATTTTTCTCGTGAAGTGGATTTCATTAAGATTTCTGAATCCTCTTCACCAGCCATCTGTGACGAGGGATCCATGATTGAAACTATGCATCTTTCCAAAGACTGAACTGAGCATGCTCAGAACCAGAGATTTCAAATGTATTAACTTTGGAACGGTTTAATATTTGTTCATCAAACCAATGCTGGATTGTTCCCTAGGATAACCTCTTTCTACCCTGAAAATGTCAGGCCAAAATCCAAACAGTGTGGGTGCTGCGCAATGTCAAAAAAATGACTGACATTTGCCAAAAAAGCAAAATGCATTTTTGGTGCTTTGCTGCAGGAAAACTGCAAATTAATTGAAACACAACTTGACAAATCAAGAGAGCTTCTATCCAAGATCATGAATGCCAAATTATGTGCAATTCCATTGAACAGTTGCAAAGTTATAGCGTGCAAAATTTGGGATTAACATAAACTGCCTACTCAACTCTAACTATAGAGGTGTGACATAGATATAGATAGATAATGTATATGACACGGTCGCGTTTCTATAGTTAGGGCTGAGTAGCCTGTTTAATGTAAAACCTCAAATTTTGCACATTAATAATTTTGCAATCAATCAATGGATTTTCACAAAATTTGGTATGTACTGTCCTGTGGGGTAGATCTCTTGATGTGGCAAGTTTCTTGTTTTGGTTGAGGTGTGGATTCTGAGATCTGGATACTGAAAAAGTAAAAGTCACCTTTTGCAGTTTTTCCTTGTCGCTTCTGGCCCGGATGGTGTGGAATTTCAGTGTTTTATTTTGTGGTAGAAAGAACTTGGGTAACTAGAATTGCCACTGTTAGTTTGGTGCAAAATATAAAACTGTTGCAAAGTTATTCAGTTTTTAATTCCCATTATATCCTACGGAAATTAATTTTTCAGAATAGATGTCTTGAGTTCAACAAAAGATTTGATCTCGAAAAGATTTAGTCTCATGAGAGCATTTTCTTTTCACAAAACATCCTTTTTGTAAGAAAATTATTTTTTCACAAGCCGCCATCTTGTTTTCTTCAAAAGAAATTTGAAAAGCACCTAAAATTAAGGTATCTGCAGACACCAACACATGTATCTTGTTCATTGGGACTTGTTAGGTGGACTGTGAGTTATTTTGTGGAAGAATAACCTTGCAATGCCCTTTTTAACATTTTAATTTTTTGTGACTTGCTTGGAACCTTTTTCACAAGGCAATTTTTTTCATGAGCTCACTAAAGGATTTTACAGGCTACTTTGATGCATAACTCAGCCATTTTTGAGATTTTGACCCACATTTCATATGGCCTTTTGGGGACTCCACCTCATGAACAGTATGCCTGTCATTTGTCAACTCCTGCCAGAATGTGATTTTGCAGTCGCTAGTGAATTCACCTTTTGGGCAAGATTTGTATTATGACAGTCATATTGTTCATGAGGTGGGATCCCAATGGAAAAGATTTCTTCCCTGGAGACATGAGTATATGCAAGTGTAACCTGGAAGGGAAGGGTATTCAACAAACACTACTAAAGTAGTCATGGAGCCCATTTATTTTAAAATTAGCCTGCTAGTCAGTGCATTAATTTTTATTTTACAAAGATTTCTGACATCATGGAGGGAGGGTCAGGGTAACATGCTGTTCTGGCTGACAGTGAGGGAGTTATGGACTTCATCAGAGCTGTGGTTGGATATATAACATGAGCTAAACATTCGCACTTCTAACAAACTCAGCCAACATGCTGTTGTCACGCAGGACAAAAATGAACAGTGTTAACCTAAAGTCTAAGTACCAACATGCATAAGAAAACACACAAGACAATGATTGGGAAAGATTTTTATTAAAATAAGTCACAACCATTTCCTATCTCCTTTAAGGCAAGAAAATGAGCGCTGGGGAAAGGGGAGAGAGGGAAACACATTGTAGTGAATGGGAGGATGCAAACAGATTTTCAGGAAGTTGTGCTTGATTCCACTCCTCATAACAACACAGCTGTGCTGCATTAGAATTCTGGCCAGACCCTTCTTCTGATAGTAATATGTCAGTATAGTGTCATAATGCAATGCAGCTGAAAAGAAACAGCTGCTTTCTGCATGTCTATACATGTTGCCATCTTTAAAGACACATCTAAAGATGGCAACATGTATACAATTGCATGAAGAAAGTAGCTTTTTCCTTTGAGTTGCAAAATTTTGCAGTTAAATGTATAAGCTAGAAATGAGATTTCCTTGACACAGTTATAGAATGGACAGAGAACAAGAAAGTGAGTATGTAAATTTGAAGAAGGTCAGGATGTCCTAGCCAGGTGGTCAGATGGCCTGTTTTATCTTGGAACTGTCAAAGATCCTGCCCTTGACTTGGGGCCCATGAGCCCTCCGTAGGGTACAGCCGCAGCTCAGCACTCCAGCTGCCCGCCGCACACCTCCTGGCCACCCTCGGGATCCTGAAAGCCGGGTAAGTCTGATAGACTGACAGGGGTTGCTGTGAGGTGACACGCTGGCCCATCACTCACTGTGCTGCACCCTGATTGGACCTTGTTTTCTTCCTGCACTGAGATTGGCTATCTGCACCTACTGAAATTTTCCTTGACTCGGGGCTGCTGCACCCATTGATGCTAAGTGGAATCGGACAAAATTTTGGGCCTGCCCAAGCTGCTCTGTCTGGACTGTCACTGTTAATTGTACTCGCTTTTTATTGTATCGATTCCAAGGAAATGTACAGTTAGATCAAAAGTTGTAACAGCTCTTCTCTGAACACTGTGAACCTGACTTTTTTCTCTCTCCTTCTTCCCTGGGCTTGAACCGCTCTCTCACTCTCTGCTAATTTTTGACCTTCTGTCATTTCTTCACCCCCCATTGCACCAAGACCAGGCTTTTTCTCACAAAACAACTTGTCCCTGGCCGCCGCCTCCTCGCCCACACCACCACCACCACTCTGCTCTGTCTCCAACTCTGGCGCCTGCTTCGCCCAATTTAGCTCCCTTGTCACCTTTCTTGTGTAGCCCTCCCACATCTAACCCCCTATTTCTCTTTCACTTCTAGATCCTGCCCTGACTCAGCCCATGAGCCCTCCATAGGTACTGGCTGTGGCTTGGCACCCCAGCCACCTAGCTGCACACCTCCTTGCAGCCCTCAGGATCTTGAAAGTCTGATAGACTGACTGGGTTGCTGTGAGCTGCCGCCATTGCCGGTTGCTCTCTGTGCTACACCCTGATTGGACCTTTGTTTTCTTCCTGCACTGAGATTGGCTATCTGCACCTACTGTAACTTTCCTTGACTCAGGGCTGCGAGACATTGACTCTAAGTGGAATCGGCTGAAATTTTATGTCCGCCTCTCCCACCTCTGACCTTAATTAAATAGACCATATTCCCAGCCCCTTAGGTAGCCTCCTCTTGTCTTTTTCTATTGGGTGCCTTGCTAGGTCCTCCTCCTCCTCCCTACCACCTCACCCTCTTGCAATTTAATCCTGTACCTCTGTCTCACTTTTACCTCTGTGCTGCCTCCTCACTTACATTCGCAGAAAGAACTGCCTTTCTCTCTCTGCTCCACCTCATCTCACTTGCCTTCCTTACTTTACTTCTTTCCACCTTGCCTATCCCAGTGTCTGCACCTCAGCCTCTCTCTGCCATCTAAACATGCATTCCTCCAGTACTCTGCCCCTTCTCCTCTTCCTGTGCCTCTCTTTCCCTGCTCCACCCTCCCAGAGCCTGCTTCTCCTCCTGTAGCTACCTACTTGATTCCATATATCACCACGTAGGTACCTCTACATCTAGAGCTCAACCATCTGACCTGAACCCTCCTACCTCTAAGGAACTTTTCTCTCCCCTGTGGATGTTGGGTATACCACTCTTCCCTCTTACTGCTCTGTCCCTGAACCTTTGCTTTCACCCTATGACACATTCATATGACAAGAAAGCTAGTACGCGTATGATCAGGGAACTTTATATGAGCACTTGAAGCTAGTGGTCCTCCTCCTGCTGCTGTCAGACAATGTTCATCCAAATCCTGGCCCAGCCCCCACTAAGGCCACCTACCAGAACAAGCACTCAGGCACCCTCTCAATTATAACACTTAACATTTGCAGCTCCTTCCCAAAATGGATGCCCTTCAGATCTTTACTAGCCAGCATAGCCCGGACATCCTAGCAGTTGTTGAAACCTGGCTCTTCCTATCGGTTCCTGACCAGGCTATCACCCTTCCTGGGTACAATGCTTTAGGCTTGATCAGACGATTAAAAGATGTATGTTGCACCCTATACCTTAAAGAGACTATCTTGGAACACCCCATCAACGCTGCTCCCTGATGACTACAGCGCAGATTCTTCCTCATCAGAATCCTCCTTGTGCTCACAACAAAGCCCTCACAGTTGTCACAGTCTACATACCACCTAAAGAGCAAGGTAATGGACTTTCAGCAGTTCTGGACTTTGTCAGGTCACTCCCACTGGATACTGAATCTATCCTGCTAGGTGACTTCAATATAAACTGACCTTCTGCCGAGGCAGGGTCACATAGGGACTCCATTGGGCATCTAACCTCACCCAGATGATAGACTCACCAACCAGAAAAACTACAAACTGGCACCAGCACTCTTGTGACTGGATCCTTACCAGCCTCCCACCTGGATTTCAAACACCACTGTCCTCCCAGACTCACTCAGTGACCACTCCCCTGTCAGCTGCTTCTGGTCTAACATTCAATAAACCTCCCCCAAAAACTGTCACCAGTAGAGTTCTGCCCCATGGCCAATTAATTCATCTCAAATCTCACCTCCTCCAACAGGACTGGTCACCAATCTTCATAGCAACTAATGTGAACACTGCCCTGGACCACTTCATCAAAATCTTTAATGAGACCTGCAACAAATTCATCCTGCTTAAAAGGCAAATGTAAAAGCCCTCTGTAACCCCTGGCTCTCAGGAGACCTTCTAAGGCAGCTAAAGGCAAGGGACCACCTCTGGGAGCTTGCTAGAACCACTGGGAAGTAAATTAACATCACTAACTACAAACGCACGGAATGACTGCACCAAATCTATTCGGCAAATGAAATCAGCCTATTTCAAAACTTTTTGCTAACTCCTGGGCAATGGAAGCGACTTCTGGAACAACATAAAAGAAGACACTGGGAAGCAGTCAAAATCCACCTTATCGGTGCCAGTATAAATGGAGATATTACACTCGACCCGAAAATCATTATGACACCTTCAATACCGCCTTTACTAATTTTAGTACTGTACTGATTTTTTTCAAAGAAGTGGATGATTCTATGTCCCCACTTCTACTGCTCCCACTAGTCACGCCCTTCTACTTTTAAAGTGGTCAAGATATACCAGGTTCACAATTATGTTACTAAAGCTATTAGCAAGTCGAGAACCAGCAATGATTCACTGGATCTCAAACTTCTATCCCTCACCCTTGAAGAAGTACTCAGGCCATTAACCAGGATTTTTAACCTCCTCAGCTCTCAGCCAGTTCCCTGACAGATGGAAATCTGCCACTGTAACCCCTATACACAAAAGTGGTGTCAAACTGCCCATGAGAATTTCTGTCCAATTCCATCCTACCTCCCTCTCAAGGCACTAGAATGTATTGTCACAGACCAGCTGACTGACTTCTTAGACAAGCACAACATACTGTGTAGCAGCAACACAGTTTTAGAAAGAATCATAGTAACCCATGGCACTACTTGAATTCACTGGTGCCATCTACCACTCATTGGGTAATAGGCAGCAAACTGGTTCTACCTTCATTGATTTTAACAAAGGCCTTTGATACCATCCACCACAGCCTCCTGCTTGTCCAGCTCTCGGAAAGCAGGGCTATCACCAACTCTGTAAACTGGTTCAAAGCTACCTAGATAACTGGTCTCAAAGAGCGAAAATAGCTGACACGCTCTCAGATGCCAGACTGTCCGCTCTGGTGTCCCCCACAACTCTATTTTGGGCCCCTCCTCTTAGCCTGTTCCTGAACTCACTACCAGATTCATGTCTAGAGCAAATCATACTCCACACAGATGATGCTATAATCTTAGCCTCCCACCATGATCCAAAACAACTGCAAGAAAACCTCCAGCGTGGCTTCACATCAGTTGAAAACTGGTTCTTAAAGCACAAACTGATCCTAAACCAGAAAAGAACAAAGACCATGATCTTCAGCAGCTCTCACAACAAAAATAAGCAGTATCACCTCTCCATCAAAACCAAGCAAGGAGTCACTTTGAACAAGTCCAATCCTTCAAATACCTTGGCATCACCCTTGACTCCCACCTCTCCTATGCTGCTCACATTAATACTGTGTCTCAAAGCTGCTAACATCAGGCTGGGCCTAGTGTTCCATCACAGAAACATCTAACCCTGAAGCATTATCAGTTGCTATCCAGAGCTCCATTGTTAGCATCATTAGAAACATAGAAACATAGACTTTGACGGCAGATAAGGACCGCTTGACCCATCTAGTCTGCCCATTTCCCTACCTACAGGATAGGCCGTAGATCCTAGTTAACCAACAGCCTTATTTCTTCCTACCCCCACAAGAATTGCCTTATGTCTGTCCCATGCATTCTTGAATTTTCCCAGTTTTAGACCCCACAACCCTCCTCAGGAAGACTGTTCCATGCATCCACTATCTCTCTGTGAAATAATACTTCTCATTGCCCTGAACCGCCCTCCTTCTATCTTTAAATTGTGTCCCCTTGTTCTGAAAGTTCTTTTCCTAAAGATGCTACCCTCTTGGACTTTATTGATTCCACTGAGGTACTTAAAAGTTTCTATCATGTCCACCTCTCCTCTTTCCTCAGGGGTATACATATTGCTTCCCTTAGTCTCTCCTCTGCAGACCCTGCACCATTTAGTTGCCCTCCTCTGACTCACCTCTATCCTGTCTATGTCCTTGCGGAGATGGGGTCTCAGAACTGGACACAGTACTCCAGATGGGGTCTCACCAACTGTCTGTACAGAGGGATAACAACTTCCTGTTTTCTGCTGCTGCTGCCTCCCTATACATCCCAGTATACCCCAGCCCTCCCTACTGCCTTCTCCACATTGCTTTCTAACCTTAAGGTCATCTGATATGATTACCCCCAGGTCCCTTTCCTTTTTGTTGTTGTTACAACCTCCCCACCCATTGTGTATTCTTCCCTGGTTCTTGTTTCCCAGGTGCATTATTTTGCACTTCTTTGCATTGAATCCTAGCTGCCATACTTCTGACCATTCCTCCAACCTTGCCAAGTAGCTTTTCATCCTTTCCATGCCTCCTTGTGTATCAACCCTGTTGCAGATCTTTGTGTCATCTGCAAAAGGCATACTTTGCCTTCCAGTCCCTCTGCAATGTCACTGATGAAGACATTAAAAAGGACTGGACCCAATACTGAACCCTGCGGTACTCACTAGTAACCCCTCTTTCTTCAGAGTGGACTCCATTTACAATTACCTTCTGTGTCCGGTTGTGCAGCCAATGTTTTACCTCAGGCTACCACCCTGGGACCCACTCCCAGGCTGGTTAATTTGACTGTTAATCTTTTGTGTGGGACTGTGTCAAATGACTTGCTAAAGTCTAGTAGACCATGTCCACAGCCCTCCCTGGTCTACTACTTTGGTCACCCAAAGAAATCTATTAGATTCATCTGACATGACCTTCCCGCTGTGAACCCATGCTGCCTTGGGTCCTGTGCTCCACTGGCCTCTAGGTACTCAACTATTCTTTCCTTCAGAAGTGACTCCATCACTTTCCCTACCACAGAGGTCAGACTGACAGGTCTGTAGTTTCCTGCCTCTGTCTTGGTCCCACTTTTGTGAAGGGGAAACACATCCGCCTTCCTCCAGTCCTCGGGTACCACACTATCCTCCATGATTTATTAAAAGAGTAGCCAGTGGTTTCACTAGTTCCTCCTTAATTCTTTTAGAATTCTGGGGTGAATTCCATCAGGACCCATTGCTTTGTCCACCTTCAGTTTTAGGAGTTCTTCAGAACCCTTTCTTCTGTGAAAGGACTGGGATCAACCCCCTATCAAGAGTGCTTCTGTTAATTGGATTAGGCACTTCCCTCCTCTTTTGTGAATACTGAGCAGAAATATTCATTCAGTATCCCTGCTTTTTCACTGTCCCCTCTGCCCACCACCGCTCATTCTATTCAGCCTCACTATCCCTCCTTTGTCTTTCTATGCTCGTTGATGTACCTATAAAAGATTTTATCCCCTTCTTAACTGAGTTGGCTATCTTTTCCTCAGTTTGGGCCTTTGCTATTCTGACTTCCCTCCTGCTTTCTTCTGCCTTAACTGGTACAGCTCTCTGTCCTGCTCCTTCTGTGTTTCCTTATACTTCGAATGCTATCTTTTTCTTCCTGACTTTCACAGCCACCTCTTTTGAGAACCATAGTGGCTTTTTCTTTCATTTTGATTGTTTATTTGCTTCACACAAAGGCTTGTTGCCTCTGTGATGGCAGTTTTGATAATTCCCATTGTTGCCCACACCTCCTTCTAGCCTGTTTGCTAGTGCATTTCTGAGGCACTCTCTCATCTTGCACAAGTCAGCCATCCTAAAGTCCAGTACCCTCACTTTTGTATGGCTTGATTCTGTAGCTGAGTTTAACGTGAACCAGACTGTTTGATGGCCACTTGTCCCCAGATGGCAACCCACTTCTAGATCTGAGATCCTCTCACTGCCCCATTTGGAGAGCACGAGGTTCAAGATTGCTCCCTCATGAGTGGGTTCTGAAACTAGCTGTCTAATGCCTGCCACCTGTAGGGCATCAAGAATGGCCCTGCACTTGGATGTAGCTGCAGCAATGTGCTCCAGTTAACATCTGGCATATTCAGGTCTCCCATCAACAGTATCTCCCTTTCTCTGCCATTCTAAGAATGCCTTCTATCATATCCTTGTCCATTCCTCCCTGACATGGGGGTCCATACACAACCCCTGTGTGGATTGTGGTGCCCTTTCCAGTCTCCAAGGTGACCCACAGTGCCTCCTCTCCTCCCTGTTTACTCTTTTGTTCAGTTGCTTTATCCCTTCCTTTACATAGAGAGCTTCTCCTCCTCTCTTCTCCCCTGCCTGTCTCTCCTGTAGGTTATGTACCCTGGTATGTTAACATCCCAGTCATGGTTTTCTGTGTACCATGTTTCTGTGACTACTACAATATCCAGGCATCCCTCTTCCATCAAGGCCACCAGCTCAGGGAGCTTGTTGCCCAGACTATGGGCATTGGTACTCATTACCCTCCATTTCCTGATGGCCTTACTCCCTTTGCCCCATCCCTGTCCTTCTTGCCTTTGTCACTTTCTCCATTTACCCTGCCCTTCTCCTATTGATACCTCTATGTTGGTGTTTGCGCATTTACTACCTTGATTATTTGGGGGCTAGGATTTCCTGCTCCTTTCAGCACCTCCCTTGGCTAGTTTTAAAAGTGCCAATGAAGCATTTAAACCTATCACCTAGGATCCTGGTTCCCTCCGGACAGATGCAGCCCATCATGCCAGTATAGGCTTGCATCACTCCAGGTGGACCCCTAGTCCCCAATGAAGCCAAATCCCTGAGCTCCACACCAGTTTTTCAACCACTGATTGAATCCCATGGTGCAGAACACCCTAGCCTCTCCTATGCCATAGATGGGCAGCACCTCCCAGAAGGTTACCATGGTATACTTGACTAAGGCCCTCCCCAATTCCACAAACTCTTCCTGCACTTCCCTAATCCCTTTCTTAGCCAGGTCATTTGTCTCTAGGTGGACAATGAAATCCAGCTCCCTCCCTGTGCAGCTGCTCTGGCAATCCTGAGATTCGCTCCCTGTCCCTCCAAGCCATGGCGCCAGGCAGGCACCTTACCTCCCTCCCTTCCTTCCCCAGTTCTACCTTCCTAACAATGGAGTCCCACACCAGGAGTTGTTTCTTCCTCTGCAGGGTCCCCTGCCACCCTTCTGTGGGTCTCCTTTGTGGAGGTTCCCAGCATCCTCCTTGGTCTCCACTGTGGGTGCCTCCATAGAGGAACAACACTTTGCCAGAATAGCATAGGAATTGTGGAGATGTACAACTGGAGGGATGCACCTCTGTTCCACCACCCTCACCCTCCCTGAGCCCACTGTGGTCCAACCATTCCTTTTCTTGGCAACCTCTGGAGGCAAGCGGCAGTGGCACTGGTGGTCCCTGGATGGAAGAGGAGGTTCCACAAATCCTGGCCAACTCAGCCTGGAGATGAGCAACCTCCTCCCTCAGCCCAGAGAGGTGCCTGCAGATGGACAACACCGCATCCTCCAGAACGTCTCCCGGAAGACTGCTGCTCCACAGCCACTGCACTGCACCACTCCAATCATGTCTTCTTTCTGGCCCCTTAACTGTTTGCAATCCTTACTCTTTCCTCTGTTTTTTCTCTCTCTCTCTTACTTCCGCCTGTGTGCCCTTTAAACCCTGTTTGTCCTGTTCTGAGACAAGAATATTCTATATTTCTCAGTAGACCACTTACTTGCTCAGAAGCAGACCTCCAGCAGCTAGAGGGGGCGGAGAGCTACTCTGCCCTTCTAGGATGGTGGGTCTTTGGTGGTTCTGTGATCACTCACTTCCTCCTCCCAAACAGGAAGTTCCTGTTGTCAGTCAAATCCTGTGCCTATAAAAATTGAACTAGCTTTGGGTGGGGTGGAGGGAGGAAGCAGGGCAATATAGTCCCAGCAGAGAAGTCCAGTCACACAGTCCTTTCTCCTGGTGTCTTCTGCCAAGCTATCATTGACTATGGACTCATCATATATGGCTCCAACCACTGCATCCTCTCTCAAACGTGTTTCTACCTCCCCAATAAAGTTGTACCTGTGACCTCTACTCTCTAACTGGATGGCTGCAACTCAACAGCAAAATAAAATATCAAACCTGCATCACAGCAAAGAAAATAATAATGGGCAGTGCCCTCCTGGGGTCTGCTCTCCTTAAACTCAGAAACAACAACTGCAACACCAGGAGGTCTAAATCTCAACTCCTGAAAATCCCCTGCTGTCGCACATCCCAAGGCCAAAGGTCCTTTGCATACAGGGCACCCAGCTGGCTAAATAGTCTCAGTAGTGACATCTCTGCCTCACCCACGCTGGGTACATTCAAGTCCAAGCTTTGCCTTGCTCTTCTTGCCTCCAGCGCCTGTGACTGCCATGGCTAATCAGTACTCCCACCTAGCTGCTCTTTGTTTCTGCTGCCTGTTGTTGCCCCTCCCCACTAGCACTTGCCTCCACCACAGTCCATCTGATGCACTTACCTCTGTCTGTCCTTGACAAAGCCCCCTAGGCTGCTGCTCCCCTGCCCTGTTTCACCCCGCCCTCTCCTTTCCCCGCCTCTCATTTCTCCTTTTCCCATTTGTGTACACTTCCTGTGTTTCATGTAGTAATCCCTGTAATGACATGTTACACCATCAGTGTTACTGATTGTTCTATACTGTAATTGAAACTGTATGCCTGTACTCACTGATGTGGAACCTTTGTAAAAGAGCCCGCTCAAAGGTACTTTGTAATCCTAGACTCAAATAAATAAAATAAATAAATAAAACAGTCATGAGGTATTAAGTAACAAGTAGTTTACCTATATGCTTTAAATTTATGTTCCATTGACATTTTAGTAACTGTTGTCCTGAGGAAAGGGATGTTTCTTCAAAGTATTGTAAGGGCCCTGTCCTCATTGTGGTAAACATTTGTTTCTGATTAAACCTCTGCCCACGGTGACTTTATAAGCATAGGAGCATCCCCTTGGAAATCAGTACTGCTGATATAGTAACACTTGGCATTAACTGTCCCATGGTCCCATGAGGAGTCTCTGGTGCATGCTACAGTACTTGGTTGCAATTGTTTACATGGCTGGGCTTTTCATCGTGCTTATGGCGCTGGCTCTAAACTTAATCAAGCAAGCATTTACACCATTGAGTTACTGTTAACTGCATTATGCCGGTTTGAAACAGGGCACTAAATATTCAAGTTTGAAACAAACAGTAACATGCTTATTTATAGTTTGTGTACACAGACCTTTAAATGGAATTATTCAATAGAGAATACATATTGTTCAGGGTACCCACTCTTCATATTAGAACCTAGGCATCGTTTGGACATTGGAGTGCCCTCCTGCTAAAAGCCATGATTCATGACTTCAGTGGCATATGCCAGGCTTCCATGGTGGGACTCCAAATTTTAAGGCCCTCAAAGGACATCTCTCATCTTCAACCAAAGGATGCAAAGTAGTGACCTTTGTTTTCCAAGAGAAGAGAAGACTGGCCAGTGTTTAAACTCTAAACACATCAGGCATTCAAAGCTCAAGTTCTGCAGTTTGGGACCTCTGCAGTTCCTAATCTGTCTCTCTCTTTCCACATCTTCACAGGCGGATAGTGGTGTGACTCCATCTCCTAAGCAATTCCTTTTACATGGCACTGATAGTAACTGGTACCACCCTACTCTCCTGGTTCACAATTTATTCACCCCCAGGTGTATGGTAGCTGACTAAAATGGCATCTGCCCCTGTAGCTTACTAGTCAGGCAAACATATGCAGGGCATCTTTAGCTTCAATGACACAAACTTACTGTCCCCAAACAGAAATCCCAGCACTGCTCATTTATAATCAGAAACCAGTTTTCTTGAGATTTCAAAGAGACTTTTATACTTGTAAGTCCCTCCCTAGTTTAGGGATTTAGCTGGACGTGTTTAATTTTCAGGGAGGGTGCAAACACCAAACCTTTTACTTGACCTTCTGAGCTTGCAATGACCTCCTAGGGGCGTGGAGTTCTTCAGGCAGGCTGCAAATCAACTGAAGATGACAAACAACGCTGATTATTGAATAATTGATTCTCCACCACAAAGATAAAGATCCAACTAGGCATTTATGGAGATCAGTCTCATGAATATATTATTACATAATGTTACACCAGTGAAAACAGGATATGTTGCAAATTTCTGATGTTACACTTCACATTGTTTAATTAGTTTATTGGGGTGGGGATTAATTATTGGTGTGGGATGTTGTTGTCCTATCAGGTTCAAGTGCTTGGGATAAGATAGGGATGCCAGCACCCAGGTGGTTTTAGGTAATTTATTGCTGAAATTAACTTACTCAGTTCAGTAAATTCAAGACCTTCTCACACCACCTTACAAGATAATCTCACTACCTAATATTTGTTCTCTCACAGAAAAATTTAAAGTAAACGGATATAGGTTCAATACTACTGTAGATCTATCGAGACAACAGAGAACTAGATTGTCTGTTTTGAGTTGTCCCATTATATGATATGTAATGTTTTAAAGAATTGTTACCAAGTTATCCAATCTGTGTTTGAATGTGTCTGTGTTTTTACTATTTACTACTAGTGATAGGAGGAATTCCATATTCTCAGTATCCATTGTGTGAAAATGTTTTCCCTTTTTGGATTTGTAGTTATTAGATCTGCGTTGTTTATTGTGTTTATGGTCATCCTGTATGTTAGTCCCATTTCAGTCATGAAGTTATAGTCCATATGAATGTTATACATGTAACCCCTTCTACCCTGGGCATTGAAGAGGGGCGCAACATTTAAAAGAGGGCAAGCACAAAACTCAACATTTGTAGAAAGGGAGTATCATTTTCCTGGAGCAAATGGTGAAATGTCTCTTGACTGTGTTAAGTAAAACATTAGCTCTGTTATACATATCATTACATTGTCTGTTACATTTAAGATCTACAGTGACTGTGTGTGGAGAGGCTTCTGGATGTGGTGTGGCTTCTGACACCAAATGACACCAGATGTAACTAATCCAGAATAGATACTCTCTGACACTAACTATAATGGAGGCTTAGGTCAGGAAACATAAGCAGTCCTGGAGAAATTGTAAAATCCACCAGTGGTGATTTATTATTCTAAATCACTAGAAAAAAATAAACAAAATAGAAAACTTTTCAGCATTTCTTCTCCTTCCTCAAGTCAGTGTCCACTCAGCAAATTAGAAGATAATTCAAGACATAAAGCAGCATGTCTCCCTAGTCTCTCTTCAAGTCAGTCTCCACACCAGAACATAAAGCAACATGTCCTGTCTCTGTTCAAGTCAATCTCTCCAAACATCTTCTCAGTAAGATGGGCTTTTTACTTGTTGGTTGCTAGGTAAAACATTAGCTAGTAGCAGGTCAGGGCATTGTGACTCAGCTAGTAGCTGGGCAGAGTATTTTGACAGATTTTATCAGTCTGAGGTCACACTCTGTCAATGCTGCCTCTGCAATTATTTCAACTATCTCCAGTTTATACATCAGGAACCCAGTTTCATACATATGCCTTACAAACAAACATAATCAAGTAGAGATTAGAAATTAGAAAGTACAGCAGGTAGAGGTAAGATTTGACTGTGCAGTTTAATAGAAAGTCCGAAAAGATAGAATAATAATATTCAGAATCCTTGCTTCAGATTCCTCCTACATAACACAATTGGAACAGGGCCTAACTAACCCTGTCACATTGTAATGCCCAAATCCTCTTGGATGTCAACATCTTTAGTGGTACACCTTGTAATGTATGTGTGAAGTTTTGTTATTCCCCAAAGTGTATGAGTATGCATTTATTAGTGTTAAAGCTCACCCCACCAAGTGTTAGCCCATTCACCTAGACTGTTCAATTCTTCTGTAAAATCATATTATTTTTAGTGTTTCAACAGTTCCACCAATTTTGGTGTCATCTGCAAACTTGGAGCATTTGAATGTTGTTTGTATATACCTAGATCTGAAAAACAGACAAAATAAAACAGGAACTTATCAGTGAAGGACTCTGCTTCCCACTCACGCCTTCTGATGATTTATATTCATTAATTCTTACCTTTTATTTTCTCTCACGTGGTCAGTTGTTAATCCATTGCACTAGAAGTGGATTTATGCTTAGTGAATGAAGTTTGTTATTAATTTATCATGTGGCACCAGGTCAAAGGACTTTTGAAAATCTAAATAAACAACATCCACTCACTTGCCATGATCTGATGATTTACTGCTTGGCTTGTAAAGGTAATAAGGTTGGTTATACACAATCTACCTGTCCTAAAACCAAGTTGCACGAGGTTAGTTATATTTTATCTGAACATTCCTTCCAATATACAGTATGCATTGCCCTTTTCTCCATTATTTTATCAAAGGTTGAGGGATACTTACAGGACTGTCATTGGTGACTTCAAGTTAATCTTGCCTTTTTATGGCTTGTATGACCTCCTATATGCCATTTTAATAGGACCAGTATTTAAGTATTGTGTTTATAATATGTGTATGAAGGGTGAATGATCTGTATAGCAGCCTCCTTAGGAACTGATGGTGTTAAACCACATGGTCCTGAGGAGTTTTTGATTTCAAGGTTTTGACATTTGATATGTCTTCTACTTTTATTATATTAGTATTGTGTACTGTAGTATTTACTATTGTGCTATTATGCTTGGTGGTGAAATAGTGAAGCAAAAAAAAGGTTGAATTCATCCATCATATATCAAGGTGGGGCTGAGTCAGAGTGGTTGAGCTGGGGAAGGCAGACACATCTCAGGAAGTATCTCTTGATTTTCATAGATTTTATTGCTATTAGTTCTTTGCAGTTTATTGTTGTTTCCAATTGGTACCAGAGTGCTTTGACTTAAGTTGGAAAGGTACTTGTTTGGTGGATTTGCAGGAACTGTAGTTTTTGTGTGTGTCTAGCCCTATAGCTTCGGGAGAGGTGATTATTGTCTGTCTTGGGCCTCTATCAGAGTGACTGCTAAGTGAAGGTGGGTCTCAGTCAGAGTGGTTGAGCTGTGAAGGAAGCAGACACATCTCAAGGAAGTATTCGTTGATTTTCACTGATTTTATTGCTGTTATTGTTTCTTTGCAGCTTATTGTTGTTTTCAATTGGTACCAGGGTGTTTTCTGACTTAAGCTGGAAAGGTACCTGCTTAAGGGATTTTTCTGGTGCAGTTGGAGTGTCCTCAGTAAGGGTGCTGGGGAAGCTGATTGTCTCTGTGCTCAGGTGGCCTAACCCCTCATCTGCCCCTAGTGCACCTACTTTATACTGGCAGCCTGTGACATCATATGGTACCTGCTGACTGCATACACACACTGTTAACCATCTTATTTCCATACACAACACATCCACACACCACAGGGTAGAGGGATTGGAAAATAAGAGAAATAATGCTGCCAACAGACAGGGCAAGATAGAAAGAAGAGGAGCCATGAGAGGGAGAATGGAGCAGAGGGAACAAAGAAGAAGAAGGGGTAATGGGACCAGGGCAACAGATTGGGGAAGTCTGGGAAGGGACAAGGTAGTAGGGCAGGCTGGAACGAGGATCAGTGGAGGGAAGGGGCAAAGGAATCAGGGTAGGGGACAAAAATCACAGGGAGGAAGGATTGTGGGATGTAATAACTGTGGAGGGGCAGTATTCATTGATACCCTGTGAAGGACGGGGGTGCCCAGTCTGTATAAGGCTGGGGAGGCTAGAGAAAGAAGTACTAAGGCTAATGGGGGAAGCACAAAGATGATGAAGGGGCATATTAGGTCAGGAGGAGAAGGGATATGGAAAGCACAAAAGGCATCCAGGAAATGAAAAAAGATGGGGGAGATAAGAGATGGCGGGTCAGGAAGGGGACAGGGAGGGTGACACAGGTATGGGAAACAAATGCACAAGGAGAATAAGAGAAGGAGTACAGGAGATAGTAATACAGTAAGTTCAGACAGGGGCCAACCTCTAGCAGAGGGCCAAAGGAGGGGAAAAAGGAGGAAGAGGAAGCATAGTCCATGGGTACAAAGAACAAAATGGCTGGGGAGGGTGATGGAAATAGGTGAATTAGGGGCAAGAAGGGTTGAGTACAGTGAAGAACATGGGGGAGAAACAGCGACAATAGGAGGGAACATTGTGCAGGAGGAAGAAGGAGAGGAGAAGGGGAAAGATGGGGAGGAAGAAGGAGGTGTCTTGGTGTTGGGGGACCCAATACTAAGAGGGTCAATTGCAGCAGCAAAGGGAGAGACACAGTAGAATATGGTGGAAGCCATGCCAGGAATGAAGGTGGAAAGAGTGGGGCAATCCATGCTAAGGTATGCACTAGGGAAGGAAAAGACCTCACCTAATAATACACCTGGGGACAAATGACCTGGCTGATTGGACAATAGGGGAGGTAAAGAGGAGGTCTGAGGAACTGGGACCTCTGAGGTTTGAGGAACTGGGACCTCTGTGTTAGGGAGCAGGCAGATCTGTCACTTTCAGAGGTACTTCCATTCCCAGGCAAGTATGGCAAGAAAAGGGAGAATTCATGAGTTTAATAAATGGCTGGGGCCTGGTATTGGGAAAAGGGGTATGAGTTGGTAGCAGGGTGGGGAGACCAGGAGAACAGCAGTCTGTACACAAAAGATAGACTGCACCTAAATGAGGAGGGAAATGTACTGAAGGCAAGGATAGGGAAGCACATTGAGGAGCATTTAAACTAGGATGGGGTAGCAGGATGGATAGATGAGTTCAGAGGCCTAGTGATGTGAAACTAAATGTGCTTACCCCATGATAGCAAGGTAAGGAGGAAGGCAACTTCTAAGGGATCGAACATAAGGGAGAGAGGCAGGGTGGTAGAGACAAGGGTTGGAGGGAGGTAACACTAAATGCTAGGAGTCTGGGAATAAGGGCAGAACTACAGGCTCTCCTGGAGGAAGGGGGAGGGACTTGTGGCTATAAACCGAGACATGGCCATCCAAATCCACAACTGGGACATGACAGTTCTGGGGTGCAGATTACAATCAGAAGTTGATAGGGAAAAGGGAAGGAGGGGTGGCACTGTACATAAAGGAGGGATTAAAATGTGTAAGGGAGGAGGAGATGAGGGAGATACAGAAGCACTGTGGATGCAACTACAGGATCCCAAAATAGATCACTAAGACTGGGGTGGTGTACAGGCCACCATCTCAGTCTGAAGGGATGGACAGGGTACAGGCAGAAGAGATCAGGAGGAACTGTGGAGGGGGAGATGGTGATAGTAGGGACTTCAACCGCCTGGGATGGAGGGGAACACCACCACAAAGAACAGAAGGGAGCAGGTAATGCTGGATGCCTTCCGAAGCTTAGTACAGTTGGTCAAGGAACCAACTAGGGAAAGGAACACCTTGACCTTGTACTTACAAATGGGGAGTGAGAGAGGGAAGTGAGGGGGAGGAACCACTGGGGCAGTGACCACTGGACAGTATGGTTCTAGTTACAGATGGCTAAAGAGAGGGGGGCATCTGGACAAGGGTGCTGGATTTCAGGAATGCCAACTTTAAGATGATGAGGGAAGTGGTACAGGGTTCCTGTGCATAATTCAACTGGGTATGGACATGCAACAAAGGTGGAAATTGACAAGACAGGGATAGTGGAGGCAATAGAAACTTGCTAGGCCTAGACTAAGAAGGCTAGGGAAAGAAACCCAGCTGGATAAGCAAAGGGTGTTAGACAGGGTGAGGAGGAAAGGCAGCTTATAGGAGATACAGAAATTTGGGGAGGAGGAGGACAGGGAGGAATATCTGCAAGAAGCAAAGGAAGTGGACCGAGGGAAGGGGATAAGGGCAGCCATGGAGACAAGAGAACTCAGGCTGGAGCAGGGCATAAAAAAAGGGGAAAAGACTTCTTAGGTACATCAGGGAGAAAAGAAGCTGTAAGGACCAAATTGTAAGAATTAAGAAGATGGGGATGGATAGAAAGGGGGTTGAAAAGACAGAAGTGCTCAACGACTACTTCTGTTCAGTCTTTATGAAAGAAAGGGAGGGCACCACCCATAGTATGAGGGAGGACAGAAACAGATTGGGGGATGACGGATGGAGAAATCACAGTGGGAGGGTGCTGGAGGAGTTAAGGACATTGAGGGTAGACAAGGCACAAGGACCAGATGGAGTACATCTAAGAGTGTTGAAGGGCTGGCAGAGGTCCTAGCAGGACCCTTGGCAAAATTATTTAATTCATCTCTAGACACAGGATGCGCACTCATGACTGGAGACTGGTTCACATGGTTCTCCACAAGAGTAGACCCAAGGATGACCAAGGAACTATAGGCGAGTAAGTCTAACGTCCATAGTGGGAAAGCTAATGGAGACCATCCTAAAGGAGAGGCTAGTGGCACTACTGGAGGTGAACGGGTGCAGGACGGGAAGCAACATGGCTTCATCAAGGGCAGGTCATGCCAGACCAACCTGATGAAATACTATGACTGGGTGACTAGGCAATTGACAGGGGCCATGCAGTGGATGTCCTGTACCTAGACTTCAGTAAGGCCTTCGATTCAGTACCGCATGGGAGACTTGGAAGCAAGCTATGGGGCACAGGGCAGGAGCAAAACTGGTGGGGTGGATGGAGAACTGGATAAAAGATAGGCAGCAGAGGGTGGTGGTAGGTGGGAATACTCATCTCCTAAGCCTGTGACAAGTGGTGTCCACAGGGGTCAGTGTTGGGCCAGTGCTGTTTGGCATATTTATTGCAGACATCTCAGAGGGCATCAGCAGCATAATCAACCTATTTGCGGATGACACCAGGATGGGAGGTGGTGGATGACCAGGTTGGGTGGCGGGCTACAGGAGGATCTGGTAAGGCTAGAGGCATGGTCTGACAGATGGCAGCTGGGGTTCAATGCAAAAAATGCAAGGTACTGCACTTTGGGACAAAAATCTGAGAAGAAGCTACCATCTGAGGGAGGGAATGGCAGGGAGGTAACAGAAGAGGAGAAGGATCTGGAGTGCTCATCATGGGAGCAATGAACAATTCCATGCAATGCAGAAAGGCAGCAGCAATGGCCAACAAAATGCTGGGTGCATTGCAAGGGCATGACCTCGAGAAGAAGGGAGGTTATTCTACCGTTATACAGATCATTGGTTAGACTCCACCAGAATACTGTGCACTGGCGCCTGTACCTACAAAAGGATGTTAGCCGCTTGAGGGAGTGCAGCGTAGGCAATGAAGAAGATTCAGGGTCTGGGGAAATTGCCACATGAGGTCAGACTAAGATAGTTAAAGCAGCCTCACGAGACCAGGATGACCTTTGCTGCTGGCAGCTTTTGATGTTCGTATTTGTAATTTGTTGATTGTTTATGACTAGTAGACCGATTTTTTATCATTGTGATGAATGTCTAATACACAATAGCACATCAGATTTTATTTAGCCTTTCTGATTTTTATGTTGGCACGCTTAGCAGCCAACATCTTGCAGTAGTGCAGATTTGGAGGCGTGGTCACTGTTGGGTGAATGCAGGGCATGCATCAGTAAGTGGGTCCCTCATTCCCCAATCAGCCTGCTTGCCAGTGCCACACCACCGGCAAACACATCTAAGGAAAGGTCTGCTGCAATGTGAGCAAAGCTTGTCACACGCAGCGGACCTCCTGACGATTTCACCACGACACAAGCGTGGCAGCACACTGCCCACCAAACTGCCGACTTCGGGATGCCCAACTCCTGTCAGCTTATCCTGTCCCCAATGTATGTGCGATGGAGGAGCCCACCTCGCCGCATAAAGAACCCCCATTTTTATATGCCGAGGGGGTGCCCAACCTCCTCAGCTCTTGCCCCTCCCTGGTTTCCTTTGTGCCGATGGGGTGCCCAATCCCCATCAGCATAAATTAGCCCCTTTGTTTGTGTGCCGACGGGGTCCCAATCCCCATCGGCTACAGCTGCCCCAAAAACAAGGCTCTGCTGGCATGCTGGGAGCCCATCCCAGCATGCCACATGCCCTGTAAACATAAAAATGGTCCCACAATGTTTTTATTTTTTTTGTCCCTATAACAAAAAATGGTCCCTTGCTGCCTCCCAGCCCCTCCTCACAACCTGCACCCACCCAGTGCACACCCTACCTCCCACACCCTCCTCACCCCATACTTGCCTCTGGAGTCTGGCACGACGATCTTCGTGACTGGGAACACGCCTGCACTCTTCAAAGCCGACTGAGAACTGAGAAAATGCTGTAAGCTGTATAACGGAATAAATAGGGTTTTGCAACTTTGATGCATATTTCAGGCATTTTTGGAATTTTGGCACCAATTTCAACATGGGGTTTTGGAACCCCTTCCTCATGAATTCTTGCACTGTCATGCATGCATTCGGTCTTGAGAGGTGATTTCCACAGTCAGCGCGCCGAATCACCTTTCGACCGAGTAATGAAATGACAGTGCCACTGTTCATGAGGGCTCTCAAAAAGCCTATGTTGCAAATTTGGTGACAAACCCCCAAAAATGGCTGTTTTATGAGCATGCATTGTGCTGTTTCACGCATGCCTCGTAACGTTATGAATTTGTAATATTTTCGCTCCAGATTTTCAAACTTGGCATTTTTCCACACCTCCTGATGAACAATACAACTGTCATTTTACATATCTTGCCTTGAAATGTGCTATCGCACGTCGCACAGAATAACGTAGTCGCTAGCGAAATTACTTTTCGGGACAGTTTGAGGAATGACGGTGACACTGTTCATGAGCAGAGGTCCTAAAATGCCTATGTTGAAAATTTGGTGCCGAAGTCCATAAATGACTGTGTTGGTAAGCATGCATTGTGCAGTTTCCATGCACTTGTAACTTTGCAAATTTGCAATATTTCCATGCCAGATTTTCAACACTGGCATTTTTCACACCACCTTATGAACAGTACAGCTGTCATTTTTCACATCCTGCCCAAAATGTGTTTCTCGCACCTACAAGCATCCCATGTTGAAAATGTGGAGTGAAACTACCAACACGCCTACGGTGTTAGGGTTCCAACTGTAGCACCCACCCGCACAGACTGACAGGCATCCGGGTGTGGCTTGGGGTCATCGGATGTAATGCTCACACCATTCCACCTCCCTCACCCTGCAGCCACTGACAGGCATCGTGGTGTGTCTTGCACTGTTCAGCCACAAAGTTCACCCCATGCTCCTATACTGCACCCACACAGCGATTTCCTTATGGAATGGGGTAAGTATAGTCTAAAGACCCTAAAGCACACTCTGACACTTGTCAGTGTCTACAGGTAGGTGAGGTACAGTGGCATGAGTGTTGCTGACAGCCCAAAGACACACCCCAATGCCTGTCGCTGTCTCACAGGGTGGGGGTTGGCATCACTACTTCACTGCCATTCCTATTATGTGTCTCTAGTTCGCACTGCCATGTCAGTGTGACAACATTCGGCATTGACAAATGCTTGTTTTATGTCATCTGGGTTTGCTGATCTGTTGCAAAATTGACAAACTAATGAAAATCAAAGACATATAGATTTCCAGAACACATGTTCCCATTTCACAGAGAAAACTTGTGTGTCTGACTTATGTCATTGTAAAACCCATGCTGTGTAAATACTGAAAGTAAAACAGAGTAGAAACATAGAAAGGCATGAGAAATCTGAGATACGTGACAGTACATGACACCATAAAGCCAGAGAGCTGCTGAAAAAAAGCAGTTCATAAAGTAAAAAACACCTTACCTAAGGGTTGAAAGTAGAGTCTTAGACAAATGGGCCAGATGGGATTCACCCTAGAGTGTTAAAGGACTCTAGGATGTACTGGCAGGTCCACTGATGTCCTTATCAACTCATCTCTAGAGACAGGGAGGTACCTGGGACTGGAGGAGGGCAGAGGTGGTCCCTCTCACAAGAGTGGAAGTCGAGAGGAGGAAGGCAATTACAGACCTGCAAGCCTAACCTCAGTGGTGGGAAAAGCTAATGGAGTCCCTACTTAAGGAGGATTGTGAAGCTTCTGGAGTTTAGCACAGGATCCAAGGCAACATGGATTCTCAATGGGAAGGTATTGTCAGACTAATCTAATAGATTTCTTTGACTGAGTGGCCAGGGTGGTAGATCAGGGAGGGCAGTGGATGTGACCTACCTGGATTTCAGCAAGGCCTTGACACCATCCCACAGTAGATTGATAAACAAATTGAGAAACTGAGAGTGGGCCTTCGGTGGTGAAATGGGTTGGAAATTGGTTAAAGAACAGGACCCGGTGGTAGTAAATGGCATGTAATCCGATAAGAGGGAGGTGACCAGCGGGTGCCACAGGGATCAGTGCTGGGGCCAGTCCAATTCAATGTCTTCATTAGTGACATTACAGAGAAACTGGAAGGAAAGGTATGCCTGTTTGCAGATGACACCAAGATCTGCAAAAGTCGACACACCGGAAGGGTGGAAAAATTAGAAAGGATCTATGCTTATCAGAGGAGTGGTCAGGGTTAGTGGCAGTTGAATTTCAATGCTAAAAATGCAAGATAATGCACCTGGGTCACAGAAGTCTAAGAGAGGAATACAGGATGGGGGGTGGATTCAGGCCACCACAAGGCAGGCAAAGACCTGGGGATTATTATATCTGATGACCTGAAGGCAACCAAGCAGTGTGAAAAGATGGTGGGAAGGCAAACAGAATGCTGGGGAACACAGGAAGAGGCATAACCAGCAGAAAGAAAGGGGTGGTGATGCCACTGTAGAGATGATCACTGGTGAGGCCTCATCTGGAGTATTGTGTCCATTTCTGGAGACCTCATCTCAGGAAGGACATAGATAGAATGGATGCAGTCCAGAGAAGGGGTGATGAAGATGGTACCTGGCGCATGCAGAAGCCTTATGAGGAAAGACTCAGGGACCTTAATATCTATTCATTTGGAGGACAAAAGGAGAGGAGGGATATGATAGAGTCATTCAAGTACCTTAGGGGTATGAACAGGGTACAGGAGGGAAGCATATTTCAGAGTAAGCATTGCACAAGTACAAGGAGACACAACATAAGGCTGGAGGGAGGAAGACTCAGGGGAATGTTAGAAAATATTTTTCACAGAAAGGGTGGTGGATCAGTGAACAGCCTTCCAGCAGAGGTGGTAGGAGCAAAAACAACACGGGGTTCAAGAGTGCATGTGATAAGAATAGGGGCACCCTGCAGCTGGGCAGAGCAGGCAAGCCGCAGATCAAATAGAATCTGGGCTGAGTAGGGAAATGGGCAGAGTGGATGGGTTGTATGGTCCTTATCTGCTGTCTGATCCTATGTTTCTATGTAAGAAAAGAGACATCATGAAAGGACTGAAACATAAAGAGCTGAGTCAAAGGAGGGAATGGAAGTTCATCTAAGGTAAAAACTACAGAGAGGTACAGATCCCAAGTAGAGAACACGCATACAGCCACACAGTGGTTTCAGAGACACCAAAACTTCAGAAATTTGTAATGCTTTTATGTAGTGGAATGCACACTTTGGGAAAAGACAGTGTCATCAAGAGACATCACAAAAATCACTGACATAATAGTTCAAACCAAGGAACCTGACTAACTGCCTGTAAAACTGTCAGGAGAAGAAACAACTGACTGACAGGTCAGATAGACCCACCAAGGGTTTGTCAAGCAGGAAGGGATGGAAAACAATGTTGGAAAGCCTTGGCCATAGAAACATATAATTTGATGGCAGATGAGGACCACTTTGCCCATTTTTTCCTGTCTACAGTGTCATTGCAGACCCTGTTTGATCATGGCTGTCCAAGAAGATGGAGAGGAGAAGACCCTGATCCATTCCCTTCAGGACAGAATCAGTGGGGCATATGAAAGGAAACAGTGGAACGGGATTTCCAGACTGGTGGGGTAGAGAAAGGAAGAGGAAACAAGAAAGGAGGAGAGGTGGGAGAACACTAGTTTTCCTGCACTTTAGGCAGAGTAGGGTTACAGGGCAGTAGGTACCTTGGGAGGACGGGATCACCACCTTTTATGGAGGGAAGAACTCTAGGCAAACTTACATGCCCAGGAATTTTGCCAAGACTGGAGGATAGGTTTAGAAGAAAGGATATAAGGCCAGCAATAACAGGGAAGAAAGACGAAGGAGTTTATGGTCTAGATTATCAGGGCTACAACCCTTGAGAGGCTCCTGAAGAGCAGAACAGATAGCATGGCAGCCAGAGAGATGTAGGAGAAGGAAGACAGGAGGAGGTAGAAGGAGAATGGATGGGGATAAGGGGAGCAAGGTGGGAAGAGATGACAGTGGATTGGGGAGAGGGATGGCTTGAGAGGGCAGGGGAACAGGCGGGCGAGAAAAGTGAAAATGCATAGCAGGTCTAGAATGATTACATACAGAGGTGACCTCAGGCAGGTCAGAGATTGGAGACCCTCAAGTTTGAGAACCAGGGTAATAGACTGGGGGCATCCAGAGTGAATAACCTTACAGAATTTAGAGGGTGGACATAAGGTTATTTTGAAGGTTAGTGGGGAAAAGGCAGAGTTTGACTTTCCCAATAGCCTTGGTACTGGAGGTACAGCACTGTTTAGACTGTAATATTTTCAGCTAGAATTCCTGGATAGAAGTACATGCCATGAGTTAGCGTACAATAAAATCTGTTTATTAACAAAATGAGTAGCACCCCTCACAAAAGCGTCTACATTTCATGTTGCACTTGACGCTTTATCAAGGTCTTGACCAAGAGTTGTAGCTGAAAGTTTACCTCGTTGCTGTCCAGTTTTGTTTGTATTTTGGCTCCTCTGGTGAGTCCTGAGACACGTTTCGGTTTGTGTCTGTGTACTGTAATATGCTCCCTGATGAGGAGGATGCCTTATGCTTCTATAGCAAAGAGTCACAGGCTTTTAAACAAGCAATTGGTTCTGGAGATCCAGGGAAGGTGAGAGCCTTGGACATTTGACCTCTGAAGGTTCTAAAAGGAACCTGGCCAAAGTGCTCTTCCACATTGTTGAAAACAAGAGTGCCATATTAGTACCAATGGACCAATTTAATGATAAAGATGAGGATGGTGAAGGTTTCCATTGCCACTAGTAATCTGATACTTTAGAACCACACACTGCTTTGCAGAATGTTCTGTCTTCTAATCCTTCTTACTCCTACTGCTAACTCATTAAACCCACTTGCCAATGCCTGCCTACTTGCAATGATAGAGATCCCCTCATATGGCTTTTATCCAGTCACTAATATGCTATAACATGCCATATGGGTATTATTTTGTGGTGGTCACTGCATTTGCTGTCTACTATGGAAAAACATAATAATTTCTTTGAGCAGCGGCATGAGTTGGAGACATCATCTACTTCAAGTTCAGGTTGTATCACCTGTTCTGTTGGTACAATTTCCATCATATTGTATAAAGAGTGCCTCATTCCATTGATGAACAAAGGGCCATTAAAGCATGTTAAAAGAAGATGATGATGCTGTAGAATACTAATAAAATACTCTTATAATCATGTTGTAGCCATAGTTCCCAAGAAAAGCGAATGTATCATTTATTGAATTGAGGGCATTTTCCATTGCTAACTGGAGAATTGGAAGCAGGACCAAATGCTAAGTGGATTTGGCCACTTAGGCCAGTGGTGATGTGGGCTTATGTCCCAGGTGCATGATATTATGGTGGGCCTGAAGGAGGGAACTGTGTTCAATAGGATACTTTTCTCTGGGTCAGGTGAGGCTTGATCCTCCATCATAGCATTGCATCCTGGTGCCCCAGAGATTACAGCATTGCTGGGTAGTCAGAATTTGGAATATTGAGGTAGACAGAAAATGTAACTCCACTCAGGAAGGAATGGGCAAGGAAAAAGTAGGAAATGGGGTGGAGCAGTCCAACAGATGACATTCCCTCTACTGAACCCCACCTCCAGTTGTACTAGCTGGAACATTTGGCCCTCCACCACCTTCTCATATCACCAGATTTGGTACTCTCTTTGCATATGAGAAAAGCGGAACCCTGCTTTTGGAGGTAAGAGTAGAAGTTTTTGTTTGGTGAGAGAATTGAAAAAACAGATCTCTGTCATCTTGTAGAGGTTTGGGGAGGTTTAAGTGGATTGAAGGTTGGAGGACCCTACGAAATTGGAAGAAAGAAAGAGTGAAAATTGGATTTTACTAGACCACAGAGAATATACACAACTTGCAGAGGAATAAAATCTACTCAGAGATAGCGTTCTTGGCAGTATGAAGTTAATGGAAGTACTGTACTCTTGAAACAGAGACAAGAATGCCTGACGTCAAACCCTAGTATTGATTGATTTTGTTTCCTAATCCCAGAATATAAACGTTTTTCTGCTATCCTGCCCAGATATCAAAGGTTTACAAGTGATACAGTACATAGCACTACCCAACCATATGGTTTCTAAGAGGGTCTACAGCTACCAGCAGAAAAAGGCAATAGCTGTCCTCAGCTGAACTCAGTCATGAAGCAGTCCAAAAGTTTAAATTGCAAGCCATTACATTCTTCATTGCACAGCTGCGTTAAAATGAGTTATGTGTCCTTCACAGCTTGTTTGCTCAAGATGCAGTACATTCTTCAAGGTGAAGTCATAATCTTCTAGCTTGAGATATAACAGCAACAGGCTGTGATGTCATGAGCAGGGAATTATGACAGCAGATAACAATTAGAATCAAGAGCAGATGAACTCTTGGGGCAATTATTATTTTCATGCAATTATCTTTAGTAATATAAAGCGACATGACATTTGATTTTGGGAGGAGAATGTTATGTACCTGAATGTTGCTTCTGTTCACTGGAATTATTTTGCTGCTGGAAAAGGCTCCTAATAAAGTGATGCTCTCTTGGGCAGGAATAGGAAGTCAAAGGTTCTGTCCAACTTTAAAGATAGCGAGGATTTCCCTTTAGCTGAATGGTCAGAGCTGCTGCATTTTGGGACTTGGTGTCCTAGGTTTGAATTCCATCAAGGGTTCTTGGTGAGTCTGCTCAAGAATGGCACTACAGCAGCAATGATGCTACCTAATGATCCAGAAGCAGTGCACCACAGTGCCACACAGTGACCTGAGTTTGGGAGTGAAGCTGAGTCACCGTGTTGGGAGGCAGGGCAGGTGGGGGGCAGCTACCATGGGGCAGTGAGTCTCAGGATGGGGCAAACAGGTAGGTTACTGGGGACTGGGGGATCAGAGGATGCAGGCCTGAATAGAGTACAGTATATCCCTTGTAATAGAGTATGTCCCTGGGAAGATGAATGTGGCCTGGGAGAAAATCCTTTATGGGAAAAAACTGATGATGCTAATGATATGCCTGTGCCTAAAAAGGAGAAGAAGTATTGCATCTCTGAAAGCAGTGTGTATGCAAAGCAGTCTTTGAGCAACACCATCTAGTTGTGATATGATATGCTGCAATAACAGAGCCCTACAGTGTTAAGGAAATGGAAAAGCAGCAATCTGTGGGCCCCTAGAGGCTGTTATTAATGGAAAGTCAAAGGTTCAGCACCTGCAGTGCAAGACTTAAGCTCGTCAGATGGTACCTAGGCAGCCTTCAAGACCTTCGGGCGACTGGCACCTGGGCTGGGCTGAGATTGTAAGTAATTATAGAGTGCCTCCACCTATGGGGATCATTTTGACAGGCTGCTGCCAGGGTGTCACCCAACAAGAAATGAATGAAACCCCACTCAGTGACAGGGAACCTTTATACTTTTATATGATAAGGCTGGAGAACTCAATAAAGTTCTGACCTTTATTAAATAAGAACTGGAACACGTTGGAGCTCTGATTTGTTCTTATTAGTTCTGATTATTTATAAATATTTGAAAAAAATGCGATAAAATGCATTAAAGTGGCCAGAGTCGGTCATATTCAACACAAGAGGCCAAAGGAAATAATTTAGTGCATGATTTGTATAAAATTACAGTAAAACTGCTAAATAAGCAATAACTGTTAAGCTGCTTCATGACTGGGCTATACTGGTGGCATATCCTGCTCAGGCCCAGGACGTGAGTGTGCTGGGGAGAGAGAGGAGAGAGAGAGAGAGAGATGGAGACAGACAGACAGACAGACAGATGCAAGCACTATTTTGCCTGCCTGCCTTGTACAGTTTACACACACACGCACAGCCACACTGAGGCCAAGATTATTTTTTTTATTTGTGATTTCTGGGACTGTAACATTTCTGTTTGGCCCAGTAGTCTCTCTCTCTCTCTCTCTCTCTCTCTCTCTCTCTCTCTTTCTCTCTGTCTCTCCTCTGGATGGCAAAAGTCAAGATTTATTTTGCGCCTGCCTTTGCTCTGTACATTTAGTAGTTTTCACAATGAGACCAAGAATAAACTTATTTGTGATTTCTGTGACCATAAAAATTTCTCTTTGTCCCCAGTAGTCTCTTCATGTCTCTCTCTCTCTCTCTCTCTCTCTCTCTGTTTCTTCTCTGGATATACAATGTCCACGGTTTATTTTGCCAGCCTGCCCTTGCTCTGTACACAACTCTCCTCTCCCCTCTTTCTGATATTCAATACGTTATTTCCAAACCCATATAGGATAGGCTACAGGATAGCTATTTTCTGGGGCCCTGTATCACTAAGTTGAAGTCAAAGTGTAGATGGTAGGTAGGTAGGTTTGGTATGCCACACTATAGTAGCCACTAGCCAGGAGTCAGGATATAGGGGCCCATCTCAAATCACTGATGTGTTCCAGGAACCACTCAGACTAGGTTCACCTAGGAGGACTTACTGCACAGACTAGTAAGGAAGTTTGTGAGGTACTACTTACTAAGTCAATCTCCACTTCACTCTGTCATTCAGAAATCATGGAGAGAACAAGACCGATGACACAGCCCACCCGAGAGTCACCGACTGACCACAGCAACTGCAGCCCACCCTCAGATCTCCAACACACTACACATGACTGTGATGTGTGGTCCTTCTGCTCCTGGGCTTGGCGCCACTCCTCTCCTTAGTCTTTTGGTCTTCCTGGAGCCGTCCACTGCTCCAGCTGTTTAAACCTGCAGTGTATATCAATGCCAATGGCATGGCAACTTGGGGTGCCCAGGTGCCCAGGTCAGGAAGAGGAACAAATGAAAATCCCAACCCTAGTAATAATATTATTGCCCCTCTTTGGGGCACCAGGCATGTAGAAAAAAGCACTGCTTTCCATGGACCCAAAACTGGACTTCTGTGGTAAAGTCCATATTTATCTGGGTCCGTGGATTCAGGGTTCAATCCGGTGGTCTGGATTTCAGATGGAACAGTCCACCCAGCCCTAATATATAATGTCCCCAATGTATACTCTAAGCATGCACAATAAACAAGCACAACAATATTCATAAACACAATAAATTCAAATAAAAAACAAGGAATATTTATTAGGGGCTAGAAAAGGCACTGAATAGAGGAAGAAAAGGGCTAAATGTAATAAAACAAAACTTTACTCATCTCCCTCCACAAAATCCATCACCTTCTGGTGAGTACCCGATAGTATTTATTGTTTTCCACCTACTGGTGCCGCAGTACCTCAAAGTCCCTTGGGAATTCTCAAAACAGTATTTTTTTTTCCAAGTCTGTTTATCTCCCCAGGGACTGGAACTCTCTTGGGCCTATCCACTTGCCTATGCCACTCTACCGCCCACTGTGAACCCTGTCATCTTCAAGGGCATTACTTTCCCCGAGTCCCGAGGAGGATGAAGGCCCAAGGAGTCTGAAAGGGCAGTGGCAGGGTTCCAGTGTTGGTGGTGGCAGTTCAGCACAGGGCTGGCCTCCTACCCAGGCTGGAGGGGCTATTTACATAGTTTACGCCCCAGACGTGGGCGTGCAATGCTGTCAGCTGACACGATGGGTGCTCCCACCACATCTGGAAGGCAGCCACCCAGCATCTTCCCTGTTTGTGAGCCCCTGTGCCGCAGTGCCACTGGTCTCCACTGGAGGCCGCTACTGCACGGCTACCCTGGATCCCTCCTGAGAGAGGAGAGGAGCCTCCGGATGCTCTCGATCTCTCTCCCCTGCTGACCCCCGCAGTCCAGGCTTGCTCTTGAACCCAGCTCGCCGGGCGGCATGAGGTGTGGTGTCCAACGCCTCAACCCTCAGTGCCACCGGGCTGGCTGAAAACAGTATTTTAAGGGGAACAGTCAACATCAAGATCCATACATCCAAGTGTGGGCTGGTCCCAATTTGCACTTTGTGAGCAAAAACTTTTTTTTCACTTACTGTTTACTGTTGTGTAGTAAATTTACTGTTTATTGTAGTATAGTAGGTTGTATCAGACTAATTTGCTTACTTCCAGGCTGAGACAGTCTCTAACTAAAAATTCCTGAATCCTGCAGCTGACATTAGAGCAGGACTGCAGCAGTGTGAGATTCAATAGCCTGCAGTGCATGTTAGAGCTTTTTAAGCTCTGACTACATATTTTGGTTGTCCTACCTATTTCTCCTGGAGCCACGTGCATAGTCCACTGTGACTGCACGTAGCCCCATGAGGACACTGGGACCAGCAAACAAAACATCAGGGGCCAGCTATTCAAAAGTAGTGCAGGCTACAGGGACATTTGCCTGCACCAACCAGGTTTTGTCCCTGATTCATGGGCTGGGTCTGTACTAAGACACCCCTGCAGCACAGGCAAAACCATTAGCACTCCCATCTTCTAACTACACATCAGTGTGCTCATTTTGTTGTACATGGTGTTTAGTAGCACCCTTATGCCAATCACCTGTCCCTGTACATGTGTTTGTTGTCCCTGGTGTCTAGTGGCACCCCTTGACGATCTCCATCCTGCAAAGTGTTACAGGAATTCCTGGTGTCCAGTGGCACCCCAGCCTGTGACCCCTGGCCTGTCAGCTTAGCTGGTCCCAGGTGTTTAGTGGTACCCCACCCACGAGCACCATCCTGCTGCTCTCAGACTCCCGGTGGCTAGCGGCCCCACACAACCCACACTGAGTTACCACCCAATCAATCACCTCCATACCTCTGTAGACCATGCTGCATGAAGGGTTCAATATGGTGACTGGCATAGCCCTCCTCTGACCTCCTTGGACAATTGCTATATGGAAAGACAGGGTGCATGCATACAGAACGTAGTCACCCTGTCTTCCCATATGGTGGCTGACCAAGAGGTGAGAGGAGGGCTGTGCCAGACACCATATTGGGCCCTCGGCATGGCACAGCATACAGAGGAATGGGAGACATTGACTGTGTTTGGTGCGGGAAGTGTGGGGGGCCACTAGCCACTGGGGAGTCTGGGGGTATTAGAATGGGAGATCAGCAGGTGGGGGTACCACTAGACACCAGGGATTAATTAAGCCTGATAAGACAGGGGATGGAGAAGGTGGAGGTGCCACTGATACCAAGGAATTCTGCAACACTTGCAGGGACTGGGGATTGGCTGGCAGAGGGTGCCACTAGACACCAGGGACAATAAACATTGTACAAGGATGGGTGATCAGGTGGTAGGGGGTGCCACTAGACATCAGGGACAACAAAAAGAGTATGGGGACATGTGATCGAGAGGCACGTATGCCACTAGACACCAGGGACACAACAAAGAGTACAGGGATTGCGATCGGAGGGTGAGGGGTACCACTAGACACCAGCAACAACAAAAAGAGTATGGGAACATAGGATCAGAGGGTGAGGGTGCCACTAACCAACAAGGGCAACACAAACAATATAGAGATGTGCAATTGGATGGTGGGGTGGGGGATGCCACTAGAAACCAGGGAAAACAAGATTATTACAGGGACGGTGATCAGAGGGTGGGGGGTGCCACTGTACACCAGAGACAATGAGACTATAATGGGGACAGGTGATTGGAGGGTGGGGTGCTATTAAACACCAGGGCATACATGGCTACTACAGGGATGGGTGATGGGAGGGCAGGTGTGCAATGGATACCAGGGAGAACATTTGCATTGAGGGACAGCTGTTCGGGATGGGGGCTGCCCACCATCGTGCCTGACTTGGCAGGAGGTCACAGGATCGGCATAAACCTGCTACCATTTCCAATGCAAATGAGCCATAATGGGTATGCATATGGCCCATCTGCACCTTGCATGCTCAATGGGCTCATTTGCATTTTCCACTGAATAACGGGTTATGGGCCCCTGACACTCTCTGGTCTGGGGCACAGCTCCTCACGCACTTCATAGAGCCCATGACAGGCAATGCTACTTAGCACTGCCTCGACATGGCCCTATATTCAGTTGGATAGCACTTGCGTGCTATCTGACCGAATATAGCAGCCTCTGGTCGGCACTAAGGCAAGCGCAGCAAACCTTTGCACCCACTTTTGCCTATATCTGAGTATCAGGCACCAGAGCTGATATAAACTTTAGAATGCACTGCAGACTTTTTTCTTTAAACACTGCTAATATCAAAACATGGCTAGAACTCCTTCATAAATGTCGACATATTATTCCAACCATTATATTAGCAAACAGCTTTTGGTAGAGATAGTAAACCTTCCATGAATTAAAGAGAACAGTTCACATCAGCAAAATTCACCTTGTAAAATGAAAACCAGGTTCTGGGATAGAACCTTATGAACTCAAGCCACGAATGTATGGAATGATTTACCTTATACAGTGTGTACATTATCCTCTCATAGTACTTTTCTTAACACAGTGAATGAACAATACTCACTGATATGTAAATGTAAATAGATGAAATGATTGGACATTGTCCTGTTAATGTATATATTGTTATAGTGTATTATATGTACATTTGGTTGGTCTTGTGAATTATGTATATTTCAGCTTATTATATAGTATTTGTATTTAGTGTAGCTAAAAAGCAATTAACAGGACTGTTTGTGAACAGGGTTCTCTTAACCCTAATGACATGTTTCTCCTGTATAAAAATAAAGATGTCTGTCTGTCTGTCTGTCTATCTATCTATCTAATCTATCTATCTTTTATTCTCCCACTGCTGCAGTCCTGCTCTGATGTCAGCTGCAGGGGATTCTAGGATTCTGTTACAGTAAATGTCAGTCTGGAAGTAATGCAGTCTACTATACTACAGTAAATAGTAAGTAAAACACATTTTGAGCACAAAGTTTAATTGGGACCAGCCCCATATATGGGTGTGGAGTTCTTATGATGACTGTTCCCTTTCATATATAAACACAGTGAACAGTTGCAGGTTTGATTCTGAACCACAGTATACTATATATAGAAGGCTTGTGATTGGGATCCCAATCAAATATTCTTTAAACACTGATGCTAGTTGCTTCTGGTTGTTGAAGTTCTGCAAATGGACTTTGATAAAATTCATGCAGGAATGTCTAGTAATTAGTTAACTGGTTGTAGCTAACAGAACAGTTGATGGGGTATTCACCCAGTACTCATGACTGCCCTTGCAGACTCTGAAGGATGGCTCTGTTGGGGTACCTCCCTCTGAGTTACTAGATACAGGGGTGCTATAGGTGTGGTAGAACAAACTTGCTTCCAGGCGATGAGGGGTGTGGGCTGTGCTGGTCTCCTGATGACCTCTGATGTCCTCCTCATCTCACCAAAGGATTTGCTTTTACATGCCCCAAGTAGTGGACAATCACTCAGAGCATTGCTTTTACATGCCCCAAGTAGTGGACAATCACTCAGGGCATTGCTTTACATGCCCCAAGTAGTGGACAATCACTCAGGGCCTCAGGTAACCTAGATGCATTGGCAGACCAAGTCCTGACAGCAACCAAAGCCTAGCATAGGAGCTTTGCTTTTGTTCTAGAAGGTAACAGAATATATTTTACAAAGACGTCTTTTAAACTGTTTTATTTCAACTTGGTGGCTGACAGCTGAACTCACTCACAGGTCTCTGTCTCCTCCTTCACTCTTCCAGACAAATCTGAAACTTTCTTACATTGCTGTCCATCTCCAGATAATCTGGGTATCAATTCTCATTGGCTGGCATATTTATGCTGATCCCTTTGTTCTTGGTGACTGTCAGTTTCCTGCAGAAAGCATGCACAGACAGTCCTCTGCAACTTGTTCCAGCTTGCTACTAGCTGCTTTTGAGGAGTGGTGCTCATGACTGGCTGTTTCTTCTAGGCACAGGCAGCATGTGTTGCCCTCTGATCCCTTCCTGGTAGTCCTGGGTCCAGAAGAACAAAAAACATAGCGCCCCTTGCAGTCTTTTATTTGTGTTACTTTTATGTTTGCTTGTGGAATGTGCAGCACAACATATCAGTGCCACTGGCAGGGTAGTGGCTTATAGGTGTGGTCATTAGCCAATGGTACTTAACCTGCATGTAGCCTGTTAGTGATACCCAGTGGTAAGAAGGCAGATGATTACACTACTCAGCTTGCTGATAGGCAGAAACTTCCACACATATGAAGGGATGCAGCCACACCTATCATGGTAGTTTTCCACCCTAGCATGCTAAGAAGGCATCATCACCAGCCTTCTTCTCTTCCCTGTGGCAGCCTCTACCATCCCATTCCATCTGTGTGCTGCCCTGTGGCTGTTCTCTACCTTCCTGTTCCGCCTGTGTCTACCAGTATCCCTCTCCCACCTAACCCAACTTTCTATGATTGGTGGTAGGTGCTCATCAGCTCTACTGCTGGTTTCCCTCCACTGAACCCCAACTTTCAGCATGACTGGCAGCTGGTGCTCATCAACTCTGCCACCAGTGTCCCCTCCCGCCAGACCCAACTTTCTGTATGACAGACAGTGGGTGCTCATTAACCCTACTGCTGGTATCCCACCTCCCACCCAATGCAGGTTTCAACTCCTCATCACAGACACAGTCTGACACCAGGGTGCCCACCCCTGGTGCAGGCTAATCCTCTCAACAGAGGATGTGACACTGGCATGCCCACACCCATGGTGCCAAACAATAAACCAGCACTGTGGTGCACAATCCCCAGTATCAGTACCTGAAACAAAGGAAACTTCCTCATTGTCGTGTCCCTTGTTGTCCTGTAAACCTGTAAAAGAAAAAGACCCTCAGTGATTTCTGAGCCTCCTACTGCCTGGCACCCCCACCACCCATCCTAACCCCTCTCAGCACCCACCACCACCCCATACCCTCCCCTGCCCTGTCTTGCCTATCTGCTGAATCTGGTGATGACTGCCATGACTTGCTGCTTCTAACACTGACCAGGAACTGAATGAAACAAGGTAAGTTCAGTTAAAGGTTTTTAATGAGTTTTGAACTTTATTCATAACTTTGTCATTTTTTAACATTTATGCACCAAATTTTTAAAATAGACTTTTTGAGACCCACCTCATGAACAAGGTAGGTGACATCTTTTAGATCTCCCAGACCATGTTTTAGCAGTTGCTCTTACACATAACATTGTAATTTTGCACATTTTCCCTAAATTTTCAACATAGCCCTTTTTAACCCAATTATGAACATGACAGGTGTCATTTTTCAAATTCCATCCAAAACATTTTCACAGTCACTCTGTGAAATCATCTTTCAGATAGGATTTAAAAAATCACCTGTCTTGACTATGGGGGGGTCATAAATGACTTTGTTGTATATTTGGTGTCAAAATGTCAAAACAACCCAGTAATGAAGAAATGTTGAATTGTTTCAATGTTTACTCATAACTTTATTTTGCACATTTTGCCCTATCATATTTAACATAACCAGTGTGTTACCCCACCTCATCGCAAGCATTGGGTATGATTTTTAAATCCTCTGAAAATTTTGCTGCTGCCATCACTCTGTAAAATCACTTTTCAGATGGGATTTTTAAAATCCACCTGTCATCATCATGGGGAGGGGTCATGAAAAGACTATGTTGGAAATCTGAGAAAAATGTTGGAGTCCACTGAAATGAGATATTGCCTCTCAACTTGCCTATCCTGTCACTCCTGAAAACAGGCATCTGTGCCTAGTGGGCCTCACCCAGCTACCAAAGAATAAAATAAAATAAATAAATAATAAAACAATGGGTCAAAATATGACCTTCACTGAAAATGAGATATTTCATCTCTGCTGTGCTATCTTGGGTAAACACAATTTACAAATCGCGTGAATGCAGGACACAATTAAAATGAGATATTGCATGATCTGTTCTTTCCTGAGTAAATTTGTAGTAAAATGTGTAAGCGCTGTGCCCCAGTATAGCAGAAACCCAGTGAAAGATGTGTATCTATGCTGCTCTATCCTGGAAAAATACATTGTAAAAGCCGGACCTCACTGAAATGTGAAATTGCTTCTCACCTGAGATATCCAGGGTAAACACACTGTAAAATTGGGTGAAAGCAGGACTCCATTGAAAAGAGAAACTGCATCTCTGCTGTGCCACCCTGACCTCTGCAAATACAGTGTAAAATGGGTCAAAGCAGTATTCCAGTGGAAATGAGATTTTGCAC
This sequence comes from Neoceratodus forsteri, assembly GCA_016271365.2. NCBI lineage: Eukaryota > Metazoa > Chordata > Ceratodontiformes > Ceratodontidae > Neoceratodus > Neoceratodus forsteri. Next base: position 465,833,285 of record JADMNL010000023.1, read on the forward strand.
TTCAGCTGGGCTATCCTGGGTAAATATATTGTAAAATGTGTAAAAGCAGTACTCTACAGCAGAACCTCACAGAAAAGGAGACGTTACATCTAAGCTGATCTGTCCTGGAAAAATACATTGTAAAAGCATCCTGATTGCCTTCCTGAAGCTATCTTGGATGTTCCTGGTGATCTAATGGTTCCCCAGACATCTGATCCCTTCCTAAACAGCCTGCTCTGGATCCTCCTCCCAACATCTCTCTCAACCTGGTCACATAAGCCAAACTATGGCAATAGGGATGGCAACTGGCACAGCTCACTACTCAGCACCTCACCCAAGCACCATCTGTCAGTGAGCAATCATGCGTGTTGTACAAACAGTTGTTGCTACAGTACTCACAATTGCTTACTGATAGTCAGATGGCTTTTCTACAGTACTCACAATCACTCACTGATAGTCAGATGTCTTTGTACAGTACTCACAATCGCTCACTGATAGTCAGATGGCAGCCATCTAAAATGGTGAGTGGAGGCTGAGCTGGTCACCAATACTATTGCCGTAGTTCTTCCTAAGTGGCCAGGGTGAGGGAGGTGCATTAAGAGGGTCCTGAACAGGTGGGGTTGGGGAGTCAGATGCCCTTACAGGAAGGGGAACACTAGTCAACCATGAATATAAAAAAGAAGATAAGTCACCTCTGGGAGAGGATTACACAACAGTAGGGAAATTGCCCTAAGTGTGAGGTTAGAGTACTTCTTGACTGACATATTTGCTAATAGAGATGGGAAAACTCACTCCAGATCAGTTCAGAACCTTTCAGAGCCTGTGCCATTTTCTGTAAAGGAATCTTAACAGAACATTTTTTCAAGTTCTGATAAGATTCTGAGTATATATACACACCAAATGAAATTTGGGGTCTATAGTAGAGGCAGACTAAATTAGCAAATTCTGAATTCACGAATGTTCATGAAATTCCATGAATTTTGTGAAATTTTTGAAAATTTTGAGTTTTCAAAATTCTTTAATTGGCCATAACTTGATTCTTGTTAAAGGCATCTGCAATTTGCATGCATATTGTCTGGGACAGTTCCTCAGTATGGCCTAAGTGATATGACATTTGCATGAAGGGTATGCAAGTTATAGGGGCTCAAAGTCTAGCAATTTAATATTCATGTGAAAATTTCTGAAAATATTTCTATGCTTAGAACTTAGCCTCCTTTGGAACTAGATAACTGAAAACTTAGAAGCATACTTTCTTGGAAGATTCATAGAAACTGCAAAGAGAGATAGTAAGGTTTAGCTATGATCTGCCTCCGACACGACTTCCAGTGGCACGCTTCAAACCCAGGTTGTCATCATGGCAACATGGCGCTCTGATGCTGGACCAGGGTGGTTACCTTAAAGAGTAATATTTAGGGTCAATGAACCAACAACATTGGCCATATTCTGTTCTCTGGCTTTAAACTTATAGGGGCTTAAAATTCAGCAGTTTATGTAAATGCAAATGTAATTTTAACATTTCTGAATGTTCGAAGTTTATACCTCAGTCACCTTTAAAGCTAGAGATATGAAATTTGGTGCACAAGTGTATGGGCTTAAGTAATGTTACCAGATCAAATTTGGTGCAATTTTTACAAATACTTTCAGTTTATGTAGTTAACTGTATTTCAAAATTTCTGAATGTTTGGAGGCTTATAACTCACTCATTTTGAAAGATAGAGATCTAAATCTTGGCACACATCTGTATGGACACTGGGACAGACTGCTGTCTGAACGTGGTGCAATGTGGACAAACACTTTTAAAATTAGATGGAAATAACCAAAATCTCAATTTTGTCAACATTTTATGAAATGTTTGTGGAAATTCTGCAAAGTTTCACAGAAGTGAAATCAGTATTTCACCAGAATTCAGGGTGGAAGAAAAAATTCACCCATCTCTAGTCTATAGTCATCAGTGTGATTATTTTGTGTGCTGATTTTATGTTAGCGGGCGCACACACTCAGTGAACATTCTGTGAGGAGAATGGCTTTTGAGGGGTGTGTGACTCTGTCAATCCAATGCAGAGGATCTGCAAGGGCTTGTCATGTACATTCAATCATTAGCCAGGGCTGATCATGACACGTCATCTGGCTTTCTAGGTGGAAACATCATGTAGTTCAAAGGAGAGCTGACCCAATGATAGGTTGGCTCTTTTCTTTGATCTACTCTACACTAGCAAGTACAGCTGATCTGTCATGATCAGCCTGCTTAGGTTGAATTTCACCCTGTAACAAAAAAATCGTCCATCAATGTCTGTTGCTGCCGCAGTCATTACTGTTACACCACCTGACCTCCAACTCAGCCAGCACCCCCCCCTTCACAATATAACACTGATACCGGGGTGCCCAATCACCAGTGTCAAGCACCTGAAATAAAAGAAACTGTCCCTCATTGTTTTTTATATACCCTGTAACAAAGAAAACCGCCCATCAATGTCTGTTGCTGCCACCGTTAGTCCCACCCGCCAGACCCTGCTCTCAGCACCCACCCACCCAAACATAACACTGGACATTTGGGGTGCCCAACTCCTAGTGTCACCACCTGAAATAAAGAAAACTGTCCTCTTAATTTTTATTTGCCCTGCAAAAGAAAACCATCCATCGATGTCTGTTGCTGCCGCCATTAGTCCACCCACCCAACCCTTGCTCTCAGCACCCACACCCACACCCTCACACAAATATAACACCAACACTGGGGTGTTCAATCTCTCAGTCACCACCTGAAATAAAGATAACTATCCTTAGTAGTTTGCTTTTTATTAAATATACCCTGTAAGAAAGAAAAATATCCATCAATGTCTGTTGCTGACGTAGTGTCCCCCTGCCCAACCCTCCCATTCAGCATCAACCACCCACACCCTCAAGCCCTTACTTGCCCACCAGGGGTCCAACACCGTAATCCTCTCTGGACCACAGACATGTCTTAACTCTTCAAAACTGGACTGAAGCGAGAAAATCAGGTATGTGATTCAATGCTTTTCAACACAGTTTTGAACCTAGTGACATAGCTTGATCATTTTAAATATTTTTGCCTCAAATTTTCAAAATGCCTTTTTTGGGACCCCACCTCATGAACAATGGTAGTGAAATTAGGCAAATCTGTCCCTAAAGGTGATTTCATGGCTGCTGTAAGAAATCACCTTTCAGGCAGGAGTTGAAAATTTTCTCCATCCTTGTTCATGAGGTGGGGTCATAAGAAGGCTATGTTAAAAAGTTTGGGAAGTATATAGCAAAAAACAAATAAAGTTATGAGTATATATATTGAAATTTACAAACGTAGGCTTGTAACTTTGGTAATTTTCAATATTTTGATCCGAGTTTTCAACGTAGCCTTTCTTTTACAGCACCTCTTGAATGTGACAGCTGTCATTTTCAGATCCTGGTCAAAATGTTTTTTTTTGCATCCCAAAAGGTGATTTTGTGGTCACTATGTGAAATCACCTTTCAGGCAGGAGTTGAAAATTTTCTCCACTCTTTGTTCATGAGGTAGGGTCATAAGAAGTCTATGTTGAAAAGTTGGGATAAAATATAAAAAACAACAACAGAGTTATAAGGCCACATCGAAATTTACAAATGAAGGCTCATAACTTTGGCAATTTTCAATATTTTGACCCCAATTTTCAACATAGCCATTTCTTCACAGCACCTCATGAATGTGACAGCTGTCATTTTTCAAATCTTGTCAAATGTGTTTTCGGACTTGTGGCGTGAAAACATCTTTTGGGCAGGATTTGAAATTGTTCTCCACCCTTGTTCATGAGGTGGGCTCATAAGAAGGCTGTGGGGTCTAAAGAAGGTTATGTTGAAAATGTTGGGTACAAATATGAGAAAATAACAAAGGCATGAGTCCACGCTTGTACTTTTAAATGCACACTCAAACTGTGGTAATTTTCAATATTTTGACCCTGCTTTTCAACATATCCATTTTTTCACACCACCTCATGAATGTGACAACTGTCATTTCTCAAATCCTACCCAAAATGTGTTTTAATACTTGTACGCAGTAACATTTCAGCTATTGCTTTATAAATGACACCTGTCATGCTCAGAAGGAGTAGTCATAAAAAGATTATGTTGAAAATTTGGACAAAAGATATGAAAACTAACTAAGTTATGAGGAAACAAATTGTTCCAACATCTGCTCATAACTTTATGTTCTGCAGATTTTGGCCCCTAATGTTCAACATATCCCTTGTGTTACCCCACCTCCTGAACATGGCAGGTGTCATTTTTCAAACCTCTGAAACTGGCTTCCACAAATGCACTGCAAAATCATCTTTTAGATGGGATTTTAAAATGACACCTATCTTGATCATAGTGTTAGGTCATAAAAAGACTTTTGGACATTTGGGGTCAGAATGTTGAAGCCCACTTAAAAGTAGAATTTTGCCTCTCAGATGCCCTCACTGGGTAATTACAATCTAACAATGTGTTAAACGGGATACCTGTTCTATCCTGGGTATCATGTCAATATAGCATGGGATTTCAGTGCCGGTAATTTGAGCAATAGTTATTGGTGAATGTTAAAACAACGATGGTACATTTGGGCACCCTACAGTATGTACAACAATTGTTTTCCACCTCTCCGAGTGTAAGACCTTGGAGTTAGTTATATAAGTAAGGGGGTGCAGGGGCAAAGCCTCCCATATGGGTGGTGTGGGGTGAAGCCCCACGGTAAAAACAGCAATGTAATTGTCACCCTTACTGCAAGGTGTGCAAATCCACTGTCGCCATTATAACGCTTCACCCAATAACTGTCACCAATTACCATCACTGAAATTCCTGTGCTGATTTGACATGGAACCGTATACACGTATTAAAATGTCTAGAAGCAAGACCTGGTGTAACAGCAATACTGGTAGCGAACATTTGGCATTGACAAATGCTTGTCTGAAGTGGGGTGTAGGGAATTATTTTCTCATTATCCAGCAGAGAATCATCATGTGTGACTTGCTCAGGTTTCGGTCATTAAATTGCACTGCTGGAATGATGACTCAAGAGAAACCAAACTTGATTTAGTGTCAGTGTAGGTCCAATCAGCTATCGATTCAGCTAATTTCAGCAATGGACTCAGGCATACTGTGACCCTGGCCTGGTCTTCTAATGGCTATAAGCATCATTAGTTTTATTTTGTTTATTGCCCTGCTCATAGCCTTGTGTGTGTTTAACTGCCAAAGTGAAAAAGAGAAAAGAGTGCAGTGCAGTGAACCTGTACTGAACCCGCTTTTGGCTTTGCTTTTGTGGGCAGGATTGAGTGAACTAGAGAAGGTCTTTTAGATTTTAGCCTTCAGATTTGAGTATATTTTTCACTTTTACATCAGCCTTTTCCTCTTTAATTATCTTTGTCAATTTGGCTGACTGATGCAGGCTGTTGCGACACTGGCTGCTGTGGGGAGTAAGTGGATGCCAAGCTGTTTCTGCTTTCTGACACTAGCTTTTTTATGTTGGCTCGCCTGCGCAGCCAACATATTGCAGTAGTAGCAGAGGTGGAGGTGCGGTCACTGTGGGTGAATGCAGGGCACGCATCAGTAGGTGCGCCCTCATTCTCCAACAAGGCAGCATGCAGGCACCACACCAGCAACACATAATGTTGCGAGGCACATCTCAAGGAAAGGTTTCACAGAGCCAAGCTCGTCACGCAGTGGTACCTCCGGACATGCCTTTCCTGGTGAAGCATACTAGAAAACATGGTGGCAGTGACTGCTGCCACCGCCTGCACGCCGACTTTGGTGTGCCCAACTCCCCTGTCAGCATGCCCTGACCCAGTCATGCCCCCATTTGTTAGGTGCCGAGGGGTGCCCAATCCCCTCAGTTCTAGCACCTTCAGTATTGCCGATGGGGTGCCCAATCCCCATCAGCTAGACCCCACAAACACTCAGGTGGCAAGATGGGAGCCCAACCCAGCATAGAAAAATGCCCTGTAAAAAAAAAGTCTCTGTGTTTTTTTTTTTAACCTGTAAAAGAAGAAAACGTCCCTTCTAGTCTGTCCTGCTCCCTCCCCAACCCAACTCCACCCTCTGTGCACCCTGCCTCCCCACACCCTCACCCCATACTTACCTCCGGAGTCCAGCAGATGATCTTCGTGGACCGGGAACACATCTGCACTCTTCAAAGCACTGCGAACTGAAGAAATGCTGGTAAGTTGTATAGTGGCGAAATAGGGTTTTTCAACTTTGGTGCATATCTCGGCAATTTTGGAATTTTTGCACCAAATTTTCAACATGGGGTTATTGGGGCCCCTCCTCATGGATTCAGTCACTGTCATGGCATTATTCAGTCCCAAAAGGTGATTTCATGGTCACTGCGTGGAATCACCTTTGGGACCGATTAATGAAATGACAGTGCCACTGTTCATAAGGGTGGGCTTTCAAAAAGCCTATGTTGCAAATTTGGTGAAAAAATCTAAAATGACTTTACGTGCAGCGTATCATGCATTTTCATACACACTCTAACTTTATGAATCTGTAATATTTTCACTCCAGATTTTCAACATTGGCATTTTTTCACACCTCCTTATGAACAGTACAGCTGTCATTTTACATATCCTGGCTGAAATGTGTTTTGCACTTCCTCGCAGAATATAGCATGATAGTTGTGCAAAATCAGTTTTGGGACAGTTTGAGAAAATTGCAGTGATACTGTTCATGAACAGAGGTCCTAAAATGTGTATGTTGAAAATTTGGTGATGAAAGTCCATAAAATGACTGTGTTAAGCATGTGTTGCGTAGTTTCCATGTACCATTGTAACTTCGCAAATTTGCAATATTTTCATGCCAGATTTTTAGCACTGGCATTTTTTCACACCTCCTTATGAACAGTACAGCTGTCATTTTTCACATCCTGCCCAAATGTGCTTTCGCACCTGTGGCGCAGAATGGCATGGTCGCTGGGAAATCAACTCTGGGACAGATTAACAAAATCACATTGCCACTGTTCATGAGAGGAGGAGGTCCCAAAATGCCTATTTTGAAAATGGGTCTCTTCTAGGGGGGTGAGGTCAGCATCAGTTCAATGCTTCACTGCCATTCCTATTATGCATCTCTAACTCCTGCACTACCAATGCCAATGCCAGTGAGACAACATTCGGCATTGACAAATGCTTGTTCTATGATGGTACTGAAGCCTTCATTTTTAATTTACAAACTGACACTGGCAGTGGTTGTTGGAGAGAGACAGGAGGGAGCATGGTAGATAGTAAGGCAGTGTGTAGTATAGTTAGGTAGTTGGCTGAGGCACTGGGGAAGCTTGTGCAAATGGAACCACCAATGGACTTACTTCCAGTTTACCAACACATGCTCGACTTGAGCAAGCACTACAGAAAACTGCATTTGTTTCTGTATTTTCCCAGTGCAATCACTGTTTGCATTTTCAGCAACACAAGCAATGCTGCAAACAAGCTACTTTTAATGTAATTACACTGTTAGTGCTATCCCAACCTCCACGCTATGGGTCATGATGGGAGTTAGGAAACAAAATCTGACAAGTACATACAAATGGGCATCCTGCGGTAAGAAGTCTGACTACCAGTTCCTGCTGCATGTCAGATTTCTCCCCAATCTTCAGAGTCTCCCATACCACACACAGGCTCTTTGCCATATGGGCATTATTTTTGTGTCGGTCACTGCATTTTGTTGTCTACTATGGAAAACTTAATAATTTCTTTGAGCAGCAGCATGAGTTGGAGACATCATCTACTTCAAGTCCGGGTAGTATCACCTGTTCTGTTGGTACAATTTCCATCATACTGTATAAAGAGTGCTTCATTTCATTGATGAACAAAGGACCATAAAGCATGTTAAAAGAAGATGATGCTGTAGAATACTAATAAAATGGCTCATACAATCATGTGGTTGGTAGTCATAGTTCCCAGAAAAAGCAAATTTATCATTTATTGAATTGAGGGTATTTTCCATTACTAACTGAGGAATTGGAAACAGGACCAAAGGCTAAGTGGCTTTGTAGTCACTTATGTCAGTGGTTATCTGGGCTTATGTCCCAGGCACACAATATTATGGTGGGCCTGAAGGAGGGACTGTGTGCAATAGGATACATTTCTCTGGATCAGGTGGGCTGATCCTCTGTCATAACATTGCATCCTGGTGCCCCAGAGATTACAGTGCTGCTGGGTAGTCAGAATTTGGAATATTGGGGTAGACAAAGAATGTAACTCCACTTGGAAGAGATGGGCAAGGAAAAGTAGAGTGATGGAGTAGAGCAGTCCAACAGATGGCATTCCCTCTACTGAACCCACCTCAGTTGTGCTTGCTGGAACTTCTGGCCTTCTGCCACCTCCTCATATCATCAGATTTGGTACTCTCTTTGAATATGGGAAAAGTGGAACCCTGCTTTGGGAGTGTAAGAGTAGGGAGTTTTTGTTTGGTGATAGAATTGAACAAAACAGATCTCTATCATCTTGTAGAGGTTTGGGGAGGTTTAAGTGAATTGAAGGTCAGAGGGACCCACAAAATGGAAGAAAAAGAAAGAGTGAAAAAGGATGTTGACTGGGAATTTTATATTAATTTTACTAGACCACAGAGACTATGCACAACTTGCAGAGGAATAAAATCTACTCACTAGATAGCATTCTTGGCAATATGACGCTAGTGGAAGTATTGTAATCTTGGAACAGAGACAAGAATGCCTGATGTCATACCCTAGTATTGATTAATTTTGTTTCCTAATCATGCACTATAAATGTTTCTCTGCTATCCTGTCCTGTTATCAAGGGTTTACAAGAGATACAGTGCATAGCACCACCCACCCAACCATATGGTTTCTAAAGAGGTCTCCAGCTGCCAGCAAAAAAAAAGACTATAGCTCTCTCCAGCTGAACTCAGTTATGAAGCAGTCCAAAAAGTTTATATGGCAAACCATTACAGTCTTCATTGCACAGTTGTGTTAAAATGAGGTCTGTGTCCTTCAGAGCTTGTTTGCTCAAGATGTAGTACATTCTCAAGGTGAAGTCATAGGGCCCAATTCACAGACTATTTGACCAGAGCAAAACCTGGGTGCACCAAACTCAGGGTGCATGGAACTTGCAGTAGTCCATGGCGTAGGACAGGATTCACTGCCAGTGTGTTCACGACCCGATGTTGGACCAGCTTTTCATTGATCTACTGCTGCTGCCCGTATCACGGGTTTGCGCCACATGTCTGGTGCAACACCTGTAAATGGGGTAAAGTGTCAAAAAGGTGCATGACCTTTGTGAATTGGGCAACAATAGCACCAAAGTGTTGACACAGCATCGGGTGGACACAAGCTTGACGCAAGTCTCTATGCCCACCTTTGTGAATGGGGCCCATAATCTTCAGCTTGACATGTAACAGCAACAGGCTGTGATGTCACAAGCAGGAATTATGACAGCAGACAACAATTAGAATCAAGAGCAGATGAACTCTTGGGGCAATTATTATTTTCATGCAATGATCATTAGTAATATAAACAATGTAAATTTGGTTTTCAGAGGATAAAGTTATGTAACTGAATGTGCTGCTGTTCAGTGGAATTATTTTGCTACTGGATAAGGCTCCTCAGTAAAGCGTTGCTGTCTGGGGGCAGGAATAGGAAAAGTCAAGTTCTGTCCAACCTCAAAGGTAGTGGGGATTTCCCTTTAGCTAAATGGTCAGAGCTGCTGCCATTGGGACTTGGTGTCCTAGGTTTGAGCCCCATCAAGTGTTCTAGGTGAGTTTGCTCAAGAATTGGCACTACAGCAGCAATGATGCTACCCTGATGATCCAGCAGCACTGCATCACAGAGCCACACAGGTGACCTGAGTTCAGGAATGAAATCGAGTCCCTGTGTTGGAGGTAGAGCAGGTGGGGCAGCTACCACGGGGCAGTGAGTCTCATGATGGGGCAAACAGGTAGTTACTGGAGGCTGGAGGGATCAGAGAATGCAGCCCTGAATAGGGTATAGTATATCCCTTGTAACAGGGTATGTCCCTGGGAATGAATGTGGCCTGGGAAAAAGCCTTTATGGGAAAAAACTATTGATACAGATGGTATGCCTGTGCTTAAAAAGTGTTGCATCTCTGAAAAGCAGTCTGTAAGCAAAGCAGTCTTTGAGCAACACCATCTAGTTGCGATATGAGATGCTGTAATGACAGAGCATTACAGTATTAAGGAAATAGAAAAGCAAGCAATCTGTGGAGCTGAGAGGTTGATAGTAATGGAAAGTCCAGGTTCAGCACCTGTGTGGTGCATGATTTAAGCTTGTCAGATGGTACCTGGGCACAGTCTACAAGGCCTTTGGGTGACTGGCACCTGGGCTGGGCTGAGACCGAAGTAATTATAGAGTGCCTCCACCTATGGGGATCATTTGACAGGCTGCTGCCAGGGTGTCACCCCATAACAAATGAATGCAACCCCCCTCTCAGTGACAGGGAACCTTTATACTTTTATATGATAGGGCTGGGGCAACTCAATGAAGTTCTGACCTTTATTAAATAAGAACTGGAACATGTTGAGCACTGATTTGTTCTGACTATTTCCGATTATGTATAAATATTTGAAAAAATGCGATAAAATGCATAAAAGTGGCCAAAGTCGGTCATATTCAACACAGAAGCCAAAAAGGAAATAATTTAATGCATGATTTGTATAAAATTACAGTAAAACACTTATATATAATGCCCCTAATGTATAATCTAAGCATGCACAATAAACAAACACAGCAATATTCATAAACACAATAAATTCAAATAAAAACAAGGGATATTTATTAGGGGACAGGAAATGGGTCTGAATGGAAGAAAAGGGCTAAACAAAATAAAACAATACCTTACTCATCTCCCTCCACAAAGACCATCACCTTCTGAAAGTACCCATACAGTATTTATTGTTTCCTCCTACTGGTGCAGCAGTACTTCAAAGTCCCTTTGAATTCTCAAAAGAGTGGGCAGGATTTTCAAAGGTTGTGCATGGCGCAAAGTGACTTGAGCCAGCAGGGATGATACAAGTAGCACTTTGTGCCATTAGCTGTGCTATGCAGGATTCAAAAAAGCCGTCAATGTGGCAGAGGGCTGCTTGGCACCAAAGTGGACTTCTACGCCATGGTTGCGCAAAACCTCAGCTGCGAATGGTGCAAAGGGTTTACAGCAGCTGCTGCACCCTGTTCTGAAAGGGCGACTGCCACATCCCCTAATTTGGGATTCTAAAATGACCCCAGACCCCCATCAAAGTACATTTACATCAGCTATAAGATGGTGTAAGTCTACTTTCCATCAACCAGGGTTGCGTCAATGTGCCCCAAACCAATAACCCATAGGTCAGGCACCCTCAGCCCAATCCCCAATAATAAATAATGTTAAAGCCCACAGGGCTATCAACCCCCAAGTCCCGATCCCCAGTATTGTGAATGCAAAGCCCCTGGGCTCTTCGGACCCCCAAGTCCTGATCCCCAGTAATAATTAATGGCAAAGACCATCAGAGCTAAAGGACCCCCCAGCCCCAATTCCGATGAAGGTATTGAACTCAGCCCTGGTGGGCTAGCGCCTCTCCCTCAGTCCTGAGCCCCATTCCCAGAAATATGCATGTTTTCTAGGTCGATTACCTTCATCGAAACATAGTCCTGAGGGTCTAGTGGCCCCCACCTGGCAGTAGCCACCACCCCACTCCCCACTCTATACCCAGTCGGGTGACTGGCACAGCCCACCTCCTCGCCACCAAGGCCAGCCACCGAATGAACTCTGTATGAGCGCTCTTACTAAATGGTATGCACTCAGAAAATGACAGCAGCTGTCAGTAATTTTGATGGATTGGGGCTGGGGGCCTCTTTAGCCCTGTGGGACTTTAACATTATTTCATATTGGGGATTGGGACTTGGGTATCCAATAACCCTGTGGGACATTAACATTATTTATTATTGGGATCGGGGCTGGAGTGAGCTTGTGCCCTTCTTCTGTGCAATGCTGCAGGTTTGCAGCAACCTGTACAGGTGTGCCCTCCATTTGGTGCACCGCTTGGGTGGGCTTAAGTCATGGGACTTAGCTGTGGGGACCGCGCCTGATACAGAATCAGGTGCAGGGTCCCCAGCAGCATCGACATTTGGTTTAAGTCACCTTGACGTGACTTGTGCCAGCCCTTTGAGAATGCCCCCTAGTATTTTTAAGGAAAAGTCAACACCAAGATCCATACATCCAAGTGTGGGGCTGGTCCCAATTTGCACTTTAGTGCAAAAATTTTTACTTACTGTTTACTGTTGCGTAATAGATTAACTGTTTGTTGTAGTATAGTAGATTGTATCAGACTAATTTTGCTTCCTTCCAGGCTGGGATAGTCTTTAACTACAAATTCCAGATTCCCCTGCAGCTAATACTGGAGCAGGACTACAGCAGTGAAGATTCAATAGCCTGCAGTGCATGTTAGAAGTTTTATAAGCTCTGATCACATGTTTTAAGGTCCCGCTGTTCTCCCAGAACTAAGTACAGCTCTCTGTGACCATACTTGGCCCCAAGAGGACAGTGGGACCAGCAAACAAAAGATCAGGGACCAGATATTCCAGCAGTGCAGGCTACAAGGGGTTGTTTGTCTGCACTAACCAGGTTTGTGCCTGATTCATGGGCTGGGTCTATACTCTGACACCGCTGCAGCACAGGCAAAACCCGTTTGCACCAAGTGCTAAATTACTACTGTACCCATGCAAATGAGGGGTCTTCCCCTGCATATGGGCACAACAGCAAATTCAGAGGTTTGCACAAGCAGTAAATGCCACCCAAATGGGCAAATGTTACTGTCTTAGCAAATCCCAACTTGACGGTGCAAGATCCTGATGGTGGGCAGTGGTGCTGCAGCGCCTGCCTCCAACCCCCCTGAGCCCAATACCACTGCATCAGTAGATGATCTGGTGTCCAGAAGCAGCCCCCACCCTCCCGATCCCCCATATGTGCAGCTGTTGTGAATGCTCTGGTGTGCAATGGCACCCCCACCCCATGATCAGCCATTCACATAATAATGTGGGTTTCCGCTGGTGTCTAGTGGCACTCTCCACCCTCTGACTGCACATTAGTGTACTCTTTTGTTGTCCCTGGTGTTTAGTCCACCCCTTGCTGCCAATTGCCCATCCCAGTACAGAGTTTGTTGTCCCTGGTGTCAGTGGCACACCCCTTGATGATCTCCCATCCCTGCAAGTGTTACCAATTCCCTGGTGTCCAGTGGCACCTCGGTCCTGTGACCCCTGGTCTATCAAGCTTAGTTAGTCCTGGATGTTTAGTGGTACCCCCACCCACCAAGCACCTATCCTGTTGCCCCCAGACTACCTGGTGGCTAGTAGCCCCCGCATCACCTGCACCAAGTGCATCACCTAGTCAACCCCCTATACCTCTGTATACCATGCTGCATGGAGGGTCCAATACGGTGACTGGCACACCCCCTCACCTCCTCAGCCAACTGCTATATGGGAAGACAGGTGCATGCATACAGTATATGTGTCTTCTCACATGGAGGCTGGCCAAGAGGTGAGAGGGCTATGCCAGTCACTGTAATGGGCCCTCTGCATGGAACAATGTGCAGAGGAACAGAAGACATTGACTGGTAGTGTGTTTGGTACAGGCAGTGTGGAGGGCCGCCAGATGCCGGGGAGTCTGGGGCACTGGGATGGGAGTCTGACAGGTGTGGGAGATACCACTAGACACCAGGGACCAACTAAGCTTGATAAGCCAGGGAATCAAAAAGGTGGAGGTGCCACTGGACACCAATGAATTGCCAACACTTGCAGTGACTGGGGATTGGCGAGTGGAGGTGCCACTAGACACCGGGATGACAAACATTTACAAGGATGGGTTATTCATGGGTAGGGAGTGCCACTAGAAATTAGGGACACCAAAAGAGTATGGGGACATGTGATCGGAGGGCAGGGGTGCCACTAGACAGCAGGGACAACACAAAGAATATGGGGATATTGATTAGAGGGTAGGGACAACAAAACAACAAAAAGTATGGTAACATGGGATTGAGGGGAGGTGCCACCAACACTAGGGACAACACAAACAGTATGAGGATGTGCGATCAGATGGTGGTGGTGGGGGAGCCACTAGATACCAGGGAAAACATGATTATTACAGGGATGCGATGATCAAAGGGTGGGAGTGCCACGGGACACTAGAAAATTAGATTATAATGGGACCGGTGATTGGAGGGTAGGGGTGCTACTAAACACCATAGCATCCATGGCTACTACACTGATGGGTGATGGGAGGGTTGAATGTGCCACTGGACACCAGGGAGGACATTTGTATTGTGGTGACTGCTGTTCAAGGTGGGGCTGCTTACCACCATACCTGACATGGCAGGTCACAGGACCAGTGCAAACCTGCACAACTTCCAATGCAAATGAGCCCATAATGGGCATGCATATTTATTTATTTATTTATTTATTTATAATTTGATGACCGAAAGGCACACTGAGCCGAGGCTCTGCTTCCAGGTGCGGCCTGGGTACAAAGTGTACAGTGAAGGGAAAAGGAGTAACAAATGGTGATGAATACAATCAGTATGTACAGACATATTTACAAAGAATATAATACATTATCTATATTAAAACAAACTGTAAGTGAGCAGAGTAGATGAGTGGAAAGGGCAGGGTTGCAGGCAGGGGCTAGGGTAGGTGAGTAGAGACTGAGGGGCCTCTGCTGCATGCTGGGACCATTAGTATATTTAGGGCAATGGAGTAGGTAGAAGCCTGAGGAGTAGGGAGAAGGCCAACCGAGAAGGGCCAGGGGCAGATTGAGGGAAGTTGTTCCAGAGAAGGGGAGATGGTATGAAAAGGCAGCTTGGCCGATGAGAGTGGGAGGTTGGGGCAGGTGGAAAGTGCGTGGGTCCCTGTTGGTGAAGACAGTAGTTTAGGAAAGTGGCTGGTGTGAGGTGGGAAGTTATGTGAGGGGGTGCAGTCAAGACAAAATTTTGCTATGAAGGAGGGCCAGGATAGCTCTCCTGTGGGAGAGTGGAGCAAGGGCTAGTGCAGTGTAGAGTATGCAGTGGTGGCGAGTGGGGAGGGGCAGTGGTGAAGCAGCGGAAAGAGTTGAGAAGGATGTCTATTCTGGAGAGAGAGGTGGGGCCATTTTGTAGACTATGTCGGTATAATCTGTGATGGGCAGAATTACTATGTATAAGCTCGCAGAACGGTGGAGATAGGCAAGCTGTCTTTGTGGCGATAGTGGATGGCTAGTTTGGGCCAGAGTTTGGAGTAGATGGCCTCAACGTGATTGGAGAAGTTAAGGTGACTATCTAGCCAAAACCCAGGTACTTGAAAGCTGGGACTAGCTCCAGTGGTGAGTCATCCAGGCTGGGGATCGCTGGGGGGCAGGGAGGTTAGCAAGATTTTGCCTGGAGCCAAAGACCATGGTGACAGTTTTTTGCATTGAGTGTGAGCAGGTTGTCGTAGAAACCAGGACTTGACTCTATTGAAGTCATTTTGGAGGTTGGGAAGGACAGAGTCATAGGAGGGGCCCGAGGCAAAGATGATAGTGTCATCTGCATATAGTTGCACATTGGAGGAGGGCAGGTGGAGGGAAGGTCGTTAATGAAGAAGAGAAGATGATGGGACCAAGTATAGAGCCTTGGGGACACCTGATAAGATAGGGAGAGGGTGGAGATAGCATCGCCTATTTGAATAGATTGATGTCTATCATGAAGATACGAATGGAACCAGGCGATGGCAGGTTAGGCAAATGCTGAAAAACTAAGTTTGCAAAGTAGCAGTGGTTGGGAGACAGAGTCAAAGCTTTAGCCAGGTCTATGAATATGGCTGCTGTGGTTTGGCTAGTGTCCATGGCTAGAGGATGGAGTCAGTTACACTTAGAAGGGTGGTGATGGTGGAGTGCTGTCTGAAACCTGACTGTACGGGTGAGAGGAGCTGTTGGATGAGAGAAAGGCTTACAGTTTGGACAATATGAGGGATTCTGGACTTTGGCAAGGGCAGGGAGGAATGAAATAGGCCTGTAATTTCCTGGGAGGATGGATCACCACCTTTGTACAGAGGGATGATTATGGCTGATTCCAGGCTTTTGGGACAGTGGCTGTGTATAGAGAGATTTAGTATGTGAGTCAAGGGGACCTGACAGTGGCACAGCAGACATACAGGGTGGTTGGGGGTCAATACCGTTGGGGTTGATTTTGGTGGTGCTAAGGGAGGATGGTGCATGGTAAATTTCCAGCAGCATGAAGCCGGAGGATGGAGAGGATGGCTCAGCCAAGTTTGGGGAGGGAGGAATTTGGGGCACAGGAAACGAAGAACTTATTGAAGAGCTCTGTCATGGAAGCAGGCTCTGAGATGGTGTTCCCATCTATATATTAAGGGCCAGGCATGCTGTTTAGTAGGGGGGCCAAGAAGGAGTTAATCGCCTTCCAGAAGGATGCATAGGGGTTCTGGTTCTGCGTGAGTTGCACTTTAAAGTATGAAGATTTAGATTGCCAGATGGCCTTAGTACATTTATTTCTAAGATGTCTGTAGGATTGTAGGTCCTGTGAGGCATGGGAGACTTTTGTACAGTCTCCATGCCTTGTTCCTGGTACGACCCAGGAGATAAGATCAGATGTAATCTGTGGGTGGTGGTGGCGCTTACCCTGACCTTCCTGAGGTGTGCATGTAGGTCCCAGATACACCGGAAGATATGGCAGAACTGGGAAAGAGCGATGTCTACATCACACGTGGAGAGGACTGGTAGCCAATCTGCATTTGAGAGGTCATGCTGTGGGGCATATTCATTTAGGAGGTGTAGAGGGTGAGACCAGATGAGTTTGGGATGGGATAGCAGGAGTGGATTTTGTGGACACAGTAAGTAACACAGTGGTCGCTAAGGGCATCAGGAAAATTTCTGAGGCAGATATCTGTGGGGATGGGTGGATAAGAGCCAATCCAAAAGGGTGTGGTTTGGGACCAATGGTTTAGCGGGTAGGCTCCTGGATTAGCTGAGTGAGGTTCAGGGTTTTGATTTTTAGGGTGGTGTGTTTAACGGAGGAGGAGAACCAGTCAAGACTGAAGTTGTCTAGAAGCACATGTTCTGGTTGATGTTCTGGAGGAGATCGACAAGATGGCTTTTACAACTGAGTCAGGCAATGTCTTTGGTGAAGCGTAAAGAGCTCCAGTTTAGAGGGGGTGGAGATGGGAGAAGGATAGGTGCTTAACAATAGATTTGTGGGAAGAATGGCAGGATTCACTGAGAATGATAGAGCATGGAGTGATTACCTGATGTATAAGTGCCACGCTCCTTCCTCGCTTGCTCTGTTCTGGCAAAATGAGTTGCAGTCAGAATGGCAATAGAGTTAGGGATTTTGGCAGATAGCCACAATCCTGTGATGCAGAGAATGTTGGCAGTACTGCAACCTACAAGTTAGGGCGCCCACCCCGGGAGGAGGCCCATGGTATTGAGATGGAAAATGCAGAGGTCCTTACAGAGTGAGTCAGGGAGGGGCGAGAGAGGCAGACCAATGGAGGTGGAGGTGAGTTAGGGATTCACCTGGACACCGTGGGGCCAGGGGTTGGGATGTATGTCACCCCCAGAAGCAAGAGGAGGATGGAGCATGTGAGGAGAGGGAGTGTTTGATCCTCCGGAACAATGATTGGATGGAGGGTGCAGAGGTTCAGGCATCATAGTAGAGCCTCCAGGTTAAGGAGGTGGAAGTGGAGCAGAGAGGGGTGAGGAATGGAGAGGGTAGGAAAGGGTGGATGGGGAGAGGAGGAGGAGGAAAATGGGAGGGAGAGGAGAACAGCTAGTATGGGGGTGGTGTATAGCTGCGGGGGAGGAAGGGGTGGCTCCTGGGAGTGGAGGGTGGAAGATTCTAGGCGGAGGGAGAGGTTATCATCAGGAGTGTTAATGGGGGTGGTGCTGTTTCTGAGAAGAGGTCGTTCGTAAGAGAAGGCATATTAGTAGAAGTGTCTGCATTTTGGCTTCAGCTATTGCAAGGAAAGCAGCTGCATGTGTAGTTGCAGTAGCGGCCACTAGGGCGGAGAAGGCAAGCTGCAGAAAGGAATCTATGCTGAGCTGACAATGCTGGATAGAGGGCTAGCGGCCACTTGAGGCAAGAGCAGATAATCAGCAAATGGGGAAAAGGCCTAACAGGATTAGACTGACACGTGATTGCAGCTATAAAGCTCTGAGTCCCCAAGTGTGGTGGTGGTGGGCATGGCAGGGCTCTCCCAGCCATTCCAGCCGAGCTCGATGGAACTCCTGCTTGCTCCTGGACCTGGATTAGTACCATAGACTGAAGTTGAAGCTGTGGGGGAGGGCTGCGTTGTCCTGCCCTTTCAAGAACCTCAGGCACCTCGGGGAGCCTTGAATTCTGTGGAGACAGAAAGAAAGAGAGGAGAGGAAATTATTTAAGGAGCAGGTATGTTACAGGAGTGGCTGATCAGACCTGGGGTGAGAGTAGCAATAGCTTGCTGAACAGGAAATGGTGCGAAATTAATGGAAATGACTCTGGGGACTAGAATACTGAAATGAGTTTAAGTATTCACAACTAGAGCAGGGACTGCTGCTTAATTCTGAATTTAAGTAGGTAGTACATTTTAGCAAGTGGTGGGCAATGCAGCTTGTTACTGTGGTATGTGGCTATTTAAACAAATAAAGGGAAAGCAGTGTGTTACAGGAACGAGTATTAGGTCTGAACAAATTCTGACTTGGAGGGTGCTCTGTCATCAGCTAGAACAAAGTAAACTGAAGTACACTAGGCTGTTTCACTTGCAAAATGCACAATACAGGTTCAGTTGGCTACAGTAGTAACATTTGTGCCTTGTGAGGAAGGCAGAGAAATTAATCTAAACTTAACAACAAGATAAAATGCACAAACCATCAAATTTGGCAAGAAATGCTAACATCAGTATCTCATTAGGTGTACTGCAAAATAGCATAAAACAAAACATTTGGATGAAAACTTAACTGCTAGCACTGGTATCTCTCAAGGTGTACTGCTAAACAGCCTGTAAGTACTACATTTGGCTAAGAACAAGCTGCAAAAAAGTATCAGCATTTGTATGGGGACGAAATTAAAAAGGCGTGAAGACAGTTTCTCCTAGCCATTCCAGCTCGAGCGCTATGGAGCTCCTGCTTGCTCCTGGACCAGGATTCGTGACTTTAGACTGAAGTTGAAGCTGTGGGGGAGGGCCATGCTGTCCTGCCCTCATGACCCTCGGGCACCCTCGGGGAGCCTTGAATTCTTAGACCGGTTGAAGCGCCCTTCATGCCCTGCATGCTCAATGGGCTCATTTGTATTTTTCCACTGAATATAGGGTCATGGGCCCTGACACAATCTGGTCTGGAGGCACAGTTCTCTGTGTGCTTGTACAGCTCAGGCTCGATGTCAGGGCAGAGCAACTGCAGTCCTGCTCTGATGTCAACTGCAGGGGATTCTGGATTTCTGGTTGCAGCAAATGTCAATCTGGAAGTAATGCAATTCTATTACACTGCAATAAACAGTAAGTAAAAAAGTTTTTGCAAAGTGAAAATTGAGACCAGCCCTATATATGGGTGTGGAGTGCTTATGATGACTGTTCCCTTTAATCTGTGCATACAGTGAGCATTTAGAGGTTGATTTTGAACCACAGTATGGTATACGGTATATAGAAGGCTTGTGATTGGGGTCCCAAACAAATATTCTTTAAACACTGATGCTAGTTGCTTCTGGTTGTTGCAGTTCTACAAAAGGATTTTGATAAAAATCACGCAAGAATATCTAGTAATTAGTTAGCTGGGTGTAGCTAACAGAACAGTTGATGGGGTATTCACCCAGTACTCATGACCACCTTTAACAGACTCTGAAGGATGACTCTGTTGGGGTATCTCCTCTGAGTTAGTTGATACAGGGGAGCTATAGGTGTGGCAGAACAAACTTGTTTCCAGGTGTCAAGGAGTGTAGGCCAATTTGGTCTCTTGATGTCCTCTTCATCTCACAGAAGGACTTGCTTTACCTGCCCAAAGTACTGGACAGTCACTCAGGGCCTCAGGTAACCTAGCTGCTCTGGCAGGCTAAGTCCTGACAGCATCCAAAAGCCAAGCATTGGTGCTTTGCTTTTATTCCAAAAGGCAACAGATCTTATTATTTATTTTATTTATAAGCAATCGAATTATAACCTTTGAGTCATAGACTCGCTTCCAAAGGTTCAACGCCATGATACAAAGAGAAAATATAGATAGTAACGTAAAATTGAAGGAACAGGTAATACATATACGATGGAGAACACTGAATACAATTAGCAGGGTGATAATGTCATTCAGCAGATGAACTTCAGTTCTATACAAATAGTTGCTAGGCAATTATATGTCCATTAGCAGAATGAGCTGTAGTCCCATACACTCAGTAGCTAGGCAGTTGCTAATGTACAAGCACAGTTAACTTCTTATGAGGTACAAAGTGTGCTGTTTCAGGAGAGACATTGTCAAAGCTGGCTAGGCTCCAACCCCTGAAGAGAGGCACCTAGAGGCCTAGGGTGGTTTTGGAAGAGGACACTCACAGTTGCAGGTGTACAGAATGTACATAATTATTACAAAGACTTCTTTTTAAACTGTCTTTACTTTAACTTGGTGGTTGACTGCTGAACTCACAGGTCTCTCTCTCTCTCCTTCACTGTTCCAGATGAATCTAAAGCTTTCTTACATGTGATCTCCATCTCCAGAAAATCTGGGATCAATTCTCATTGGCTGGCATTTTTATGCTAATCCCACTAATCTCAGTGGCTGTCAGTTTCCTGTTGAAAGCATGCACAGACAGTCCTTTGCAACTTGTTCCAGCTTGCAACTAGCTGCTTTTGAGGAGTGGTGCCAGAATCTTAGTTTCTTTTTTTTTTCAATTCAAAGTTTATTCACCACATTTTCCACAATACAGGAGGCAGTAATGATCATTTAAACATGAGTTTTATGAAACAAACTGCATTGCCCCAAACCCCCCTTCCTCCCTCCCCGACACAGCAGTCCGCTCTTATACTATTATCACAATCTAACTACATTAACCAAAGGTAAATAAATTAATAACCTCAACCACACATTATTCCACAGCCATCATAATTAGAGTGTGAAGGGGTCCCAAATAACCATATACCTGTGTAACCTATTTTGGAGGCTAGCAATAGCCTTCTTTGTGCAAGATTTGCTAGGATGTCATGGATCCACTCCTGGTATGTTGGACAGGTCCCTTCTTTCCAACGCCTAAGATTAATTTTTTGACCGAGAGCAACCATGGATATATGAACTCTCTGGATTCTGACGTTGATGGAAGACACATCTCCCAGCAGGCAAATGTCCAGTGTAAAATAATCATGTAAACACAATAAAGGATCCAGGTCGGCTTTATAAGCTCCCATAATGATGCTATCCGGGACACAACCAAAATAAATGAAGGAGTGATCCTGTATCCTGAGAACACCTATTGCACCTATCAATATCGAAGGCCCCATTTCGCCAGTTTGACTGAGTACAATACAAATTATTTAGGATGTGAAACTGCATAAGACGTAATCTATCTTGGGATACATATTTATGACAGTACATCCAGAGACCCGCCAATTAAAAGTATAATGGGGAAAAATGAAACCCAAAAGTTAGTGGGGCCATTACCACATCCAAACCGCCATCAGTACAGCACATGATATATCTTAGAGATCACACCTGAGGAGACAGGAAGAGAGGAGAGTTCAGACACCAATGCAAAAGCCGCTGGGCAGGGTGACACGGTACCGAGGACCATGGTTAACAAATTACTCAGTTGGATCACCTTAAAGACCGAGACCCCAGAATATTGAACTTATTGATAAAGTCAGGAATGAAAGCCAAGCCCAGTCTCATCAAAAATGAGGAGACTATCCTCTCCTGAGGCAACCATGAATGGGAAATGTTCTGCTTATTTATGGTAAAACCGGGAATTCCAGATAGATTGAGCAAGATTTTTACTTTGATTATATCTCAGAAAAGAGCACAGTTGCAAGTGTACTCTTACTGAGGTCATGATAGTGGGACATTTATTAACATTCTGTAAATGAGAAATTTTTAGATAAAGCATGGTCGAGGGGTCCATGTTCATAGATTGGATGAAGTCTAATTCAATCTTGAGCCAAACCAGTCTCATGTTATACGGGCCAGGTTTTACCCATCTCAGGTACTTAGCCAGGTGGCTAGCCCAGTAATAAATAGGCAAATAAGGAATCTGCAGTCCCCCTCATTTTGGGTGCAGCTAGCTTGTGGTATGCCAACCTAGAGGTCTTGTTAGACCATATAAACTTGGTAAAAAGTTTGTGCATTTTCTGAAACCAAGCTAAAGGGACAAATGAGTTAAGATGTGACAGGAGATAAAATAAATGGGGAATACATTCATTGTAATTACATTAATACAACCCCATAAAGATAACGGAAGCATGTCCCATTTCTCTAGGTCTTGAGTGATCCCTCAGAAAGAGGCTCCAGATTTTCTTTAAACCACGAGGAGTGTATTACATTAACTTTATACCTAAATACTTAATAGCCGGGGTGACCAGCATAATCCCAGAGAGTTAATATCCATCTTGAAAACCTTATGATTAAGAGGAAAAAGGATGTCTTATTGGGATTCAATTTATAATTCAAAAACTACTGAAACTGTTAATCTCTCTAACATGTTCGGATAGATATTACCAGGTTAGCCAAATGTAAAAGGAGATCGCTCAGCATACGCTGTTATTTTCACCACCTTATTCTAATGGGAATACTCCTGTATTCCTTTATTGTTAAGAATATGTTGAATAAGGGTTCCAGATAAAGATTGAAATGTAATGAGAGAGGGGCATCCCTGCCTCATACCTGACATAACGTGGACTTGGAGAAGGTCCCAGTCCCTGAAATCCTCGCTAGAAGGAGACCGGTATGTGCCTGTCATCCAATCTATGAACATGGAAGGGAATCAATGCCTTGAGGGCTTGAAATAAAAATTCAATTAACCCGATCAAATGCCTTCTCGGCATCCAGGAGACCAGCCCCCCGAGGAAAGGTAGCATCCCTGGACTCTGAGAAGATTTGGCAGAGGGCACGAGTTGATCCGAGGATGCACGCTCCTCATAAATCCCACCTGAGACATACCAACCAGGTCTGAAGGACCAGGGTTAGTCTATCTGCCAATATCTTAGAAATAATTTTGACATCTTGATTCAGCAAAGATATTGGTCTGTAGTTCTGAACCAACTCTGGGTCCTTGTCCGGTTTAGGTAACAGAACTATCAAAGCTTCAGACAAATGTGTCTGCCAACTCTCCAGAAAGAATATGTAGATAGAGCGATGCAACTCAGGTATTAATTGATCTTTGAAAACTTTATAAAATAAGGCTGAAAACCCATCCGGTCCGGGACTTTATCTGAAGGCAAGTCCTTTGTAACGGCCGCTATTTCTTCCTGTGAAAGAGGGAAGATATAAATTTCTTTGGGGGTTAGATAGTAAAGGGAGAAGTTTCCTGAGATACTCCTCTAACTTTTCTATAGGTGGAGGGCTGTCCATATCCCTATATAATTGCTCATAAAATGTAGCAAATTCCTGGACTATCTCTGAGGGGATACTCTCAGGGTCCCATCTGACTGTGACCTTATTGGGGGTATAAATCTTGCTGATTCTTGTTGCTTTAAATGTAAAGCCAGTAGGCACCCGCTTTTTCCCCTGATCTGTAAAACTGGCCTTAGTACGAATAATAGCCATTTCTGCCTTCTCTCTTAACATTCCCAAATATCTATCCTTATATACTAATAATTTCTGTGAATCCTCTTGAGAAATTTTATCTGGCTGTATAGTTTCTAAATCCATGATCTGGGACAATAAAGACAATAACTCCACTTCCTGCGCCCTCTTCCTCTTTGTAGCTAGACTAATGAGAATGCCCTTATATAGGCCTTAAAGGATCCCCACAAAATATCCGCTTTGTACTGTCTATTGGGTTGGTGGAAAAAAAGTCTATCTGATCTTTCACCAATCCCCGATACTTTTCATCTTTTAATAATTGTTCATTTAATTTCCATCTGGTCTCTCTCTTGGGAATGTTAAGGAAAGCCAGGTTACCCAAACAAAAGAATGGTCCGATATTGGTCCCAGCTGGATCGAGGTGGACAATACTCGGGCAAGAGCGCATGAGAAACTAACAGGTGGTCAATGCAAGACTGAGTGCCATGTACTGGCGAACTGTAAGTATATTCCCTTATGTTGGGATGTATAACTCACCAGGCATCGCACAACCCACATTGGTCCATCATTTCCTTAAAGGCCCTATGCCCAGGGTCAGTCCCTCAACCCAGTGCTCGATCTATCAATATTAGGGTCAGAAACTAAATTAAAGTTGCCCCTAAGATAATAGGAGTAGGGAGTAGGAAGAATCATGGAGATCAGTTTCATAAAGAAAGAAGAATCATCTGTGTTTGGTCTATAAATGCTGCCTAGGACTAACGACATGGCCCAAATAGTACCCTGAACTTCAAACATAGAAACATAGAATTTGACAGCAGATAAGGACCGCTTGCCCACCCAGTCTGCCCATTTCCCTACCTACTGGATAAGCTGCAGATTCTAGTTAACCAGCAGCCTACTTCTTCCTACCCCACCCCTTAGAATGGCCTTATGACTGTCCCATGCATGCTTGAATTCCACCACTGATTTTGACTCCACAACCTCCTCCAGAAGGCCGTTCCATGCATCCACAACCCTCTCTGTGAAAAATACTTCCTTAAATTACTTCTGAGCTGCCCCCTCTATCTTCAAATTGTGCCCTCTTGTTCTTGCACATCTTTTTTGAAAGATGCTACCTTTGGACTTTGTTGATTCCTTTGAGGTTCTTGAACATTTCTATCATGACCCCCTCTCCCTCTTTTCCTCAAGGCTATACATATTAAGCTCCTTTCATCTCTCTTCATATGTCTTCTGGTGCAGACCCTGCACCATTTTAGTTGCCCTCCTCTGGACAGCTTCCATCCTATCTATGTTCTTTATGGAGACTGGGTCTCCAGAACTGCACACAGTACTCCAGATGGGTCTCACCAGCTGTCTGTACAGAGGGATAATAACTTCCTGTTTTCTACTGGTGATGCCTCTCCCTATGCATCCCAGTATCCCCCCAGTCCTCCTTGCTGCCCTGTCACATTGCTTGCCTACCTTTAGGTCATCTGCTATGACTACCCCCAGGTCCCTTTCCATTTTGTTGTTGTTAGTATCTCACCCCCATTGTGTACTCTTCTCCTGGGTTTTGTTTCCCAGGTGCATTATCTTGCACTTCTTATCATTAAATCTAAGCTGCCATACATTTGACCATTCCTCTAACCTTGCCAAGTCCCTTCTCATCCTTTCCACCCCACCCTGTGCATCAACTCTGTTGCAGATCTTTGTGTCATCTGCAAAAGACATACTTTTCCTTCCAGTACCTCTGTAGTGTAACGCATAAAGACATTGAAGAGGACTGGTCCTAATACTGAACCCTGCGGTACCCCACTAGTAACCCTCCTTTCTTCTGAGTGGACCCATTTACTATTACTCTCTGTCCTATTCTCCAGCCAATTCCTTACCCAGGCTGTCATCTTGGGACCCACTCCCAGGCTGGCTAACTTGTATATTGATCTTTGTGTGGGACTGTGTCAAATGCCTTGCTAAAGGTCTAGGTAGGCCATGTTCACAGCCCTCCCTGATCTACTACTTTGGTCACCCAGTCAAAGAAATCTATCAGATTCATCTGGCATGATCTTCCGCTGTAGATCCATGCTGCCTAGGGTCCTGTGCCCTCTGGCCTCTAGATACTCGACAATTCTTTCCTTCAGAAGTCATTCCATCATTTTCCTATCACTGAGGTTAAACCAACAGGTCTGTAGTTTCCTGCTTCTGCCTTGCTCCCACTTTTGTGAAGGGAATCACATCTGCCCTCCTCCAGTCCTCAGGTACCACCCCATCCTCCCATGATTTGTTAAAAGGGTAGTCAGTGGTGTCACTAGTTCTACCCTTAGTTCTTTAAAATTCTGGGATGAATCCCATCAGGTCCCATTGCTTTGTCCACCTTCAGTTTTAAGAGTCCTTTAAGAACCCTTTGTTCTGTAAATGGGCTGGTATCAACTTCTGTATCCAGAGTGTTTCTACTGTTTGTTTTAGGTACCTCCCCTCTTCATTTGTAAATACTGAGCAAAAATATTTGTTTAGTATCTCTGCCTTTTCACAGTCTCCCTCTGCCCACCCTCCCTCCCTTTATTAAGCCTCACTATCCCTCCCTTGGTCT
The DNA here is from genome assembly GCA_016271365.2 of Neoceratodus forsteri. Lineage (NCBI taxonomy): Eukaryota > Metazoa > Chordata > Ceratodontiformes > Ceratodontidae > Neoceratodus > Neoceratodus forsteri. The sequence goes on from JADMNL010000023.1 coordinate 465,859,483, forward strand.
TCCTTCGCCTCTGATGTACCTATAAAAGGTTTTATCCCTTTCTTAACTGAGTTGGCTAAAGACATACCTGCCATCTGCATCTTTAAAACCTGAGAAGGAACAAATGGAATGTCTCTATTAATCAGTATCATGACCCCAGAACTGTTGGTCGCCCCTGAGGCATAGAAAACCTGACCAATCTGTTGCCTCCGATGTTGCAATACTTCTGAATCCACTAAGTGAGATTCTTGTAAAAATGATATCTGCTCGCGAACAAGCTCAAGTGCTTGAGTACCTGATATTGTTTAAGTTTTTCCTAATCCCTTCACATTCCATGTAGCAAAATTAATATTCTGAGCCATCTATAATGTCAAGTGTAAATCCAAATAAACATAAGACGATACTGCAACCATAAACCAGATAATTCTGTTCCCTGAGACTGCCATGCACCCTCTCCCACCCCAACCCTCCCTTACTAACCCAGCTATGCCTCCTCCCACCCAAGTAACCCACAAACAGACCAAATATTCAACAAACCCAGAACATTATCCGAAAACCTGCCCTCCCTAACCCCTAATATAACAACATTCAGCAACACTCCGTTTATTACTCCTCCCCCCTGCCCCTGACAGAAAAGCCATCCCAAACCATCCATTAGGCTTTAATCGATCCCCTATTCTTTTTTATTTTATAATAGCAAAGAGGGAGAAGAATATACATTATTGCAGTAATCGACTCCATTCTGTCATCCGCCTGTTCCCATATGGAAGGTATTAGAGTGATCCTGTGCTAGCAAGGCCCCGCTAAAAAACATCAGAAGCTTGCTAACACAGGTGCCTCATTTGTTAAGAAGAGGCATCGCCTGTGGGAAATCGAAAAACCAACCACAACAATGCATGCAACTTGCCATGCGGGCCATTTTCTCAGTAAGCTCTTTTGGCCCCATACAGGCACGCCCCATTGCTCCCTCTAATTGTTGTAGCCTTGCACTGTGGAATGCCCACTATCTCCGGTCCTTAAGACTGCTAACCTTAATGCATGGAGCACAGGCTCCTCCCTGTGTACCAACGGGAAATGCATGCTAATACATTACATGGGAAGAAACATCGCAGCCTCTGTAATTAAATTCCCCAAATTATGGGTGATTATACCCTGCACGATGTAGCCATAAACCTTTACCAGGCCCAATTTTATCATTCTCCTCAGGGAGGGGATTGAATAGTACTGGTGTTGGAATTCTCTCTCCCAAACGCGGAAATCTAATGATAAACATTTTAATTAAATGGAACCCCAGTCCCAGACAAAACAAACATCAGTATCTATCCACAGTTGGATTATTATAATAAAAGGAAGGTCCCTTCTGCCCTAATCGGGCTAAGATGAGAGTCCAACTTTGTTTAACAGCACTCCTCCCCAAGGATTCCTTGAATAATTGCCCACACTTCTCACATCGGTACACTTCTTGTCAGGAAATCCAGAGCCTCTCATGTATCTCAAAAGAGATCTGCAGGGATACTTCTAAGCCAGTAAATGCCTCAGGATCCTCATAAGCAGCCCAGGAACCCGCCACCTGTACTTGTAGCTTGGCCATAACTTTATGTTTCTACCAAGCACAGGCAGCAAGTGTTCTCTGAGTCCTGTCCAGCAGTCTTGGGTCCAGAATAAAAAAAAACATAGCTGCCCCTTGCAGTCTTTTATTTGTTTTATTTTGCTATGTGAATGTGCGCACAAACATATTAGTGCCACTGGCAGAGAAAGTGGCCGATAGGGTTTGTGTTGTCATAGCCAATAGTGCTTAATGTGCATGTGGCATATCAGTGATACCCCAGTGGTAAGAAGGCTGAAGATTACACTGCTTGACTTGCTGATAGGCAGAAACTTCCACACATATGAAAGGATGCTGCTGCCACATTTATCATAGTGGTTTTTCACCCATTAGCATGCTAAGAGGGCATCATCATCAGCCTTCTGCTTTTTCTTGTGGCTGCCTTCTACCCTCCCACTTCATCTGTGTGCTGCCCTGTGGCTGCTCTCTACCTTCCTGTTCCATCTGTGTGCTGACAGTATCCCCCCACCTGACCCAACTTTCTCTATGATTGGTGGCAGGTGCTGATCAACTCTACTGCTGGTATCCCCCTTAACTAAGCCCCAACTTTCAGTATGACCAGCAGCAGGTGCTCATCAACCCTGCCACCAGTATTCCCCTCCTGCCAGACACAACTTTCTGTATGACTGACAGTGGGTGCTCATTAGCCCTACTGCTGGTATCTCCGCTCCCCACTCAATGCAGCTTTCAACTCCCTCAACACAGACACGGTCTGACACCAGGGTGCCCACCCCCAGTGCTGCTAACCCCCACAGAGGATGTGATGCCAGGGTGCCCACACCAAACAACAAACCAACACTGGGGTGCCCAATCCCCAATATCAGTACCTGAAACAAAGGAAATCATCCCTCATTGTCTTGTCCTCATCTTGTAAACATGTAAAAAAAAAAAGAAAAAAAAAGGTCCCTCAGTGTTTTCTGGGCCTCCAACTGTCTGGTACCCCACTACCCATCCTGACCTCCCTCTAAGCACCCACCACCCCACCCTCCCTGCTCACCTGTCTTACCTATCTGCTGAATCTGGTGTTGACTGGCATGTCTTGCTGCTTCCAACACCGACAGGAACTTACTGAAATGAGGTAAGTTCAGTTAAAAGCTTTTAATGTGTTATAAACTTTTATTCATAACTGTCATTTTTTTACATTTATGCACCAAATTTTTAACATAACCTTTTGGGACCGTACATCATTAATAAGGTAGGTGCATTTTTCAAGTCCTCCCCAAATCATGTTTTAGCAGTTGCTCCTTACTCATAACATTGTCATTTTGCAGATTTTTCCCTAAATTTTCAACATAACCCTCTTTTTACCCCACCTCTTTAACATGACAGGTGTCATTTTTCTAATCCCTCCAAAACATGTTTTTACAGTCGCTCTGTAAAATCACCTTCAGATAGGTTCATATAGGTTCATAGATATCTACAAATTGAGGGTGACCCCATACTGAACTTGCCGCCATTAAACCTAATGGCAAAAAGGAATTTTCTGTTACCTATACACTGATCGAGTCTGGTTTTGAACAGTTCCAAATTATTACTTGCTACTACAGATATTGGTAGGGAATTCCATATTGGTGGTAATCTTTGGGTTATAAAGTTACTTCTTTTAACTGTTTTATTAATACTGACTTTTAATTTTAGTTTGTGTGACCTTGTGTTGGTATTGGATACATGTCTCTCAAGGTAGATGGTTTCGAGCAGGGCAGGATCTTGAGAGGCCTTGTATGCCAGGCAAAGGCCACCCTAAGCGATCTGTATTCAAGAGAATATAGCCCCAGAGTTTTAGTCTCTCTTCATTTAATATTTTTAGGTTATTTATGTTTCTGGTAATTCTCCTCTGTACTCTTTCGACTATGGCTTTACGTCCTAATGAAGTTGGCGCAGAATGGGGCACAGAATTGATGTGAGATCTGACCAGGCTGGTGTATAAAGGAACAAGGACCTCAGGTTCTTGACTTTGATGTGTTTGAGAATACATGTTATTGTACCATGACACTTTTTAACTGTTTTGTTTATCTGAGTATTTAATTTTAGATTATTTGTAATGATGATACCTAGGCCTCTTTCTGAGATAACAACCTGTAGTTGAGTGTTCTTCAATGTGTAATTAGCTAGCCTATTGTTTTCACCAAGGTGCATTACCTTGCATTTATCAGTATTAAATATCATTTTATTGTCTGTGGCCCAGCATGCCAAGTGGTCCAAGTTTGTTTGTAGTAATTTTATGAAATGTATATCATTCTCAATACAGCCAAGCTTACTGTCATCTGCATATCTGTTAATCTATACCTAATTTGTAGTTTGCATACTGGAAATCAATATATTCAATAATATGGGGCCCAGTACAGAGCCCTGGGGCACCCTGTTTTTAACTTTGCCCTGTTTAGACGCTTTGCCTTTTAATGTTAACCCATTGCTTTATCTCTTAGCTATGAATCAATCCATCTGATAATATTTGTATGGAGCTTAATTCTGACTAGCTATTCAATCAGCACTCTGTGGAGACAGAATCAAAGGCCTTTTCAGTAATCCAGAAAAATAATGTCAACTGGTAGTCCATTATTCAATGCCTTACTTACAGGTTCAAAAAAATTAATCATATTATTTTGGCAAGATCTCCTTGAGTAAAGCCATACTGTGATATAGCAATAATTCCCATATCCTGGATATGCATAATAATTTTTGCTGCAGTAGTCTTTCCATTAATTTCTTTGTACAGGAAGTAAGGCTAACAGGCCAATAGTTAGCAACATTTGGTTTTGTAGCTCCTTTATGTATAGGTATTATAGTGTTTATCTTCCAATCAGATACAGCAGTCTTTTCTTTAATAGAGGTATTAAATAAAAGGGTAAGTAAGCCAGTTAGTTTATTTGAGAGTTCTTTAATAGATTTTGACGTAATCTTGTCACGTCCGGCTGAGAATTTTGTTTTTGTAGATTTAATAGCAGCCATTATGTCTTCCTTGGTAAAAGCAATGCTTCTTCCTGATTTTTAAATTATCAAGACATACTATTTCTTTAGGTTTGTACACACTGAGAAAATAGGAATTAAGTTCTTCAGCCATTTTTGCTCATCCGTAATGAGGAGTTGATCCATGACTAGAGGCCCGACTTTAGGGGCATTACCTTTAAGACATTCTACATACTTAAAGAACTTTCTTTTGTTATCTTTTGTTAAAGTTGCCAAATTATGTTCAAGGCTCTTTTTGCAGATCTTATTACTTTATGTTGATTGCGGCATAGCGCAAGAAACATAATTGGCACAGCTTAGCATGAGAAGCAGGCTGTGGAGGCACGGCACTGTTGTGGCTAATGCCCCACAGCCTGCAAAGGCTTGTTCCGCTTCCCCAATGCTGTTGCAGGTTGCTGGTGACACAAGTTTGGAACATTCGTGCCAACTTGTGACAAATCAGTCGCTGCAATCAGGGGCCATCTCGTCATTGCAGCGTAAGCTATCTGCTGCAATGAAGGAGTGACCCATCATTGCAGGCAGATCTAGAAGCCTGATATTGTTTTGAACATGGTGACAGGTTGCCGCCCTGTTCACAAACAATATAACCCACAATGTTTATCTGCTGATGGGGAGCCCACTCCCCATAGGCATAATGTGCCCCTCATTTCAGTGTCTCGTCAAGGGTGCCCAACTCACGGCGCAAAAGAATTATCCCCCTTGTTATTTGCCAACGGGTGCCCAATCCCATCGGCAGAAAGGAATCTCCCTTTGTTGTTTGCCAATGGGGTGCCTAACCCCGCTCGGCTACAGTGCCCTCTCAAAAGTGAGACTCAGTGGCATGCTGGGAGCCCAACCCAGTATGCCAAATGCCCCTGTGAAGGTAAAACTGTCCCGCATTGTCTTTTTTTTTTTACCTGCAAAGAAAAATGATCCCTCAGCGGTCTCCCAGACCCCTCCTGTAACCCGAGCCCACCCACTGTGCACCCTGCCTCCCCACACACACCCCTCACCTCATACTTACCTCTGAGTATGGTGTGATGATCTTCGTGGACCGGGAACATGTCTGCACTCTTCAAAGCCACCGCCGAACTGAGGAAGTGCCGTAAGCTGTATAATGGAGTAAATAGGGTTTTTCAACTTTGCTGCATATTTCGGGCATTTTTGGAATTTTTCACCAAATTTCAACATGGGGTTTTTGGGATCCTTCTCATGAATGCTTCAACTGTCATGGCATTAATCAGCCTGAAATGTGATTTTGTGGTCACTGCCTGAAATCACCTTTGGGGCGATTAATGAAAGCGACAGTGCCAATGTTCATGAGGTGGGCTCTCAAAAGCCTATGCTGCAGTTTGGTGGGAAAAATCCCAAAAATAACTGTTTTGATAGTCGCTTGCCAGTTGCTCACACACTGTAACTTCATGCATTTGCAATATTTTGATGCCAGATTTTCAACATTGGCATTCTGTCACACATCCTTGTGAACAGTACAGCTGTCATTGTTTACATCCTGTCAGAAATGTGTTTTCGCACTTCGGCACAGAATAGCACAGTTGCTGTCGGAAATCAGTGTTCAGGACAGATTAAGAAAATGAAAATGACACTGTTCATGAGTAGAGGTCCTGAAATGGCTATGTTGAAAATTTGGTAATGATACTCCATAAAATGACTGTGTTACGCTTCATTGTGCAGTTTGCATGCACGCCATAACTTCGTGAGTGTATAATATTTTCACCCAGATTTTCAACTATGCCATTTTCCCACACCTACTTATGAACAGTGCAGCTGTCATTTTCCCATCCTGGCTGAAATGTGCTTTCACAGTTCTGGGATAGAATAGAGCGGTCGCTGTGGGAAATCACTGTCCAGGACAGATTAATAAAATGACAGTGATACTGTTCATGAGCAGAGGTCCTAAAATGCCTATGTTGAAAATTTGGTGATGATAGCCCATCAAATGACTGTGTTACAAGTGTGCATTGCACACTTTCCACACACCTGTAACTTTGCAGATTCGTAATATTGTCATGCCACATTTTCAACAATGGCAATTTTTCACACCTCCTTATGAGTAGTACAACTGGCATTTTCACATCCTGAGTGAAATGTGGTTTCACAGTTGCGGCACAGAATAACGGGTTTGTGGGAAATCTGTGTTCGTACAGATTAAGAAAATGACAGTGGCACTGTTCATGAGCAGAGGTCCTAAAATCACTATGTTGGAAATTTGGTGTCAAAACTTCATAACATGACTGTGTTACAAGTGTGCATTCAACTGTTTCCATGCACCCTTGTAACTTCCGAAATTTGTAATATTTTCACACCACATTTTCAACAGTGGCATTCTTTCACACCTCCTTATGAACAGTACAGCTGTCATTTTCACATCCTGGCTAAAATATGTTTTTGCACTCCTGATGGAGAATAGACACGGTCGCTGTGGGACATCAGTGCTTGAGATTGATTAAGATGGAATGAGTGAGAGGGGAGGAGTGACCGAGCTCAACTGAGCTCTGTCGAGACTTCTCAGATTTGTTAGGGCAGAAAAAGGCCCCAACGCAAGAGGTCAGTATAAAATGGCAGCCTGCAGCACTGGAAGAAACAGAACAAGAGAGAGTGAGTGAGGGAGGGGATTGAGCGAACTTACCTGAGCGCCTGTCAGAACTGTTGCGGATTTCCTTTTGGACAGAAAGGTGTCAATGCAGGTAGGGGCCCAATAGAAAAGGCCAGCCTGCAGCGGTGGGAGAAACAGTAATGAGTGAGTGAGATGGGGACTGAGTGAGCTCAACAGATCTCCATCAGGACTGCTGCAGATTTCTTTGTTGGCAGAAAAAGGCACCAATGCAGGCAGGAGCCCTGTATAAAGGGCACTTGCAGCGCCACAGCAAACAGAATGAGCATGTGACAGAGGGAGACTGAGCAACCTCAATGGAACTTTGTCAGTACAGCTGCAGATTTATTTGTGGACAAGGTGCCAACGCAGCCAGCAGCCAAGTACACAGCGCGGCCTGAAGTGCCAAGAGAACAGAACGAGTGAGTGACAGAGCAGTAGTGAGCAAGCTCAACAGAGCTCTATTGTGATTACTGCAATTTCTTTGTGGGCAGAAAATGCGGCAACACAGGCAGGAGCCCAGTACAAAGGTCAGCTTGCAGCACGGGCAGAAATGGAATGAGGAGTGAGACAGGAGAGTGAGCAAGCTCATTGGAGCTGTGTCGGGATTGCTTCAGATTTTTCTGGCCAGAACAAACCATAATGCAGGCAGGAGCCCAGTACAAAAGGGCAGCCTGCAGCGGCAGAAGACACAGAATAAGCGAGTGAGGGAGGGGACTGAGTGAGCTCAACGGAGCTCTTTGGGACTGCTGCAGATTTGTTTGTGGGCAGAAAAGGCAGCAATGCATGCAGGGGTCCAGTACAAAATGGCAGCCTGCAGTAGCAGGAAAACCAGAATGCGCGAGTGAGAGAGGGGAGGAGCGAGCTCAATGGAGCTAGAATAGAACTGCTGCAATGGTGGCAATGGAGGCAGGAGCCCAATAGAAAAGGGCAGCCTGCAACGCCACCAGAAAATGGAGATCGAGCGAGTGTGAGAAGGGGACTGATCGAGCTCACAGAGCATTGTTGGGACTCCTACAGATTTCTTTTGTGGGCAGAAAAGGTGCCAACAGAGCCAGAAGCCCAGTACAAAAGGGCAGGCTGCAACGCCAGGAGAAACAGAATGAGTGAGTGACATCGGGGAGGAGCGCCTCAACAGAGCTCTGTCAGGACAGCTGTGGATTTCTTTGTGGGCAGAAAAGGTGCCAACACAGGCAGGAGCCCAGTACAAAAGGGCAGCCTGCAGCGCTGGCAGAAACGGAACGAGTGAGTGAGAGAGGGAACTCAGCAGGCTCAACAGACCTGTGTTGGGACTGCTGCAGATTTCTTTGTGGGCAGAAAAAGCCACCAACAGAGGCAGGAGCTCAGTACAAACGGCAGCCTGCAGCGCCAGGAGAAACAGAATGAGTGAGTGAGAGAGGAGTGATGAGCTGACCTCAACGCAGCTCTGTCGGGACACAAGTGGATTTCTTAGTGGGCAGAACAAGATGCAAATGCAGGCAGGAGCCCAGTACAAAACAGTAGCCTGCAGCACCAGGAGAAACAGACAGAGCAAGTGACAGAGGGGCAGTGAGAAGCTCAACACACCAGCACAATCAACATTCGACATTGACAAATGCTTTTTAGTCTTGTTTGCTTTTGCTTTAAACTTAAGCCATCTTTCCTCTGATGTTTTTCTTGTATTTGTTGAAAGCCCTTTTGTATTATTGATTATTCTCTTAATGTTTGTTTAACCACAAGAGAATTCTTTTTGTTATTATATTTAATATGCTCTGAATCCAGTTCTTGATACAATATTTTATTTTCTTGTGACTAGCCAACCACATATCAAAGAATCCAGGTTTTTGAGTTCTTCTCCCAGTTCCAGGTGGTTACGTATTGTTTAATTCTGACATAGTCAGCTTTGAAAATTTGTTAGTTTTCGTAATGCCTCTAGTTGTGTTCTTTAGCATTTAAGAGTTCATGATACTATGTTGTGGTCACTGTCACCAAGTGGCTCAAGAATTTTAGGGGTGGCCCCTGTGTCTTTGATATTTGTAAGAATTAAATCTAGAATATTATTATTTCTAGTTGGTTCAGAAACTAGCTGCTCAAAGTCGTGCTGTAGATAGGATTTTAAAAATGTCACCTGTCTTGATCATGGTAGGGTGTGTCATAAAAGACTTTGTTGAAAATTTGGGGTCAAAATGTTAAAAACAACTCAGTAATGAAGAAATGTTGAATTGTTTTCAATGTTTATCCATAACTTTATTTTTGCACATTTTGCGCCACATTTGTAACATTACCGGCATGTTATCCCACCCGTGAACATGGCAGATGTCAATTTTAAACTCCTCTGGAACCACATTTTGCCATTGCTTACAAAATCACTTTTCAGATTGGATTTTAAAACATTCACCTCTGTGATGGTTTGGAGGGTGCTCTGTGAAGTGCTCTACTCTAAAGGTGGTGAAAAGAGATGAGCGAGGCACCAAGGTCTGAATTTGTGGATAGGATAACCGTTACCCAGACAAAGAGAGGCAGAGTCAACTTAGTGCTTCAACACCAGGGCATTTATTTTGTACCAAGGTAGAGAGACACAGTCACAAGAGGGAGGAGCGGTTGACCGAGAACAATAGGGCAATAAACAGAGAAATATTTTTGTCTACCACTACTAAGATTACTACCACAAGAATAAACTTTAGGCCTACTGTCACTCTTATTCTGAAATTAATCTACACTTCTATACTCTTAGATGAGGATCAGGTAACATAAGCTACTCAGAACCGTCCTAGGGTAATTATCATCACACATTTCTGTTAGAGTCCAGATATTACAAGAGTCCAGAGATCCGGCATCTTCGTGTACACCGTCGTTCTTCATTGGTAGCTACAAGGGAAACAAATCAGAACTGTAGAAACCTAATCACAATTCCCAGCAAGGACCTAGATAAGGCCACTGGGGTGGTGAGAGGTTTGGTAAACAGACCATATATTTCTTCAGCAAAGCCCACTCTCTCCAAGGCTGCGGAATGTAGAACCAGAGCAACTGGTTCCTGAGATAACATACTGAAAACAAAGGGTTCCTCGCCAAAACCCACTTCCAGGGTTGCCAAGGATGAAGATAGATCAAGATCTGTGTGGCAATGAATCTGAAGGAGAACTACCACGACCTGACTGATGCTGCGGCACTCAAGGGCCAACTAAACTCGGAAGAAACTCTGACAGGACCAGGAACCATAAGAATCTGAAGAGATGATGGTTGACTCTGCAATCCTAGGATCAGGAACTAACACAAAACAAAGAAATGGCGGATGCGTCCCTGCACTGGGCCTGATGGACTCGACTTTTGGCGAACGCACCAGGAGGCGCAGACTAGGTTCTCCAGGATGAGCTCACTCTTCTCTAGAGGGCACCAACTTTGGGACATCTGGAACAGGAACCATATGGAATGACACTGGCACTTGCCAGCCATTGATGCGTTTCAGCAGACGTACCTTCAAGCTGTGGAAAACAAGAAACGGCGGTACGACGTACAACTGGTGACGGACTTACTTCGGAAGGACGGTTGTACCAATGGACATGATGAGCTGATGGATGATCTCCCAGGAGTGAAGAATGCTGAGAAGACGTCTTCTTCTGAGTAGAGACTGATTCTGAGTACGATGGGTTACAGACCACACTATGGGACTGCAGTGTGGTAGAAGATTGAGACTGTCTTCATACAGTAGTAACCATATAACTGAAAAATGCCCAAAGAACTGTGGAATGATACAATAATTTGCCAGAGGAGGGCAAATTATAACTTCAGGAGTAATTCTTACTGATAAGGGCCAATGTCCAGGTGCTTAGAGCAATAGTTCAGGTACTTAGGACAATAGTTCAGTTACTTAGAACAATAGTTCGGTACTTAAGACAATAGTTCAGGTACTTAGAGCAATAGTTCAGGTACTTAGGGCAATAGTTCAGGTACTTAGAGCAATAGTTCAGGTACTTAGAACAATGGGTTCAGGGACTTAGGGCAATAGTTCAGGTACTTAGAGCAATAGTTCAGCATAAGCAGTGCAGTAATTACAGTAGTTTCACAGTATAGAGCAAATCGAACACTCTTAAATGAACCCCTGTTTCTAAACGTAGGGTCTTCTGGAATAGGATCTCTTTCAGTACGTCGTGGCTAAGGCCTCCTATCTTTAGTACCACTAGGCTGACTTGCCTATTCTGCTAGGCCGAGGCCTCCCTTTAGTACCACTAGGCTGGCTTGCCCTATTCGCTAGGCCGGGGCCTCCCTTTAGTACCACTAGGCTGGCTTGCCCTATTCCGCGCAGGCTGGGGCCTCCCTTTAGTACCACTAGGCTGGCTTGCCCTATTCCACTAGGCTGGGGCCTCCCTTTAGTACCACTAGGCTGGCTTGCCCCTATTCTGCTAGGCCGTGGCCTCCCTTTAGTACCACTAGGCTGCTGCCCCATTCCGACAGGCCGGACCTCCCTTTGTACCAAGTTTTACCTCGGGCCTAATGCCCCACGCCACTCTCGGGCCTGATGCCCTACCAAATACTGGGTCTGGTGCCCTCACTTTATAACGGGCCTGGTGCCCTCTTCAAATTGGGCCTGGTGCCCCTCTTTATAATAGGCCTGGTACCCCACTTAATACTGGGCCTGGTGCCCCACTCGTGATTGGGTCTGGTGCCCTACCTTAAATGGACCTGGTGCCCCTCTTAATTCTGGGCCTGGTGCCTCTAAATACTGGGCCTGGTGCCTACTTTACTTTGGGCCCTGACTTGCCCTTTTAAAACTACATGGCCTTTAAATATACAGCTTACTGAGAGCTGCTGTCATTTAGTTGCAAATCTCACTTCAAATCCTGCCTCCACATCCATATTCATAGGCCACTATACTGGCCTTGAAGTCCTAACCCCTCCTGTGGGCATCGCTAAGTCTCGCCTCCTTTTAAATATTTAAATTAAGGGTCCTAGCGACCCGATGCCCTGCAGCGCCGGGTTTCTTCCTCGCTACTAATGCACTCAAAGCAGGGAACAAAATGAGTCTATGGGACCAGGCGGTCAGCACTCTTCATGTGCTGCTGCTGACTCACCACTTTGCCATCTTCTGGGGCTGCTGTGCAGTAGGGAGGCTGGAGGGATGCTGGCAGAGGGAGGGAAAATGGGCAGGCAGCAAGGGGGGCCTCAGATGGCTGACAGGAACTCGGCAATGCAGTGCTTCTCTGCCGCCGGCGTGGGACCGAAAATTAAACTAAAAGCCTCGGGAGGCCAAAAAAACAATAAAGCGAAGGGGCTTCAAGCCCCAAACCCGTGATGGCGGCCAATCACTTCTTAGGCGAATTTGATGGCTGCACCGACGCAAACCAACGCTGAGCAGGGAGTCTTCAGGCAGGGAGGCAGCACAGGACTACAGCAAGCCCAGAGGGACGGCTTCAACCTGAGATAAGCCCTGAACTGTCCCTTGACTTCTGTGTCCTGTCTCCTCAACCTCTGCCCAGGATCAACTAACCTCACAGAACAATTATTTTTCAAACTTGAACCTCCCTGGTTCTAGATTGGCTGGAGTGGAAATCTGTGCATGAGCCACTCAGCACAGCATTCCATCCAGACCATTGTGACATCTATTGCTTTTAAATCTGCCTTTTGACTATGCTGTAAAGTGCACAGGGCACTTTTCTACTACTATTTTACAGTTTTCCATTATAAGGAAGTGAATCTTTTATTCTCAGGGGCCCCTTAACATAGTACCCTGCTGCCTACACCTACAGCAGGTACCCTGAGCACCTGTGAACTGCTAATTTATTTATTTATTTTAAACTTTCTGGGATGCCCCAACTTTGGGGCATTACACCTGTCTTAATCTAAGGGGGAAGGTGGTTATGTAACAACTGTGTTGGAAATCTGGAGTGAAATGTTGGAACTCACTGAAAATTAGATATTGCCTCTCAGCTGGCCTAGCCTGGTAAATAATTGTAACAATGGGTCAAAATATGACCCCCACTAAAAATGAGATATTGCTATCTTGTCAGTTATCAGCAAAACACTTGAGAAACATGTTGCCTCCCAAACCATTGATTTTCTCCAAAACATGACCTTCTCACCACTGCCCAGCAGGCTTCCACAAGGGTCATAGTACAACCACTGTACTAATCAAGTTTACATCAGATACCCTTGTGGCTTGGACCGTGGCTCTATAATAGGGGCAATTTTATCGACATAACCAAAGCTTTTGACCTGGTTGACCACACCTTACTCTTATGACCCACAAATCTCTAGGCTTCTCACGAATGTAGTTATGTGGTTTGGCAGCTACTTATCTGATAGGACTCAGTTAAATACAACTCCACTCTATCAGATTTAACCTCTATCAACATAGGTGTGCCTCAAGAGTCTCTTCTTGGTCCTCTGCTTTTCTCCATATTTATAAACAATGTCACCCCAGCCTCCAGCAGACTTCCTCCCTGTTATGCACCGATGATATTGTCCTGTACGTCAGTTCTAAAACATTTCTGACATCAACCGCGTCTCTCCTGGACTTTGTACTAATTCAGCAATGGCTGGCTAACCGTAAGCTTGTCCTCAATGTATCTAAGACTCAAGCCATGTTATTAGATACTAATGCCAAGCTCAAACACCCCTACCATATTTCAAGATCTCAAGGTTAATGGCACATCTGTAAGTGTGTAAACTAATTTAAACAGCTGGGTATCACCCTTAACCCGACTCTTAATTTTGACCTTCACATCCAGCAGACATGTAAGTCTGTCAATATGAAACTTGGCATTGCCTACCGCTCCAGCTATGTGCTAATCCCTCTGCTAGGCTAGCCAAGCTCGTGGTATTCTCCTCCGTCCCTTACCTATGGGGTTGCAACCTATGCTGCCGCTAGTAAATCTAGGCTTCTGAAGTGGGTTGTTACCTACAATAACATCTGTCACTATGCCTCCTCTTCTCACCAGCTTAAATACTACTGCTCCTTTATTCCAAACTTGGATGGCTTTCACCCCTTCCATCTCGGTCCTTTGCATATGGTTCATTTATCGATAACATCATCAGAACTCATATACCTAAGCCCCTGGCAGGACTATTTCTGAATCAGATGTCTGGTTATGGCCTGTGCTCCATGATCATTGCACCTGTCCTCATCCATAGGCATCACTCCTCTAAAGGAGCTAGTGCCTTTGAGTGTCATGCCCCCAATATTAGAACTCTTTCCCTTTAACTTTACGCCTTGCCCCTTAACATGCTCTTTCAAGAGAGACTGCTACACTGTCACCTAGCTGATTCATGTAAGTGTACTTGCTTCCAACCACCCTAGCCTGTTTATTCCCTCTTACCTTGACCCGTAAGCCACTTCGTTCCAGTCATATCCCAATAAATGCTCAGCACTTTTTCTTCTAGTTACCTGTCTGGCCTACTCACAATCACTCTCTGTCCTCTCCTTTTCTCCTGTCAATATTTTTCTTTTCTATACGATCCTTTTATCCCATTCCAACCTCACTACCACCTCCTAACTCTCCTTTATCTTTCCTATATGTCCATGCTTGTGTTACAGCCTTCCTTGCATTATCCTAACCTAATTTGTCTGAGATCCTGCTAATATGACAGCACACTCCAAGCAAAAGGAAATGGTCAGCACTCCAAGAATAATCCAAATATGTATTTTTAATATTAAAATCTTACATCAGCAGCAACAGCCATATACAAGAATACTAGCAATAAGCAATCCATTAGATTTTTAGTCCCATAGCAGTTTAAATTAATTTCTTTGTAGTTAAATTACCAGCGAACTTCAGCCAGCCAAGCATTCGAGTAGCCACGCAGTTTACGATTCATGCTACTAACTGACGCCTTCAAAACATGTGTTGTCACTGAAGCACTACTATTTTTAAATCGTTACCTTAAAGAGACATACATACCTTAAAGAACATTTACATATAAAGTGCCATCACATTTAAAACAATACAAATACACATATCAGAATAATCATAAACATATAAAATTCATTCCAAGCTATTCAAAAGGCACAATCTAAAAGCTCATGTACAAGAATACTGGCAAAAGGCACTCCATTACATTTTTAGTCCCATAGTGGTTTAAATTAATATACTTTGCAATTAAATTACCGCAGGACTTCAGCCAGCCAAGCATTCGAGTAGCACACATTATTCAACCTTTTGTAGACTACCTAATAAAATTCATTTTAAACTAATCAGAGAGACAAAATCATTTGATCTATTTGGTTTTACTTTTTAAGCCATGCAAGGAGACAAAACATACATTTCATTATAGATATAACCTAATGGTATTCATTTTAAACTGTACAGAGACAGAGTCATTTTAATTTTAAAATAGTGCAAAGAGACAAAGTCATTTAGTCCATTTGGTTTTACAATGTCCAGTGTTGTAATCCAAAAAGCTTCCTTAACAACAGTTTATTTTCTAAGCTTCCATCTCTTTGATCCAAAGACACATTTTCACTCCAAAAATTTTAGCACTGTAGGCAAAGTATGTCTGGCTGCAGAAAAGTGCCTAGCAATTGCATAAGATTCATTATTTATGCGAATTGCATTTTTATGTTCAGCCACTCGTGAACTTAAGAGCTCTTTAGTCTGGCCAATATAAAAAATTTCACATGGAAATGTCAGTGCCTATACTCACTCTTCCGCACTGCAGTTAATAAATTGTCTAATCATAAACCTTTTCCCAGTGCGTGGATGTGTAAATGAGTCCATATCTCTAGTGTTGTTACACTGCGAACAATGTCCACATCTGAAACTTCCAAGTGGAGGCTTTGGTAACCATGTTTCTACTTCTTGTTTTGGCAACAAACTGTTGACAAGTGAATCTCTTAAATTTCTCCCTCTTCTATAGGTCATTCTCAGAATATCTTTACTGATTTCATCAAAAGTTTATCTCCTCTTAATAGTTTCCAATTTTTTTTATTGTATGTGTCACATCAGAGACTTTTGGAAAATATTGTGTTATTAATTATATCTTTTATTTCTTTTCAGTTTCTTTCTTGTTTCTATTTCCACTAATAAGTTCAGCATGATTTCTATTTTTTGCATTCATATAAGCACTTTTATACACTCTTTAGGATATTTCCTCGCTTCAAACCGCTTTGCCATTGCCACACTTTGTATGTCAAAATCAGCATCTGTTGAGCATGTTCGTTTCACTAGTAGAAACAGTCCTTTTGGAATATTTTAATTAAACTTTTAGGATGACAACTTGTGCCTTCAAGAATAGTATTGCATGCAGTTGCCTTTCTATACATTTTACATTCCAGTTTAGTTTCAGATTTAAAGATCATTAGATCGAGAAAGTTAACAGCTGTCCTATCCCATTCAGATGTAAATTTCAAGTTAGAGTTAGTAGAATTAATGTATTCAAAACACAACTATAAATCATCCACTGTTCCCTCCACACCATAAAACAATCATCAATGAAGCGTTTCCAACTAACAATATTCTCAGCAAATGAACTATTTCTATGAAAAATAAATACCTTTTCCACTGTCCCAAGTACAGATTTGCTAAATTTGGGCGAATGTTGTGCCATGCTGGTTCCTTTAATCTGTATATAATATTTATTACTGAAAATAAAAAATTGGACTCAAGTACAGTTCTGTCACAGTTCACTATAAATTCTGTTGGTGGTGTCACATCAATGGGTCTCTCACTCAAGACTTTTGATATTGCTTCCAGCCACCCTCATGGGGTATGTTAGTATAGAGGCTTTCACATCTATACTATGAGCATATCATTACTTTGTACTCTTATTTCTGTGATTATATTGCACATATGATTAGTATCTTTTATATAAGATTTCAAACAAGGAACATATTGCTTAATATACACATCTACAAACTGAGAAACCGTTTCAGTTGCCACTCCAATTGATTACACTATTGGTCATCCTGGTACTGGTCTTATTTGTTTATGTAGTTTTGGCGATAATATAGACACAGTTTACGTGGTTCTTCTACAAACAGAGAACCAACGTCTTGTTCTGTTACCATTTTCATCTACTGCTGTATCTACCAAGGTCTTAATTCATTTCATAATGTGTGGAGTGGGATCGCTTTCAAGTGGAAGATAAAACATTTTATTTTGCAGTTGATTATTGGCTTCTGCAATATATTCCTAAATGTCCCAAATAACTACAGCTCTGCCTTTATCTGCTGGTGAACAACAATGTCTCTCATATTTTTAAGTTCAATCAAAGCTTTCTTTCCATCTCTGATATATTTTGACTCTGATTCCAATAATGGCTTTTAATAATTTGTCAATTTCAGACTCCACAGCCTTTATGTATGCCTATAAAGTGGGACTTACTGCAAGGGACAAAAGATCAATTTTTTTTTAAACCTGAATTTTCATGTGTAGCATTGTTACTGAAATCAATGGGTGGTTGTGCATTGTTTGGAAAATATTCTTTTAGTTTGAGCTGTCAAAAAAATTTTGCAAATCTGTTTTAATTGCAAAGACATTTGGGGTATTTGTGGTACAAATGACAAGCCGTGTTGTAGTACTCTATTTTGAGCTTCTGTTAAACTCTTTTGTTAGAGTTACAACCTCTGTATTTAATTCCACAATGATCTGTTCCGTGGAAATCTCCATGGCTGATTCCTTCTGTTCCATCTCCCACATCTCCTACTCGCCCTCTGTTGTTTGCACCACTTCTCCCATCTCTTTGCCCTCTTCCTCGCCTGGTCCGCTTTGACCTTGTATTATAACTTGACCTCCCACCATGTTGGTTCTTCCTAAAAAGGTCTACTATATGCTTTTGTAGAGGTAGAACTCAATGAATCACTTTCTGCTCCTGAAGATAACACAGTCTCCTTGCTCAAATTTTCTAATTCTAAATTTCTTCATTTTACCATGTCAATTATAAATGATACCATCAGCATAGTCCTCATATCTCGCTCTTGTTTCTGTTGTTTATAAACCTTAATTCTGTTTCATATTTTTCTAATTGACTGTCAATTTTATTTTTAACTCTTGAAGTTGTTTTGTTGTCAGTCCAGTAACCATTTTCTTTTCTAAATCATGTATTTCTTTTAAATCTTTAACATCTTACATCGGCAGCAACAGCCATATACAAGAGTACTGACAATAGGCACTCCATTAGATTTTAGTCCCATAGCAGTTTAAATTAATTTCTTTGTAGTTAAATTACTTGCAGACTTATGCCAGCTAAGCATCTCGAGTAGCTATACATCGCTTATATTTCTCATGTCAAAGAACTGACACCTTTCTCAAAACATGTGTTGCCACTAAAGCACTACTATTTTTAAATTGTTGCCTTAAAGAGACATACATACCTTAAAGAACATTTACAAATAAAGTGCCATCACATTTTAAACAACAATACAAATACACATATCAGAATAATTATAAACATATAACATTCATTTCAAGCTATACAAAAGGCACAACCTAATAAAGCTCATATACAAGAATACTGGCAGAAGGCACTCCATTAGATTTTATTCCAATATTGGCTTAAATTAATATACTTTGTAGTTAAATTATCCACGGACTTCAGCCAGCAACATTCGAGGTAGCCACACATTATTCAACCTTTTGATTTTGTCCTCTGCATAGTTTAAAATGTATTTTATTAGGTAGTCTACAAAATGTTGAATAATGTGGTCACCGTTAGTATTACTGTAGTTCTCCCTAAGTGGCCAGGGTGAGGGAGGTGCAGGAAGAGGGTCCTGTACAGGTGAGTCAGGAGGGTCAGATGCCCTTACAGGAAGGGAATACTAGTCAACTAGGAATATTAAAAAAAAAGAAGGTAGGTCACCTCTGAAGAGATTACACAGCAGTAGGGAAGTTACCTCTAAGTGTGAGGTTAGAGTACTTCTTTGACTGACATACTTGCTATTAGAGATGGGAAAACTGGTTCTGATCAGTTTAGAACCTTTTGAGCCTGTGCCATTTTCTTGTCAGATTCTGATAAGGTTTCGAGATATGTGGGCACAAATGAAGTTTGGAGCCTATAGTTTGTCATCATAACTATTTTGTGCACTGATTTTTTACGCTCACCATGCATGCACCCCATGTGGAAAATATCTATATATTTTTTAATATCTGAAATACATCCTTGTTTCCCTAAATACAGTCACATTTTCTGATACATTTGAGATATATCCTAGATATTCGCAGAATGATCCAAGATGTATCATATTTTGGAAACATCTTTAATATATATATATATATATATATATATATATATATATATATATATATATATATATATATATATATATATATATATATATATCTATATCTATATATATATATATATATATATATATATATATATATGAAATATATTTTTGCCATACTATTTCAAAATTCAAATTTTGTTCTTTTAATGTTATGCCCTTGAATAAAATCAAAATTCTTATCTGTGATACACAGTGCAGTTTCTACATATTTTGCATTTTAGGTAAACATATATTTTGAATCTATCCAACATATATATTCTGAGTTACTTATACTTCTTCATTTTTGTTTTCCTTATAAGATGCTAAATATATGAAAACACAAAAATATATTCATAACCTAGTTTTAAATAATACCCATATGGAAAAGAACTATACTGTATTTTATTAATATGTAAACTATATTTCAGATATCTGTATTTTTCCAGTCATATTTTACATATTTGAAGAATTCAACGAGATAAGTTTAATACCTGGCATTGATATACTAAATGTATATGTAAGTAATAAGCCACAATAGGGTGTGCATTAAAGTTTTAATGCATGCCACAGGGTGTACTAATGCACGAGGTCAAAGACCGAGTGTCCTTGTACCCTAGAAAGTGCATTAAAACTTTAATGACACTCTGGAGTGACTTATCACACTTATAAAATGGGCCACCATCATAAAAGAATTAGTTTGATTTACTCTGATAGGGATTAAAATGTAGTTACTATTCAAAAGTGCACAATGCATTACCTCTAAAACATCTAAAATGGAAAAAGTAGTCCCTATCAATGCATAAAATAGGATATATCAGCAATAGGTTAACTATTGCAGTACTTTTCAGTTAAAGTATTTATTAGCAGAGTTGGTTGAAAATAAATATTTTCTATGTGACATGTAAATTTTCGATATAAATGCACTGTAATATCTGTAAATTTGTAAAACATAAGCAGTGTTTAAAACTTAATTTTCATTACTCTGTAGTTATATAGTTTCATTGAAGGCAACCTTCTCTTTATTTTTGTTTTTCACGTATGTGTTATGGTCCAGTATATAAAGGAAAACTGCTATAGGATTGAGGTGAAAGGTTAGTAAGAAAAAAAATTTGAAACTCTGCGAAGTTGGCATTTTTGAGTGTGGAAGGTGCTACATTTCACCTGAACACACCTCTATAGGATTCAAATGTATGTGCTTTTATAAACATTAGCAATGTATCTGAGTAGTCTGAGTCTGCCTTTGCCTATGTACAGAGTGTTTCCCACCTTTTCTCTTTGTTTATAAAGTATTACTGTATTGCCTACTTTCTTCATCCTGTTTTTTTCTTTGTGTTTCCCCACATACAAGACACAGAATGTTTTCATGGAATGTTTACCATGGAATACAGGGATTCAAAATTCTGCTCAGTTCCACTGGTAGAATGTTACTCTCCTAACGTGCTGTACACACAGACAACAAAGGCCTGTTTTAGAGCCACAGACTCAATTATTTCACTGTCAGGGTAAGCAGAAGAGATTTCTCTGATGAGCAGGTAAAGACAGAAGGGATTTTTCACTGTTAGTAAAGAAACAGTTGTAATGAAAACTATAAACAATACTTAACTTTTCTAATTTATTTACATGTGTAAGGAGAGTGAGATGATCAGAAACAACATTTAATTAATTTGTTTTATTTTTAGTTAAGGTAGTTTTATTTTTAGGACCCAGTTGAAGGTTTTACAGTGTAAAGGTAACATCCATAGTTTTTAATGGAAGACCAGTTCTGGTTGCAGGAAGTAATGGAAGATAGTCCTGGCTGTAGGAGAATTGCTTTGTTCATTGTGTGATGTGGTTTAGGACCAGGATGACTGTGCATATAAAGAGATTTAATGTACAGTCAGCTGATGTCTCTGGGCCAATGAGATTTCTAGATTTTTTCTTGCCATTTTATAAGTTTTGTTGTACTATCAAAGTTTAATACTTGGCATTGATATACTAAGGCCTGGATATTCAGACTGCACCAGGCAGTGAGCGCAAGCCTGGGTGCAGCACAACTGTGATGCACTGGGGCCTGGTCCAGGTGATATTCAGTGGGGATGCACCATGCCACAGCACCATTGAATATGGCAGGGTCAGCGCACATACTCAGGTGTGCGGTGGCACTGCACCAGTGCAAGCCACAGATAGGTAGCATGGGATGTGCCAGCACAAGTGCAGTTGTGCTAGGTGCATCACCTGTGATATTCAGCAAGGGGCATGCAAATGAGGTCATAATATATGCAAGAAGCAAATGGGGCCATATGAATGTCATTATGGTTCATTTGTATGCCTTGTGCAGGCAGTCTGGTGTCTTGCACCTGGTGCCCTGCACAGCATGACATGTGCTGTGGGGATCCCATATCCCCCGCCTGCAACCACAATTGCATGGTACATGTTTAAAAGAAATCCCTGGCAGTCTAGTGGCTTCCCCAGTCCCCATTCCCTGATAAATAGAATACATGACCATCCCCTGTTGTCTAGTGGCCCTCTCCCACCAGAGTCCTGATTCACCAATATATGTAAATATGACCGCCCTGGTGGTCTAGTGGAACCCCTCACCTGTTGCTGTGATCATGGTAAAAGTAAATGAAAACACTCCCTGGTAGTCTAGTGAACCTCCCTCCCTCCTGGTCCCCGATCATTGTGGACATATTATAATCCATTCCCTGGTTTCTTGGTGCCCCTTCTGATGTCGCTACATAAAGTTCATGGTGTTCAGTACCCCTCCTGGTTCGATCATGGCCACCGCAGGTCCAGGCACCCCCACCACCACTGTGAGCCTCGCCCTCTTCTCATCATCAGTGCGGCTGCATCCTTCGTATATTGCCTGTTGACTTACGAATGACAGGTACAGTGGACTGCCAGGCCCATTGGTCCCTGTGTGGACTAATGGGCTTGCAGGGGTATCTGTATTAGACAATCCAAATATGTGAATGAATCATTCACATATTTGGGACTTGTTCAGTACAGTATGCCTTGTGAAGCCCATTGGTCCACATAGGGGACCAATGGGTTTACAGCCTATACTGTAGCTGTCATTCAGCGGGTGGCTGGGTGGTATGCAGGCGGATGCATCTGCTTGCTGATGAGGGGAAGTGAGGTGGGCAAGGGGTCCAGTGTGGTAGCAGGGTGGGGTGCTACTGGATGATCAGGGAATTACATGTGGGTGATTTACCATGATCGGGGACCAGGGAGGGGGGTCCACTAGACCACCAGGGACTGTATTTTATACATCCATCGGGCATCAGGAGGGAGGGGGTACCACTACTAGACTACCAGGGAATGGATTATAATACTTTCACCATGATCGGGACTTGGGAGGAGGGGGTCCATTAGACTACCAGGTAATGTTTTCATTTACAAACAAAACATATACATTTATTTGCTATGTAAAATATATATTTAAAATGTATTGTCATAGACAGACAGACAGATAGATAGATAGATAGATAGATAGATAGATAGATAGATAGATAAATAGATAGATAGATAGACCATATCTGTAAATCTATTTCAGGGCAGATACATGTGATATATTTGCTTCCTGGGGACCTGTCTATAGCTGTGAAGCTATGTGGGTGGGATACATATCCTTGGCATGTAGTTCCCACCCGCTCATGCATAGGAGCCTTGGGCCATATGCACAAATGATATGCTGCATGCAACATGGTGTGTATGTACATACATGTGGACTGTGCAAATGACCGAGCAGCATGTACAAACCGCACGGAAAGTGTATGTAGGCTGCCTGCATGCAGCTGCACACCCATTGTGGGACATGCGTGCGGATGTGTGTGGCTGCTAAACAGTGTGTAGCCCACCCCAGACTTGCATGCACCAAAGCAGATACATCCGCCAGGCACGTGCCATGAGGAACATACAGCTATGGCAAGTGGAGGGCTGCCATAATGCGTGGCGCATAATTGCAGGTAGCAGCATCCGCACATTGGTGGGTGATAAAGATGGGAACACACTGCTCAACCATCTGTCACAGACATGGGGGACATGGACACACAAAAGGAGGGACAATGAGGGACACCAACCAACAATGTGAGGGACATATCCCCAAACATGGCTATTCAAGCCCCGAGCACTATGTCAAGCATTGTGAAGCTGCAGAAAGTGTAGCTGTGACCTAGTATCCTAGAACCATAAGAATCCCAGCTAGACAGCACTGCATATTCACAGATTGGCAGTACTTGTCCCATGGAGATGGAGACAGAGCAGGTTTGAGGGTAACATGAGGGACATCTCTCATAAGTAGGGATACTGGAGAGCTATGATGGGGACAGATGTGGAACACAATGACAGAGAGTGCTATGGCAGTGCCATGGCCCACTACAGACCACACTGTGGGAAATGGTGGCCATGAAAGCCTGAAAATGGTGTGCCACTGCCACGTACAGTACATCCCTGTGGATTGTACATGAACACAGCTGTACCACCAGCCACACACGTATATACACACACACACACACACACACACACACCAGCCATGGCCAAAGCCCCTCCACACAGTCCACACTGCATTCTCCCTCCCCACCCCCAACCAAACTGCAGTCCCCACCCCCAGCCACACTGCAGTAACTCCCCATTCCCCACCACACTGAAGTCCCCCCATGCTCATCCCTCTGCCAGGTGCAGTGGGTTGCCAGCAGAGATGAATAATGCATTCCTCAAACTCCAACGGTGGACACACACTACCACCAAGAATGATGAGGACACCAGTGTATGCAGAGCAGATGTCTTCAATCATGACAGATGCACTTTACACATCACAAGGGCCCCATGGGTTGACAGAACCACTCTGATCACTGACAGCCCCAGTCCTCCTCATCTTTGGAGTCCCTACTGAGTCTGGAGGGGTGGTGTCGATGTATCCTCAGATGTGCAACATTAGCCACCGCAATGGTCCAAGACACCCTGGAAGAGAAAGGTGAGAAGACAGCCAAGAGTGATGGGGACACAGCGTGATGCTGCTAACAACAGCAGACACATACATGCACCATAGTTGCCAGCATAACATACCTGGGAAGGTTTGGCAATGGCTCACACATCACCCTCTCATCCTTGTAGTTGCCATTGCTAATGCCTACCATCACGGACAAGTGTTATGGGAGGTTGAAAGGGTACCCTCTGCTACTGCAATTCCACTACAAGTGATGCAGCCCCATCCAGCTGCACCTGCTGCTCCAGGATGATGCCATCTGGCCATCCTTGAAGTCTTGCAGAGACACAAAGGACAGCAAATGGTTAGCAGCACAGCACAAAACACCCTGGACACACACAGACACCACCAGTAGGGGGCAACACACAGGGCACAGCATATGGGGCACCAGCCATGGACAGCACAAGGCATACACTGCATGTGTGTATGTAACAGGTAGCAGGTGTACATACCACAGGAACCCTGTATGACCAGGACCTGTGGAACATGGACAGGACAGTAGCTTGCAGAAGGGTAAAGAACACATCCACTCACCTCCCCAGGCTCTGCCTGCCTACCACAGGGTCTTACCTTGGGGTCATCAGTGTACATGATCATGGAAACCCACCACAGTTTGCGAGGGTACAACCCCAGCCACCCGAGCTCGGTGCAAGCATGCCATTAAGTGTGGAGCATTTACAACCACCATGCCAAGATGCAGAATGTCATGTCGGGCGGCAATGTCCAACGATATTCTGTGACCCTGGGGAGTGTTAAGTTACGTCCACATAAAGGGGATCAGTGTTGTGGCAGCTGTTCCTAGGACCTTGTCCCTTGGCACTGGATGTCTGGCTGTGTGGTGGCTGTGGAGTTGGTTCAGGCAGGGGACATTTGCTGGCTCCCACCAGGTGTCTGGGCCAGGCACTGCATGGCCTCTGTCATTCCCAGCACAGTCTCTGAGTCATAGTCCTCCACAGTGCCCATCTCCAGCACCATATTCTGTGTCACCTGTACTATACCTGTGGATGAGAGAACATTGGCTGGTTAGTACAGGTGCATCACAAGGCAGTGTCATGTGTCCAGCCGGTCATGATAGGGACCACTTACCAGTGCTGTCCATGTCTGTGTCACCCTATGTATCCTCCTCCATGGTGATCACTGGCAGTGCATGGATGCTGGTTGTGGTCTCCTGATCTACAGGGTATGAGACAGGATTGCTGGTTATGCTGTTCAGTCATATAGCCCCCCCCTGTGTTCCCTGCACTGTGCCCCATACCTGGCATGGAGTCCATGCACTTCATCTCCCACATAGGATGGCCTCACAGAAGGTGTTAGCCACCATCCTTTCAATGGGCAACAGTGTTAGTACTTCGTGGGTGGTTCCTGCCTATGTCACACTGTCCCCTTTCCATGGTGGCATGCTTTTGTTTCATGGCCAACGGCAGTCACACCACTTGTGCTTGTTTGCCACAAGTGTCCATGCCTCTGGACTGGCACATTGACAATGGCTTGAATGTCAAGCCATATCCTGACCTTGACCTCCATTGGGGTCTTCAGGTACTCTGCTCCATGCTGCACCCCATAGTTGTCTTGGATATCCGAGACCATGGCTGCCACCCGGCACCCATGTAATTGCTTGAAATCCAAGCCCTGAAGATACCCTTGACATCTTCCCTCCATGGCCCTCAAACTGTCCCCAGCCAGGGTGTGTGACCTCTTGCAGGAGGGGTGTTGGCACCAGTGCAGCACCTCCGTCTCTGCCTCCTGTTTGATGAATGCTCCTCCATTGTGGTATTCACTTCCCGTATGTCCACAGGGTGGTGCACATGCCCATATATGGTAGGGGTCAAGAGGCAGGGATGCATATGTTTGGGACACCCTGCTGTCCCTGCTTGTACCACTGTGTGCCTCTGTTTGCCACACCTCTGCCTTGGCTCCCCCAGTGTGCATCTTTGTAAATGCTGCATGTTTTGTCAGCTGGCTGGGGCACATAGCTACACACCTGCATTATGTCACATTTCTGCACAGTTTCTGTGCTTTCTTGCATAGGCCCATTGGTTGTGAGATTCAAACTAGACCTGCTGGGTTGCCAAGTTTGTAGCTCACTGCTTGAATCTCAAGGCTATATGGACTCAAACTGGACCAGTGAGGCACACTTGAGCAACTCAACGGTAATGGAGCTCATCATACCCACAGCCCCCGAAGATTGTTGGCAATAAAATGGGTGAGTGGTGGGTGGCAGTGGCAGAGATCATGTTCCAAAACATTTTACAATTTAAAGACAAAATTAAACTGGTAATAGAGGTGTTATGCACTGCAGCCAACACTGTGACCATACACTTTTTCAA
This sequence comes from Neoceratodus forsteri, assembly GCA_016271365.2. Taxonomy (NCBI): domain Eukaryota; kingdom Metazoa; phylum Chordata; order Ceratodontiformes; family Ceratodontidae; genus Neoceratodus; species Neoceratodus forsteri. Next base: position 465,886,093 of record JADMNL010000023.1, read on the forward strand.
ACTGGTGAAGTGTCATCAGAAAAAATAATCAAAATTTAGGACTACTGCTCTGTATACAGTCTTAGAATATCATTTTATATTAGTATTCTGCTTGGGTTATATTTGAGAAAGACAAGGAACCATCATCTTGAAATGGCCATGAGAACCCCAACTCCCTCATAGAAACATAAAAACATAGACTTTGATTGCAGATAAGGACTGCTTGGCCCACCTAGTCTGCTCATTTCTCTACCTATTGGATAAGCTGCAGAACCTAGTTAACCAACAGCCTACTTCTCTACCCTCCCACCACAATTGCCTTATGTTTGTCCCATGCATTCTTGAACTCCCCACTGTTTTTGACCCCATGGCTTCATCAGAAAGACCATTCCAAGCATTCACCACCTTCTTGTGAAACAAAATCCTTCCTCACATTGTCCCTGAGCGTCCCCTCTATCTTCAGATTGTGTCCCTTGTTCTTGCACATCTCTTTTTCTGAAAGATGCTACCCTCTTGGACTTTGTTGATTCACTTGAGATACTTGAAAGTTTCTATCATGTCCCCCCTTTCCTCAAGGGTATACATATTAAGCTCCTTTAGTCTCTCCTCATGATGGCTTCTATTGCAGATCCTGCACCATTTTAGTTGCCTGCCTCAGGACTGCCTCTATCCTGTCTATGTCCTTGCAGAGATGGGGTCTCCAGAACTGGATGCAGTACTCAGATGGGGTCTCACCAACTGTCTGTACAGAGGGATAACAACTTCCTGTTTTCTACTGGTGATGCCTCTCCCTATACATCCCAGTATCCCCAGCCATCCTTATTGCCTTCTTACATTGCTTGCTTACCTTTAAGTCATCTGATATGACTACCCACAGGTCTCTTTCCATTTTTGTTGTTGTTAATACCTCCCCTCCATTGTGTACTCTTCCCTGGGTTTTTGTTTTCCAGGTGCATTACTTTGTACTTCTTTGCATTGAATCTAAGCTGCCATATTTTGACCATTCCTCCTACCTTGCCATGTCCCTTCTCATCCTTTCCACCCCTTGTGTATCAACCCTGTTGCAGAGCTTTATGTCATCTGCAAAGAGGCATACTTTGCCTTCAGTCCCTCTGCAATGTCACTTATAAAGACATTAAAAAGGATCGTACCCATACTGAACCCTACGGTGCCCACTAGTAACCCCTCTTCTTCAGAGTGGACTCTGTTTACTATTACCATCTGTGTCCTGTTGTCCAGCCAATATTTTGCCAGGCTACCACCCTGGGACCCATTCCCAGGCTGGCTAATTTGTTTATTAATCTTTTGTGTAGGACTGTGTCAAATGCCTTACTAAAGTCTAAGTAGGCCATGTCCACAGCCCTCCTCTGGTCTACTACTTTGGTCACCCAGTCAAAGAAATCTATTAGAGCCATTTGACATGACCTTCCTGGTGTGAATCCATGCAGCCTTGGGTCCTGTTCCCCACTGGCCTCTAGGTACTCAACAATTCTTTCCTTCAGAGTGATTCCATCATTTTCCCTACCACTGAGGTCAAGCTAACAGGTCAGTAGTTTTCTGCCTCCGCTTTGCTCCCACTTTTGTGAAGGGGAATCACATCCACCCTCCTCCAGTCCTCAGGTACCATACCATCCTCTCATGATTTATTAAAGGGTAGTTAGTGGTGTCACTAATTCTACCCTTAGTTCTTTAGAATTCTGGGGTGAATCTCATAAGGCCCCATTCGTTGTCCACCTTCAGTTTAGGAGTTCTTTCAGAACCTGTTCTACTGTGAAAGGACTGGTATTAACCCCCTATCGAGAGTGCTTCTATTGAATGGATTAGATACCTCCCCTCCTCTTCTTATGTGAATACTGTGCAGAACTATTCATTTAGTATCTCTGCTTTTTCACTGTCCCTCTGTGCCACCTACCCTCCCCTTTATTAAGCCTCACTATTCCTCCCTTGATCTTTCTCTCCCTAATGTACCTATAAAAGGTTTTATCCCCTTCTTAACCGAGTTGGCTATCTTTTCCTCAGTTTGGGCCTTTGCTATTTTGACTGCCTTCCCACTTCCTTCTGCTTTAACTGGTACATTTCTCTATCCTGCTCCTTCTGTGTTTCCTTTTACTTCCTGAATGCTATCTTTTCTCCCTAACCTTCCCTGCCACCTCTTTTGAGAACCATAGTGTTTTTTTCTTTAATTTTTTGTTTATTTGCTTCACACAAAGGCTTCTTGCCTCTGTGATGGCAGTTTTGATGTTTTCCCATTGTTCCTCCACCACTCTTTCTTGCATGTTTGCTAGTGTTTTCTGAAGCACTCTCCCATTTTGACAAAGTCAGCCCTCCTAAGGTCTGGTACCTCACTTTTGTATGGCTTGACTCTGCAGCTCTGTTTATTGTGAACCACATTGTTTGGTGGTTACTTGTTCCCAGACAGCTACCCACTTCTAGATCTGAGTTCCTCTCTCCATCCACATTTGAGACTACCAGATCTAATATTGCTCCCTCCTGAGTGGATTCCAGCACTATCTGTCTGAGGCATGCCCCTGTAGGGCATTGAGAATTATCCTGCTCTTGGATGTGGCTGCAAAAGGTGCTCCAGTTAACATCTGGCATATTCAGGTCTCCCATCAACAATATCTCCTTTTTCTGCCATACTAAGGATGCCTTCTATCATTTCCTTGTCCATTGCCTCTCCCTGAGATGGGGTCTGTAGAAACCCCTGTGTGAAATGTGGTGCCATTTCCAGTCTCCAGGGTGACCCACAGTGCCTCCTCTCCTCCCTGTTTACCCTTTATTTCCACTGTTTTGATCCCTTCCTTACATAGAGAGCTACTCCTCCTCCTCCTCCTCCTCCTCCTCCTCACTCAGCAATATCTGGTATTTCCTGCAGAGTTACTCCTGACACACCATGTGAGTATTTTCTTAAATCCTCTAATGCTCATGTGTATAATATAACCATCAAATCCTATAATATTTTAAGTTATGTTATTACATCTGAAAGTGATTGTTGCACTGCAGTTCTGTCAGGCTTTGGGTGGGAATTGTAACAACTGAGATGTTGAGTGTTCTAAAATCAGGAAGTGTTTACAGTAATGATTTATTCTGCTCCAGTGTAAAGTTTCTAGCTTTTCTTCTATAGATTTGTAGATGTTTGATGTGCAATGTTGTACCCTTGCAATAGCATCATATTTGCAGTTTCTGAAGATTATCTGGATTTTCATTGGGTTTTGTAACTAAGGCAACATACAGTAACTACCACAAATAGCACTGTTTGACCTTTTTGGACTAATCAGTTATTGGGCTAGTTCATGGGCTTGCATCAGTTATGGCTTTTACCATTATTCTTATGTCGGTTACTATGCTTGATGTTCTAGATGCCCTCAGTTTTTGTAACACAGGATGATGAGTTCTTATCCTAGGTACCATTACACTCCACTACTATGGCTTTGATAGATTTTAGAAACTCCATCTCCTACTGACTGGATAACAAATTGTGTGTGGGAGAGGTGTTTGTTGATCTATCAAAAGCTTTTGGCACTGTGGATTATCCACTTTTGTTGAAAAACTTGAACACAAGGGAATAGATAACAAGACTTAGAATGATTTCATCATACCTCTATGGTCAAAGACAAGCAGTAAGCATACAAGGTATAACATCAGATCTAAGGGAGGTGAACAGAGAACTGCCCCAAGTTTCAATCTTGGGGCCACTCTTGTTCATCATCTTTATAGACAAACTCCCATAATATGTGCAGACAGTAATATTAGTTGTACGTTGATGATATGGCACTGTTCTATGTTGGAAAGGATTGTGCTACAGTGGAAACTGTTTTGCAACAAGACTTTACTAAGTTAGAAAAATGGTTAATTGAAAATAGATTGATACTCAATAAAAATAAAACAAACACAATGGTGTTTACATGTGAAAAGCTAGTGGACCTAGAATTTTGATGGGATAACTGACCATAAAAACAGGTGCCTGTGGGGAGCTCTATCAAGTTGAGTCTTACAGATACTTGGGTTTGTGGATAGATTCACAGTTAGATTTTGGTTTTCATATAGAACATGTTTGTAACAAAGTCTTTCAAAACTAGGGGGCCTGAGAAGGCATAAAGAATGTATGTCCCAGAGAACTATGGAAATTTTGGTAAATTCGTTATGGTTCCTTGATTGATTATGGGTGTATGGTCTATATAACCACAAGTAAAAGTAATTTGTTAAAGTTGGACAGACTACAATATAAGTTAGCTAGATTCCTTTTGGGTACTAAAGGCCCTTTTGTTAATTACCACCATTGTGAATTGTTGTCTAATATAAACTGGGTGCCCTCAGGCATAAGAAGAGACAGAATATTGAGTAGTTTTATATATAAATGTGTTAGTGGCTCTGTCCCAGACTACTTACAAGGCAAATTGGTCCCAAATACTTCAAGTTATCCACTGAGGGAAATTAGAGAGAGGGTTTCAAGATTTCACACACCAAGACTAAATATGGTAAACAAAGATTTGATTATATAGCTGCTATAAACTGGAATGCACTGCAACCTATTGTACGGAATAAGCCATGTTATCAAACATTTAAATCTGTTGCTAAGCTTTTACTCCTACAAATGTATCTGTTATGGATTAAATGTATGCTTAGTGATCTTTTATCAATTGCATTATCTTAACTGTATTTTATAAATGTTTGCGTCTTTTATTTCATGTTTGTATACATTTTGTAATGTAGACGACCCTGAAAACAGGCTTTGCCTAGTGTCATATCCTGGTGAAACATAAAATAAAACTGAAGACCATAAGTAATTCCTATAATTGAGCCAAGGAAATTCATGTATGGTTTCATAACATGTTGAAAATCCATAAAAGTTTAATAAAAACAATCAGGAAATGATGGAAGGGTTGATACCTTTTACTGGACCAATAAGTGTCTTGTTACAAAGATGGAGTAATACACAAGCTTTTAGGGCCTCACAGGTCCCTTCTTCAGGCGAATAGCAAAACTGAGCAACATAAGCAGTGTATTGTATAATGCAAAATGTTAGCGCTACTTATATTCTGCACTACCAAGGTCGTGGTAAATTTCCACATCAATTTATTTAGCGGATATATGGTAGCCGCACTTAATCATCATTTCTGCAAGCTGCAAATAGCCTTTACTTTTTCTGCTCATATCGGCTTTTTGAGCTTGCAACTGCACCTGACACACTGCTGGTAACCACTGCTAACTGCTTAATCTAACTACAGTATGTTCCTCCTTCAATGGCTGTCAAAAACATGTAGTGAAGAGGGACATATGTGGAGAACCACTGAATGCTACTGCGCTGAGTCAGGCTGCCGAAGTTCCTGTGCAAGTGGCAGAGTCTGTGCTGACAGAGCTGGTAGCTCCTCCAGCTAAGAAGCACAGCACTGAATATGCCAGGTACTCTGCAGCAGTTTGGTATGAGGTGGTGCGTACGTAGTGCAAAACGAGTGATGAATGCTGTTCGGTTCTACAACAGCAAATGTGGAGCTAGCAATAATGTGACCATTAATGAGAGCACTGTCCATGGATTTAAAAAGGATTACTTAGCACAACATCAGATAATGCCTGACCCCACTAAAATTACCCCAGAACTGCCTACCAAACCCAGAGGTAGACCAACTTCTTCTATTTAAGGATGTTGAAGATGTTGGACTTTCTATTGGAGGAGCTCAGAAATGTGATAAGAAATCTACAGTCTGAGGGGCTGTAGTAAATGCCAGAGTGGTTTCTGCCATTGCAAGTGGTATAGTGAAATCACAGAACCCAGAATTACTGATTGAAAATGGTGGGACACTTTCCTTTGCCGACAGTGGTCCTGGGAGGCTCTTGAGCCATATGGGGTATAGCCAGGAAAAGCAACAAAGCAGGTGAAAACACCTGCAGATTTTCCACAGTTAAAGGCAAAATTCCTTCAAATTGTTGCTGCTGTCTGTGGCCAGGAGCTGATCCCTCCAGCTCTGGTAATCAATCTGGACGAGACAAGTGTCCAGCTTGTACCATGTAATCAATGGACAATGGAGACTACAGGCTCCAAACAGGTTGAGTGTCTGGATTGGGGATAAAGGCAAGGTACAGCAGTTTTAGCATTCTCAATGTTTGGTGATCTGCCACCGAGGTTACCTACAAGGGCAAAACTACAATCTGCCACCCTGCCTTCCAATTCCCAGAAGGCTGGCTCATTCGCCTCTCAGAAAACCACTGGGCCAACAGCGAGACAATTATTCAGTTCATTGCTGAAGTCCTTGTCCCTTACATTGCTGCTGTTAAACACAGAATGGACTTGCCTGAAGAACAGAAAGCTGTTCTCATAATGGACCTGTTCGTGGTCATACAACAGACTCTATGCTAGAAATGCTTGACAAATGTGATGTAATTCCAATTTTTGTGCCTGCCTCTGCACTGATAAATTACAGTCACTGGATTTGACAGGTAATACAATTTTAAAGATGAAATTAAACAGCACATCACGACATGGTATGCTGAAGCAGTGTCAAGTCAATTTCAAAGTGGTCGTAGCTCGGAGACATCTTTATTGACCCACGTGCAAACTTTGAAAGCTGAGCATGCCAAATGGTTTGTTCAAAGCATTTCAAAACTGAAGGAGAGGGAGGATGTCATTAAAATGGTTTTGAGCAGGCTGGAATAACTGAAGTCCAATGGCAATGCCTTAACTACTGAACAAGCTGATTAAGCTGGTGTTTTTAAAAGTTGCTCTAATAAAGTTTTCCCTTTCCTGTATATTGAAGAAGTTAACAGAAGATGAAGTAAAGATGAAAAGTTAAAAATCACTCACACAAAATAAACTCACAGCATCTGATCTTCCAATCAGATCTGATGAAATAAACTCACAAACACAACTTTGTTTTTCAAATACAGCATCTGATCATCTCCTTATTTCAGCCCCCTAATTTCACCAAACTTGTTTTGGTACTGTACATCACCCCATTCCAGCAGTTTACCTTACAGTATGATATAGTCACTGACTCTGCATCACACAAGCATCAAGGCGTCATGAGCGCTGCTCGACTCTTTGTGGGAGCTTCAAATGATGAGGTGGTGCAGTATACACAGTCATGGGGGGCATGGTGAGGGTAATAAGATGGTAACATGAGAGGCAACATGAGGGGTAATCCAGAGTTACAGCATCACATTAAGTAATGAAGGAATGGGGATAAGGAAATGAATTGGAGCTGCAGACAGGAATGGTGTTAAAGCAGTGCAACAGAGTCGCAAGAGAACTATGCAGTTGGTGCTGTATGCACGCAAGGGAGGGGGGCATGGTGATACAAAGGTTATATAGTACAAGGGAAACATGGGGTAATTCAGAGTTACAGTAAGGAACAGGGTTAAGGTGAGGCAATGCAATGCAACGGAGCCGCCGACTGAAACCATGCTGACGTGAACATTTGCAGAACAGATCTAATATGGCAGGATGAGGATGACAAGGACGTGAAGAAAGTAAAAAGAACAAATTAAGGTATTTACTCACATACAGTGACATACAGTAAAATGCAGTAAAAATTAAATGTGGTGATCTGATTTTCTAATACTTATGAATTATGGTGTATTTTTTCGCACAAAACTGTCTTTATATTTCTACGCTTTGGTACTGTCCCACGGATATAGCATAATATTAATTAACAGTGAAATTAAGCAGTTATACAATATATATATATCCACTGAGGAGCAATTTAAAAAAGAAGCATTTGTCAATGCCAAATCTTTGCTTGCTGGTATTGGCATTGGTAGTGCAGGGGTTAGATAGATAGATACATAGAAGAAATGGCAGTGAAGTAGTTAACTAATGGCAATCCTCACCTCTACCCTGCAGAGACTGGACAGGCATTGGGGTGTGCCTTTGGGTCGGCCATAGTGTGCTCACACCATTCCACCTCACCCCACCCTGTAGAAAGTGACAGATGTCACGGTGTGCCTTTGGGTCTTCAGTTTTGTGCTCACCTCATTCCATAAAGAAATAAGGTGAGATAGGCACAGTATAGGAGAATGGTGTGAATGTTAGGGCCAAAGACCCCAAGGCACACCTCAATGCCGGTAAGTGGCTACAGGATGGAATGGCGTGAGCATTACGGGTTGAGAACCCCAGGCCACACCCTCAATGCCTGTCAATTTGTACAGGGTGGGGCATTAACAGTTAGAAACCTTAATGCCCTGGTGCTTGTTAGTATTTTCATTCAAAATTTTCAACATAGGCTTTTGGGACCTCCCTCATGAACAATGGCACTGAGATTTCATTAATCTGTTTCAAAGATTGAATTTGCACAATGACTGCATCATTCTGTGCCACAGGCATAAAAACACTTTTTGGAAGGATGCAAAAATGACAGCTGTACTGTTCATAAGGAGGTGTGCAAAATGGGCAATGTTGAAAATTTTGAGTGGGAATATTAAAAATTTGTAAAGTTGAAGTGTACATGGAAACTGTGCAATGCACGTCAGAATAGTCATTTTATGGACTTTTGTCACCAAATTTTTAACATAGGCATTTTAGGACCTCTGCTCAGGAACAGTGTCACTGTGATTTTCTTAATCTGTCCTAAACACTGATTTCCCACAGCGACTGTAGTATTCTGCACCAGATGTGCAAAACACATTTCAGCCAGCATGTGAAAATGACAGCTGTACTTTTCCTAAGGAGGTGTGGAAAAATGCCAATGTTGAAAATCTGGAGTGAAAATATTACAGATGCGTGAAGTTATGAGTGTGCGTGAAACTGCTCAATGCAAGCTCATAACTCAGTCATTTTTGAATTTTTGCTAAATTTGCAACATAGGCTTTTTAGAGCTCGCCTCATGAACAGTGACACTAGTTTCATGAATTGGTCCCAAAACGTGATTCTGTGCAGTGACAGCAAAATCACCTTTGGGACCGATTACGCCATGACAGTGACTGAATTCATGAGGAGGGGTCCCAAGAACCCCATGTTGAAAATTCAGTACCAAAAGTAAAAAATGACTGAGATATCCACATAAGTTGAAGACAAACCATTATGTCATTATACAGCTTCGCATTTCTTCAGTTTGCAGTCGGCTTTAAAGAGTGCAGGCGTGTTCCCGTCCACTGAAGATCATCGCGCCAGGCTCCAGAGGTAAGTATGGGGTGAGGGGGTGTGGGAGGTGGGTGTGCAGAGGGTGCATGCAGGTTGGGGTTAGGGGCAGGACTAGGATCATTTTTTTTTAACAGTAATTAAAAAGAAAGATGCTGTGGGACACTTTGGGCTCACTGGAGTGGGCTCCCAGCATGTCACCTGGATGTTTGTTGGAGGGGGAGTGGAGTTTATGGGATTTTGCACCCTGTCGGCCATATAGTGTGCTTGGGGATCAAAATCTGCTGTTTCAGTGCAGACCAGGAAATTAGACAGGGGACAGATTTGAATAAAACTTGCTTTTTCACTGCAGGGTAGAGCTACAACTAGCACTAGCCACTGCCCTGCACATATTCAGAGCTCCCTTGAACACATATTCTGATCTGCCTTTCCCAAAATGTAAATAACACTGAAAATTAGATGGGAGTAGATAAGAACAAAACCTGCTGTTTCGTGGATGCCAGAAAATTAGATGAGAGCCAGATTTGAACAAAATCTGCTTTCAAAGTGGAAAATTAGACAGGGGCCAGATTTGAACAAAACTGCTTTTTCAATGCAGAGTGGAGAACAGAAAATTAGACAGGGGCCAGATTTGAACAAAACTGCTTTTTCACTGCAGAGTGGAGATACAACTAGCGCTAGCCACTGCCCTGCACACATTCGAGCTCCCTCGAACACGTAGTCTGTCACAATTATCCTACATTCACTGCTGCAATCAGGAACACCCCAGCATCAGACTGTTCAGAAACACAGCTGATTGTTCAGTGATGTGGTGCTCCCTGATTGTAGCAGTCAATTTCTTTGAACATAGTTGCATGCTACTAAACTGCTGTCGACAGCATGCTCCTCTATTGGTGCAGCAGAGACCAGCTCCAAAATGGACTGCTGCCATTCACCACAACACTGCAGGACCTCCACAACCCTCTACTCCAGCAAGTTGTCACAATATGTTTTGCACATGAGCGCAACAAAACAAACAAAAAAGAAAAATAGCAGGAAGTGAAGTAGGAAAGTGATAAAAGAGACTAGATATATAAAGTCTATATAAGATGCAAAGTAAAAAAAAATTATGAGTGAGAAGAAAAGGAGGTGCAGGTCAGTAGGAGGTGAAAAGAAGCTGGAAAGGGAAAAATAAAGGAACAGATAAGAAAGATCTGAGATCAGAGGTAGGCTGTAAGAGTAGAATAGACAGGAGATGCCTAAGAAATGCATGGAAATCAAGACATAAAAGAACAAAGGCCCAGATAGACAGAGGTGAGGTAGTATAAACAGTAGGTGTGAAACAATCAGGAGTTGGCAGGACTGAGCTGAAGAGTTTGTAGAGAGGCAGGGAGGATAAAAGGTAGGGAAAAAAGATTAAGCAGAAACTCAGAAAAACAACAACAAGAGAAATATGGAACCAATGTATGATAAATAATGTCAAGATTTAGTCCACAAAAAGAGAATGACAGTTTACCATAGTGTGTCATGAATCCAATGTCCCGATTCAGTCCAGAAATGTTAAATTGAAATTGTTTAATATATTTTAATTCCCATGTCCTTCTGTCCTGTGTGTTTTGAAGTTGCCTCTCAGTATCAAGACAGATAAATCCAAGAGAGAGAATGATCTGTTTGGGAAAATGGTTTCCTACTGGAGTGCTGATAATCTGGTTTACTATTGTGTGACAGTGGTGATTCATCCTGGTTTTCAGTGGTTTATTAGTTTCCAATATAGCATCCATTTGTGCACTTCTTGCACTGAATTAGGCAAACAACATTGCTTGATTGACATGTGTAGAATCCATTAATTTGTCCTGGCCAAATTTCCTCATTCACTAAAAATACCACCAACAGCTTAATCTGGTTCAAGGTCAGTTGGCATTCATCTGTATCCCCTCCCTGGTCGTGGCCTGAAAATAGGCAGGATTTGTCCAGTGCACTTACCCAGTCAACAAAACTAACTAAATAAATAAATATATTACAGCGATACACTAGCAGTGTAATGCTCCCAGGATGACAGTGATTCTATTTGCTGCCTGGTGTGGTTTGGAGTGAGGGTGCTGTGCCTTGCAGACCAGAGAAGTTCTTTTGTGAGTGGGCATGTTGTAAGAATGAAGGATCCTGGATTTGGGAACTCTAAGAATTCTTTTGCTATTTGTTGTGATTTGGGAGTGGGATTATGAGCTTGGTATTACCAAACAGTACCTTCACTGCTTGTTTTGTTTAGTAATGTGGGATTTTGTGATGCAGAACATAGGAATAATTTTGACTGTTTGTGGTGTGACTGACAGAAGGGAGCCCAAGCACTGGAATTCATGAAGATAGGTTTAATCATTTTTGTGTCCAAGGATAGGGATTCCAACTATCAGGACTTTTGATGAAGGCATCCGGTATCAGGCACCTTAGAAGTAAGGACAGTTCGTGGGATCAGGACTTCTCCAGGATGAAAACTGTTTAAATCCTTGTCCCACAGCCCCAAAGGCTTACCCCCATTCAGCTTTTATTTAGAAAGCGTATTTTCCTGCACTGCCCCTTACTTATTTTTATTCCAAAGACTGCAGAGCCGGAATATGGCGGATGGAGGCTCCATTTACTGTAAGGTAGGTAATGCATCGCTTGCTTCAATACAGCATGTATTGAAGCAAGCAGTGCAGCACTGCACTTTTACAGTAAATGGAGCCTCCAGCTTCCGCCATATTCCCAGTTCACAGACTTTTCAGGAAAAATAAAGCAAGCGGCAGCATGAGAAAATTCTTTCTAAACAAAAGCTGAATCGGGGTAAGCCTTGGGGGTAGGGGCCATGGATTCAGACAGTTTTCATTTAACTTTTGTTTGTTGCCAGTTGTGAGTTCTCTGGTAGTGGGAATAGGTGTGCAGTCATTGCTTGTTATAATTCAGGATGTGAGATACTGAGTACTAACATTAGAATAATTTATACTGTTGCTCCTTGTGGTCACGGAAGGGGAATCTTTGAAGATCTTTTTCTGTGCTAGGCTTAACTCTGGCAAGGAAGAGTGGATGCTCACACAGCTGGTGATGCAGAGGAATGGCTGCAGAGGCTGTCTTGTCATCTTGAATGAGCAGATTGCACACACTCAGTGGCACTATACAGATCAGGTATGTGTGCATTTTACTCCCACTGGCCACTTACCCCAGCAGCACTGATCTGCCAAAGCCTAGCAAGTAGCTATGAACCCTACCACTGAATTTCAATATAAATTGAAAGGACTCCCACTACTTTGTAAATATTAGCTTTTGACACCCTCCCAGCATCATATGCTCAATCTGGGGATATCCGAAACACTTATCCAGAGTTTCGGGTCTGGTTTAGATCAGATGGTGTATGAAATATTAATACTTCTGCTACTCCCTACCATTCCTTATGTGCACAGTACAAGATCTGCAGGAAAGGAAGAAATATCATCAATAAAATTCTGTAATATTTTCCGCTTTCCAAGGTGCTACTAGTGTTTTACAGATGTCTGACTCAGGCCTTTTTCCATGCACCATTACTATTAACCCCTACACACACATACACACACACACACACACACACACACACACACACACACACACACTGTTCAAAGATCTAGTGGGAGAGGTATCAGATGTAACCTTGGCTGTGTGTCATTTTGTTGATTGCTACAAAAACGTTGCCTACATTAAGCATTAAATATATATTCCAGGAGAAAGGTTTCAAAGGTAAGAAGTCACTGAATTATTGGCTCTATCTTTGAATAAATCCAATAATTTATATTTGGAGCTGAAGCCAGAAACCAATCAACCTTGCAAAAATAAAACCTGAAGCCTGAACAGTGAAAACATGTTACTACATGTCAAGCTGACAGCTGGCCAACAAGCTCTTATTTTTAATGGGAGGCAGGGTTACTTTGATCATCCTCTCCAGAGGTGCAGAAGAAAATCTGACTGATATTTTTGGAAAAATTCACTGGAGTTGTACTGTCTGCTTGATCTTCAAAGAGAAAAGTTAGAACAAAAGTTATTCAAAAGACTGCATGATTAGTGTCCATGTATTTTTTTGGGGGTAGGTTTTTTGTCAATCATTCCATATTCTGTTGGTAGTATGAGCTCTGGTTGATGAACAAAGCATTGCAAATATACTGTAGTGAGTGTTGTGGATTTCAGCAGCTGGGAGGAAGTAGGTGTAGTAGTTTTTAAGGATCATAGCTGGATAATCAATTTAAAAGAATGTGATAAATGCATGTAAGAAAGGGAAGATTTGACAACAGCTGCAGTCAATGTGAGACAGTGTCCTCACTGTGCAGGAGAGGGGCTCAAAGCTATAAAAATAGGAGCATCTTGCCTAATATGGGGCAGTTAAGAGGTATGAATCATACTTTGCAGCTTTGGATAGAACCCTTCATGTACTTGTCAGAGAGTGATTTGGGTGTACAGAGGGGGACAATCCCCACCTACAGGGGAAGGGGCAGAACTATGATATTGGTAAGCCTGTAATGGCTGCCATGTTGATACAAACCATGTGTTATTAGTGTGGGAGTACAGTTAAGTATGGGGCTAATGCCAGCTGCCATCCCTTTAAGAGCCCAGGATAAATGTAGCAATTTAGGCTAATTATGCTAATTGCTGTTAGCAGGCTAAAAAACCTTACAATAATCTGTCAGTCAGTCTGAACCTCATGGGTTGAAGAAGCTACCTGTTGATGTCTCTGTAGTATGAGAATAAACACAAATTTATTCATTATTTTATGTGTCCGCAGTTATTCTGTATGGTCCAGCAAGGTGTCCACCAGAGCAGCAAGAGATGGGCCTGGCAAAGATGAAAAGAAGATAAGGGTCCTAGTAGCAGACCAACAATAAATTGCCACACTTGGTGGAGAATGCTGTTCTTTCTCTGTCCAGACCCTATCTCACTAGTGTGAATGGACTCCCTACTGCTATGCATAGCTGGGTACCCAGACAGTTACCCCAGGCCAGTATGTGGCACCTGCACCATGGTCCTGCCTGCAGAGAAATGATTTTCTCCTGCTCAATCTATATCCATCCTGTAATCCTGCCCCTGGACAATCTATACTGTATATAATAAATAAACACTGGTACAACTGCAGTGCAAGATGTTACGTTATCCAAGCCCTATGCACCATGGAGCTCCAAACTGCAAACCTTCCAGCTCCTACCTCGTGGCAGGGCTCCTCTAAAACTATCCATTTGCCAGGCAAGTAATCTCTAAAATCCCCAGCTGCAGCCACAGACCCAGTGCCTCTCACAGTGGGATCACGGCTAGAGAACAGACAGAAAATAACAGGAATAATTTTACAAATCAGCCCAAGTCACCATTGATGCTGTCACTGTGTGTGGCTCCACAGCAAACGGCCACTCTGTCCTCCACACTCGACTTCAGTGCTGACCCTCCCGCCAACTCATGGTGCAGCAAGCCACCCAGAAGGGATTGCTCAAACTAACAGTAATAAATACATAAGAGAGAGAGAGAGCACAGAAATTAAAAATAACTGCACTGAGCGTGCACTTCTGCCTCTGCCCTCCTGCAACAGATCTGCTCCTTCCAAACAACTGCAGCTCCACTCTTCCAACCTGTTACTCGGTGCTCCTCAAAGTTGCAACAACCATGGCTTCCTTTGCATCAGCAGTCTCAAGAAGCGAGCCGCCTCCTGACTCACCAGGCTAACACAAAAGTTGCTTCAGGAGTCTCTGCTGCTTTAGTTCAGCCACGCTACTTAAGCAGTTATACCAAAAATCAATAAATAACTTTGACTGCAAAAATGGAGCGATCCACTCCCAGCTGGTCATGCTACAAAAGGCCATACAACCACAGCAAATGAAAATAAAGATGCAGAGAATGAACAAAAACAATTAAAACAACAAAGCGAGCACAGACTTTCAAGCAGAGCAATAAAGAAATGAACCAAAAGAAGCCACAGAATTTCAAGTTGGGTGCAAAATAAATACTAAGGGCCAGAAACAAAAAAAATGGGGGGATCAGATAGAGAAAGAAAGAAAACAAATGACCTACAAAACATTAAGAAAATAAATACAATGGAGCCACAAACTTCAAGGGGCATAGCACTAATCAAAGAAATAAATAAAGAAGCAGTAACTGAAATGAAACGAAGGACAGCCGGAGCTCCAAAGAAAATAAAACAAAATGCACAATAAACAAAATGGAAAGAAGGCACAAGCTCCATAAACAAAATGGAGAACAATCAAATAAATACAATTATTTCCTCAACTTTGTGACTCACCCCAAAATCAGAGAGCCCACCATTTTTACTGTGCCATTTGGTGAAGAAGGATGATCACAAGAATCCCCTATATTGTGCTTTGCAGCTCCACAGCAGCCTTGTGGCAAGAAGCAGCCATCTTTGTTTACTAAAATGAGCAAGAATGGAAGTGACCCTTTAACCCCCATCGGTGGTCGCCTTGTTACAGGAGGTCTATGTCAAACTCAAGCAGCCATGTTTGTGGGCGCAGCTTTTTCAAAATGGTCTCACTCACAGAAATTGATGGCAATCATGTTTTTGAGGGCAAACTCATTAAAATGAATGGACACTGCAACAAATAGCTGGATTTTGCAAAGAAAGGTTTATTGAAATAACAGACTACACAGAATTGAGTTGGAATTGTTTATTAAGATGTCATTTAATGGACGTTGCTTACAAATAATTGTACTTCTGTCTACAAAATATTTTCTTCTCGGCACTCCATCTGCGCCACAACATCACGCTCCTGCATGATGGCAGCTCTTTTCATCCTCATGACCTTTGCTCAGTGAAACAAAGCTCATCTCCAACCACAATGTCCAAACACAATGCAGATATGGGTGCCGGAGTGTCGGAATTCTACCCTCACCCACCTCAAGGGCATGGGGCTACAAAATAGAAACCATCCTGCATGACATTCAGTCTACCATCTCAGCTCAAGGAGCACCAGCTATGCAAGCCATTCAAGATGACCTTACCTGCATTAAGACTATTTCATCTCAGTCCATGGTCCATACCAGCTTACAGCCAGTGCCCATCTCAGTCTTGCCTCACAAAGATGCTATCGACTGGCTTGAGCAATTCCAAGCCTGGATTTTCAATGGTTGGACTGATCCCTTGCTTATTTCCTATGCCTTGCACTTGCTTCTGAGAGGAACTGCCATTTCTAGTTTAACACACTTCCAGAACAAGTCAAAGAGATACTGCCACTCTGTATACAACTTTCAGAGACCGTTTTGTCCATACGCATCCATCCTGGTTATTGGAAGAACAGCTGGGAACACACCATGAAACCTCTGAAGCTTTAGAAGCCTTTATAGTTGACATTGAGTCATGCTGCAAACATCTCAGGTCCCAGACACGTAATTCAGCAGAAGATTTACAACCTGGATGGACACAGTCCAAGCTACTTGACTTGCACAGGAATCCATATCCATGTTCCAATATACCAGTGTACAAGCAAATCAGTCATCACATTAGCTGCACTCACAACATGCGCCCAGCAGCAACAAGCAATGATAGGTAAGCTCATCACAACTGTCAACAGTTTACACCTGAGCTCAACTTTTCTGTTACTTCTGTCAGTTTACCTGCAACCACCTCAAGAGCCACTTGAGCCACCTCCACCTTCACAAGAGACTGTGACCTGCCAGTGGTGTGGATTTAGAGGACACACTGCTGCTGTCTGCTGAAAACTAAAGCATGACAATAGAAATCAAGGGAGCCACATTTGCCCACCGCAACACAATCAGCAAGATGATAGCAACTACTCCCAATATCAGGGAAATGAGCACTGCTCAACAAACTAGGGGCTTTTGTTGGGCAGGGAACATTTCAGCTAACCACCCTCCGACTCTCACAAGTCAAGCAAACAGCATCCTCCAACTTCCAACTGTGGCGCTCTCACTTCCAGGGCAAATGTACCTGTCATCAGATCACCACTCCTTGCAAACTATGTCTCTGTGACCATTTGAGATTGGTCCACATATGTCTTGGTTGACACTGGCAGAAATCCCACTTATCAACACAACTATTTTGAACAACGAAGCAGTTTGTCACTTACCTAATGTCTCTCAACTAACCAAAAGTACATCATCACATTAAATGCTGCTACTTACCCGTGTTGGTCCATGCCTCGTGACATCTCGCCTTGACTATTGCAACTCCCTTTACCTGGGGCTTCCTGGGGTTGATATCCACCACTTGCAGCTAGTGCAGAACGCTGCAAGGTTGATGACGGGGTGACGAGAAGGACACATATCACCCCTGTGCTGCGTGATCTGCACTGGCTGCCTATACAGTGGCGGATCACCTTTAAAGTAGGTCTTTAACCTTCAAAGCACTGCCACCGGACTCGACCCTGACTACTTGAAAGAGCTTCTGGTTCCTTACCACCCTTAGCGACAGCTCGTCTCAGCCAACGAGGGGTTGCTAGAGGTTCAAGGGTTATATTGAAGTCCTCTGGGGCTAGGGCCTTGGCTCATGGCCCCACCTCTGAACTCTCTGCCCTCACCGCTAGAGAATGCGCGACTGTGGAAACCTTTAACCGGGATTTCAAGACTTTTTATGGAACAAGGCTTTTACTGATTGATGCTGTTTGTATTGTTGATTTTATTTGTATATTCTGATTTTATGATTTATTTGTACAGCGCCTTGGTTTTGGAAAGGCGCTAAATAAATAAAGTTATTATTATTATTATTACAGTACGTATTACAGGCGATGTCCATCTCAAGCTACACTTTAGTTCACAGCAAGCTACTGTCAGGTTCTACCAATACCAGAGCTACAACCATCAGTGATTCTTGGCATGGACTTCCTCAAATCTCACAAGCCATCCTAGACTTTGCATCAAACAGTCACTAGACCTCGGAGGCAACTCTGCAGCTACAGATTCAGTCACTGTACCTCCTAAGACAGAGATGGTTTTGATTGCCAAGATTCGAGGTGAGCCACTTCCACAAGGTGTTGTTGGCATGCACAGGATCTCCTGCTCTGTATTCATCAGGTCTTCTCCCAGGAAACACCTTGTCTGTGTGCCTGGTGGCAAAGTCTTCCAAAGCATAGAAACATAGAAACATAGACTTTGATGGCAGATAAGGACTACTTGGCCAACCTAGTCTGCCCATTTCCCTACTACTGGATAAGCCACAGATCCTAGCTAACCAACAGCCTATTTCTTCCCTACCCCCACAAGAATTGCCTTATGTCTGTCCCATGCATTCTTGAATTCCCCACTGTTTCTGACCCCACACACCTCCAGAAGGCCATTCATGCATCCACCACCCTCTGTGAAAAAAATACTTCTACATTGCCCTGAGCCGTCCCCTCTATCTCCAAATTGTGCCCCTTGTTCTTGCACATCTCTTTTCTGAAAGATGCTATCCTCTTGGACTTTATTAATTCCCTTGAGATATTTAAAAGTTTTTATCATGTCCCCCCTTCCTTAGGGTATACATATGAAGTTCCTTTAGTCTCTCTTCATAAGGCTTCTGTTGCAGACCCTGCACCATATTAGTTGCCCTCCTCTGTACTGCTTCCATCCTGTCTATGTCCTTGCAGAGATGGGATTTCCAGAACTGCACACAGTACTCCAGATGGGGTCTCACCAACTGTCTGTACAGAGGGAAAACAATTTCCTGTTTTCTACTGGTGATGCTTCTACCTATACATCCCAGTATTCCCCAGTCACCTTACTGCCTTCTCACATTGCTTGCTAACTTTTAGGTCATCCGATATGACTAGCCCCAGGTCCCTTTCCATTTTTGTTGTTGTTACTACCTCCCCACCCATTTTGTACTCTTCCCCGGTTTGATTCCCAGGTGCATTACTTTGCACTCTTTGCATTGAATCTAAGCTGCCATACTTGACCATTCTTCCAGCCTTGCTAAGTCCCTTCTCATCCTTTCCACCCCTTGTGTATCAACCCTTTTGCAGATCTTTATGTCATCTGCAAAGAAGCATATTTTCCTTCCAGTCCCTCTGCAACGTCACTTATAAAGACATTAAAAAGGACTGGACCCTGTACTAAACCCTGCACCCCACTAGTAACTTCCCTTTCTTTGGAGTGGACTCCATTTACTATTACAACCTCCTTTCTTCAGAGTGGACTCCGTTACTATGCTGCAACTTTACAGATGAGTCAATTGTCATATCCAAGGGTGCCAATGTCAGAAAATTTGTCTGCTTGTCTACAGGGATCAGCTCCACCTTATGCAAGAGCATCAGCCTGGTTCCACCAACTTTATTCCTGTCTGTGCGATCACGACCACTACAGCTTCACCAGAGTTAACCCCTCAGTAGTGACTGTCCTCTTCCAAACTCCCAGCATCTCCAACAGAGAAAGAACATCTTTTGAATTTCCTGGAAAACTACCCAGATGTCTTTGTTGGTGCCGATAACATGCCAGATGTTTTGATATCCTGCAACACACTATCAAGGTGCAGCCCAACCAGAAACAAATCTGTCAACAAGACTACAAGGGGGACAGAAACAAGGTCTGGATGACATGATCAAAGACATGCTGGAACAGGACATTGTTGAAGAGTCTACAAGTCCCAGGGGTGCACCATGCCTGCTGGTGGTAAAGAAGGACAAGGGATATTACTTTGTGGTAGACTACAGAAAGCTCAATGCCTACATGGCGCAGGATGCTTATTCCTTACCTACAACTGAGGATGCCTTAGAGAGTCTTGGTGCAGCAAGCCCAGCTTACTTTACCACTCTAGACATTCAGAGTTGATTCTATCAAATCTTTATTGAGCCAGCTTCTTATCCATAAACAGTCTGATGCTGCCACTTGGGACTTTTCAATTCAAACAACTGCCTATGGGATTTTGGAACAGTCCAGCCACATTTCAGCATGTCATGGAAGCCATACTATGTGGGTTTTCTTGGAAATCTTGCCAGTCTACCTAGACAATGTTATTGTCTTCAGCAGAACTTTGTCAGAGCACCTCCAACATCTCAAAGATGTGTTTGAATGCCTTTGACAAGCCAAACTCAAGCTTTGCCCAGAGAACTGTTGTTTTGCAGAGCATCAAATTCATTATCTGGGACATGTTGTTAGTTCTCAAGGCATCTCTCCAGACTCAGACAAGCTCTCAGCAGTTAAAGACTACCCAGAACCTAACAATCTCAAAGACCTTAGAGCTTTCCTGGCTTGTCCAGATACTACAGAAAGTTTATTTGTAACTATGCCAAGATTGCAGCTCCACTGTATGCCCTCACCAAAAAGAGGTGGAATATGCATGGACAACTGAGTGCAAAGAGGCCTTTGACACTTTAAAAGAAAAACTTATCTCCTCTGCAGTATTGGCCTACCCAAGGTTGGATCAACCTATCAAACTCTACTCAGATGTTAGTTCCTTTGCAGCAGGCACTGTGCTATGTCAAGTACAAGATGAAACAGAATGAGTTGTTTTCTATGCTGTGTACTCCCTTTCCTTAGCTGAGCAGAACTATGTCATTACAGAAAACAAATGTCTAGCTATGGTATTTTTGGTGAAGAAATTTGACTGTTACCTTCACTACTCCTCCTTTACAGCTGTCGTTGATCACTGTACCTCAGATGGTTATTCAAATGAAGGAGCCAGAAGGCAAGTTCATGTAATGGATTACCATGCTGTAATGCTAAATTTTGAAATTCAGTACAGATCAGGTTGAGTTCACTCAAATACCGATGGTGTAAGCTGGAGACGATATCCCCTACATCATTCTCAACAGACAAAGCATCCTGCTTACAAGCTCATCCTTACGCCACAGACATGCTCCCTGTAGACACTCCTATGGCACTTCAAGTTGCTTTGCTGCCAGCAACTGTTTCTTACAAAAAAGCACAAATCCTCACTTACTGCAAGCAGCCAAAGAGCTTCTCACCTCCTCTACCTCTGCTCTGTCTCTGGCAACCCGTCGAAATGCTACAAACAGCAGTTTCTCAATTCACACACATATCTCACTTAGAGTTTGGAACTTTACCACAACAGAAGCATCATCACCAGGATCTACTTTCCCTTGCTTGCAGTACTTCCTCAATGGCAGTGTGCTTTTTTCACACTTGGACCAAGAAAGGCAAGGCCATCGCACAGATATGTACAGTTATTTGTGCCAGCCTCTCTCATCAACCAATCTTCTCTTCACTCATGTCTCTCCACTTTCTGCTGATCATATGGAATCCAGAGAGCTCTGAAGACAAGGCTTCACTTCTGGCCTCAAATGAAAAAGGACATTGTCTAATTTGTCAAATCCTGCCACCCCTGCTCGCAAAGAAAGCCTCCTGCCAAACCAACAAAGGCACACATCATTCCAATACCTGTAGCCACTGAACCATTTCAAAGAGTCAGCACAGACATTCTTGGACCTTTACCAACATGCTCTAACTACGTCAAAAAATACATCCTTATTTTTGTGGACTACCTACAAAATATTTGGAACTAATCCCCTAAAAGACATCAAAGCTGCCACTGTAGCAAATGCCTTCCTCAGTTATTTGTCATCATGGTACACCCTCGTACCTGCATTCAAACAGAGGCACTACCTTTCAACTATTGTTAGAGAATGTGCAAACTTCTTAACTTGTTCAGTGCGCTTTTTTATGTCATCATCTGCAGTGCAATGGTCAAAGTGAAAGAATGATGTCTACCATTCTAAACACACTTTCTAAAAGTACCTAGATGAAACTCATAACACTTGGGCTTGCTTTTGTTCCTTTGTCAATTTGCCTACAATACCAGCCCTTGTGTCAACTGTACAGAGTACACACCATTTTTCTTGGTCCATGGATGCCATCCAAGAACTCTATTGGACAGGGATTTCTCACTGCTAGAGGTTCCAAAGTCAGCTTCTTCCTTCATCATTGCTGTACTGGAACAGCTTGAACTTTCCAGACGTATTGCAATCACCATGTTGGGATAGAGAAATTCTGCCATGCAGAAAATGTCAGCAGTCAAGTCATAATGCTTCTTTTCCATGGGAGACACTGTCACTTTGTATCAACCTCTCCTAGTTCTGGGCACCACCAAGAAGTTGCTTCTCGCTCTTGACTGGTCTCTTCTATACATTGTGGGAATGCTTCCTCCAGTTCACGTCTCATCTGCAACACAAATCTGATGGAAAGTTTGTGACAACAGTGTCCACATCAATCATCTGAAGCATGGGTATCTGAATAACACCTCCCAGATGATCCCAGTCCACCCAGTAATGAAGCTGCACTTGAGCCTGACATCTTGTCGGAAGCTGAAATTCCTCCCATCACTTGCAACCAGTTAAATCCAATCTTCACATTCCTGACTCTCCAGTCAGATTCTGTTTTGCCTGATCATCAGCCAGATGAACTTCCTGGGACTTCTCAGCCTTCTTCTTCTTCTTCTTTCTTCTCAGGACTCTCTTGTACACACCAGATCAAGAAGATTCTTAGAAAGAAGTATGTAACGGATCCTGAACTTATCGAAATGTTGTGTGACTTTGACAGTTCTCAGAGCTCTTGGTTTTCTTATGACTACCTCACACCATCATGTCAGGAACTGGTTCTAGCTACACATGCCACCAATCCCACCAACTGGAAAAGTTGACAGAGGTCTTGAACTTTTGGTAACCAGACTCAGTGGTGGTACACACTCTTTATGATGGTATTTCAAGTCTTATTTATAACTATGATTGTTTTGCAAATGTACTCTTTCTGATGGTATTTCTGTCTGCTTTATAAATATTAGTGTTCTGCAACTATTATTGCATTGTTATCTTGTATTATGGGTATTCTCAGTTGCTACCTTTCTTCTCTTGCTCTCTCCTTCCTGCACTGTGGCAGTTGTTGTCCAGACCAAGCTTCAGATTGCTATGGTGTTTCCTCTCCCCTGGTACTGCTCTAACTGGTCACCATTGTAATCCAGACCTTTTCTCCCTCCCTCCCCTCATGCAGTGGAGTAATGTTTGACAAAAGAGTTTTAGAATGTTTGGTGAAATGTTTTCATTCCATGCATAACATTTTTTAGAAACTATTTCTTAGTGTAATGTTAACATGCTATTGCTTTGTTCAGTGGTGCTCACATTCACTGTTCCTGGGTGATGTGGAGTATTGTTAAGTATGGGGTTAATGCCAGCTGCCGTCCCTTTAAGAGCTCAGGACAAATGTAACAATTTAGGCTAACTATGCTAATTACTGTGTTAGTAGGGCTAGAAAAACTCTTAGGCTAATCTGTCAGTCAATCAGCCAGTCAGTCAGTCAGTCTGAACCTCATGGGTTGATGAAGCTCTCTGCTGATGTCTCTGAAGTTTGAGAATAAACACCAATTTATTCACTATTTTATGCATCCATCAGTTATTCATATGGTCCAGCAAGGTGTCCACCAGAGCAGCAAGAGATGGGCCTGGCAGAGATGAAAAGAACGTAAGGGGTTCTAGTGGCAGACCGACACCAAAATCCCACAATAGCAACTATTTGTTCTATGAAGCACTTTGAGATGCATTGTGTATGAACTGCTAAACCAAATTATATTTCATCCTCTCCTCATATCCAGTATCTCATACATTATTCATACCTATTTATTATGTTACAATAGAAATAGTACTATACTTTTCATTTCCTCTTGCTCCAAGATGTCCGCATTGTTATGGAGTTATTTCTGGTTGATAATAACTGGAGGTGGACTCAGTTTATAGGTAGTCTTGACATCGCTCTAAATAAGTCCAAGATATTCAAATAGCATTATTGTTTATTTATAATGAGGGGTGGCCTCAGGCTATAGACAGTGCTTCCCTTATGGAGTTCAGAAGTGGGCTCAGGTTACACACAGTTTCCCCACTGATCTGAAGTGTGACCCAGTAACTCAAAGAGTACTAACATTTATTTATAATGGAGGTGGACCCAGGTTATAGGACCCCTCCAATAGCTCAACAGTGAGTTCCAGTTACTCATACAGCATTAACATTTATTTATACTGGGAGGTGGGCTCAGGTTATAGACTGCCCTCCACATAATAGATTGGAAAAAGTGGCAACAACTCAAACAGCAGTGAGCTCACCATTTATTTATAATGGGTAGGGCCATTTTTAGACACCCTCATAGCTCAGATGTGAGCCCCAATAACGGTACAGTATTACTATACTTATAATAATAGGTGGTCTCTGGTTATTGACTGCTCCCTATAGCTCTAAAGTAAGTGCCAGTCATAACTCATATATCATTACCACTGACTTATAACTGGGGTGGAATCAAATTACAGACAATTCCTCCATCGATCTGAAGTGAGTCCCAAATATTTATATAGCACTACTTCTGATTTATAATGATGGGTGGGTTCTGGTTATCGCATCCCACATTGCTCAGAAGTGAGCCACCTAGTGTACCATGTATTCAGAATGGGAGTTGGGATCTGGTTTTTTCAAGACCAGTGGTGATGCATTTTCCTGAAAAATATAGGATATACAAAGGCTGACTCAAAACATGCAATTTATCTTCATGTGTGAGGGGCAGGGCTAAAGTTCATGAATAGCAGAACCATAGGTGAGTTATGAAAGTCAGTGTCCCTTACAAGTGATGATAGGCTACATATTTTGAGTCAGTCCATTGTATATTCAATGTATACAAAATTGGTTTACTACAGTAGCTATACCTGTTAAATCTACTGTTTGTATGAAGATGTACCAGTTTTCTTTCATTGCAACAGCTGGCTTCCATGCAGTATATGGCTCATGTGATGTCTTCAGCATTGTAAAAGCACTTTCTGATTAGTTCAATACACTATGTGACATACCTTACTTCCCAAGATAATGTTGGGTTGCTATGTTGGATCAAGACAACACTTTTAACCTGTTAATTATCAGTACACACATGATGTATAAATTTGTTTATCATGCTATCTAATCTCCAGATAAACATTTACCTTGAGGTTAGATTATGTCACAATCACTTTCCTTGAACTTTACACAGAGCAGAACCAATCAGAGAGCAGCTATTACAATGCTTACAAATAGGGCTGCAAGTTTGGTTTCTTCAAAAAATTGATCACCTTGAACTTTGGGTGTTTGATACTATCCAACGGTTTTGAACTTTTGGTGCAAATAGGTGGACTTTTGATTCAACTAGTTCACCTAGTCCGAATGATGCAGTCTCGTCTAACCAGTCAAACTGTGAACTGCAGTTTACACTTGAAACAGTTAACTTTACTGTGATTCACAGACTAGTCCAGCCTCTTTGATGCAGCTATGTAGTTCAACCCGACATGAGCGGTGTAAGAGTTCACTTGTGCACTGACATCAGGTTAATAGGTAGCTCAGGCAGGGTATTGTACTAATATAATTAGATTAGCTAGGTAAAGGGATATTTTTTCTGTTCAGCACCAAAAAGTTCAATTAGATCATTAGACAGTTGTCTGAACTCTGAGTTAAGGGCTGGAACTTGGGGTAGAGGAGGAAAAAGAAGACAGAAATGGCAGCAGCACTGCTTCAGCTTGCAGCAGACCTCTGGGACTAGGGTATTAACTGATGGTGGGACTGAAGGAGTTTGTCTTTGGCTAGGCAGTGGGCAGATGGGGCACATGAGCTGGCAGTTTGACAGTGTACATTTTTCTTTTTGTTGGAGAAGTAGCATTTTAGCAGCATTATAAAACCATTGCAGAAGCCTTTTGGGAGTTGCTCTGTTAGAAAAAGAACAATTTTACTGGGATGGGCAGGAAGTGTCTTCCGCTGGCAGCAGGGCAATGCCTGGCCACAGGCAGATGGCACCTTGGTGACATCCTCTTCAAATGTTTCCACTTTCAGTTCTTTTAGTGGCAGTTCTTTTAGTCATTATTGCCTTTCTCATCCTCCTGAATCAGCCTTTTAAAGTGTGATCTGGACAGTGGACAGCAAGTGTGCCAGCTGAGTTGACAGTGTCCCAGTGCTAGCCCTTGCTAGACGACACCTTGTTGACATCCCATAAAAAATGTTTCAAAGCAATTATTTCTTCTTCCTCCTCCTGAGTCTTGAAGCAGCATTTTCAGTATGATCTGGGCAGTGGGCAAGTGTGCACCAGCTGGCATTGTGCTGGTTCCCAGCCTCTAGGTGGCACCTTGGTGGCATCCCATAAAAACTTCAAAGAAATGTTCTTCTCCTCCTCTTGAGTCTCTGAAGTAGCCTTTTTCAATGTGATCTGGGCAGAGCAGCACTGTGTAATTAGCTGGGAGGGTGCTGGTGCCCAGCCCTGTAGGAGGTACCTTGATGGCATCCCATTAAAAACTTAGGAAAAATTGTTTCTTCCTCCTCCTCCTCCTCCCTCCTCCTGAGTCCTGAGGCAGCCTTTGCAGTGTGATCTGAGTAGTGTGATATGAGTGGTGGGCAGCAAGTGTGAACCAGCAGTCAGTGTACTGGTGCCCAGCCCTGTAGATTAAACCTTGGTGGCATCCCATACATAAACATAAAATAATTGTTTCTTCTCCTCCTTCTCCTGAGTCTTGAAGCACCCTTTGCAGTGTGATCTGGGCAGTGGGCAGCTCATGTGTACCAGTTGGCAGCCTGCTAGTGCTCAGCCCTGTAGGTGGCATCCCATAAAATAAAAATAAAAAGTTGTTTCTTCCTCCTCCTCATGAGTCCTGAAGCAGTCTTTGCAGTGGGCAACAAGTGTGTACCAGCTGGCGGTGTGCGGTGCTCAGACCCCATCCTGAAGCAGCCTTTGCAGAGTGATCCGGTGGTGTGATCTGGGCAGTGGGCAGCAAGTGTACCAGCTGGTGGCTTGTCGTGCTCAGCCCCCATCCTAAAGCAGCCTTTGCAGAGTGATCCAGGTGGTGTGATCTGGGTGGTGGGTAGCAAGTGTGTTCCTGATGGTAGCATGTCAGTGCTTGGCCTCTTTTGGGGCACCTTGGTGGCATCCCATAAAAAATTCTCGCTCTTGTGTGCATACCTCCCGGTGAACCTAAGTCCACTGGGCCTCTCCTCCATCATGACTCGAGTCTATGACAATGGCTTCCTAGCCAGCTTAATCAGCCCTCAGTCTCAAATTTGGTCAACTGTCAAGTTTGATAAGTGTCCTTTGCTATCTTGATGTATAGACCTGTAACCCCACCTGTATATAATTTGTAACAGTTCTTAAAATCCTGCTGTGTTTCTACTATATTTGTACCCTGTACCCTGTATTGTTTATGTCTATAAGGAATGCTTATATGTAATTGACTGTACTTCTCTGTTATTCTGATGTGAAACCTTTGGAAATGAGTCCCTGACTCAAAGGGTTGCAATTCTGATGACTACAATAAATAAAATAAATAAATACCTGACACAGACTGCCAGCATAAGTGATGGCTGTGAAATCAGTGTGGGGTTTCAAGCATGCATGAGATAGGCATAGGGGTGTATTTCAAAACAGGTAGGAAGGCAGCAGATTGCTTTAGGGTCTACAGAAGAGATCGATAAGGCCGGGATGGACAATCTGTGTGGACTGTGTGGGCCAAGTGGTCCTTTTCTACTGACAGATAATTAGTAACCTAAAGCACACAATAGTAAGTGCACTAAAACATTATACAGTATTTAAAAGTTTCTAGTTTAAGAGGGCCTCATGGTAGTCTTGCAGTATCTATGACAGGAGTGGAGAATTACCCTTTAAATTAAATATTTAACGTAATAGCAAAAAGAAAGGCTGAGCCAAAAAGTAAAATTACAGTTTTGTAACATTAGGCAGATTGAGAACTGTATTGTAGTACCAGCTTTACGTAAGCAGATCATATTTGTAGCCAATTACTGGTAAGTTTAGCTTAAGGAACATTAGCGGTTCAATGTGTTGAGGGTCCGGCTTGGAAACGGTGTGGCTCAACAACATCACCAGCAGTGCTAAACATCCTCTCGGATGGCACACTCGTAGGAGGGCAGTGTATGTATTTTAAAGCAAGTTGTACCGGGAGGAGAGAAGTTCATTTTCTGAATCCAGTAGCCCAGTGGATCAGTTTCTGATGGCTCAATTGATTCTGCAAAGTAGGCATTAAGTACACTTTTGGCAGACAGAGGCTGAGACTGTGAGCTTCTGTGTTACTGTTGATGCAGCGACGCGTTGAATAATGCCCAGTCACTCTCCTCTGCACTGCCACTATGCAATCTTTCCCCATCTCCACCAGTACCATCTGGTGTCAAACTACCACATGCCTGTTTCTCTCCTCAGGATTCTGAACTGGAGCATCTTCTTCCTCTCATGAGTCCCTCACTACCTGCATGACACTGTTTAACTCTTCACTCAGCTGTTGCCTACAATGCGCCACCCTGTGGCTGTCCATGGCTATATGAAGGATCTTGCATTTGAACCTAGGGTCCAACATGGTAGCAAATATGTGGTGGTAATTATCCATGACTGGCAAACCTTGCATCAAGTTCTGTATTGAGATGAATAACAAGCTCGGTGACCTCTTGTATACTCATTGTATTGTCAGCCAAAACCACTGTAATGATCTTTTCAGAATATGCACAGCTGGGATAACCTAAGTAAGGCTGTGGTAGCACTTAGGTCATGAGTACTCTTCTCAAATGGCACAAGAGCCTTCACCATTCCCTCAAGAACTAACCAGTCATGATGTCCTATTACCCTCCAATGTCTGCCTCAATAGACATTTTGTGTAGTGCTTGTTTTTGCTCCAACAGTCTTGAAAAATGTCAGGTATGAAGAATTCCACCAAGTGCTACCATCTTGTATTACATGGTGTTGGGGCAGACCAAAGCATTCCTGAACTTCTCATAATTCGGTAATGGCTTACAGAGTGGTGTAAATGGCTGCAGATGGAACAGGCTATGGATAATATGTTGTTGGTCCTAATACTTTTAACAAATTTCTGTAACTTTGAGCCAGTGTTGTAACTGAGCCCTGTTTAGCACTTGACAGGAAACAAGAAGAGAGCCTGGTAGTTCAGGCAGAGCATAGCCTGAACTACTAAGTGACTGAGAGCAACTATTTTTAAAGATCTTGTGGGTTAAACCTTTGCCTGAGCCACGTATGAGTAGTGCACGATTGAGGAGCATTTTTAACGCTTATTTGGGAATCTGAATTTGCAGTGTCCCATGACCCCCGAGTCTACTCCGGGTCACTGTAGCATATAAAACTCATCCCTGCAGCGAGCGAGCACCAGTAGAGGCATTTTCTAGATTCTGGCAAGCTCAGTGCTGTTTTACAGTTCTGGGAACCTTTCAACAAATTGCTGTAACTTTGAGCCGTGCTGTATACCTGAGCCCTGTTTAGCACTTGACAGAAACA
Source organism: Neoceratodus forsteri (assembly GCA_016271365.2). Lineage (NCBI taxonomy): Eukaryota > Metazoa > Chordata > Ceratodontiformes > Ceratodontidae > Neoceratodus > Neoceratodus forsteri. The sequence continues at coordinate 465,915,335 of JADMNL010000023.1, forward strand.
GGAAGAGAGCCTGGTAGTTCAGGCAGAGCATAGCCTGTACTACTAAATGGCTGAGAGCAACTATTTTAAAGATCTTGTGGGTTAAACCTTTGCCTGAGCCACGTATGAGTGGTGCACGATTGAGGAACATTTTTAAAGTTTATTTGGGAATCTGAATTTGCGAGTGTCCCTGATCCTCCCAAGTCTACTTCTGGTCACTGTAACATATAAAACTCCGCCCCTGCAGTGAGCAGGGCAAGCGAAGTGCAGGGCGCGTATAAGCGCATGGAGATACACGCTGAGACAAGCACATCTGCGCGTGTTCGCTGTGTCCGCTGGGATAGCGGGATTCTGGACCTACTTAGATTTCCTAAGGTAAAGCAATCTCTGTTTTAAAATGAGGCTGTGTATTAGATGTAAAATTTCAACTGATGAGGAGGCCAGAGATGGGTTTACTTGTGATAAATGCAATTTAATAGATATCTTACAAACAGAGATACAGTTTTTAAGACAAAGGGTTCGGTACAGATTGATATCAGTAATTTGGAACAATATATTGATTCTGTAATAGATGCAACCATGACGCCATGCAACATAGTCACCTGAATGAAACGATGAGAAGGAGGAAGAATGGTGTCTTGTAACAACAAATACCAATAAAAACAGAAAAAGGGTAGAAGAAACATAGGGGTTCCTCAAATGTTTTAACACCAAACAGGTTTTCTATTCTTAATCAAGATGGGGCTAGCTACATTTCAACTCAAAGTGACCTTCACCCCATTATCCAGTGACCTCAACAAAATACAGGTTACTCCACTTCAAAATGGAACCAACATTACACAGTCCCTCCCACCACTTACTAAGGAGCAGTTTAAAAATCTAGAATCAAACATACCAGTAGGGAGAAAAACAAACTACTGGCAAAATTAATAAGCCAGTAAAAGAGGAGGAGTCTAATACTATAGACGTCCTGGTTCTGGGTGATTATATGTTGAAATATACAGATCACATTTTATGTAAAAATCGAAAACAAATGACTACAGTCAGTGCACTCCCTGGAGCAGGTATAAAAAGACATCAAAAACTTCACCCTGGCTTAAGAGAAACACTCACAAACCATTGGTGCTTATACATGTAGGAGCTAATGATGTAGGGAAAAGAAGGCTCCTAGATATACAGAGAGATTTTGAGGAGGTAGGCAGGACCCTACAGAGGATGGATGTGATCTCATTATTTCTGGGGTACTGCCAATACCCAGGGCATCATGGGATGTAAATGACAATATAATGCAGTTAAATGGATGGTTAAAAGATGGTGCTTTAGAGAAGGCCATACCTTTGCTGAACAGGGGCAAAGTTTAAGGACCCAATGCTATATGCACAAGATGGACTCCATCTAAACAAAGGGCGGAAACGCATGTATAGCAGCTTATATTGGTGCCTCTTTATTTAGCCCGGACTGGGATGCAGTACTGTTTAGTGCCCTGTTAAATTAGCGCATCAGCTTCATGTCCCATTACAGCACTATGCTCCTGTAATATTAGCGATCAGCTTATTTTAGCGCTTTTGTCAGTTAAGCTAATATAGCTAAAATAAACTGAAAGCTAATATTTCCTGCTATAAAGTATTTTTGCTTACCAACTCAGACACACATTGGAGGAAAATTTAAACTTAGCATGAGGGGGAGGTAGACCTATTAGTTCCCTTTCAAAAGAAGAAAAATATGACTGTACTTCATATAACTTCCTCTCATTAAACGCCAGGAGTTTAAATAACAAATTGGGTGAATTAAAATTATCTATGGAACAATTGAATGTTAGCATATGTGCTGTTACAGAGACCTGTGGAGCCCACATGATCCATGGGAAAAGCAAATAAATGGATTTAATTTGTACCACAAAGACAGAAAAGAAAAAAGAGGTGGGAGTGGCTCTATTCATTTCCAACAAAATAAATTCTGAAGAAATCAATACAACTAAATGGGATAAAATAGAGGTGTTATGGGTCAAAATATCATTTTGCATTCACACGTTGTTAACATTAGGGTCATATATAGATCACCCACTGTTACACCGGACCAGGAGGAACAATTACTGGATTTTTGGATACAATTGGTAGAACTAAAAGTAATGTTGTAGTAGGTGGTCTTAATTTACCAGGCATAAATTGGACAACATTACGGACAAATACTACTATGGAATCACGATATCTAGAATTATGCTTGCTAGCAGGAATGAACCAATGGGTAAATGTCAATACTAGAGACAGTCACGTATTAGATCTTGTGTTAAGTAACCTAGATGGTAATATAACATCTTGCAAGGTTATTCCCCTCTTGGATCGAGTGACCACTCTATGATTTACTTTTCCTTGACACATTAACAGACACTATTATAAGTAGGACTAGCAAATATGACTGTAGTAAAGCCGATTTTGATAGTATGAGAACATATCTCAAAAATTGGAACTGGAGAGGAATTTCAAAACAAAACATTCAACTACATGTGGGATCTGCTGGTGGGTAAAATAAGCTTAGCTACCCAAACTTTTACTCTTTTAATAAAAAGAACGGATGACACCACCAAGATTAAACCCAAATGGATGTCAAACATATACTGAAACTGATAAAGAAAAAATAGGGCATTTTATAAGGCCAAAGATCGGAAACAACATTTGCTGGAAAACATGTAAGGACCTTTTAAAAAGTTAAAAAATGTATTAAAGAAGCCAAACTAAAATATGAGTTAAGCCTAGCAACCAGAATCCAGGATAACTATAAATCGCTTTTATACATATATTAATGACAAAAAGGGTGCTCAGAGACCTATTCACTTCGTGCCATGGATGGTAGTACAGTTATTGACCAGTCTCTTCTTGCTCAAATGTATAATGATTTCTTTATATCAGTCTTCAATAGTAAATCCTCCCTAAATTAGAACATTTGCAAACTGTACTAGAAGTAGAATCACTGATACCAAGTGAAGACATACTTAAAAGGCTCTGCAAATTAGATCAGAATAAATCACAAGGTCCGATGGAATACACCCAAGAATAATTAAAGAACTGGCAGACCTCTTGGCTGGGCCCCTGACGGTTATTTTCAAACATCATTAAAAAGGGCTAGTGTTAAAGACATGGAAACAAGCAAGAGTGGTTCCCATTTACAAGAAAGGAAGTAGACATGAGGTGTCCGACTATAGACCAATTAGCTTGATGTCTGTCTTAGGAAAAATCTTCGAGGGTATTTTAAAAGATTATATTGTGGACCATGCCAAAAAACAGATCTGGTAGACCCAGTACAGCATGGATTTACCACGGAAGGTCCTGTCAGACCAACCTGTTGGAATTTTTTTCGAAAGGTTAGCAGGGCAATGGGTGAGGGACAGCCTGTGGATGTGGTGTATCTTGATTTTCAAAGGCTTTCAACAAGGTCCCCATGGAGAACTTATGAAGCATTAATACTACAGGACTTACCAGGAAAAATAACAAATGGGTAGATGCATTGCTCACCTCTAGAAAGCAGTCAGTAAATGTAAATGGGGCCAACTCAGCATGGGCGGAGGTGACTAGTGGTGCCCTAGGGCTCTGTCTTGGGGCCCTGCTTTGTTTAATATATATATTGCCTCAATGAAAGTCAATAATGGGTCTGGGTTTCTAAGTTTGCTGATGATACCAGGGTTGGGTTTCCTATTAATAAACAAAATGACGCCACAAAACTACAAGAAGCACTAAATATGCTGGAGTCCTGGGCAATAGATAAAAACTGCTGTTTAATGTGGACAGATGTTGTGTTATGCACTTGGGAAGGCAAATAAACAGATACCATATACACTTGGAGGACAAATATTAAATAATGTGGAACAACAGAGTGACTTGGGTATTATGGTTACAAACGATCTATCACTAAAATGCATTGCAATTCAGTTATTAAAAATCAAGTGGTATTTACACTGTATAAATAAACATATTACATCTAGAAGTAGGAATGTTCTTCTGGCCCATTATACATCATTGTGAGGCCGATTTGGATTACTGTGCCCAGTTTTGGTCACCCAGTAGAAGAACCGAGATAGTGGCACTTGACAGAGTTCAGAGAAGAGCCACTCAAAATACACAGGAGGTTAAAGGTCATGATTATCAAAAGAGGCTAAATATTCTGGGTTTATATTCCTTGGAATATAGGCATTTAAGGGGATATGTTTTAATCTATAAAGCCACTATTGATCCAGATTTATGGGAACTACTGGGTTTGAGGTACAGGGAATTGTTGGGTAATACTAGATCGCACCCTCTACAACTATATGTGGAATGTCCAAAACCAAAAAAAGAAAATCCTGGCTCAAGCTGAGAGTTACCAATATTTGGAATAGGTTGCCATTAGAGGTGGTGGCTAGTGTAACTGTGAACGATTTAAAACAAACTAGATAGCTTCTTACTTAAGCATAATATTCAGGGTTATTAATAAATGGCAAGCAAAAGGACTAACGTCTATATAGCTCTGTACTTACCTATGAGACCTATACTGTTACACAGTGCATGAGTCACCACTAAATTCAGTGTGTGTGTGTGTGTGTGTGTGTGTGTGTGTGTGTGTGTGTGCAAAGCAATGAATGCTCATGAAATGTCCATCATTGATGCTTTCACCATGTTTGTGCCAGTCGGTAACAAACAAAAATAATTTTAAATTGGTGTTAACACCAGTCCAAGACTGCAACATGTCTTGCAGGAATGTAAGAATATTATGTGCTCTGTGGTCTTCCTCAATCAGTCTGATGTTCAGCAAAGCTGACTTAATGTGACTACCAGATTGTAGGGGCCATGGGTGAGCCACAGGTGATGCATTGGAAACAGCAGCAGCTGGCTGTTGCACACACACCAATGTGCAGTGTGGGAGAGATAGCCATGCAGGGAGTTATCGCTAGTCCAGATATCTGGAAGTGCTGATGACTGTCTCTGCCTTGTGGTATCACTGGAGTCTAAAGTGACCAGAGCAGAGGGACTCTGTGTTGGTGTTGGTGGAGAGGGAAGGAGTGCAGTGGCTACTGGATTGCTTGACAGCATATCTGTCGCCACCACTGCCAAGAGTACATGCCTGTCCACTGCAGGGGTTTGGTCTTGTGAAACCAGGGTCCAGATCCAGATGCAGATGAGCTTCGATACAGTTGAGGGTGCTTAAGCTTCAAGTGGTTCTGTAATGATGTTATGGTTAAGCTAGAGGTGATTTCCCTCAGCTTGTAGTGCTGTTACCAAAAGAACAGACTGTCTTCCTTATGTCCTCCTTTAACACAGTGAAATGCCCCACACATCACTCTTAACTCTATGGTTACTAGTGATTCTGCTAGCACCCATCCCCAGTTCTTTTTCAACAGAAGTGCCTGTCTTGTCCTCATGTTCTTGCCCTGTGACCACTGGCCTGATGGTGCCATGCCAGTGCTGCCATCACTTGGCTGTCCTTCATGCTGTGACAGAGCCTCCTGAAGAAATGTTAGTGTTGCTTGTTTGTTTTTATGGGAGGGGACCCTTACGCTTACTGTTACTTCTAGTACCCTAGGTACTAGTGCTACTCCTAGATGCTCTTTTGCTAGTCACCTTTTTTCTGCCCTCAAGGTACCCTAGCATACTCTGCCTCATCCTCAAAGTCACACACATTTGCCTCTGATGAAGAAGACGACATGTTACTGGGAAATTCATGTGGAGGAAATACTCAGAGCCAGATGACTGGTCCTCATCTGCAACTTTTCAGGAATACTGAGATGCTGAGAAGCAGGAGGCACAACTGAATCAGCTGTAGTGGTCATACTGGTAATATTCACCATAGCAGGGATAACAGACTGTGGTGATAGTGTTACAGCAGTGGCAGGGTTCATAGTATCAGTAGTGGTTGGAGTGACAGTCACAATTACAGGATTGGCTGTAATACTCATGCTGCAAGCTGTTGTGGAAGAGCAGGGTCTCTATAATGGTAGTGTTGGGGACAACAGATGTGATGGTACTGGTGAGAGATGGGGACACATTGATGGTTGTGGTGGGAGTCGAGAACAGTGTCCTACTGCTTGTTTCTTGTATTACTTTCTCCTGTGCCAGCACATACTACTGTTGGTGGAAGAAATAGGCTTGGGGGTAAAGATTAATTTTGGGTGTTGAATCACGGCCTGACCATCAGCTCATATTCAGGTTCACCATCACCAACCTGTTCCTCCATTGTACATATGCATGGGCTGGACCAAGTAAGTTTTTACCACCTATGCCTGCCATTGTCTATGCCAACAAGTTCTAAATACTCTCAACTACTGTAATACTTTTAAAACGTACAGAAGTGCTGATTTATTTTAGTACAAAAAAATGGCTCTCGATGCCGGTTCAACAACTATGTTGTCGATCAACATCACAGAGATGGATTTATGTCCACCACAAGTTGTGGTCGACACAAATCTGGCAGGAGACCCGGTACTTTTCTATCGGGGATTTGCTCCTCAAACCCCATGCAGGGCTATGCCCTTCACACCCGGAACAATAGGATTCCAACTCGAGTCGGAGTTGATTTATGGAGGGGATGCAGACTGGGAGACAGAGTGCTGGGGTCTCAGACAGACCATTGCAGCGGCAAGGGTGTGCACACAGTGCAACTGTATGGTGTCACTACCTGGCCATAAACGTGGTCAGTGGAGTGCAGTCAGCCAACTGCCCTCAAGACTGCTGGCTGCTACTGACTTTTGGAAAACCTGAACCCAAATTACACCCTATTTATTATTCGAGCCCAAACTAAAATACTTTTAGATCTGCAGAAATACTGATTTATTTTAGCACAAAAAATTCTTGCATGCAGCACATAGGGCTTTAGCTAGGTTGTGCATGCAATGCAGCTGCGCAGCATCACTATCTGGCCCTAAACTGTGGGCAGGTGAGAGTGCAGTCAGATGACTGCCCTCTGAGACTGCTGGCTTACTGACTTTTGTGAAACTTGAGCCTAACCGCAGATTACACCAATATTTTTAAAGACCGATTTCTACAGCAGATCTACTATAATACTTTTAAATGTACAGAAGTACTGATTTATTTTAGCACAAACAATTTTTTTGCAAGCAGCATGCAGGCAGGCAAAGCTGTGCATGTAGTGCAACTGTGCGGCATCACTACCTGGTCCTAAACTGTGGGCAGAGGGAGTGCAGTCAGCCAACTGCCCTTTGAGACTGCTGGCTGCTGCAACTTTCATGAAACCTGAGCCTAGATTACACCCCATTATTTAAGCCTGAACTAAAATACTTTTAAATGTGCGAAGTACTGATCTATTTTAGTACAAAACAAATTCTTACAAGCGGCTCACAGGCAATGGTGTGCATGTGACTGCACGCATCACTACCTGGCTTATAGCTGTGGGCGGTGGCACAGGAGTGCAGTCAGCCGACTGTCCTCTGAGATTTCTGGCTGCTACTGGCTTTCATAGAACCTGAGTCCCCATACTTATTATTTACTTCACTAAATTAAGGTCAGATTTTCTTTTAAGAAGTACAGCAGTCAAGCTGGAAGTTAGAATCCTATAATTAATATATATGTAAAATAGTTTCAGTAACACTGTCTTCTTCTCTTTCACCTCCATAGAGCACAGAGGCCTGTGAAATCAAGGTAGTGAAACTGCAAGTCTCTCTCTGCACAGCTCCTAGCAAATAAATCACTAAATCAGATGATTTTTTGGGAAAAAACTCCTACTAGTACCATGTACAAAAGAAACACAGTACACTAACAAATAAGCAAAGCTTTTGTGATGCAATATAATTTGCTTAACGCTTAATCCCTCCCACTCTCAGAGCTCTGTCCACCACGTCTTTCTCTGCTGCAATGTGGCAGTCACATGATCTGGCTTTGGCAAACACTCAGCAATTGGCTAACAAGTCTCATGAGATCTTAAAATCCCACAGAAAAGCTGACTGAATACCAGCTGAATAACGTCACTATTCAGAGAAAGTAGCTACAAGGCTAGCAGGTTACAACATTTTCTCAGTGCTTGATGTGGGTCATGTATTTTGGCAAGTGAAACTTGATGAGCCCAGTTCTGAGTTTGTATTTCGTATTGTAATGATTTTAATATGTGAATGACGTTCTTTTGTCAAACAATAAATTTGATTGATTGAGTTAGTGACATTTAACAGATATTTGGGCATTATAAATTTAGGAGAATGCCATTTGGAATATGCTCTGCTCCTGAAGTGTTTCAAAGGAAAATATCTCAAATATTTGAAGGCATAGAAGGTGTGAAAACTACATGATATACAGTATTAATTTGGGGTCAAATTTGCAAGAACATAATGAAGATTGAAGAAAGTGCTGCAGAGAGCACGAGAGTACCACCTCACATTGAATCTTGAAAAATCAAAGACTGCACTGAAAGAAGTTCCATATATTGGACACAGACTGACTCAAAGTGGGCTAGTGGCAGACCCAGAGAAAATTTATTTATTTATTTATTGAAAAGTTTCACCAGGAAAGGCACACTGAACAATATATAATTGCTTGTCTGGGGTAAGGGCAACATGAGGAGTACAGTAATCAAAAGCACATTTCCATGCAGTATTATAGAAAAGTGTATATACAATAATTAACAACACTTTTTCCAAAGGTAATATAAAACAGAGAAGCAACAGAGTAAAAAAACAAAACATCAGTTAGTAGCATTAGATAATCATTGGGATTTTATCTGAGGAGGAGCAAATTAACAACACTGCAGACTTAATACATACAATGTGGACAAGAAAGTGCAATAAGTACATTGGTTTCTCCTCACGTTAAGTGCTAGGCTGGGAAAGGAGATGGAAAGTCAGAGGGAAATTAGGAGCAGCTGCAGGATGAAGAGAGGAAGTTGAGGAGGGAGGTCGAGATGGACCATGGGAGGACGAGTGCCTGCTTTGATGAAACATTGAGTTCCAGAGCTGAGAGAACCTATAGAAAATGATGATTGGCCTATAGAGGTGATGTGCCATGGTATACCAATGGTGCAGGGTAGCTGGATCTGAGGGAGAGAGGCAGTGGGGCAGAAGGACAGTGTGGGCAAAGTAGGGGAAGCAAATCAAACCAGAATTAAGACACAAATTTTATGCAGTGGTCTAGATGGCAGTTTTCCAGGAAGGAAAAGCTAGAGAGCGATATAGATCACAGTGGTGGGTAAAGAAAGGGGCATCCAGAGCAAAACGACAGAAAGCATTGAAAAGGTTGTTCAATCTGGTTAAGGATGACTTCCACGTGGCACTGTAGACTACGTGACAGTAGTCAAAGGTGGGTAGTATCATTTTCTGGGCAATCTCCTGCCTGGCCTGAAGAGGTAGGTAGCTTCAGTTCCAGGGTGCAGCTTTTCCGCATGGAGTCTATGTGTCAGTGAAGTTTAGATGCTGGTCTAGCCAGACTCTGAGATACCTAAAGGAGGAGGTGTCCTCCAGAGTAGAGCCATCAAGGGTGTGGAAGGAGGGCAATTTAGTTAGCCCAGAGCCTCTGCCTAGTGCCGAAGGTCATGGAGACTGTTTTCTTGATGTTGAGGAAAAGCTGATGGGAGATTAGACATTGCTGAACTTTCTCAAAGTCATCATGCTGAAGTGTGGAAGTGACATCAGTTGGTGATTGGCCAGAGTAGAAAAGACAGTATTGTCAGTTTGCATATGGATGGAAGAGGAGGTGCACACTAATGGGAGGTCATTAAGGAATATGGAGAATAGTAGGGGCCAAGGACAGAGCCTTGGGGTATGCCAGCATTAATCTGGAGTGGGGGGTGGAATCAGCAATTTTGACTGACTGTGTCTGGCCTGTTAGGTAGGAGCTAAATCAGTTTGTGGCTGAATCAGACAGGCCAGCAGATCACAGATTATCTAGGAGGAGAGGGTGGGAGACAGTGTCAAATGCCTCGGCAAGGTTGACAAAGATCACAGCTGTGAGTAGACCACTGTCCATACCTGAGAGTATGGAATTGGGGAGCCTAAATAAGGAAGTGGTAATGGAATAATCTTTCCTAAAACCAGATTTGTAGAGAGTGAAAAGGCAGAGTTGGAGAGGTAAGAGGAGAATTGGGAGAGGACCAGGTACTCCTGAAGCTTAGCAAGAATAGGTAAGAGAGATTGGCCAATAGTTCCCAGGCATAGAAGGGTCACCTGCCTTGAACAGTGGGAGAACTACAGCGTGCTTCCATGGGTCATGGATGGAGGCCAGCGAAGGAAAGGTTTAGTAAGGCAGAAAGTCGTGAACAAATGGCATGAGCGGAGAAGAAGAAAAGTTTGGGGTCAAGGCCATCAGGTGTGGAACCCTTAGATGGGTTGAGAGTGAGGAGAGCATTTAGAGCATAATGAGGTAAGACTGGAGAGAAGGAGAGAGATCACTAGGGAGGGCTTGGGTGTGAGTTTTGCAGGCGGAAAGCACCAAGGGAAGTCGACAGTGAAAATGCCCGACCTCCGCTGCGACAGCACAATACCGACACAGGTATTGTGCAGCCTTTCATCAAGTGTTTTCTTGTGGGGATGTGCCCCACCCCCATGTGGAGGGTTGTTGATTCCTGCACCCTCCCTGACTTTAGAATTATCAACTCCAGTCTGGAGTTGGTCCGGGAGGGGGCAGAACACTGGCGGAAAGCAAACATGAAAAAGGACTATTAAAGCTATTGTTGCTGTAATGGCCTTTTTCATGTTTTTACCATTGGGGTGTCGACCTGAATGGGTGCACTGACTGCAGACAGACACGGCTGGTTGGGTAGGAGGAAGAGAAGCTAGTAGAGCAGCAGCACATGAGATAAAGTAAGAGTTGAATTCAGTAGCAGCTGAGAGGTGGGCAGACGTAAGGCATTATTGACATAGATGAGTGGAGTCTGGGATTGGGGGAGAAAGGGAGTTAATAACGTTCCAAAATTTAGAAAATTAAAGCTGTGTTGAACATGCCAACACCCCAGAATGTCACGTAGTTACAAAGGTTTATGGGAATGGTTAACTACCTAGCCAAATTCTTTCCTAATTTGTCAACTGTGAATAAACTGCTAAGAAATTGCTAAAAAAAGAAATGGCCTGGCATTGGGACCCCAGACATTAACAGGTTTTTCATGAGTTAAAGAGAATTATTACCCCCTGTGCTGGCTTTCTACAATCTGTACCAGCTGGTGGTTCTATCTGTTGATGCCTTTCTGAAGGACTGGGAGCATGCTTATTACAAGCCAATAAACCTGTGCCCTTTGCTTCAAGATCCTGACCTGTACCAAGAAAAATTATGCACAAGTAGAAAAGAAACACTGGCTATTGTTTATGGGCATACTAAATTCTACCAATACATCTACAGCAGACAGAAAGTGTTGTGGAGACTAAACACAAACCCCTCAAAAGACTGTGTATGAAACCCTTCATACAGCTCCTCTTCTATACAGAGAATGCTGCTCAAGTTACAGAAATATGATTTGCAAGCTGTGTACAAAGCAGGAAAGGAGCTGCAATTGCTGATGCCCTTAGTAGGGCTGTACAAAAGGGACCTCACCAGAGACTGACATTGATAAATATGAGGTGCATACCATTGAAAAATTACTATCACTGACAAGCAACATGAAACAGTTTCAACAGGAAACAGCATGAGACACGGAACTGCAAAGGTTAAAGAGAGTGTTACAGGGATGGCCTTCAGAATGCTCCCAAGTAGACCCCATCATTAGATCATGTTGGCTATTTTGAGAAGAAACTACAGCTAAAGTGGGCTACTCCTTAAAGGTGAGAGACTGATTGTGCCGGATCACTGCAAAAAGAAATGCTCACGAAAATTCATGGCAGTCACTTGGGTATAGAGAAGTACAGGAGATAAGCCAGAGAGGTATTGTTCTGGCCAGGGATGAATAGTCAAATCAGTGACTTGGTCGCCAGCTGTGGCATTTGCACCATGTACAGGAAAGCTCAACCCAGAGAACCTCTGTTTCCCATGAAATACCAGAGAGGCCCTGGAAAGGTGGGAACTGATTTATTGGACTTTAATCGATAAATATATTTGCTGATGGTGGACTATTACTCTAAGTTTATCGAAATGTCCAGATTACAGAACACTACAAGCGAGACTGTAATTAATCACATAAGATCTCAATTTGTACAGCACAGCATACCAGAAATTCTCATCACAGACAATGAGCCCAGTTCGTTAGTGCTGAGTTTCAGTCCTTTGTGAAAGCATATGAGTTTAAGCACCTCACCTCTTCACCCCAGTTCCCCAGAGCAATGGCATGGTAGAGAGCAGTGCAAACAGCTAAGAATTTTCTAAAAAGCTATGAAAACAACAGAGACCCATATCTGGCCCGCTTGATTTGAGGAACACACCATTTGAAGGAGTAGAGTCCCCAGCACAGCTAGTCATTGGTCGTCACCCCAGAACCTTGTTATCTGCAACACATGGGCTGTTGAAGCCAGGATCCCAGATTCAGGTGCCCATGCCACACTGCAGTCTGCACAGCAAAAGTAACAGTACTATTGTAACAGAACAGTGCATGCATACCAAGCCTCCATTGATCCTGAAACAAGTGCATATGCGAACTGACCAAAAGAATGGACCCCTTGTCGTCTGCGCCTACGGACCCCCATTCCTACATTGTCTCAGCCAGTGATAAACAGTACCGACATAATCGCCATAACCTGATGGGCTTACTAGCTATGTTGTGTACCCATGTAGGATACAGACCTCTCCTTGTGGAGGAGAGAGGAAGAAGTGGACAAGGATTTGGAGTAGGATTTTGAAACAGAGAGCAGCAGGAGAAAATAAGCAGCAATGGCAGCACAGCCAGCTCAATACCCCAGTGAGGACCCACTGCCAGTGACACAGGCAGAGATGGCAGCTGCCCCAGTGGACGAACATAGCCAACCAGAAAGCCCTGCCCGATTTATCAGGATTAGTAGATGTTTCACACAAAAGCCTGCACGTTACTGAATAAAAATTTTACAAGTTAAATTCACTGTTCAAGGTTTCTATTTAAGGGAAGATGTGCTGATCTGTGTATTAATTAGATTAATGAATATTAGTGATTCACACCCTGTGTGGATCTCTAGATTTGACCTTACTATAAATACTGGCTGGCGGGCGAAATCTGCCAGATTCAAATGGTCCATCTAAATGCAGTGCTCTGCAGTTTGTTAGTAAAGCTTTTAGAAACTGCAGTTTGCCTCAGCCTTTCATTACACCTACCCTCTTGATATTGAGGTTGTAAATTGCAACAACCCTCCACAATCTCAAATGCATTTAACAAATTCTTCTTGGACCTCTTAACTACTCGGGGCTTCCCCACCTTGTCACCTCTCCCCTACTATCAAATCAGGGCAACATCCCCTTTCACCTGAAATGCCTAAGCATCTCTGAGGTGTACAATCTCTGAGGAGTATCCCTGAATCAAAATCTGCCAGCTCTAATGGAACTGAGCCCAACCTCAGACTAACTGCTTATGAACTGGCCTCTCAGCTAGTGAGAATCTTTAAGCCATCCCTCACCACTAACACTGTACCAGCTATCTGGAAAATGGCAAGCATAGTGCATGTGTTTAAAAGGCAACAACAAAATTGTCAGTAACTGCAAACGTGTTGCCATTCTAACCATTCACAGCAAGGTCCTGGAAAGAATGGTCTCTATTCAACTTATCTCTTCTCTCTCTACCCAAAATCTCCTCTCTGATCTAGCATGGTTTCCACCAGAACCATAGTACCACCACTGCACTGCTCACCATCACTAATAGTATCTCCAACTCTCTTGACAAAGGGGAGCTCACTGGCACTGTATTCATAGACCTCACTAAGGCCTTGATATGGTTGATCACACCCTACTATGTTACAAGCTAGTGACATGGGAATCTCTGACAGTGCCCTCCCTGGTTCAGATGTTTCTGACCAACCGCCAGTAACGTGTCAGGTTCTGATCCTCACTATGTGATCCCACCCTGTCACTACTGGCATCCCTCAGGGCTCCATACTTAGTAAAAGTAAAGTAAAGTAAAACTTTATTTTTAAGCGCTTTCAAAACCAAAGCACTGTACAATCACATTAAAAGCATACAATGGAATAGAATAATCAAAACATTTTAAAATCCTGCAGAGTAAGCTTTAAAAACAAATATGTTTTGAGCTCAGATTTAAAACTCGAGACAGTCAGTTAGGCACTTCAGTTCTCTATCACATCAACTCTATCACCAGTTTCACCCATAGTACCCCTTTCCTGTAGGCCAATGACCTGGTCTTTTCACTAGTGTCCAGAACATGGCTGACATCGATAGAATCCCGTCAACTGACCTAAAGGACATTTAAACCTGGTTACACATGAATAGGCTTTTAATGAACCCATGAAAGTCAAAGCAATGCTATTCGGAACTGCTCACTGATTAAAGAATATCCCTACTTCAGTCTTGGTGGTCTGTGAGAATGGCACCCCCTGGTCACTGTCCCTCCTTTAATTACCTGGGTGTTATACTTGGCCCCTTCCTTGGTTTATCTCTCCATATGTCATCTACCTGTAAGGCAGTTAATGTTAAGACTGTGACTTGCCTACCAAGCCAGCCAAAATCTCTCCCCATCTGCCCACACTGCTGTAAGCTCATGGTATCCTACTTCCCAAGCTATCCTATGGCCTACCAATTTTTATGTTGATTGATTCATATGCACAAGAAACATGTTATGCAGCTTGCTGCAGAAGCAGGTTGGAGAAGGTGCGCAGCGCCAGGCCAATGCCCCACTGCCTTTTTGAGGCTTGGCCCAATGGGTGGCACGCTGTTGCTGACACTAGTTCAGCCAGCGCCACCACCTTGTAATATTTTAGCCACTGCAATCAGGGTCTGCCTTTATTGCAGTGTCAGCCATTCCACTGCAATGAGAGTGACCCGTCATTGCAGGGCGGTTCTCATGCCTCACTGGGGAGCCGAATCCACGTCGGCACAATCTCCCCAACCCACATTTCTGCTGATGCTGGTGGGGTGCCCAATCCGCCAGCTTCAGTCCCCCCTTCCACGACTGAATTTGCCGACGGGAGCCCTCTGCGTTGGCATAATGTCTACCCCCACAATGTGTACTGCCAAGGGAGCCTGATCCCCTGGCCTGGCCCACCGCCCTTTAAGTAGCACAGGGGTGCCCAATCCTCTGTTGGCTACAGCCTCAAAAAACACTTGTGCCAAATGTCCTTGTAGAAAGAAAAATGCCCTCGTAATGGTTTTTTGTTTTGTTTACCCTTGTAAACAAGAAAACAGTCCCTCGTTGAGTCCGGCAGCCCTCCCCAACCTCGCCCCCCTCTGCGCACCCAGCCTCCCCACACCCCTCGGGCCATACTTACCTCCGAATCTGGCGCAATGATCTTTGGTGGACCGAGAACATGTCTGCACTCTTCAAAGTCGACCGGAACTGAGGAAATGGCGGTAAGCTGTATAATGGCATAAATAGGGTTTTTCAACTTTGGTGCATATCTCAGGCATTTTTGGAATTTTAGCACCAAATTTTCAACATGGGGGTTTGGGACCTCTCTTCATGAATTCAGCCACTGTCATGGCGTTATTTGGTCCCAATGTGATTTCGCAGTCATTGCGCGAATCACCTTTTGAGACCAGTTAATGAAATGACAGTGCCAGTGTTCATGAGGTGGGCTCTCAAAAAGCCTATGTTGCAAATCTGGTGGAAAAATTAAAAAATGATTTTTTCTCTTGAGCATGCGTTGCTGCTGTTCACGCACGCCTAAAATTTGGGAATCTGCAATATTTTCACTCCGGATTTTCAACATTTGCATTTTTCTTCACCTCCTTATGAACAGTATAGCTGTCATTTTCAACATCCTGGCTGAAATGTGCTTTCTCACTTCGGTGCAGAATAGTACGATTGCTGTGGGAAATCAGTGTTCGGGACATGTTAAGAAAATTACAGTGATGCTGTTCATGAGTAGAGGTCCTAAAATGCCTATGTTGAAAATGTTGTGATGACAGTCCATAAAATGACTGTGTTACACCATGTGTTATGAGTTTGCATGTACTCGTAACTTTGTGAATTTATAATATTTTCACTCCAGATTTTCAACATTGTAATTTTTCCATACCTAGTTATGAGCATTACAGCTGCCATTTTACACAACCTGGCCAAATGTGTTTTCACAGTTCTGGCGCCAAATAGCGTAGTCACTGTGGAAATCAATTTTTGGGATAGACTGACAAAATGACAGTGACACTGCTCATGAGCAGAGGTCTAAGATGCCTATGTTGAAAATGTGGTGTCAAAAGTAGATAAAATGAGTGTGTTACAACTGTGCACTTTGCGCAGTTTCCACGCCTTACTTTTAACTCATAAATTTGTAATATTTTCATGCCAGATTTTCAATACTGGCATTTCTCACACCTCCTTATGAACAGTACAGCTGTCATTTTCACATCCTGGCTGAAAAGTGTTTTTGTGCTTCGGCGAGAATAGTGTAGTCGCTTGGGAAATCAGTGTTTGGGACAGGTTAAGATCGAGCAAGTGAGAGAGGGGAGGACCGAGCTCAACTGAGCTCTGTCGGGATTGCTGCGGATTTCTTTGTGGCAGAAAAGATGTCAATGCAGGCTGGGGCCCAGTACAAAGGGCAGCCTGCAGCAGCAGGAGAAACAGAATGAGCGAAGTGAGAGAGGGGAGTGACCGAGGCTCAGCTGAGCTCTGTTGGGACTGCTGCAGGTTTCTCTGTGGGCAGAAAAAGGTGCCAATGCAGGCAGGAGCCCAGTACAAAGGGAGCCTGCAGCGCGGGAGAAACAGAACTAGCGAGTGAGGGAGAGGTGGCGAGCTCAACAGAGCTCTGTCGGGATTGCTGTGGATTTCTTTGTGGGCAGAAAAAGACGCCAATGCAGGCAGGGGCCCAGTACAAAGGGCAGCCTGCAGCAGGGGAAACACAATGAGCGAGTGAGAGAGGGCAGTGAGCAAACTCGGTGGAACTCTGCCAGAACTTTAGAGTTGCCCACCCTACCACCCAGGATCCTCTGTGGTCCTATATTACAGCAGGGTCTCTGGAGTGGAGACAAAGCAATGACTGGATACTTTAGGATTGCTGTAATAATACAGATTTAGTTGTTCTGTTTCTTTCTCTAACTGAGCTAAGTACTGAGCTAAACTGTTATGATTGCTGTAATAATAAATATTTATTTGTTTTGTTTATTTCTCTAACTAGCGCAGTGGTTTAAGGCTCTAAACTGCAAATCTGGTGACATCCAGCAGACCAGACTTGGGTTTGAATCCCACAGCTTCCACTTGCATACTGTGTGACCCTGAGCAAGTCACTTAACTCTCTGTGCTCCCAGATTGATTGCACCTGTAAAAAGCTTTCAGCTTAGTGTGCTATTCCTGGTTAAACAACTAAAAAATAAATAAAAAAATAACTGGGCTGAGTAATACTTGGAGTGCAATAAGATTTTTAACTTAGTTAAGTGAAACTATATGAGAGCCGAGAACAAAAGTATGGTAGCTGAGGGGTGAAAAATGGACAAGGAGGTTTTAGGACTGCTTCAGTAATACAGTATCTAAGGAAAGAGATTTGAGACTGAATTACCCAGGTCGACAAGTGGTCAGTAGGGGGACTAGTGTGAGGGAGGAGACAGGAATTTGAGTAAGTAGGGGCTAACAGTTGTAGTAGGGTACAGAACCTGGCAGTAGAGCCGTAACATAAGATGGGAGCCAAATGGGGCAGGTGCCACATGTCAATAGGGCGGGCATCATTGGAAGGGTGGAGGTATGTACAGGGTGTGGGTCTGCCATGATCCTGGACTGGGCTTGGAGGATGGGGGGTGTATGGTCTGCAGATGACTGGCTAGTTTGAGGGAGGAACTGTGGAGGTTAGGGAGGAGTGTAAGTGGCATGGCAGATGAGTATGGTAGGCATCGTGAGGGGGAATAGGGATGGCAAAGGGGATGGAGGAAGAATAACTAGGGACTGAAACTGACACCAGTATCACTAGGCACTAACAGAAAAAAGAGAAGAAGGAGGGGTGCCGAGGCAGGTGCGGACCTCCTGATGGCGGAGGAAGATACCACGAGGAGTACCAGGAGGAGAGCAGATGGCTGTGGACAGGGAGGACCAGGGTGCCACGGAGGGGAACAAGTAGAGGGGGAACTGATGGGGAAGAGATGTGGACAGGTATCGACTATGAATAGATTCAAACCTCTGCTATGGGACAGAGAGGGGAGCAGGAACGCATGAAGGGGGGAGAACAAGCGAGGCATGAGTAAGTAGTAGTAGTAATTATTTGTATTCATAAAATGTATATGAAAAGGATAGGTGGTACAAGCTCTGTTGAGCAGAGGCTCATTTCAAAGAGGTCCTAATTTTACATATATA
Source organism: Neoceratodus forsteri (assembly GCA_016271365.2). Classification (NCBI taxonomy): domain Eukaryota; kingdom Metazoa; phylum Chordata; order Ceratodontiformes; family Ceratodontidae; genus Neoceratodus; species Neoceratodus forsteri. Next base: position 465,933,611 of record JADMNL010000023.1, read on the forward strand.
GTATTACACATATAAATTACAGTAGGTACAATACATACAAAATCAACATATCACAAATTTAGAACTCTACAAATACATCATACGTACATCCTACAAAACAAGGTCACGTGCAAATTCTGCTGATTTGAGTAAAATATATATATATATATATATATATATGTCTCTTTATACACTGTTCTATTCCCACAGAAATGCAATGGTGTTGCTGATTTCTCATAATACCATCTTTTATTGTTGCCATATTTATAATGCAACTTATATTATGAGAGAAACAGGCATGGAATTCTGCAATATTGTTTCCCTATACCAAAGCGCTGACCTACCTATATTTAGACCAGACTTTGGAATTATGTATTGCAAACCATAAGCAGACCTTAAACTTTCTTTTATTTTCTTTACCCTAAAGTATTACTGAATATAAGAAGGCACTTTTCTTTCTGCACTTTGAACATAAATGTTAGGAGGTGCCACTCTCTCCTGTCCTTTAATCTTATCCAGTTTAATGATTTGTACAGTTTACAATGATGAGTTTTCTGGGGCGTTGAGGATGAAATGAGCCAACCTGTTATACATTGTATCCAGGTTGGCTAGTTCCACCCCATGCCCCTACATAAGCATATCTCATAGTCCTGTACTGGATATGTATCTACTACCCTCCACCTTGTATCTTTGTTTTTTTTTCAGTAGTACAGGGATGGCAACAGGTAGGGGAAGAGATAGTGAGGAGAAAACGGAGAAGGGGCTAGTAAGGAAGGAGGGACGGTGACTGAAGGAGAAAAGGCTATGGGAAGGGGGAAGGATGGGAGGGCATCACTATCGGGGTAGAAGGGAATGGGGGCTCTAAGCGACAACAGTGGGGATAGGAGAGGTTTAGAAATCAGTAGGGAGGAGGGAGGTCGACATGGGAAGCCCAGTAGGAAGTAGTCAGGCTGGGAAGGGGTTCAAGGTGATGGGAGGAATAAGGCAGAGAAAGGGGTTAGGGCGGAAGTAGGAGTACAGATACAGAAGTCACAGAGGGTGCAGTTGGTGGGGTGAGGGACAGGGAAGAGCGAATACTGGGGTGGTGGAAGGGATTTAGAGAGGAAGGGGGTAGGGGTGAGAGGTACTCATCCTGGGGGATTCTATGCTGAAATGGGTGAGATGGGGTGGAAAGGCGAAAGGCACAACCATATTTGGGTTGAAGCTGTCCCCAGGTTGACTACAGGAGGGCAGGGCAGGCACTGCTCAAGCATGCAGTGAGGGAGGCGGAAACCTCATTTACTGTTGCATGTGAGTACAAACGACTTGCGGAGGACACTGTGGAAGTAGTGAGGAGGTTTGAGTACTTGGGCAGGCAGTGTGAGGGGTGGGAAGTTGGTGGCATTCTTGGAGGTACTGCTGGTACCATGTGCAAACATGGCAGTGAGAGTAGCTTGAGAGGAGTTTGAGTGGCTGAGGATTGGTGCCACATGAAACAATATGGGTTAGTGACTAACTGGGGTAGGGTCTGGGGGAGTAGTGACTTGTATCGTGAGGATAGGGTAAACTGGAGCAGGAAGGAGAGGGAGTATTAAAGGCAGCATTGCTGGCAGGCCACTGGCGCTGAGGGTTGAGGCGCTGGACGCCACCTTGCGCCATGCTGGCAACCCGGTTCGACGCAGCCCGGCCACCATGGATTGATGAGGAGGGATAGGATTTAGCATCCAGAGGACTGCTCTCTCATCCCGGCAGGATCCAGGTCCCACCGCTCTGTAGCAACCCCTGGTGATGACCGTGGGCACTACTACAGTGGTGTAGTAAAGGGTGTCAGAGTGTGGCGGATGTTGGCACGCTGTGCCTAAGCGTATTGCAAGTCCCGCACTCCGTGAAGGGAGAAAATTAGAAAATGGGCTATGATCAGGCAGCATGAGCTTCTGACCACCCTGCCCGCCCGAATGGTGCCTCCTCAACAGGATCCTGCTCTGGTGGATTGACCTAGGAAGTTCCTCAACACCCTACCATGGGGGTAAGCCATGGAGGTGAGTAGTCGCCTGATGTCGGGAGCAGGGCTGGGGTGTGGTGGTCGGGATGACCAAGCCAACTGTAGCCCAGTGAGAAAATAGGTAAGAAAAAAAGGAAAAAGGGCAGAATTAGAGGAGTATATCTCTACTAAGGTGGATTTAAGCAAATGGAGGGGTGGCCAAAAGACTGAGGTTGGTAGAAAGGTCCAGACAGGGGAGCCTGGTGACGTCACCACCTCGATATAGGTAAAGGCAGAGGCATAGTAACCCTGGAGGGGGCAGGCAGAGTGGTCTGAATGTAATACAGAAGGCACCACCACCACCCGTAAGAATAAGGAGGAGAAAGGGAGCGGACTACCGGGAGGAGGGACACAGGCCAAGGAGGGAAGATTGAGGAGAAAGAGGGGTATGGATGGAAAGTGGTCTGACTAATTGGATAGAGAACTGGTTACAGGGGACAGTGCAGGAGGTGGTGGTGGTGGTAGCTCTTGGCACCCAGAGCAGTGACAAGTGGGGTGCCAGAGGGCTCAATGCTTGGCCCAATGCTATTTGGGCTCTTTATCTCCGATACAGCACATGGAGGGGGAGCAGAGTTAGTCTGTTTGCACATTATACCAAATCAAAAGCAAATAGTTTTAGTAGCAGAGCCCCCCACTCACACACATACACACACCCCAAAAGCTACTTAAAAGTCTGCAATTCATTCAAATCAATTCCATTTTCTACTTTACTTGGGGTTCAATGCCAACAAGTAAACTCATGTACCTAGGGCATAGGAACCCCGATGCTGGGTATAGGATGGAGAGGTACTGATACTCACTAGACATGAAAGAGTCCTTGAGGTTATTATATCAGAGGACCTCAAGATGGCAGTACAGTGTGACAAGGCTATGGGCAGGGCAAATTGGATTCTGGGGTGCATAAGGAGTGGCATCTCCAGTAGAGGAGGGGTGTTGTGCTGCCATTGTATCACTCCCTGCTATACCCCCAGCTGAGTACTGTGTCCAGTTTTAGAGTCCACACTTCAGAAAGGACATAGTGGAGGTTTTCCAGAGGAGGACAACTAAAATGGTTCAGAATTTTCACAGGAATCCCTACAACGTAAATGTTGAAGAATCTCAACATGTACACTCTGGAAGAGAGGAGGGCAAGAGGTGACATGATCAAGACCTATAAATACCTCACAGGGTAAAGAGGTACAGTTGGGAGTTTCCTTCAAATGAGGATGAGCACCCAAACCAAGGAAATACAATGAAGCTGGGGGCATTCAGGATAGATGTGAAGAAATATTTCTTTACTGAAAGGTGGTAGACGCCTTGAACAGACTGCCAGGAGAAGTGGTGGAAGCTAAATGGTAGGGGCATGAAGCATGCATGGATAAATATAGGGATATATTAGAAAAAGGGAAGGAGGAAGTCAATGGAGATCAATAGGGCTATGGAAGTGTAGTAGGTTCAAGTTCATTGCAGGAAAACTCCATTAACAAGCTCATTCACAAGGAGGTCCTGTTGAGGCAGGCAGAATAAGACATGCAGTAACTTATACATGCAGGACTTACAAGTAGGTAGAGAAAACTTGAGCAGACTGGATGGGCTTAGTGGTCCTTTCTGCTAGCAGATTCTATGTTTCTATGGCACCATGTGTTAATTCAGGTGCAGTATTTATTTAAAGTTGGGCCTACCATACATCCAGATGTAAGGTACAGTAATTTACCGAATTAGATGCAGCCCACTTACAGTACAATGAACAGAACCTCAGTGCTTCGAGAAGCCTTTACTCTTCATAAGGCAGCTTAAAGAGCTGGGGTTCTATTTGCAATGTCCACACCAGTACGCTGATCTTAAAATCAACACCACATCTGAATGAGTACTTGATTCTTGCTCACCATTTCTTCCCCACTTTGAAACCTGCTTGTCCTGAGTTGGCTTTTGGGCTGACAGCGCCTCGCCTGTGTTGGAAGATGACCAATAAGCGGCACTGAAAGACGCTCAGACTTCACAGACTGTGAAGGCAGCTGCTCACAGACAGACATAAGGCAATTCTACTGGGGGTAGGAGGAAGTAAGCTGTTGATTAACTAGACTCTGCAGCTTATCCATTAGGTAGGGAAATGGGCAGACTAGGTGGGCCAAGCGGTCCTTTCTGCCGTCAAATTCTATGTTTCTATGTTTCTCACCCACCATCTTGGCAAGAAGAAGGCTGCAGCTGTGGCCACTGATGACTGTTGGGTGTGGGGATGGAGGGGCAAAGGGAACAGACATAAGGAGATAAAATCATAATAAAATTGTGAGACCTTCACCAGCTTTCCAAAACGCTACCAGTAAAAGAACACTCTATGAAGTTTACAAATGGCAACACAATCTGGTGAGTCCTCTGTCTGCTGTCTGACACCAGGCATCAACCAGCGTAAAATTGCCTAAAGAAGGCAGTGTGATCATGTGCTTGCTGAAATACTGGAGACAACAGATTTATAAGAACAAAAGAATATCATCGCACAGAAACTGCCACATATGTCTCTAGCAGCGTCTCCCTCTTCTCAGTAGTTATATTTATACCCTTGAGGTACTTGAATGTTTCTATCATATCCCTTCTTTCCTCCTCTCTTCCAGTGAGTACATATTGAGGTCCTTTAATTTCAGGTGATATGAAGAGGGACACACTGATGGTCATCATCTGGTGCACCAGAGGTGGGATCTTTCTCATTTTCTCCCATCCCTCTGCCCTCCCTACATCATGGCTGCACATTGTAGCATCCTTAATAAATACATGGCAGCATGCACTGCACCCTTTAGGGTGCCTGCGTTAATGTGCAGTCATTAGGGTTCCAAAATCTATAATTTGTCACCCACTCCCGAGGTCCACTCCCGCTGGAGTTGGAATCCTTAGTAAGGCATATACGGCAATATGCAAATGAAATCTTGGCACGCTTAATGATGGGCATACAGTGATGGCACATTCCGAGGGTGGAACTAGCAACATGTGGTCACCCATGCCATCATGTGCATCTCCACTGGCTTACCACCAGGAGCCACTGGAAGGAGTGGTGTGAACTGTTACTTCCTCCCAGGAGGAAAGCATTCATGGGATATCCTTTACCCTCCCCACCAGTCTCTGCTCTAGTCGTCCTGGGTGTGGAGCACAAACCCAGGTTGCTCAGTGGGTGCCTCATCACCAGCACAATAGAGCTGGTATTTGATGCCTTCCACTGTGCCAACATATGTCTTGTACAATACAAAAGATGGTATAGCACTCAGGCATTCAGGGCCACACAGGACCCTTTATCAGGTGTAATAGCATCCTGATCAGAAGAAGCTGAATTTATACTTAGAGTTACATTGTTTCAAAATACGCTTTGATAGGATAGTTTAGGTAAGGTGAGAAGTGATAGCAGGGAAGGTGGTTAGATAATAGAAAGAAAACAGGTCTATAGCTGTGAGGGTAGCCTTTGAATGAAGTTCTAAGATATTAGTATAAGAAGCAGAATATGTGTTTCAAGTGTTAATGTGAATAGTTTTGTGACAGGAACACAGGAAAGGGTGGTCTGGAGGTGGGAAGGAAAGAAAGAGAGAAATAACCTGGAACTGTGATGGGTACATAAACAATCAGCATTTATTTATTTCAAAGGTTTTACCAGGAAAGACATACTGAGCTAGTAACAGCTCATTTTCAGATGCATCCTGAGGGCGGGAATGGGGAAAAGGTAACCCATACAAAACTGCAGAATATAAATGATATAGAATGGAACAAATATAAACATAACAAACATACCTATGAATAAACTGACTAAAAGCACCAAGCAATAAACTGCAGAACAATACTAAAGAACAATTAACTAGACATCAACTCATCAAAATAAAAATCGTATAAAATAACTGCATAACTGTATAAAGTACCATTTAGTAATGCAGGTGTTAAAGTTCCTCAATAGTGTGTCAAAAATCCAATGTCCCGATTGAGTCAATTATATTTAGAGTTAAATTGTTTGATGTATTTTCATTCCATGTCCTTCTGTTCTGTGTGCTTTGTAGTTGCCTCTTAGTGTTATTACAGACAGGACCACCCTGATGATCCAGTGGCAGTGCGTTGCACTGCTGGGCAGCGAGCCACGTTTGGGAATGAGTTTGCGATGCTGTGTTGGTAGGCAGGCCAGACTGTAGCAGCTGCCGCTTGGCAGTGTACTGCAGATGGGGAGGGATGGCACTGAGCATCCAGTGCTGCAGCAATGGCTGAGAGGACCATGGGAGCTTGCTTCTTCTGCAGGACATTACTGCATGCATCAGAGGCCCCACGGACCTGTGTACACACCAATGGGGGTGGAAGGTGGTAAAACCGAGAGAAAATCCAGGTACTGTCTAGAAGACAGTCTGGCGTTTTGGACTTTCCTCGGTAATACTACCTGCCCAACCTTGGATCATTGTGCACGTAGTCAGATGCCTGAGTGGGAAATGGCTCTCCCTGGAGCCTCGGCCACATTTGGGTGAGTGAGTGAGTGGGTGATGTTGAACCTGATGAAGACCAGTGGTCAATGGTCTAGAACAGCATATATCCTTGGGGTTAGGGTATATCCCTGGAAAGACAAAATGGCCAGGGGGATTAAGCCTATAGGGCAGCAAGGTCTGAGAGAAGAGTGTCTGATTAGGAAAAGAGAAAAGTGCTGTCCTACTGGTGTGCTGATAATGTGGTTTACTATGATATGCCAGTGATTGTTCATCATAGTTTCTATTGGTTGTTTTGTTTCCCATATATAACATCCATTATGCAGTTTTGTACTGAATTAGGTAAACCACCTTGCTTCATTTGCATGCGTAGGATCCATTTATTGTTATTGCTTATTGTATTGTTGCATGGTGTTGTTAGTCTCATTTCAGGGCAGGAAGCAAGAAGCAGAGATTTAGATATGAGGGCCCAGATATTCAAAGGAGATGCGCTTGGTACAACTCCCCAGTAAAAGCACCTCTGGGCCATATTCAAAAGCGGGGATGCACCGCGCAATTCGATTACTGCAGCAGAAAGATAATGTATGCAGCACATCTGAAGAGGCTTCCCATGCATATGCGGACATCGCAATATTCAGCCAGGATGTGTGGTGCAGCTGCCCTCACATCTCAAAATGTGCCACACAAAGTTAGGCATGTAAAAAACAGGCCTAGAGGTGGTAGCCACCCACAGGCCGGCTGCTGTACTGCACAGAGCAAAACAGTAACCGCCAGACCCTGGGTGGTTAGCCCGCCAATCCTCGATCATAGTAGAAAAGACACCTAAACCCTTTCCCTGGTAATCTAGTGGCACCCTCCCATCCTTGAGTGTAAAATTAACATAGTCATCCCATTTTCCCTGGTAGTCTAGTGCGCTCCTCCTGTCCCTGAACCTCAATGTGTATAATACAGTCTTGATCCGATCATCCCTGGTAGTCTATTGGCCCCTCCTGTCCTTGAACCCCGATGTGTATAATACAGTATTGATCCAAACATCCCTAGTAGTCTAGTGGCCCCACTCCCATCCCTGAACCCTGATGTATAATACAGTCTTGATCCGAACATCCTTTGTAGTCTAGTGGTCCCTCTCCCACCCCTGAATCCCAATGTGTATAATACAATCTTGATCTGATCATCCCTAGTAGTCTAGTGGCCCCCCACCCCAACCCCGATGTATAATACAATCTTGAGCGATCATCCCTGGTAGTCTAGTTACCCCCCTCCCATCCCCGAACCATGATGTGTATAATATAATCTGATCTGAACATCCTTGGTGGTCCAGTGGCACCACACCTCCCCACCCTCAGGACCCCCGCCACCCTGTTCCCTTATTTCAGCCGTGGTATATAGGTGAATGGGCAGCAAAACCCACCAAACCTCCACAGCTGCCCGCCAACTGAGCTGTCACAGAATGACGGCGTGCAATGCACTACTACAATACCATTGGTCAACACTGTCACCCAATGTGCTTGCAGGTGTAAGCCTTCATTCACAAAGCTTACAGTACATACTGCAAGTCCGTTGGTCAACAGTGTCGACCACTGGTACTGTAGTGCATACTGTATGATGTCATTCTGTGACAGCTCAGTTGGTGGCAGACGTGGAGGTGTGTGTGGATGGGTTTTGCTGCCTGCTGACTGTATGCCACTGCTGGTCGGGGGAGTGGGTGCCTGTGGGGTCCTGAGTGGGTGACGGGTGCCACTGGAACCACCAGGGATGTTCAGATCAGGATTTTGTTATACACATTGGGGTTCAGGGATGGGAGGAGGGGCTACTAGACTACCAGAGAATATACATGACACATATTCTATGGCACTGGACTGCATGGGGGGCGGGCTTGCAGGGCACCCAGTGAATCCTGCCAGGTTCATCCTAGCACAGGACATGCAAATGGCCCCATTTGTGCCTTGCATGCCTAATGGCTCCATTTGCATGTTGTGATCTAAATATCTGGACTTTGCTATCATCCCCATTCCAGGTATTCAGATCGCACAGGGATGCACCGCACATCTTGGCGGCCCCATTTGCGCCTCTCATCCTTTGTTATATTCAGACAAGATGCATGATTATGCACCTTGTTTGAATATAGCACTTTGCACTCGGTGAAACTCAGTTGTGTGGAGCAACCACTTGCACCCTTTCCAGGTGCAGTTTGAATATCCAGGCCAAGGTATTTAATGTAGCCACATGGATTGAGGTGTAGTATTTTCCTGGCTATGCTCAGGGACTGGGTCACTACCCAATTTGTAGGAAGATGTCAAAGCTCCAGGCACAGCTGGTAGCAGCATGGGATGAGATAGTCCTGCTGCGGCTTCAGCTGAGCTGGCATTCACCACATCTGCCAGTAGTTCCTCTCCCAAAAGGCACACAGGCCCTAGAGGTTCGAACCTGGTGGGAAGGGGAAGGGGGGCAAGGCTGGTAGGGTTGGAGCACCACCAGTCCCTTTAACTGCAACTGTGAATTAGTTCACACCCCTTATCAGAGGCACAGGTACCTGATTTTCCCAGGGTCCCAGAGCCATCCAGGATAGGAGGATCATTTAGTAACACATCTCTAGCTGGAAACTGGGTTAGGAAGTCTCCAGGCACTTTAGAAAGGCTACAGAATTAGAGAAGGACATCATCATTGTTGGGTACTCTATGCTAAGTGGAGTGGAGAAGATAGCAAATGAAGAGATCAACAAATGTCTAGCAGGGGTGTTGTCCTCCTGGGACAAGGGAGGATTAGGAGTATTGCAGAGTACGTGGGGAGAGGCTGGGATGCTGGTACATCTAGGTACAAATGATCTGGCAGAACAAAACACTGGGGATGTGAAAACAACTTTTGAGGCTAGGAGCCAGGCTCACACCCAGTCACCTTCACATTGGCCTTTGGAGATCCTCCTGACTGGGGTAAAGGCAGGCCTGGGTGAAAGAACAGATGATCCAGGAGTTTAATGGGTGGCTGAAGGAGGTGTCAGCAGGAAGGTTATTGGTTCATTGGTGACTGTGGAGAGTTCTGGAAAAGGAGTCTTTTTAAGATGGACAGACTCCATCTGACACAGAAAGGGGTCATGCCTTAACCACAGAAATTAGATGTCTATATAGGTAGACACTGACAATGAGAAGGAGGATCTGAAGCTGAGTCTTCATTACATCCTAGAGACAGCACAGACTACCCAAACAAGACTTCCCTACAAGTAAGGAATAGAATGAAGGCACCATGAGGAACATCGTCATTACCCCATACAGTATCAGGTAGGGTTCTAGAGGACCACAGGAGGGCATGTGAGCCAGAAAAGGTCAGAGAAAAGGAAAGAACAGTGGTTGAAGGGTGGCTCATATCAATACCAGGAGCTTGGGAAATAAGTTTAGTGAACTACAGGTCCTGCTCGCTTTGTAGTACAGGTACACAGCAGGCAGGATGTCAACCACTAGGTGCTGCTCTAGGTGAAGCCATTGGGTGAAGTGAATGTGGCTGAGGAGAAAATCACTGTAGGACTTGTGCAGAGAGGTAAGCTGTGTGCTATCCCTTGATCCAAGGGTATCCCCAGCCTTCTGTCTGCCAGTGTGCCTTTATCTTCATTCTGCTGTACCTTGCTGTATCCTCTCCCACAGGCAGTTGCCAAACATGGCATTTATTTTGGCAAACCAGAAATGGGGAATATGAATAGGTAGTGTGCCACCAATGTGTGAATTTGGGTACTGCCACCATATAGAAAGTTTCCAGCTTCCCTGCCAGTGACAGACTGAGCTGTTTCCATCTCTCAATTCTGCATGAGTCGTGTCAGGAGGGGTGAAGGGTTAAGGTGGATCATCTTAGATGAGGTATGTTGGGTCATATCCTCCAAGATAGTTCAGGTTCTTTTGCCCAAATTACGCCATGTTGGGAAAATGAGTCTGATTTGGAGCAGAAGTATAGGAGGAGTACTTCAGTTTTATTGTGGTTTACCTTCAGGCCTGATGGGTAGAAAATTGAGCTAACAGGTGAAGTAGTGGAGCCTGACAGAGGGGCCCATCAGCCTGTATTAGTAACAGTAAGTCATCCGCATAAATCAATGTGCAGACATCATGCTCCCTATTTGGATGCCATTAAGAGAGAGGTGATGGCAGATAGCTACAACCAATGGTTTGATGGTCAGCACAAAAGTAGGGGGATAGGGAACAACCCTTTCTGGTGTCCCGCTGAAGTGGGAAAGGAACAAATCTCAGTCCATCAGTGAGCACACTGGTGGTGTGGGAGAAGTACAGGTTGCAGAAAAGTGGGTCCTGTCTCCCTATGCCACATGGTTTGAAAGAGATATGGCCATTCGACTGAATCAAATTTTGTTTTGTGTTAATCAACTGCAATGGATACTGCTGTGGTGTTGGAAAGTTTAGTCTTCTGGATGGTGTGGATGTGCCTCCGGAGGTGATCAGTACTCTGTCTGCCTTTAATGATCCCCAATTGTGCTGGGTTATTGGGGCCAGGCAGCAATCCTCTAGTCTGGTGGCCAGAGTCTGGGCCAGAATTGTCATGTCAGTACTGATAAGGAGATAGGCTATAATCAGCTGGCATGCTTTTTCAGATGCACAGTGATGACGGCTTCTCTCAGTGTGGAGGGAGGGAGGGTGCCTGTGGTCATGGCTTCCTGATACACTTCTTTCAGCAACAGGCTGATCTCCTTACTTGCCAAGAGGAAGAAATCTGCCAGAAAGACATCTTCCCTGGCACTTTCCCTTTAGTGAGGGATTTAAAGGGACATGAAATGTGTGCTCATTGGCAGCAGTTAGTAATGCTCCAGTCCACAGCAATGAAATTCATACCATCAAATGGTCAATATTTGATGGTACCTGAATAAACTATTGATGTGAAGAACTGTCTTTCATTTGTTTTCTTTTATGGACAATATGCTGCACAGTTCTTTTCATGGAACCGTAATCTGGAATTTTTACTATGTCATGGTTTGTGTACAGAATGCTAATTATGAGCTGTTGACCTATCAGAACCTTGCTCAGAGTTCTAAGCACAAACTGTGACTTAGAAAAATGGCTTGAAAATAAAGCTTCCTGATTGGCTGAAAGCTGTGGTCAGGAATGCTTTTATTTTTCAATAGAGCCTGAGAACAGTGCCAATTCAGGTGCCGTGATTATTTAGAGTATCTTTGGCCACCCTGAATTTGCAAACTGACCATCCGCCTATTTATTTTATCATTTAGTGGACGCAGCTGGCAGCCGCCCAACCACCCCCAAGTTGTTCTCAGTTTACTTTAATAAATATAATTAAAACAAAAAAACAAACCTAACTACTGTGAAAAGCAATACATTCTCCCTACTACAGCCTCCTGCTAGGTGCTTCACAACACAAGTCCATCCCAATCACTTACATCCCCGAGACCGATTCTATCTCAGAACATGCAGCTGTAAACAACTAACCACAAGCAGGCTGTGTCCTAATTTATGTATTGCCGCAAATTAAAAAAGTGTAACAGTGCTCCTGTCTTAAATGGCAAGATAAGAAAAATTTAAACTGCTACTCAGCCTCAGCGTGATTTCCAATTCCTGCTTTGCATCGTAGGATCGCACAAGGTTGCACGCCTAATAGTCGCAACTTCGAGGTAAATAAAACAAACTTTGCAGAAATATCAGAAAACTGTTTTTTTTTACTACATGATAAGAGACAGGGATAGTAAGAGACTGCTGTGGGTGGGGGACTGTACAAGAGACTTCATGTCTCGTTCTGGAGTTGATGGTGGTGGGGATAAGTTGAACAGAATGGCTTTGTGTGGGCACCAAGTGATGGAACAGCACAAAAGGAGGGACTACTTACAAGATAAAGATGATAACTTAATATTTATTTTATTTTTAACATTTTTTTAATTTTCTTAAATCCATGTAAAAATGCCACAGGTAGCCCATTTCTAAGCACAATAATACCTCCAGGGCTCGCAGTATTGGGGAATACCGGATCTTCAGGGGCTATAAGGCCCTTCGCCTCGGTGTTGGGCCTCATTACTCACCTGGTGGTTCAGTATTCCCTAATACCACCACCCAGTTGGGTATTATTGCTTACATAAGTTAAAACTCCAGATCACAGGTTCCATGAAGAGAACTGTAACAGAATGCTGCCTATAAAACACAACAATGCAAAATATAGTTTTCATATCACTTTTTATTCAGGTATTGCTAAATATGGATAATTTGGGGAATAAATATAATTTCTGAAAATAACTTTTTATGCAGTAGGAGCTGGCAGCAAAGCAGTTAAATAAATCTGTTTATTCTCACATATGTTAAATAAATGGTGGTTTTGAGATTTATTTAAAGGGCACCAGCTTTTTAAGTGGTTTACAGCGCCTTTGTATTTGTGTGCATGTTTAACAGAGCTTGAATCAGTGTTTACTCTGATTCAGTTTACAGTGCATAGCGCACCTTTTTATGTCTATTTTGCTAAAAATGCCCGTCAGTCATCCTGACTAAAATATCATGCCTCGCTTCATACCATGCATCCCTAACATTCAGGAGGCAGTGAATGACACAGACTCGCGCATGGAGGAGGTTGGCGGATCGGAGGTATGAAAGAAAAGCAGTGCTTAGTAGTAGTGACTATACTGGAGTTCTGCATTGTCATTCTTTTAAAATCGGTGAATTTTACATAATTGATATTTGAAAAATGAAACCAGGACACCGCGCATACGTGTCACCGCACATATGTGCAGAGTTCCAGTTTCACATTTCAAATATCAATTGCGTAGAAATTAGATTCAGTTTTATAAAAGAATGACATTGCAGAACCTGGTATAGTTACTACTAAGCATTGCTTTTCTTTCATAGCATGTAACTCTGTTTAAAATATTACAGCGACTGGTAGCTTACAGTGATAAATTCACAGGTCACTGTCAGTCACTGTAATGGTCACATGGACCACTGGTACAGATTCTCCAGGTCTTGTGCCCCTCACTGAAACACCTCCGCTGTGGAGGTGATTATAGTAAAGTCTGGGGAGTATGTGGGGTAAAGCATGGGGTGCGGAGGGGGCACAGCATCCATAGAAAACACACTTGTCCTCCTGGCCGCACAATGCAGAGCACAATCACGCTCAACACTGTGCATGCCAGAGTAAAGCCAGTCAGCAGATTTTCTGTTGAATTGGTGTGATGGAACCCTTTCTTTCATACCCTTTCATAATAGCCGACTTCCTCCATGCATGAGTCCACCATTTACTGCTGCTCAATGTCGGGGACACATGATGGAGTGGACTGTGGTATTTGGTCGGATGACTTGTAGTCATTTTTAGCAAAATCAACATAAAAAGGCGTGCTATGCATGTAAAGTGAATCAGAGCAAACACTGAGTCAAGCTCAGTTTAAACATGCACACACAAATACAAGGGTACATAAACAGCTGAAACAGCAGACAGTGCCCCTTAACACCCTAACATCAATCAACCACCTTTATTTAACACTCTGCCATCAAGCATCACCCTGCTGCTGGCACTTGTTCTCTAACCTTTTACTTGCATTCTACCAAGCTGCAACTGCCTGCTGTCAGACAGTATCAGCCCCCCACACACACGCACACAAACAAATGAAAGTATACAAATTGAAACATAAATTTTTTCCCACACTGCTTTATCTTTTTCATACAGAACTTTAAGCACAGTGCTGCACTCTCACGCCCTCCAGCTCACTCGCTAAGTTCAGGACATCTTTCCCACTCCTGTCTCCAGTTGGTAAATGGCCTATTCCACAGTGAAATGACTCCTCAGCACTAACAAAAGAAACCCACAGGCAGTCACTGATCTCAGAAAAAATGTTGCCAGCTTTGTAACTGCCCTGTTGTACTTGCTTCTCCAGTCTGCTTCTCACAGACTTCAGCCACACAACTCATCTTGCTTCTCCGCTCCATGAACACTAATGGCAGGAACAACCAAATAAAGGCAGAAACAATTTACAATAAAAAACACACAAAAGAAAGAAAAGCTACCCCCAAAAAATACATCACCACAGCGTCTCTCTCTCTCTCTCTCACTAAACGAGAAGCAAAGCTGCAATGTTTTAAAACTCCAACTGGCCCCACATGGAAAAACAATCAATAAAAGCTGTGGTCTGAACATCGGTATGTTCTCTGTACAGCAACCATGCTAGTAACCATAGAAACCAGCCCACTCTTGAGCAGGAGTACACAAAATAATCCCACTAACTTTATAAAAATAAAACTCAAACTTTACTAAAATAAACAAAAGGCATCAAAAACTCCTTTCCTACAGATACATTTGATATGTAGTGGTAAATACGTGGCATACATGATTTATCTGCAGTCCAGCAGTTCGACCTCAGACACTCACTCATGGCTTACATCACTTTGATGTTACCCAAGGTCAAACTACTCTTGTGCCGCTAAATTCATGTATTCCACTCATTTCCATTGCATATCCCCTAAGTAAACAACTGTCAATAGAAAAGATTTCCTGTCCTCTTTAATGGTTGTCTGTATCTCAACAACAGTAACTGCCCTTGTCCATCTCAGAGGAGGAGGGAGGAGTATTTTTGAGATTGGGAGATTGTTAAGAAAGATAGACTGGTTGTCTTCCAGTGTAGTGCCTTGTGAGGAGTGTAAATTTTGATAGAAAGAGTGCACAATCTCATTGTTCTTAGCATCTGTGTGCACTGCTTCTGTTTGGTACCTGGTTAGAATAGCACTACACAATAGCGTCAGTTTACAGAGCACTAGTTAGGTATCGCTTCTTCTGAGACAGAGGGGATATACAGTGCTTTCAATAATCGGCTCTGATTGCTGTCCATGGTGCTGTATAGACACAAGGCACCAGAATCCAGGAGGTAGGCGGAGCTGCTCCTGTGGTATGAAGGGCTGTGCATAGAGCAGCTCGGCTAGCAGCAGTGGAGATCAGGGTTCTAATCCTGGTCTCCAAAACTTTTGTGCATTGAGACGTAAGATTTTTGTTTTTTTTACATGGGGCCATGGAAACAGTATTCCAAGACCCCACAATTTCAACTTGCCCTCAGGATCTCCCCCGGAGTGAGAACTTTCAGTCCGGAGGGGTGCAGGTGCAGAGCAGGGCAGTCAGCACGGCTTCCCTTTCCTTTTCCATCTAGCTGCATAATTGATTATTAGTCCTCGAATAGAGGCTTTGTAGATTTCCCAAAGGATCCCTTTGCTAACTTCTCCAGTACCATTTAGGTGGAGCCATTGCTTTCTTCAACCAAGGTCCAAAATTCAGATCCTCAGTAGAAGTGGGTCTTGAAAAAACATTCTAAAGGAACACTGTCAACCCCTTAGGCCTCAAAGTGTCCCTAGTTTAAAAAAATATTTTATGACTGCTCACAATCTGTAGAGATTGTTATGTAAATGGTAGTTTGATTCTGAATTATTTTTTGTTTTAAAAAGAAAAAAAACAGACTTCCCATCATATTGGTGTTACCACAAAAATCATGTTTATTGATCAACTCCCACGGCATCTTTCCTGACTTGAAACATCCTCAATACAGTCTAGCAACACATGGTACAGTGAGAGGAGGAATCTATTGAATCATGAGTGACTGCACTGTTTGAGGGTGTTTCTAATGTTCCAGAAGTATGCAATATGAGAAGATCAAAGATTTAAAACAAAACAAGTTGGGGTATAATTAAATCATCGATATGCATTTCAGTTCTACTAAGATATGATGCAGATAAAACAGCTAACATCATCAATGAATTTTTGAGAACATAATCATAAAATGTGGATTTTTAACTAGAAATGACATGATGCAAGAAAGGTTGACAGTGTTCCTTTAAAGTCAACACAGTTGAGGAAAGGTGAATTTGCTTATTTTAGAGAGAATTGCTCATTTGAAAACTCTTACCCATTGTGAAAGACTATCTGTAATGAAAGTCAGCATTTCAATGAAAAGGTCTCTAAGTCCCAAATAATTCTCTCTGGGGTTTCAAGTTTCTGCAAGGTGATCACCAGTGGGTTGTTCTTCCTGGCTGCATTTTCTAGACCCTCAATCTTTCTAGTGCACTGGATATCACCTCTTAACACAGAAGGTAAGAGTGCAGCATTTGAATCGACCTTAATTTCTGTATAAGCATGTTTTTGTTTAGCTTTGTTTTGTAACATTGGAGGTAACTTTATCAGTTTCTTGAACCTAAGTTCTGTGGCCTCACATTTGATGGCAATAACCTCCCATTTAGAGTCCAGTTTTGCAATAGGCCCCTGAAGAAGGTCTAATGACTGAAGTGCTAGGGCTAGTGGTCCTACAATGTCTCACACTGAGTATGTTTGCCACCCCTTTCCAGCACTAAATAAACCTGCAACTAGCTAGAAAGCAATCCATTGTTGTTGTGTCACTATTGTGCAGTGTCTGGCTGGTATCTGGAGTTAGTGTGGCCCTACCTGTCTATGCTTTTATGCCTTTGTGGGCTTGGTTAAGCTCAGTATCAGGACCCAGTTCTGTACTGCAGAGTGTTCATCTACCCAGTGTCTGCCTTGACAGCAAAATTCAGCAGCCTCCTCCATTGGCCAGCTTCCCATTTATAATATTAGACAGGAGTCGAGGACTCAGGAAATGCCCATCTAGAAATAAATATTGCACATAACAAATGCAATCCATAAACCACCACTTACTGCTGCATAGACTCTGTGATTACTGTGAAAAGTAGCAAATACCTTACCTAGGCAAGGTAACACACAAATCTGGATTTTGCCATTGGCAGTTTGGCAGCCCCAGTAGCTGAAACCACCTGTCTTCACTGCTCCACAGTATTTGGCAGGCTCTACGTGACGCTTACCTAGTTACATGTAAAACAGCCTGCTCTGCTCCAGTCAAAAAGATTTTATGTTTCTAATAATATTAATGATTCTAGTCTTTAGTCAATAAGAAAAAATTACTCACCTTAGTAATGTTGTTTCTTCTAATGTAGTCTTGCTATATTATAGACATTAGCAGTTGATCCAGCTCTAGAACTGCCCCAGAGTGAAATGGTTAAAACCATTCCAAAATAGAATTTTGGCATGAGAGTAGCTCTATCTGTGTCATTTCAAACTTGAACTGTCAGATCTTTACAAGCCAAACTCACTAAGGTCTGTGTGGAAGCTGTAACCTACACTAGCCAAATGGCTACCTAAATAATAACAACCATTGATGGTCCCAACACCCAAGACTCAAGTCAGGGACCAGAAATACTAACACCATTCTAATAATATGAAAATGGAACATAAGTATAATAAAACACACACACGCATACACATACATACCCCCAAAGTCCCAAAGGGGACAAAATGCTAACAGGACATAAGTAGTGCTCACACTAAGTTGCCCGCACCCCACCAAGTAGAGGTTCTGAGAGGGGCAGGTTGGGGGAGGTCTATAATATTGCAAGACTCCATTAGAAGAAACAACATTACTAAGGTGAGTAATTTTTCTTCAAACAACATGAAGTCTTGCTATATTATAGACATTAGCAGAATACACAGCAGTACCTCCATGGAGGAGGGCAGAACCTACTTAGGGAATAGGCTCTGAAGAACAGCTGTCACAACTGAGCATCTCTCCTGGCCTGGACATCCAGGGAGTAATGCTTGGTAAAAGTGTGTACCGCTTTCCAAGTAGCAGCCTGGCAAATCTCTAATAAAGGGATATCTCTGGCAGCAGCTAGAGACGAGCTGTACCCCTGGTAGAATGAGCCCTCAAACGGGAGGCTCTGCCCACTTTCTGATAACAAATTGGATACAAGAGACAATCCACTGGCTATTGATCTCTTAGTGGCAGGTTTGCCTTCCCAACTTCACCATAGGTAAGGAAAAGTTGGAGGGATTCGAACTCAGACCTTTGGTTCGCTCTATATAATAACTAAGAGCTCTCTTAACATCCAGGCTGTGCAATCTCCTCTCACCAAGAAGAGTGATCAGTGAAAAATACTGGAAGGGAGATAGATTGATTAAGATGGAAATCTGAAACCACCTTAGGCAAAACTTCCTATTAGTCCTAAGGACTACCTTATCCCTGTGGAAAGAAATAAAGTCAGTCTCCACTGACAAGGCTTGCAATTCACTTATGCATCTGGCAGAAGTGATAGCCACTAGAAAACAGTTTTCCAAGTTAGGTACTTAAGCTCTGCAGAAGACAGAGGTTCGAAAGGGGTTGCATTAACTGGGCAATGCAAACATTAAGGTCCCAAGCAGGGCCGTTCCGAAAGGAGGATTAGTATGGAGTAATCCCTTAAAAACTTGGAAAACACAGGATGAGAGGAAAGAGGGGATGACTTTTCTGCTGACACAAAAGCAGACACAGCTGCCAAATGAACTCTCAGGGTAGCTGGTCTGAGACCAAGGAATAAGATGTACCATGTAATCTAACAAAATGGGCAATTCAGCAGATTCTGGGAAATATTTTCCCAGCACACCAAATGGAAAACCTTTACATTTAGAACTATAAGTAGCTCTAGTGGAAGGCTTCTGGAAGCCTTTAGGATCTCAAGAACACCCTGAGAGAGGTGTAAATCAGCAACTCTAACTCCTCAAGAGCCAGGCCTTGAGGTTGAGGGATTGAGGTCCGATACCAAACCTTCCCTGGGCACAAGTCAACAGATTGTGATTCCTGAGGAGGCACAGGGGAAGATGGACTGTCAGAGACAGAAGGAGTGGGTACCAGGGCTGCCTGGCCCAATCCGGGCAATCAGAATCACCCTGCAAGGCTGAGATCTGATTTTGACTAGTACTTTGAATAGGAGAGGAAAGGGGGAAGCATAGAGGAACTTCCCTCCCAATCCAGAAGAAGGGCATCCAGGAAACTGAGACCATCACTGGAGGCCTGCAACAGAACAGAGGAAGTTTGTGATTGTCTGGGGCTGCAAAAGATCTATCTGAGGGATGCCCCACCTGGCAAAAACTATCCCAGCACTTGAGGATCCAGGGACCATTCATGATGGCCCTGGGAAATCCTACTGAGGGCATCTGCTAGGGACATTGTCCTTCCCTGAAGATGAGCTGCTATGAGGGAAGTGTTCAGGGAATAGGCCGAGACCACAACTTCATTGCCTCGGTGCACAAGGCCGAAGACCGAGTGCCCCCTGTTTGTTGATGTACCACATTGTTGTGGTGTTGTCTGTTCTGACTTGTATCACCTTGTCGTGGACAGATGCAGAAAAAGCTTGAAGAGCTAAAAGACAGCTCTGAGTTCCAGCAAATTGATGTGGAGCAGAGATTCCTGGGGACCAAACTCCCTAGTGGAAAGGTCGCCATGGGGCTCCCAACCCAGAAGGGAAGCATCTGTAGTGAGAGTCAAGTCATGAGAAGGGAAATGAAGGGACCCCTCGCTCAAATTGCTCTGATCCTGCCACCACTGGAGAGCTAGGATCAAGGTTCGAGTCACTGGGACCAACTTGGAAAGGGGTCTCTTCTCTGAGACCAAAAGGTTCTCAAGTGAAACTGAATGTCTCTCATCTGAAATCTGGCTCCCCTGCACAACAGCTGTGGATGCAGCCATGTGCCCCAGGAGCTGCAGAAAGTGTCTTGCTGGTTGAGAGACCTGCAGAGTGAAGGAAGAGGCCAGAGCCACTAAATTCCTTACCCTTTCTGGGGAAGAAAGGCCCTGGCTAGCTTTGTGTCCATCCTGCCCCTATAAAGGTGAGTACCTGGACTGGTTCCAGAACCGACTTTGGTAGGTTTAGCAGAAACCCAGGGAGGTGAGAAGCTGCTGGGTGACCTGCGGGTGAGATTTTACCTGTTCTGGGACTGGCCTACAATGAGCCAGTCATCTAGATAGGGAAAACAGCAATCCTCTGCCTCCTTAGTGGGCCACTACCACTGCTAGACACTTTGTGAATACCCTTGAGCAGAGGTAAGGCCAAGGGCATTGCTCTGAACTGGTAATGACCTGAGGGCAGTTCGAATCTGAGGTACTTTGATGGGATCTTCTGATTAGGACATGGAAATAGGCATCCTTGAGGTCCAGGGAGGCTAGCCAGTCCCCTGGCCTTAGGGAAGGTAAAATCATTGCCAGAGTTACCATTTTGAACTTTGGTTTCAAAAGATGCTTGTTCAGATATCTGAGATCTAAAATGGGCCGCCATTCTCCTGTCTTTTTGGGGAAGGAAGTATCTGAATACAGACCCCTGCCCTGATGCAGGGAGGAACCCTTCTACTGCTCTGAGAGCTAACAGGGATGAGACCTCTGTTTCCAGAGCGAGGGTCTCTGAAGCACTTGCAGGTAGAAAAGTCTGCTTCTCAACTTGGGAAACTTTTTGAAGCTGAGAACCGGACCCTGGCTTACTACTTCCAGAACTCACTTATCTGAGGTTAAAAAGCCCAATTCTGACTGAAGTAAGCCAGCCTGTCCCCACTGGTACAGGAGAATCGGCCTGGGCACCCCATCAGGGTGCCTGTTTCTACAGCAGCTTTAGGCTGGGGTGGGAGCAGGTCTGCCCACCCTCGTCTGCCCTGCCTCTGAAGAAGCCTCTGAACATAGGCAGAGGAGGCCTGAGTCTGGTAGAAGGCCTGTGAAAGGCCTACCCTACCCCTGGGGGGCATGCCTTTGAGGAGTGGCTTGCCGCCCTTAGCCTGGGCACTCTTGTAAGTAGTCCTATATTCATCCATCTTCTTCATGTAATTTTCTGTCTGCTCTCCAAACAGAGAATTTCCCACCACAGGAAAATCCATAGCCTTAGTCTGGGTATCCTGTGACAAGCTAGTACACCTGAGCCAGGCCAACTCTAAAGCTACAGATGTGGCCATGACCCTAGAGGAAACATCATTAACATCCACAGCAGCATGAAACTGAACCTTAGAGACTTCAATGCCATCAGCAGCCACCTGTTCTAGTTCACTAGCCAGCTGGCCATGGGCCTGCTTGGCCAATTGCATAACAGTATCCCATCTAGATTTCTGATACCTAGCTACATAAGCCATATAATTTGCTTGCCTGAGTCCCAGAGAGGCTGCCATATACTGTTTTTTGCCATGGCATCAATCTTCCTGGAATCCTTGTCAGGAGGATGTGAAGCCAAGGGAATATTAGCTTTATCACAGGCAGCAGCCTGAACTACCCCAACATGACTGCATTGCTGAGAAAGGAATTCTGTATCAGGGCCTGACAATGTATACCTTCTATCCATCTTTTTATCTACAGGAGGCACAGAATTAGGAGCTTTTAAAATTTTAATTGTTTGTTTCCTAAAAGACTTATGTAAAGGAATAGACAATCTCCTAGACTCTGGAATATCCATCATTTCTACAAAATCAGGCTCCTCTTGCTCATCCACAGCCTCTTCTAAAGGAAGCTGGAGGGTTTCAGCAACTTTTATAAAACATAAAATGAGATGGGGACTCAGACAGCATGGGGAGATTCTAAAGGTCTGTCTGGGAGATGTCCGGTTCAATGGGCACACCTGACCTTCCCAGCCACATTCATACCGTTCATAATCCTCCTCCCCTCCTCTGGTTCATAAAATTCCTCAATATCATAATCCTGAACCACTGGGACCAGACAAACCCGACCTTTTACCAGATAGTGGTGGTTCGGACGGACCCTGAGACAGTGACTGGACAATTTGTATGGCTTTTGTATCTCTGCAGCAGTTGGAGAAGGAATTTTGACCCAGACCTGCTTGATTTTCTTGTTTTCTTTACTGGAATTGGTTCCTCAGAACCAGCTTTTCTTTTCCCGAGGAAGTCTGGCCCTGGTCAGAGGCACTCCCTCTGGTTCGGTTGGCACCCGAACCGGGCTGGCACATCGGGTCAAGCGGACTTTGAACTCTAGTTCCTGAGCCTGCCCAATCTTTTTCCAGGGTGGCTGCAGGGAAATTCTCATACCTGCAGTCTGACTGGAGGTGGTCAAACCCCAGACAATAAACACATTGGTGTGTGGGTCAGCCTTGCAAAGACTTCCCACAAACATCACAGTGTTGAAAAGCAAGTGGGCCCAGTTTTTCTTTTGGGTTTCTCAGACATAATGCCAGCCATAAAACTTGCCCTTTCTAGCGGCAGTGCCAGGAAGACACCTTATCGGTTCCTAACCGTGTAAAGTATGTATTGGAAAACATAATAAATCCGTTTTTTAGAACCGATAAGAACTGGAACCGCACTCTAAAATAGTAACTTTTAGTTTTAAATGAGTTTTAACCCACTGATCGGGTTCAAAACTGAACCGATAACTTACAAGTTCCACACAGACAAAACCTTCATTTACTTACGGCTACCACAGATAGAGCTTGAACCGAGCGGTTTGCAGTTAAATAAAACTATTCTCGGTTAAATCCAACCGAGAAAACACTTTTAAACCGAAATGAACCACGAGCAGAAGGAGAAACTCGGAGGCGACTGTTCACTGAAGCGGAGTAAAGAATCTGACAGTTCAAGTTTGAAATGACACAGATAGAGCTGCTCGCGTGCAAAATTCTATTTTGGAATGGTTTTAACCATTTCACTCTGGGGCAGTTCTAAAGCTGGATCAAACTGCTAATGTCTATAATATAGCAAGACTTCATGTTGTTTGAAAGATGGCTTCCACTATCAATTTTAAGAAACACTTCAAAAGATGTATTATGTAACTTTCTGACTACAAACTAGATTCATATTGGGATGTTGAGATGATCATGAGTATGCTAACATGTGGTTGGATAATGCACCACCACTGACAATGCATGCTTTATACACTTTCGTTTTTATATCCTATCCTAGTCACATTCCCTCCTCTTATGCATCGCAACACTGACACTACCTTTTTTTGTTTTTGTTTTTGACAGTGTGCAACGCCATCACCCCAATTCCAAATACAGTACTAGGCATCTGACCACACCTTTTGGTATGCATGACCTGACTCTCACTGCCCATGGCAGCTCCCAAGTAACTCTACTGTTCACGTTTTTCTTCCTACAGTACAAGCAATGCAATTTACAAGTTGACATGAGGCAGGCCCCCAAAGGCCCAGTCTCCAGCCACCCCATATAATAGTAGGTTTTGATTTTAATTTCAACAAAGAGAGACAAGCACAGCCCCATGACAGAAGCAGCATCATTACTTGATGACTACAGCTCTGCTGAGATGTGCTGCCTGATGGGACCACATCAGTGGATGAATGCTGCAGCAGCAGTTACCACCACCCCCAACCAGCTGCCCCTAGTGCTAGTGTTCTGGCAGACACACCTTGCACACCCCTAGATGCATTTTCCACTGTTAGCAATTGTTCCCTGGCAATGGTTAGGGCATTTCATTGATTGGGACGATCAGAGCTGGCAGCTGTGGTTCAAGGCAGTTTGTTTCTTTAACAGTGCAAGCAGTATGGAATGCCTTTTTCAAGTAGTCCAAATTAATGTGATCACCACAGTTTTGATGTACTTGGAAAGAATGAAAGTGAAGGCTGGATATTTTCTCCAAGATCTCTATAATTATAGATACCATATCCTAATTGAATGCAATTAGCTCAGTCAAGTGTAATGAGGCTCTTGGATGCCAAGAATAACAGCATCTTGCTTGAGCTTCAAAATAACAAGCAAACTCCTGCAGCCCACCACCTGGCAAATCTGCAGCTATGGCAGTAGCACAGCACACAGGCAACAATAACAGTGGAGTCAGTAGTCTGTGCCCTTTTCCACACACAGGCGGTGCATCTGCAGTCCTCTCCCAGACCCGGATGCAGCACACCCCATGTCCCTCACCCAACCCAATAGTTAGTCCACTGCCCAGTTCCAAGCACTCGGCCCGGTCAGCTTAATAAACCAGCAACCAGAACAAGAAGGGAAATGTATTTTCAAATGTTTAACATTTAAATGACACCTCCCTCAGTCCTGGCTACTCACCTACTCCTGTCCTAATTCCTGACTGATCAATCGAGTCGACCTGGTGGTTCATGGGTTAGTGTCTACATTTTACTTCATTTTCGGGGAGGTGCCATTATAACTTATTTGAGAAGACCAGAAGAAGACAGTGAAGAACACTTCAGGCCTTCCTGGCCCTGAGATCAGGCACCTGGCTCATCGCAGCTTAATCACAGCACTCACTCAGCCTGCTCTGCTCAGCCTCTTCCTTACACTGCAACCACAAAGTTCAGAACTGCTCTTTTCTTCTCTTGCTCAGTTGCAGTAAAACTCTTCCTTTTTATACAACACCTTTATCAGACTCGGGTTGCCTAGGCTGGAGGGGTGGGAATGAATGGCAGGTGGATGGATCATGGAGACTGAGTGAGGAGCACTCGGACCAGGCATGTGGCCTGGGTGGCTTGATGACAGATGATGAATGAAGGAGGATGGATGTTGATCACCTCAGTAACTGACAATGAATGAACACCACCACCACTTGCACAATGCCGTTTTTCTGCCAAGCTGCTAGTGCTAGGCAGACTCTGTCTCACATGCAAGTGACTCTGCACTGCAGTTGCAGATATAATACTTGGAGGATGGATCATGACACGAGGCAGCTCAGCATGTGGTCTGGACTGGATGCCCATGATTGGACAGGAACATGGCTGGCATGTGCAGAGGAAGCACAGCCTGCATGGTGGTGGTGGGGAAATAAGTTTGAAAACACAAGTTTAAGCTAATGAGGAGCAAGGACAGAGGTAGAGCATGGGGGTGGGAGACACCCATGTCTGTGCATGTTCAGCCTGTTCAGTCAATGTGACTTAAGTTGCTGACTGACACCTGACCAACCCCACAATTCCTCATGCCTCTGAGTCCATTTTTGTTAATAATGGAAGCATGCCAACAAAAAAAGAGTTTTTACTTTTAAAGGGACTGGCTCCTGGATGGCAGATTGAGCGGTTAACTACCGCTCACTTGAGCCAGTAAAATTGTTTCAGACAGATAACTACCACCTTGAGTGAGATGCTGTGAGCCTGCTCCAGCACACCACTGGTCCAATGCACCCCTCCTCTCACCATTTTAGTCTCCTCTCCTGCCACCATCCTGCCCATCTGTACTTTTTGGGAAAAGTGCCCTGAAACATCTTTGCCACCCCACCTCCTCAATCGCCAGTAGTTGATTGGTCGAAGGCCTGATAGGCAGCAAGTTCAGTTGTCCTTTTTTTTCCAGTCTAGCTCTGTGGCCCCCACCTAAGGAGCACCACTATATCAGCAGTTGAACAGCATGCTGATGAATCTTCATAATGTACGTATGTGTTCTTGTAAGCAGTGATAAGCAATTGGAGTTTACTGAGGAGGTCAATTAGCTCCTATGGCTTATTGGTTGACTACTAGAATCCTTCTGTAGGACTTTAGTTTGTTGCTCCATCATCCCCCACCCCAAATCAACTACTAGGAAGCAAAGAGGGCGGCAAATATGCTTCAGGAGTTTTTGCCCCAAAAGATATAGGCAGATATGTGGGGAAGAAGGTTGAAGAAACAGGTTCGTTTCAGAAAAAAAGCTTTGAACCATTTCTGTGCAGAACTTGAAGGTTTGTTTAACTTTACTGGAAAATTGTCAGCAAAGAGCCAGACTACACTACAGATGCACTTCATCAACAATTTGCAGTGAAAGTAATTTTTTTAACAAAGGCTCAAAAGTGTTAAAACAGTAAGTTCCCCATCCCCACGCTCTCATAGCACCCTATTCCATCCTCCTTCCCCAGCCCCAACTAGTTTCATGATGAACCCTGCTCCCCCACACCTAAGCAGCACCATTCCAACTCCCTAAAAGCCTTAGAAAAATAACTATAAAACATCCCTTCCCAGACCCTTAGCAACACCAAATCCCTACCTCACTCTACTAGCCCTGGCCAAAAAGACAATAACATCTCCTTCCCACATGCTCAACACTCAACCCATTCACTCCGATGCCACCTGACAAAAGAATACAAGAGCTGTGGAGGAGATAGTAGCAGTAACTGGCACAAATCCTTCTTTCACCACCTTGGCCAGCCACCCAGATGACACCAAAATCCTTCCAGAATCACGAAGGCTGGTAGGTGGCTCCTCACATCACAATATGACGCAATGCTGTCAAGCAGAAATTAATTATGTGAAGGAGATGGTCTCGAATCAAATGCCATCAACCTGATGATCAGCTTGCTGTGGAATTGCAGTAGTTTCCTTATAAATGCAATGGAATTAAAGGGAAAAACAAGCTTATGAAGATGGAGATGAGAGGACAAAACCACTGGATGCTGAATAACAAAAGGGCCTGCCTCCACCCATGTCTGCAGAACACACTAAGAACAGGCCCCCAACTGTTTCTGGCATTGTGATCCTGTACTTTATCCCAGAGTAAGCTTAAAGAGGGCAGTAGGATATGGGTAAGCCAGTGGGCAAGATGCCATAGCTAAAGGAGCTATGGCAGCAACTTGGAGGAGACACCTGGAAGGCAGCTGTGGCAACAGGTTAAGTGGTAAAAGTTGATAAACACAGCTCAGAACAGCTGTTTTATAGTCCTGATGTCCTTGCAAGTCTAAGTAGCAGTCACACAAGCCCTGTTGCAGGTCATTCCTGGCATCTAGCTACTCCCTCCTTTCCCCTGACCTGCACTGCAGTGCAAGATCCAGAGTCTGCAGTAGCAGACAGACTAAACCATGGAGGTGGCTGCAGTGGGAGGCAGAGAAAAGGCCCAAGAACAGGGAAAGTTGGAGTGTCATGTGCAGGTGGTAATGGGAGGATACCATGAGGGCTGGTGACGGAGAGAAGGGAGCAGATAAACCTGTGTGGTTAGGGGGATATAGTAATGAAGAAAAGAGGAACAGTGGAGCAGTCAGGAAAATAGTGGGCATGGAAATCAGTGCTGGGGAAGGGGTAGATAACTGAAGGAGGGGCAGGGGTTGTTGGAAAGCAAACAATCTGATGAGGTGACAGGGAGCTGAATGGAAAAGGTAGTGGCAGGGGAGCTGGTAAGGGAATGAGCAGATAATGAAGAGGCGGGCAAGGGAAGGTTCAGGTGCAAAGGTTATGGGGTATAAAATGGGAGAAGGGGAGCAGGCACTGGAAGGAGTGGACCTGTTAATGCATGTATTTGCATCAATATCCCTTGTCAGGATAATGCATTAGCAGCCATTTTGTCTCTGATCACAGCTTGCTTGTCCCAGCCGGTGAAGTCATTGTGTTGGAGCAGAGTCAGGTGGCACAGTCACAAAGGACTTCATTGGCAAATGCAGTGCTTCATCATTCAAAGGTATTTCTCCCATAAATTGACATGGCAGAGATACACAAGATCCATTATTAACTCAGGCCCCGATTCCTTTGAGAATAAAGCATGGTACCAATCATTTCAAGGCTTTAGTAGCCCAGAAGAGACTATCAAGATTAAAACACTTTACAAGAGAAAATGAAAAGAACTTTACCTCATGGACAATAAAATAATCCCCACACCAGAGACTTGAACTCAAATGATTTAACTTTTACAGTGCACTGTGGTACGGGGCATTATGAAACATCAGTCCAAGGTACAGTAACACCTTTGGTGGTTGAGGAGGAAGAAGTTAAAAGTAAGATCAAATGTAAGGACAAAAAAAAATGACAGAGGGCTGCATCAGCATCTGAGCTGCAAATAAAACAAAAAGGTAAAATTAAATCATGGTGAGCACAGAAAATAAAGTTTAAATAAGCTGTAATACCATTAAGTCTTCTTCAGGAATGAATAAAGTAATCACAGTGTAGTTTCAATGGTTTACCATTGCTACAGCGACACCGGTACACGAACCCCTGCAGCAAATCCCCAGCTCGCCTATATCGGCAGCGACAGGAGTTTTGCTTTGAGACACTTTCAGGTGACGGGTATATCTAACTCCACTGTCTGTGTGACATGGAGTTAGATATCTATAGTAGGGGGTGGGATAGCCCACTGCATGGGGATGTGGGGTGTAGCCTCACACTGTGCATTGCAGTTGTGTCGGTCTGTTTGGGTCGTGGTCACAGTCAGGGGTGTCAATGGGTTGCTGGCGTGGTCGGGGACATTGATGTTTCTGTTGTCATGCCAGTGTCGTAGATCCATTTTAATAACCAGGAATGATAGTTTGTGGCATCCACTCGAAAAGAAATCATTGAACTGAGCCAAGTCCATGGTGCTGAGTGGTGGGGCATGCTGGCGCCATGGGTGGGTATCCCAAGCCCAGGATGGCAGGAGCAGAGGCCCACTGTGAGGTAGAAGAAGTATCTATAGGACGCTTTCTTCTTGAGGGAGAATGGGGAATGCACCTGGTGGCTTGACAGAGGTACATTTGTGGTGACCAGACATAGGAGGGTAGTTAGTCTCTTCTTTTCAAGGAGAGGCAGGCACAACAATTCTAGATGCAAACAGCAAGCTTTTATTGGGGCAGCCACTGGTTACACTGGAAAATAATTGGTTATGTGGTTGCAGAGTACAAGGCACTCAGTGATTGACATGCACAACACAATACTTAGTGATAGAAGGCAAATATACAGATCTAGGTGCAGTGAAGATAAAAGTAAACAGTCATATATATAATATCAATATGTAAGGTACTTCTAAAAGGGTCATCTAGTGCCCTACGTCTGCAGTCGCCAACTGTACTAACTTTATCAATGCCTAACCACCTTGTACAAGGGTAACTAGAAACACACTAGCTTATGGTATGACAGTCCAGCAGTAGGAGCAGTCTTTTCCTGTGCAGGGACAAATCCAGTGGCTGCCACACTGGGAGGAGCACCGCACCAGCACACATCCTGCACAGGAGACAGCAGGGTAGGGAACAACCTGGTGCCCCAACCAAGGAAGGCAGACAAGGACAAGCATGCAAAAGCACCACTCCAGCAAAGACTGGATAGAGCAACAGTCTGCCATCCAGTGAATGGCTCCAGAGGTAGGGACCAGTGGGAAAGGACTAGGTGCTACAATGCATCCCCACATGGCAGCACCAGGGTCAACACAAGAGAAAAAATAAAACCCCAAACAATAACTACCACCCAGGAGCAGGCAACTAAAGGGACTCACCCTATGGACTGGCTGCTATTGAATGTCTGGAGGAATGCCGGACCCTTCAGGAGCTGGAAGCCTGCTGCTGCTGCTGAAGACCCTCAGGACCATTGGCTACAGAGGAGCAGCCACCAAGGAGCTACAGACTCGGGCTTCAGGTAGCCTCCAGGCATCCATATTCCTGTGCTCTCTGCTCTGTCAGCCACCCCATCCAGAACTGCCCTCCAGCTAGCAGGGAAACCCTTTTCTAGCCTGAGGGTGGACTTGGCTTTTGGCCAGTTGATTAGGTCCTGGGCTGATCAACCTCTTGGGCTGATTTATGGCCTCTTTAGGCATTGGCGGAGCCCTGGCCTATCCAGGACAAAGGATCCAGCCTGGGAAAAGTCCAGGAGAGGGAGAGGAGAGGGGAATAGGGACAGGAAGTGGTCAGCAAGCCAGCTGGCTGTGTATGGAGTGGGTCGGGGTTAACCCTTTCCTCCCAGAGGTTTCCCTGGTCTGCTGGTCAGCTAAACTTTGGGGCACTGCATGTTTAGCGCATGGGTGACCACATTTCACCACATATACCCCCAGGGACAGCAGGAAAGTATGCCCACAAGGGGAAGGTGGAAGGAGGGCAGGAGAAAATGGAAACATATTCCATTCCAGGTCAACGGATACCTGCCCTCCTTCCTGCTCCTCCCATGCCACCTGACATTTCTGTGAGCTGACTTCATTCCATCCTTGGCCATCCTTTCAACATGGGAGTGCTTCGTCCTCCTTATGGAACTGAAGAATACATAAGTACGAGTGAGGGGCACAGCAGAGGCCGTTGCCCAGTTAAAGCATTTCTGTGAGAGCATGATTCTGTGTTTTAAACACACTCCCCAAATATCCATCTGTTTGACTGCTTGTGTACCATAAAAATAGAAAATCATAAAAATCACAAAAATCTACCTACCTAAGCTGCCTAACTTTCTAACTATGCTAGCTGGGGACTAGTTGGGACTAAAGCAGAGGCTATTGGGAGCTGTGGTTCCTTTACTGCACTGAGGAAACTACAAGCTACAATCAGGAGTGTTTTAGCACTTAAAATGCTAATTTGTAGGTGTGGGTTGCTGGAGGGGTAAATACATTGATCGGAGACAGCCAGTTGTATTTTAGTAAAGTTTTACATTTAGGTGGATTTGTGCATAGCACAGGTGGTGAGCAACTTCTGGGTCCTCAGAGGATAAAGCTCATCCCCTTGTGAGTGGCAGTCAAGCACGAATTGAGGTAGGTATGGCAGAAATTGTTGCCTAGTTTATTTATTTATTTAAATTTTGGTAACCAGGTAAGTTTAAGCATTGTTGTGAAAGCATGATTCTGTGTGTTAAACTCTTTGCCCAAATAGCCATCTTTGTTACTGTCTGAGTGCCTTAAATATAAAAAAAAAACAAAAAGCGAGGTACCTAAGCTGTCTGTCTAACAATCTAACTACTCAGCGGGAGACTGAAGTGGAGGCTTCTGGGAGTTGTAGTTCCCTTACTGCACGAGGGGACTATCTATAAACTGGGAGCTTTTTAGCAGTATAAGTGCTTTGTTTTAGGTGTGAGTTGTCAAGGAGTTGCATTTTTTCAGCAAAGGTTTACATTTTGTTGGATTTTCACATAGTGCACATGGTGAGTGACTTTTGGGTCCTTAGAGGATAAAGCGTCTCCTTGAGGCGGCAGTCAAGCATGGCGGGCACATCAGAGGCAAGTGTCTGCCATGTCTGCCAGCTAAGTCAGGAGTCAGGCCAGGACTCTTTGAGGTAAGCTTGTTTAAACAACAAATACAGATGCAAGAACTGAATTTGGGAGGATGGGCAAATGCCTGATCTGCAATGTGTTTGGAACTAGTAAAGAGATCAATGGCTTATACTGTGTTAAATGCAAATATGACAAATATTTAGAAACAGAAATACACGTGCTAAAAGAGAGTTTGGTATTCAACATAAGAACTAAAGAAATGGAGGACTTCATTACTAAAATGAAAATGTAAAATGTAAAACTAAACAGTTGCTATAGGACAATCATGCTATACTCCAACAGGAAGAGGGCAATAACATCAGCAATTCAAACACATTTGTCACAGTGAGGGATACATGCAAAGGCAGTAAAGTAATGACTCTTGTAAATCAGGAGGAGGTGAGGGGGGGGCAGGAAAGACAACAGAGGGAGAAGGCATAAAAGACTGAATGGTGAGGAGCATATCATAACAATAAATAGACCTGAACCCCTGTCTGGGCGATTGGAACATAACCAGGAGAACTGTGAAGGGGCAGAAGGAGGGGCAGGCAGCCTGCATGGTTAGAGGCACAGATGAAAAGGAAACCTTTGAGGTAGTAATAAATGGTGAAGAAGTAGCACAAGATAATAGTGAGACTGTTATTCCAATCCAGAATTAAATTTAAAGAGAATGGAACTAGTTAATGGATCAGGTCACACTATAGTTAATACAAGGAAACTCGGTTCTAGGAATGTGATAGTAGTGGTTGAAGATTCTATATTACGTTTTACAGACAGGCACATCTCTGGGGACAGAAAGGAATACACTACAGTTAGTTGTCTACCAGGGGCTAAAATAAAGGATATTTATAAAAAATATTGAGCAAGTAATTAAAGGAAAGGGGAACCTATTGCTATCCTACATGTAGAAAGCAATGGCGTTGGTAGAAATACGAATCAGATATAGACGAACAGTTCAAGGAAACAAGCAAAATAATGAAAGAGCATAATAGCAAAGTGGTGATCTCAAATCTTTCCTATCCCAAGGGAGGAGTTGCAAAGAATAAAGTAATAAAATATACAAATTGCTGGTTAAGGAGATAGAGTGGACAGCAAGGATTAACTTTCCAGAGAAACTGGCACTGATTTTTAATGACTGAACATTGCTTGCAAGTGATGGATTGCAGCTCAGCCAAACCGGAGCTAGGATTCTGGGGATAGAATAAATCATAACCTAAAGTGCTGCTTAAACTAGAATCCAAGGGTGAGGCAGGTGGATAATCTAAACCTCTGTGGAGTGTGGATGGTACACATAATTGTACAAGGAAATTAAGGTTAATCCGAAATTCTCAGGATTAGGTTTGTGTACTTATCAATGCAAGGAGCACGGAAACAAAAAGAAAAGCTGAAGGCTATACTTCATAGTGGTAATGCTAATTTATGCGAGGACTGAAACAGAGTGGGAAAAGGATGATACATGAGGCAAATCAATGGTTATAATCTGTTCAGGAGAGACAGGAATGGGCGTAAGGGTGGTGGAGTGGCTGCATACATGCACCAAGGTATAGATACAGTTGAAGTCAGGAGGAAGCGTGTGAAGGGCTGGAAATGTTATGGGTGAAAATCACACCAAAAGATTCAAATAAGTTGTTTCTGGAAATTATCCACCAGCCCCAATTATGCTTAGGGAACTAGCTGAGAAAATGTATAAGGTTCTGAGAACTTTCAACACTGATGACAGCCTATACTTGGTGGGTTGTTTTGACATGCCTGGTATTAAGTGGGATACCTCGGAGTTATCCGTGCATGAGAAAGAATTTCTGGATGTAATTATGATACTAAGCAT
This sequence comes from Neoceratodus forsteri, assembly GCA_016271365.2. Taxonomy (NCBI): domain Eukaryota; kingdom Metazoa; phylum Chordata; order Ceratodontiformes; family Ceratodontidae; genus Neoceratodus; species Neoceratodus forsteri. Next base: position 465,966,445 of record JADMNL010000023.1, read on the forward strand.
GGAGCAGTTTCTGAACCACAACACTGTAGAGCTGAATAGTCTACTCTTAGTCCTGATCAGTGTTGAAGGGAGTTACTGTCTGCAATGTGTTTGAACCTCTGGCTGGCAGTGACCATAATATGGTCAAATTTGCAGGAAGAAAGGAAGGACGAAAGGAAGGAAGGAAGGAAGGAAGGAAGGAAGGAAGGAAGGAGCAGGAAAAGACTACAGCAAAGTGTTTTTGAGGGTAGACTTTGAAAGGGCTAGGTCTGGGGCCATGTGACACGTGGTGTTCCACAGGGTTCGGTGTTGGGACCAGTCCTATTCAATATCTACTGTATGTCTCATCACTGCAATGCACTAGTGAGGCATGGATGTGCAAATTTGCAGATGATACTAATCTAGGTGTCATTGTGGATAGCGATTTTAGAATAGAGACCATGAGGAGGAAATCTGTAAAAGCTTGAGAATGGGCAAAAAGGCCAGATTGGTCTTCAGTATAGATAAATGCACTAGTATGCATGTGGGCCACAAAATCCAAGAAATAAATATAGATTATATGGCAGGAGTTAAAAGAATCATTGGAGGAAAGGATCCTTGAGATTATTATCACACATTATTTAAAATTTGATAGCCAATGCAAGCAAGTAGCTATGAAGGGTATAGAATATTGGGGTGTATTGGCAGGAATATTAGCAGCAGATATAGGCCTGTGCTCCCTGCCATTGTACAGGCTCATGGGTGAGGCTCTTATTGAGTACAGTGGACAATTCTGGGCACTGTAATACATTAGAGATACCAAGCTATTGGAAGGTGGAGAGAAGAGCAACCAGTATGATAGGAGGTATGAAGGGTATAGGGATATGAGGAGAGACAGGAGAAGCTAGGAATGTATAGCCTTGAGATGCAAAGGTTATGAGGGGACATGTGCCTAGTATTTAAAGCATTCTAGAAGTGAGACCTATTAAGTTGATTGGGTTTACAGGCAAAAGGTAACCAGTACAAAGGGAGAAGGAATAGTAGGCAAGGTAAAGGACATATGTATAAAATAACAAGAAGGGAACCTGGTTTAAACATCTCCTGGGGAAAACAAGGTATGGGGAGTATTTTTCAGGAAAAAGGGTGCTCAAGGACAAGGGGCATGAGAAGAAGCTGGAGGGGTAGATTCAGGAGAGATGTGAGGAAGTACTTCTTCACAGAAAGAGTGATGGATTCATGGAACAATCTTCCAGTGGAGGTAGTGGGGGCAAAAACAGTGGTGGGGTTCAAGAATGCATGGGATAGTCATTAGGAATCTTAAGGAAAGGGAAGATGGGGGTGGGTGGATGTATGGTCTGGAGATGAAGTAGGATTTGTGATGATACTATAGGCAAGGAAAAATGGGCAGACTAGGTGGACCAAGAGGTCCTTATTTGCTGGCAAATTCTATGTTTCTATGTTTCAGTAAACCTTGGCTCTTATTCAATTTCTTGCTTGGATTCTGGAATTGCCTGCCAATTTAGTCTGTAGTATTCTGAACGCTAGGGAATATTCCCTTGGTTTAATGTGCTTGTCTACATGCAGTTGAATTGTTTACTGTGTGGGGTCATGAAGTTTTCAAGACATGGCTCAGTCTTCAACATACCTCTAAACCTACATGTAAACAGACTGCTGAGGTTTTGTCATATTCTGGACTATGTAGTCAGGAAAGTCAAATGCATGTGAACTGGACTCATTAAAATATTAAAGACCTAGTGTACTGCCTAAAACTAACATGAAATTTTAAAAGCAGCCAACCATTACCTTTTATATCTGAGGTTCTTTTCTTTTCCTTTGTTTAATTAGAAGATTGTTTACCTGATGGTAGTAGGTGTGATGTGTGGAACAGGTCTTAGCTGGCAGCTAACATATCTTGCTCTACTGCCCCACACTACATCATCAGCATTGTGACCTCACTCACTGTGACATAACTGCTACTTAGGAACAGCCAGTGAGTAATTGCCAGGTCATTCACCTGTGATGTCACAGTCAGTGAGATCATAATGCTGGTGATGTAGTGTGGAGCATTAGAGTTAGATATGTCAGCTGCCAGGCTCAGAGCTGTTCCACACATCCACACAATATTATCACATCGAATACTTTCTAGTGCTGTGTAGAATGCTAAATTCTGCTGGCGGAATTAGCATGAAATGGTCATTCGCTGGAATTTCGCTGTTTCTTCAACGGAATTCTGCCTACTGTGATCTGGGGAATGCTATTCCACAGAAAAGCAATTTTCCATTGAAAATTATTCTGCAACAATTTCTGCAGAAAATGTTGAGATCTGCAGAATAATATTCTGCAGAACAACAATTTTTTCCTGTGGAAAATCATTCCACAACTATTTTCTTCCCAGAATTTCACCATTCCGTTTGTGGCAAAACTCAGCAAATTTTGAAAATTCTGTTGTAAACCCTTGTTACCCTGGGTTACTAGAATCTCAATAAGACCTAGTGGTAGGCAGGGAAGGCAGCTTGTGAAACTCCAGTTAAATGGGTTTCACACTGTTCACTCTGTTCTCAGTCTCAGCTGAGACTGAGTGATGACATCACCAATAGAACTGTCGCAGCTGCATAAGCCACATTGGAATCTGCAGCAGAGGGAGTTAGATAGAACGTTGGGAGTTTTCAAAGTAGTCAGTCTCCTGTTTGTTTTCAAACAAGAAGGTCAGTCTCCTGTTTGTTTTCAAACAAGAAGGTCAGTCTCCAGTTTTGCCTTCAAGTGGTGGGAGACCGCTGTTTGTCTCAGTGCCCTTTCTCTCCGGGGTGGAGTAAGGATCCCCATGTAGATTCCAGGGGCAATCCTCTAAATTCTGCAGAAGAAAGAAAGCTGCCTATTTCACTTTCAGTCTGTGTTTGGAAAGAGGGAAGAGTTATACTTCGCCTGTGGGTGAGTGTTTGCTCTAATATGAGAGGGCAAAATGTGTTTCTTCAGCCTGGGATATGTGAAGAAATCTAGGATTTGAACTACTATTTGGGAGGCCCTATAGGACTAGGACAAACAAATGGAGTAGTGTCAAAAGCTAGAGTGCTGTGTGAATTCAAGTAATATTGTAGAGGAGTGCGACAGTTCATCCACCATTTAATCTACAGTTTCAGTTTTTCCAGAGAAATGGCGGGTATGGGCTGTGGGAGCTGGAGGTGGGAACACCCTCCATCTTTAGTAACCAGGTCCACCTCTGGTTTCTGCTGTGTTGCTACTTGCCTCATGCGCTTGGCCGTGATGAGGAAGTACCCAATATGGTCGCAAATGGGAAAATCTCTCTAGGAGTCGCCAGACTTTAGGTGGTGTGGGGAGCCACAACAAGAAAATGGGTTCATTCTTCCAATGGACCGCCATTCAAGGGGCGGCAGGGAGCTGGGTCAGTCAGGCTGTGTACCTAAAGCGGCGGCAAGTCCGGGCTGTGTGTCTGGTGGGTCCAGAGCCTGACAACAGTAAATTGGTTCATTCTTCCAGTGGACTGCCTTGTAGTCTCTAATCTGCATTACCAGTAAATGTAGCCCCATGGGGTCCATCTATGCTTTGTTGTGTTCAGCTAGTTGTGAATAAAAGCCACACTGTAAAATCCCAATCCTGGTTCTGGACATTACAGTTATTGCTTCCTGTGTTCGGATTTACTTGGGTGCCCTGTGCAGAGTAGCCAAACCTAGGTCCCCTGTGCCGGTAACCTCATCCTCCCAGACCCAGGTCCCCACCAGGTATTGCTGCCAGCGCCAACAGCATGCCACCTGTCGTTTTGGTAAAAGGCAGGGTGAGGGTTACACTGTGGAATTTCATTCTGCTGGAATTTTAAAATTCAGCACAGCACTAATACTTTCTGATGAGCAAAAGGAACAAGAAAAATACTTCAGACACGTTATTTATGTTTTATTTATTGGGATCTCAGAAAATACCTTTGAGCTAGGAGCTCTTTACAAAGGTTTCAAGTCAAACTAGGAAAACAAGGCATACAATTTGAAATATGAATAGTTAATTTACATAGATTCCATGTCAACAAGGCATACAAATCAAAACGGAAACAGCTCTTTTCATAGATTCGATGTCAACAAAGGAAAACACGGTATTCAATTCAAATGGGGAACAGAGCAAGACAATAAAGTGCAGCGTTGTTCGATAAAGCAGGGCATTCAAGAAGACAATTATTAAATACAATTAAGTACATAGTCAACAACAATTAAGTACAGGGATTATAAACAAAACTACTGTAGTTGAAGCAGAATAAATATATATTTGTTAGGCATAAGGGAGGGGTTGGGAAGAGAGAGAGTGAGGGAGAAAATAAATGCCTCAAGGGGATAGGAGATTATTGAAGAGGGGTGGGTTATTTGGGGCTGGGTGTGGGAGTAGGGGAAGGGCAGAGGGGCTGAGGGAGAGGGTATGGGCAGGGGAGAAGGGCAGGAGGAGGGTGTTAAGGAAGAGAATTGATGCTAGCAGTTACAGCTGCTTAGATTGGAAAGGAGTAGGTGAAATTTTCATAAATGGGCCCAGCCTGGTCTCACAAGTAATACCTAGAGGTAGTTCATTGAGCCATCATGTGGAACTGTATGCAAAAGATCTTTGAACTTGTGATGTTTGAAAGAAGGGACAAGCACTGATTGCCGAGCTAGACTTCTTGTGCAGTAGGGGTTGGGTGCTGTGAAGAGTAGGTTCTGAATAGATGGAGAGAGGGAAGGCCTAGGGCAGTTTTTTTCCCAAAGAGACACACTTGGTACTGCATTGATTCTTGCAGTGTGAGCCAGTTGGATAGCACATAGAGGTTGCAAGTGTGTGGTTAGGCGACTCACACCAAGAAGCAGCCTGCAAGACTTGTTAGGGCAGCACTCACCCTGTTGAGGGTGTATTTGAAGGCTGCACAATAAATCACCAGGCCATAACCAATAACGGACAGGATGGAGCTTTTATAGCAAGTGACAAGGCCTTTTGGTCCAGGCAATGACGATGCCTGTATAGCAGGCCAATTCGAGGTTAACAACCATAATTTGATCTACATGCTGTGCAAAGGATAAGAAGCAGACTAGAGTGATGCCTAGATATTTGAAAGATTGCACTTGGTCAATGGGGGTGTGTAGGCTATTCAGGATTGTTATCTGGAAGTCCTTATACTTATTACAGGGGTTAGCAAATTATATTAGTTTTTTATAACTAATTAAGAGCTTAGATTTGGTGAACTAGCTGCTGCTGTGGTGAAATCTTGTTGTAACTGAGATTCTAAGAGGTGCGGGTCAGGGCTTTAGAGCAGATGACGGCATCATCAGCATAGAGCAGAATTCGCCTTACAGACTGACGGTAGTTTGTTGATATAGAGGTTGAATAAAAGGGGGCCAAGAATTGACCCTGAGGGATGCCAATGAGGACCTGGCAACTATCGGAGAGGATGCCTTCAAATTTTACTTGTTGGGACCTATTACTAAGATAGCTCTGAAACCATATAACAGCTTCTAGTGAGAGGAGAAGAGCTCTTTAATTAATGTGTTATTGACAGTGTCGAAGGCCTGTAAGGTTGATGTAAATCACCCCTGCTATCTGATTACTGTCTAGGGCTCCATGCAGGGATCCTGAATACTCAATAAGATGGTGGAGGTTTGTGCCTCTTACAGAACCCATGTTGCTGTGCGCATTGTAGCTATAGTTTTCCAAATGGTCAACTAGCTGGTCTGAGATAATTCTTTCTAATGCCTTGGGGGCATTATTGAAATTGAGTGGCAGTTTGAGTGAAGGGCCTGTCGCCACTTTTGTGGACAGGAGTGACCACTCTGGCTTTCCATACATGGGAGAATTGACCAAGCCTGGAGCGAGAGGGTCAGGAGTTTAGTTAGAATATGATGCACTACATCTAGGGTGAGGGCAAGTAACTTAAGGTCCAGAGTATCATTGCTGTGTCGAGATTTTATGAGCACCTGTTGGAGGTATTTTTTGGCTTTGGCCATGGAGATTGCCTTAAGGTAGTTTGGGGACTTGCAGGAGGCCCATTGAAAGAGGTCTTAGGGTCATGTGAGTTACCAACTGAGACGCTAGAGATCTGCTGGCAGTATACTGCTGAGGTCTGTGAAGGCTTCATTGAATGCACTGACAATGATTTTGGGATCCTGGGTAATTTTCCTATTCACCAGAAGCATGAAGGGTGCGGATTTGCTGTCCTATCCCACTTAGGTCCTTCAGGTTTTCCCAGAATTTTGCCATTTCTCCATGAATTAGTGAGGCACTCCTTGAAGTAATGTGATTTGGCGAGTCTGACCTCTTGGATGCAGAGGTTTCTGGCTGTTTTAATTCTGGATGTCAGCCTGTAAGCTGGTGGCCTTGGCTCTGTGCCAAAGATGGTCTCTTATGGCCATAAGATTCAGCAGGGCTGAGGAGATCCAAGAGTTGTGGACTCCTTAATTTTGCATTTACGTAAGGGAGCAAAGATGTCACATGCTTTGTTGAACTTACAAATAAAATAGCACAGTGCCTCATTTATGTCCCTGGCAGAGTGGTGGACCAGTCAATGTGACTGAGGTAGGCCTTAAATGAGTTTAGCTGTCTGTGCTTGAGGTGTGACTTGCTGTGAACTTGCGGTAGGGCTTTGGGGCCTTATTAGCCCAGTGACAAGTGATGGGGAATGATCACCCAATGCCTTGTGAGGACGGTGGTGTTGGAGATCCGTCCGGTTGGTTTGTGAGAATCCAGTCAAGCAGAGTACTGGTCCCAGTGCAGTAGCTGATCTTGGTGGGTGTTTCAACCATTTGAGTGCAGTTAATACTGGATAGGACATCTTTATATTAGGCGCCTCAGGTGACATCAAGTTTATATTGAAGTCACCTAAGACTACCACCTCCTAGTTTTGCTTAATGCCATTAATATATTCATTGATTTTATGGAAATCTACTGAGGTGTCAGCCAGCAAGGTGCTGTGTCGCTTTTACTTGGCCCCATTGAGAGACCAAAATGGATTACTCAGAGTGAGTGTGGAGCTGTAACCAAGGAGACCTTTGGAGGAGTCTGTCGATTTGGCTATGAATTTTACTTTCTTTACATCCTTCTTCAACTTTGGATTACCTGTGGGTCCAATCAGCCACTCTCCCTATAGTGAACTGTGTTCTTGAAATAACCTGCCTCCTTCTCTGGCTCTTGTTATTCGGTGTATGGGCGGTGAGAGTACTATGCACACCTATTTTCTTTTTAATACGCCGAGTTACTCTGTTTTAAACCTGATGCTGTGGATTTACTTTGGATTTCTCCCCCATTATGTGAGAGGTGGTGTTGGGATGAAACTTTTATTCTGACTGTGCAGTCTAATCTGAGTTTTCTGAACTCAAACTGGATCAATCCTCTGTGGTCATCATACTGTTTTCATTATTTACTGCATCATTTTTGACTTTCTACTGATTCTTCCCCACAATGTGAGAGGTGGTGGTGGGGTTGAATTATTTTTGGACCATTTAACCAGAGTGGTGGGAGCTCTCTGGTTTCAGAACTCTAGCTGCACTTTATTACTGTGACTGGTTTCTCCTTGTTATTTATCTATTTTGGGTAGTTTTAATTGGACTGATAATTTTGCACAATCCTTATTTTATTTTATTCTTAGGGTGTGTTTGGCTGTGGTGTGTATGGGCTTGTATGTGGGTGTGTGAGGGTGTGTAGATTGTACTGGTTTATAGGATAGATTAAAGTTTGATTTGTTTTGTTAGCAGCTTTTGCTGAGCTGAAGAGGTGCTAGCAGGCAGCTCTCCTGGTCAGGCACTACTCCCCTTCCGAACCGGGACCTTCACACCTTTAATTGCCCTCCTGCTGGCAGCAGTTTAAAGACACTGCTGGACACTGGGAATAGTAGGTAGGAGGTGGAGGGGCTGGGGGTCCCGAACCTCAGAAGGAGTGGTGAACTGGGTGGTCAGATTGGGGTAGTTGGGACCAGGAGACACCCTGGGGCAAAATGGATACCACAACATGGTTCTCCATATCTGATCTCCATACCCAAGGGCTCCAGTGTTTCTGGGCGGTAGCTCGCCAGCCTCGAATCTCGTCCGACTTGAGCGGTGTTGTGCAATGCCAGATCTATTAGGAACAAGACAGCTATTATTGCAGATTTTGTTGGGACAATAGACCTGGCTTGCATCACTGAGACCTGGCTGGATCATAATGCGGCCCCATTTTGGAGGCAGCTATTTCTGCCAGATTCTTGGTGATACATCGCTTGAGATCGGACCGCAGGGGTGGCAGTGTAGCCATTTGTTTTAGACCAGAATTGGGCCTTGTAGGTGTGCCAGTTGAGGAATCCAGATCGTTGAATGTACTGTGGTTGCAGGTGGGAGTAGGACCATTCTCATCTACCATCCACCTGGGGTGAGAAAGTGTTCCTGCAGGAAGTCGAGGACTTCGTTGTCAACATGGCATTTGAGTCACCTAGGTTGATGGTTCAGGGTGACTTCAATGCCTGGGTTGGCAAAGACTTCTCGCATTTGGCCAGGACTTCTCCAACTTATGAATTCATTGGGCTTCACACAGGTAGTTGCCTCTGCAACCCATAATCATGGTCACTCACTCGATCTGGTTTTCCTCTTGGGGATGGAGACCTCCAATTTGGTGATGGAACCAGTTGGATAGTCTGATCACCACACCATAAGGTTCAATTTCGGCTCCCCTTATAGGTCTGCCCTGTCAAGATGATCAGATACTGCCCTTTGAGGGACGTGACCTCTGATAGCCTATTGGCAGTATTAGACCTATTTAGATTCCGTGCAAGTGAGGGTCCAGAGAGTTTGGTTCAGGCTTATAACAAGGCCGTGACTGAAGCTCTGACTCTATCGCTCTATCCGTGTTTGTCCTCTCTCACTCACCCGCTGTCCCCGTGGTTTGATGGGACCTTGAGGAGTTGAGATGAGTTGGATGAAGGTTAGAGCAATGCTGGTGAAATCTGCCCTGGATGTTGACCACCTTAGATGAATAGAACATTATCGAGTCTATCAATCAGCAATCACCCATAAGAAGGCAGAGTTCCTGTCTGGAGAGATTGCTGCAGCTCAGAATGGACCAGCGCAGCTCTTCGAACCATGGACAGGTTGTGCAACCCAACTTGTCTGCAGGTTTGAAGTGCTTTTCGCAAGTTAAGTGTGATGAGTTTGCTCGATTCTTTACTGATAAGGTGGCCAACATCAGGGCTGAGATCCGACCTGTTTACTCTATGGGGTTGGTGGTGGTTGGTGCTTGGTCACTTCTCTTCAGTTTTCTTGGACATCTTTCAACCAGTCATAGACCACAGATATCATTCGGATTGTCCAGAGTATGAGGCCGATGTGCTGTAGTTTGGACCCAGGCCCAACATACCTGATAATGGGGTGTGTAGATTCCATCAGCCCTGTCCTTGTGAAGACTGTTTGGTGCTCCTTAGAGTCAGGTGAGTTCCCTAACTCCTGAAGGAGGCGGTGGTGACACCGCCTTCTTAAGCTTCTCTGGACCCAAATTGTTTGCTAACTACTGATCTATCTCTAACCTTCCTTTGTGGGGAATGTGATTGAGAAGGTAGTTGTGCTGCAGCTGGAGAACCATCTTACCATCCATGATGTCTCGATCCTCTCCAGTCCGGTTTCGGAAGAGGCATAGTACCGAGACTGCTCTGGTTGGTGCTCAGTGATTTCCTGATGGCAAGAGATCAGAAGCTGTTCCATCTTGGTGCTTCTTGATCTCTCTCCAGCTTTGACACCATGGACCATGAGGTGCTGCTCGAGCACCTGAGGGTCATCTGTGGCCTGGCAGGTTCAGTCCTCAGCTGGTTTCAATCATTCCTCACTGGCAGATCTCAGACAGTGGTGTCAGGGATATTTTCCTCAGACTCATTCTCTCTGCCATGTGGGGTCCCTCAGGGCTCGGTACTGTCCCCAATGTTGTTCACAGTGTATGCTGCCTCTGGGAAACATTGTGAGATGGTATGGGCTGAGGTTTCACTGTTATGCAGATGATACTCAACTCCACCTGTCCTTTGTACCGAACAGGATAGTGTGGTCTCGGTCTTTAACAGCTGCCTCGATGAAATCCAGCTGGTTGAAATTGAATTCTGATAAGACTGAGGTGTTGTTGGAGGATCCAGGTCACTGGATAGAGGGTTGGTGGCAGGGCTGCACCCTGGGCTTTGGCTTGGGGTGTCCAACTGCCTTCCTCCAAATGGGTGCAAACCTTGGGGTGATTCTTGATGATGGGCTGACACTGCATTCGCGAGTCTTGGCAGTAGTCAAGTCCTCGTTTTATCATCTGAGGAACATCGCCTGGGTCAAGCACCTTGTTCCGTCTGATGACCTCCGACATTGATCCATGCCTTTGTGACCTTGCACCTGACTACTGTAACCCCTTTACCTAGGGCTTCTGGGGTTGATATCCGCCACTTGCAGCTGGTGCAGAATGCTGTGGGATGGCTGTTGATGTGGGCTCCTTGTTCAAGCCACATCACTCCTGTGCTGTGCGAACTGCACTGGCCACCTGTACAGTGGCAGATCACCTTCAAGGTGATCTTCTGACCTATAAGGCCCTGCATAGACATAGTCCGAGCTACCTGCAAGAGCTCCTGAATCCTTGCTGTCCTGGCCAACCTCTCCGCTCAGTTGATGAGGGGTTGTTAGAGATTCCCAGGGTACGGTTGAAAACCTCTGGGTCCTGGGCTTTTATGTATGCAGCCCCTACCCTAAAGGTGGGCAAGAATTGTGAGAAGGCAGTAAAGAGGGCTGGGGATATTGGGATGCATAGGGAGAGGCATCACCAGCAGAAAACTGGAAGTTGTCATCCCTCTGTACAGACAGTTGGTGAGACCCCTTCTGAGTACTGGTACAGTTCTGGAGACCCCATCTCCAAAGACATAGACAGGGTGGAGGCTGTCCAGAGGAGGGCAACCAAAATGGTGCAGGGTCTGCACCAGAAGACATACAAAGAGAGACTAAAGGAGCTTAATATTTATACCCTTGAGGAAAGGAGGAGAGGGGGACATGATAGAAACTTTCAGTACCTCAAGGGAATCAGCAAAGTCCAAGAGGGTAGCATCATTCAGAAAAGAGATGTGCAAGAACAAGGAGCATAATTTGAAAATAGAGGGGAACTGCTCAGAGGTAATGTGAGGAAGTACTTTTTCATGGAGAGGGTTGTGGATGCATGGAACAGCCTTCCTGAGGAGGTCATGGAGTCAAAAATAGTGGTGGAATTCAAGAATGCATGGGACAAACATAAGGCAATTCTAGTGGGAGTAGGAGGAAGTAGGCTGTTGGTTAACTAGGATCTGCAGCTTATCCATCAGGTAAGGAAATAGGCAAGCTAGGTGGGCCAAGCGGTCCTTATCTGCTGTCAGATTCTATGTTTCTATGTTTTTATGTTACCCTGTGGAATTCTCTATCTCGTCAGATTAGAGTGCCGGACTGTGGAGAGCTTTAAGACTGCCTTAAACACCCATTTATTCTGTCTTGCCTATACAGATTTTGCATAATAATTCTGTTTTTATTCTTCTGATGTAATCTAAACTTGGATTATTTTGTTGTTTTATTTGTGTTAGATGTTTTATCCTGTACAGCACTTTGGTTTTGCACTTTAGAAATAAAGTTTATTATTATTATTATTAAAGTTGGGGAGGTGGGCAGGACACTTGGGAGCAGTGGGAGGGTTCAAAAGAACTGCTGGGGAGATCACGAGGCCAAGCAGAAATAGTGGGTTAGTCTGTAGCAACAGAAGACATTAATGGGAGGGGATTATATCAAATATGTGTTGCACTTAGTTAGAGGTGTAAGTAGTCAGAACTACTTAGAGATACAGATGAGCTGTGGCCTAGTGGATGGGGTTGCTGCCAGTGGTGCTGACTCAGTACCTACATTCAGAGTTAAAATCCCAGCAGTGGAAAATTTAGTTCTGGAAGGGGGTGGGAAGATTGTGGCTATGGTCTTCCTACATAATTTAGGCTGACAGAGTAGAATTACAAGGTGATTAAAAGAAGGTAGTTTCTACTAGGGATTGAGTGGTTTAAGCAATGATGTGGTCAACTTCAGAACAGTCGGCACACTACAGTCAGCGTACAAGACCTGTTCGGGGTGTAGGTTTCACAAGAAAGGGACTGGGAGTGGTGCAGGTAATTTATTTGGTGTTTATGACGCAAAGAATGAATCTATGTGATAATGGCTAGGGTGAATGTACATCACTGAAAACAAATTTCAGTGATGTAGTCCTATTTCATAGCAAAAGGAGCACCAAGGGATGTACAATTTAAATGTGTCACGGGGGCTGTGCCCACACCCCACTGAAAGTTCTGAACTCCAGTGGGGTGCATGTCGGGGATGGCAAAAGAAAAACATTTCAGGCCAGGTGCAACAAAGGTACTTGTGCCCAGCCCTGAATCTGGCACCGTGAAGCTCAGCCCTGTACCCACTCACCATGCCATCACAGCAGCTCAGCAGCTTACCGTGGCATCACCCTCACAATCCTCCTTCACGCCGCCTGTGATGTCAGCTTCCCTGCATGTGTATACATGTTGTAGTGACAGGTTGTTGCTATATACGCTCAATCCCCATCTGGTCTCCCTCCTCCTGTTCGCTGTGATGAAAGGCACCGTGATTGAGTCGCCATTTTGGTAGGCACCCAATCACAGTCGCCCAAATGGTATACCTAAAAGAATGTATGCCTGGAAGCTAGGGTTTAGCTACTAATTTAATAAGGGGTAAGGGTCCGCAAGGCACATGAGGATCAAAGATACTTGTAAGCCCAGTAGGTCTGAGTAGCCTAATGGATGGCGGTGATGACTTTGGAGCATTCAGTGCAGGAGATGAAAGGGTTCGACTCAAGCTGGGGGAGTGGAGACTCACCAAGGATGGAAGCATGAATTAGCACAGATACAATAGCAGCGAAGGAGGATTAGTGGGTAATGCAGCTTGTGGTGTAGAGCTAATCCTTATTCCATTAAGTATAAAGGGAGGGAGCAAAATGAGTACAGCTCCTAGGGACAGGAGGATATAAGTGCGAGGAAAAAATGAGGGTTAGCCTCTGCATGTGACAAGGTCATGTAACCCCTGCTCCTATAAGGGTAGAGCCCACACAGGGTGGGAGGATGGGGCGAGTGAGCAGCTGCCACGTAGTGGTGGTGGGTCAACAAACCCTCTGATGCTGGGAAGGAGTGAGGTCTGATGTCTACCTTTGATCAGGTGGGGGCTGCAAGCCAGTGGCAAGGACAGCTTCAGTGCAGCAGGTCAGGGGAGAACAACAGACTGGCAGGGGTCAGGGCAGGAACAGGATATGGGGGGTAGAGGGGTCTAGAGGCTGCAAAATAGCACCAGGGACTCTCAACACAAAGACCAGAAATAACAGATTTAAAATATACTGCACAAATGGCTTAAATCAAGCTGCACAAAGCTCTCTCAAAAATTCCTGGTTACTCTGCACAGCCACATGAAATGGGTGGATCACGTGACCCCAGTATGATCTTAAGGGAACTTGCACAAACCCCAACAAAATACTGTAGACCAAAAAGACAAACCATTTAAAATAAGACAGTCAACAAGCTCCCTCTGATGCTGGGAAGGAGCGAGGTCTGGTGTCTACCTTCAGTCGGGCTGGAGGGCTGCAAGCCGGCATCAGGAACAGCTTCAGGAATCTGAAGTGAGTGACTCCACACCATGGTGGTTCTGTGTCTTTGGTTAGGTGAGAGGGCTGCAAGTTGGTGGCAGGAACAGCTTCATGAGCCTTAGGTGAGTGGCTCTACTCCACAGTGGTTCTGCAAATAAAAGTTACAATTGACTACTACTTAAAATGTGTATTATTTTCCTGTCTGCCTGTTTTGGCTCTGCTAGCTCTTTAGTTGAATGACCTCAACTCTTTTCCTTGCTTAATTTACATTATGAAATGGGCAACATAGTCCAATAATCCTTATTGACTAGAACAAGTCACCTGACTGTGCATCAATACAGCACAATGCATGAACATCCTGTTATTTAGCCTCATTACAAATCACAATGCAGGCATAGAATTTAAAATAAATGTGCTTGTCAGCCTTTTTTTCACACTTTGAAATCCAGTCTCATATTTGTCTCTGTTCAGGCCTCCTGCTGTGTCCAACCTCCCACCCCCACCCCTATCGATAAATAACAGTCAAAAGACCACTTTCCAACAGAACCTACTCTAACATATTTTGCCTTTTATTTTAATACAAGCATCAAATAAGCTACAGTTATTGAAAGTGGCGCCAGGCTCCAGCCACAATGCCGGTTCAGCTGGCATTCACAGAAGTCATCACAGCTGTGTTCCTTCCTCAACCTTGATAACTCACAAAACAAAAGTGTTCCAGTAATGAAAAAGAAAAATCTCATACCGAAGTATTCTCCTCCTTGGATTTACAAGAGAGGAACAAGTGACTGATCAAATAAATGCCTGATCACTGACCCACTGAGCTTGCAGCCATGTTGACACACTAAAATTGTAGCCACGTTACCTGGAATGGTGCTCTCTCGGCTCTGATATCCTGATCAGGAATACAGTTCTAGACCAAAGTCCATCAGTAGCACCACAGATGATTTATTTTAAAATCAAAAAAAGTTTGTTTTGTTATGCTAACAGAAGTGTCTGTCAAAAAGAGAAACACCTCCTATTAGTGCTGCAGCAACTACACGAGGAAGAACCAGTCAGTCCCTTTCTGTCTCACAGTGGTCTCTCCTCACTCTTGGGGTGCATTGTAGCTGACATAACTGCAGTTCCATGGGGCTGAAAGCACTCAGCCTCTAGCGTTGTGCCTCCCTACCCCGGTATGCAGTTATCTCAGCACAATGCACACCTAATCGTGTCTTATTGCTTACCTGCGGTCAGACCAGACTTTTCTGCAGAAATCAATATGCATACTTTAGGCAGTAAACTCAAAGATTTAATGGCAACAAAGAAACTTAAAATTTGTCAGTAGAAAAGGACCACTTGGACCACCCATCTGCCTAGATGGTTCCTGTGTAGTCTGTCTCCACAGACACTAACTGGTCTCTGGTGACCCTACCTCCTTCTTGCCTATTTACTAATATTCCTCTATGTCTATCCCATGCATGCTTGAAGCCCTATACTGTTTTGTCTCCTCCACTTCATCTGGCAGTCTGTTCCAGGCATCAACCACTCTTTCAGTGAAGTACTACTTCCCACATTCCTCTTAAACTCCCTGGCTTCATCACATGTCCTCTGGTTCTGGTGGTCTTTTTCATTTGAAAGAGATTCAATCAATCAATCAAAACTTTATTTCTTTAAAAGGCACCTTTCTTAAACCAAGGCACCTGTACATAAATAATCAATCATCAATAAAGCATTAAAACCACAAATATAAATAATAGGTGTCATAATTTAATCAAAGGTTCAGGTGTCGTTATCTCTAATCATTATTCATGAATGCTAGGCTGAAAAGGTATATTTTAGTTCTTCTTTAAAGCTTTGGACAGTCAGGCAGTCCCTTATCTGATGAGGTAGAGAATTCCACAAGGTCGGGGCCACATAAACAAAAGAGCGGGCCGAGATGTTTGCAGTCGGACCCTGGGAATCTCTAGCAATCCCTGGTGGATCAAAGTGGTTGGAAGGAGTAGTAGGGAGAAAGAAGATCTTGCAGGTAGTGAGATCCCTGCTCATGTAGGGCTGTATAGGTCAGCAAACCAACCTTGAAGGAGATATGCCATCATACTGGCAGCCAATGCAGTCCGCAGAGCTCAGGAGTTATATGACCGGTCCTAAATGTACCAGTCAATAGCCTGGCAGCCGCATTCTGCACTAGCTGCAGGCGACACACATCAACCCCTAGGAGCACTAGGTACAGGGTGTTGCAGTAGTCAAGGCAGGTGGTCAAGGCGTGGACCAACATAGAAAGATCATCAGAAGGAACCAAGTGTTTCACCCAGGCAATATTCCTCAGATGGTAAAGAGGTGTTAACAACGACTGACACCTGAGATTTCAAGGTCAGGCCATCATGAAAAATAACACCCAGGTTCCACACTCGGTCTGAAGTGGTCAGCTGGACATCCCTGAGCCAAAGGCCAGAGGGTTGTCCTACTAGTTCACCTGCCTTCCAATGATCAGGGTCCACCACCAACACCTCAGTCTTATCAGGGTTCAACCTCAGCCAACTAGAGCTCATTCAGTCTTGGATCTTGGATAGGTGGTTGTGGAACAGCAAGAGAACATCTCCTGCTTGGGAGTAAAGGACATGTACATTCTCGCACCCTGTTCAACCCCATGAGGTACTGGCAGGTCTCTATTATGTTCCTTCTCACTTCCTCTTCCAGGGTGTAGATGAGATCCTCAGTCTCTCCTCATAGGGCTTTTGATGCAACCCCTGCACTATTTAGTTGCCCTTCTCTGAGCTGCCTCCACCCTGTCTATGTCTTTTCTGATGCATGGCCTCCTGAGCTGCACACAATACTCCAGGTAGGGTCTCACAAGTCAGCGGCACTGGCAACACCGCCTCCGTCCTCCTCCTGGAGATACCTCTCCTATGCATCCCAGCATCCCACAGGTCCTGCCCACTACTTTGTCACACTCTCCTGCCACTTTGAGGACATCAGATATGATAACCCAAAGGTCCTTTTCCTGCTTAGTGACTGTCAGTTACCCCCACCCCACCCCCCATCCTATACTCGGCCCGGGGTTCCTATGCCGAGGTGTGATTTTGCACTTTTGGCACTGAACCTCAACTGCCATGATCTTGACCACTCCTTGAGTTTTCCAACATACCTACACATTCTCTCCACCCCTTCCTGAATGTTCACCCTATTACAGATTTTGGTGTCATCTTCAAATAAACATACCTTTCTTTCCAGTTCTTCTGCAATGTCCCTTATTAAGACACTGAAAAGGACCAATCTCAGTACCGAGCCCTGTGGCACACTGCCAGTTACAATCACCTCATTACAGTGATTGTCATTGACCACCACCCTCTGTTGCTTATCCATTACAAGTTCATTACCTAGTTCACCACTTTGGATCCCACCCCTAGGCTGTTCAATTTCTTTATCAGTCTTCTGTGAGGCACAGTGTTGAAAGCCTTGCTAAAGTCCAGATAGACCATGTCCACTGCCCTCCCTTGATATTGTTCCCTGCTGTCTCACTTAGAAAAATCAGTCAGAGTCATCTGGCATGACTTCCTTCCTCCTGTGAATCCATGCTGCCTTTGGTCATGTAGCCCATTGGATTCAAGATACTCTACCAACTTATCCTTTAACAGGGTTTCCATAATTTCCCCACCACTGATGTTAGACTCCTGCTGTTGCTTTTATGGAGAGGACCAAGTCTGTGTCCTCTAGTCCTCTGAAGGAATGCGTTTCCAGTGAACACTTGAATAAGGCCATCAGTGGGACAGCTACACCTCCCTAAGTTCCTTTGTACCCTTTGGTATATCCCGCCAGTCCCAGAATCTTGTCTACTTACAGAGCTGCAAGTGTCTTCAGGATTCTTTTCTCTGAAAATGGACTTGTTTCCAACCCCCTTTGTTCTTGCTGCTCCTATCCCCTCTCCATCCACTGTTAAGACTGAGCAGAAGTACCTGTTCAGGATGTCTCCCTCCCACCTCCATATCGTCATTATCCCTTCACTTTGCTCTCTACTTTTTACTTATGTACCTGAAGAAAGTCTTACCCCTTTAGCTACCCCTTTGGCTATCCTTTGCTCTGTCTGTGCCTTTGTTCCCCTCACTGGTATTTCAGCTTCCTTCTGTTTTACTTGGTGTACTGCCCTGTCTTCCTCACTCTGTGTTTTCTTAGACCTCCTGAATGCCACCATTTTTCATTCACTACGTTGGCTACTTCCCTACAGAACCTTAACAGCCTCTGTTTCCTTCTTCTTTTACTCACTTCCTTCACACAGAGGCTGGTTACCTTAATTATGCCCTCCCTTATTTTTATGTTGGCTCGTGCTTGCGCAGCCAGCAGATTCTGTAATAGCAGATTTGGAGGCGCGGTCACTATTGGGCGAATGCAGAGCACGCTTCAGAAGGTGCGTCCCTCATTCCCCAATCAGGCAGCAGGAGGAACTGACCTCATGCATGCCTAATGTGGCCATCACAACAAAGAAAAGGTCCGCTGTAATGAGAGTGAAGCTCTTTGGCAGCGTGACCATTACTCGCCTCCCGTGGTGCAGGCAACATGGCGGCAGTGACTACTGCCGCTGCTGCCCTGTCATATTGTGATAAGGAGCTCGCTCCCCATCAACATAATAATGTCCACCCCTTTTTTTTTATTTATGTTTTCTAGTTTCCTCTGCGGCTGGGGTGTTACCAATGGTCCCCCAGTCCGGCCTGACCAACATCACCCCCAGTCCACCCCCATCCCAAGCTCAACCCCTTACCTTCCAACCATCACAGCGATCTGTTTACCATGGTGGGCACATGACCACCGCCATGGGATCCGAGGGTTATCCAGTTCGGGGGAGCATCCAGGCAAGCTTGGCGGAGGGCAGCTCGTCAGCCATCGCGTAGCCTGCAGGATTTTTCCTCATTTCCTCCCCTCGTGGTAGGCGTGCAATGGCGGCTAAAGGAAGGGACCGGGCCTTGGCGCACTACCGCCGCGCGCCCCTTCCCCAGCGTCTTGCCACAGCATGTCCCACAAGTTCTGCCCCTGACTTGCCGTAGTCCCCAGCCACCGCTGAGGAGCCGAGCGAGACAGCAAGGCATTCCCGCTCCCACCCTGGAGAAGGAGAGCAGTCTAATGGACGCTCAATCCTTCTCCACCCCGCTGACCCCGATGGCCCAGGCTCATTCCCGAACCCGGGTCGCCAGCGTAGTGCAAGGTGTGGCGTCCAGGGCCTCAACCCCCTTTGTTGATTGCCGAGGAGTGCCCAATCCTCCTTGGCAATATCGTCCCCCAACAGTTTTTTCTTTTGCCGATGAGGGCCCAACTCGGCCGGCATCATGCACCTCCTTCCCTATTTGTTATGTGCCCAATCGGGTGCCCAATCCCTCATTGGCTAAAGCCCTCCCTCACCCACAAACACTGAGGTGGCATGCTGGGAAATCCCACCTGAAAATGGAAACCGTCCTGCGACGTCTTTTTCTTTTTTAAACCCTGAAACAAAAGCGGTCCTTCGCCTCCTCCTGCCTCCCTCCACAACCCGCATGCACCCATGCGTACTCTGCCTCCCCACACCCACACCCACCCCATACTTACCTTTGGAGACTGGTGCGATGATCTTTGGTGGACCGGGAACATGTCTGCACTCTTCAAAGCTGACCACTAACTCAGGGAATGCCGATAAGCTGTATAATGGAATAAATAGGGTTTTTCAACTTTGATGCATATCTCAGGCATTTTGTTGAATTTTGGCACCAAATTTTCAACATGGGGTTTTGGGACCCCTCCCTTAGATTCTTTCACTGTCATGGTGTTAATCGTCCCGAAAGGTGATTTTGCGGTCTACTGCACAGAATCACCTTTCAGGACCAATTAACACCATGACAGTGCCAGAATTCATGAGGTGGGTTCTCAAAAGCCTATGTTGCAAATCTGGTGGGAAAAATGAAAAATGACTGTTTTACAAGCATGCATTGCGCAGTTTCCATGCACGTCACAACTTTGCTAATTTTGCAATATTTTGATGCCAGATTTTCAACATTGGCATTTTTCCACACCTCCTTGTGAACAGTACAGCTATCATTTTCACATCCTGGCTGAAATGTGTTTTCGCACTCCTGTGCAGAATAGTGTAGTCGCTGTGGGAATTAAATATTCGGACAGATTACGAAAATGACAGTGGCACTGTTCATGAGCAGAGGTCCTAAAAATGCCTATGTTGAAAATTTGATATATACTCATAAAATGACTATTATGGCGTGCATTGCGCAGTTCGCCTGCACGCTCGTAAGTTCACTTAATTTATAATATTTTCATTCCAGATTTTCAACATTGACATTGTTCTGCACCTGCTTATGAACAGTACAGTATAGCTGTCATTTTCACCTCCTGGCTGAAATGTGTTTTCGCACTTCTGGCTAGAATAGCATGGTCGCTGTGGGAAATCGTGCTCAAAACACATTATGAAAATAACAATGACACTGTTCATTAGCAGAGGTCCTAAAATGTCTATGTTGAAAATTTGGTGACGAAAGTCCATAAAATGAGTGTTTTCCGAGTGCACGCTGTGCAGTTTGCATGCACACCCTAACTTTGTGAATTTGTAATATTTTCAGATTTTCAAAATTGGCATTTTTCCACACCTCCTTATAAACAGTACAGCTGTCATTTTACATATCCTGGCGAAATGTATTTTCATGTCTGGTGCAGAAGTACACGATTGCTGTGTAAAATCAGTTTTTGGGACCGTGTGAGGAAATGATGGTGACATTGTTCATGAGCAGAGGTCCTAAAATGCCTATGTTGAAAATTTGCTGCGAAAGTCAAAAATGACTATACGCCAAGCATGTGTTGCGCGGTTTCCACGCACCCTTGTAACCATGGAATTTGCAATATTTTCATGCCAGATTTTCAACACTGGTATTTTTCATAACTCCTTACCAACAGTACAGCTGTCATTTTCATATCCTACCCAAAATGTATTTCCGCACCTGTGGCCCACAATGGCATGGTCGCTGTTGGAAAATCAGCTTTGGGACTTACTAACAAAATCACAGCATCACTGCTCTGCGAGGAGGTCCCAAATGCCTATATTAAAATGTGGCTAACAAGCTTCCACAAATAATTAGGTTACGCCGTGTGTTGCGCAGTTTCTATACATGCTAATGACTTCACCAATTTTTCATATTTTCACTCCAGATTTTCAATGTTGCCATTTTTTATGCTTCCTCATAAACAATACAGTTTCCATTCTCCACATCCTGCCCAAAATGTGTTTTCATCCTGTGTCGCCAAATGGCATAGCTGCTGTACAAAACCACCTTTCAGCTCACAAATTGATTGTGCCGCTTCTCTTGAGGTGGCCTCACAAACAGCCCATGTTGAAAATCTGGAGTGAAATACCACCGCACCCCCACGGTGTTAGGGTTTCCAACTGTAGCACCCCAACCAGTACAGACTGACAGGCACCAGGGCTGTGACTTGGAATCACCAGATGTAATGCTCATGCCATTGCACCCCACCCCAACCCTGCAGCCACTTACAGGCAT